>CM055512.1:19332469-19932469 GCA_029298725.1 Gnatocerus cornutus | reverse complement strand
TGTGAACTCAATCCACTGACATACTGTATACCAATAAGAATTATACAAAAAATAAGATAAATATAGTATATTAAGTATTAAGAACGGTAAGGACACTTTAGAGGGGAGGAGCGAAACTACAACTCCAATTATTGTCTGAGATCGGTATAGTCGGTATAGTTCGTAATACTTATAATATTTTTTGCACGATAGACAAATTTCGATAATTTTTTTAAAACTAAAAATGTTACAAATAATTGACATTAACTGTTCTTCAATAATTCCTGAAAAGTCAAAGTTTCGGTATGAGAATGTATATAAATCCTTTTTTTTAAATGACTATTTTGAAATTTTTACTTACCGTTCTAGAACAGTAAATAAATTTTGTTTATCTTGGTAACCAGTAAACTCAACTCAACAACAGGCGCGGAAACTAAGCAAAAAATTGTTCTATCGTGCAAAAAAATTATAAATCAAATTAATATGACAACACATCCAGGAGAAAATTGAGAAACAAAGTCAATACGAAGAGCCGGGACAGCTGAATTATTTCTGTAAAAAAAAAAATATATTTTTATAAACAAAGGGTCAAATATAAACAAACTTACCATTTGATTTTGACGATTGTTGTAAACATTCTCCTGTTATCTTATCACATCTATCCGAACAGTGACATTTTTTTTCGCATGAAGAACCCCATGTTCCATTTTTACAAGCTAAAATCAATTGATTTTTTTTAATATCGAAATCAAATCAAATTTAAAATCAAAAGTCTAACTACTTACTGTCTTTATATGATGGTCCTTGAGATCCCCAAGCACAATCAGAACGAGTGTTTTCACAAATCTCATACCCTTCACAAAATTTTCTGTCAGAACCTAGAATATCTTCACACTTTAGGCTGCAGTTTTGTCCCAGTTCACCAGCGTTGCAAAGAGATTGTGAGCTTTTCTTAAGTGATCCCACTGAAGAATCATTTTCGTTTAAAGTTTGACAAGTTTTGTTGGCAGCGACTTCTTTCGATGGTAGTTTTCTTTTAAAAACAGTGGGGCATTCTCTCAAGTCAATAATCCAAAATCCTTCCATGTGTGGCTCGTCAGTTTGTCTAGACAAAGTGATATTAATTCCGGATTTTGAAGAAATTTCTAGATGCTTCCACGCGTTCAGACTGCCGACGGCGGACTCTTTCTCTCCTAAAAGAGATTGGAGCTCTCCAGAATTGGTAACTTCAAGTCGACAGTGTGGGCATAAGTTAGCATACAACATCAAACACGAAATTTTTGGTAACTGTACTATTGTTGGTCTTGTAGAAATTTGATTTGCTACTTGTACTTCGTCTAAAAGAAAAAATTGAATAAGTTCAAAATTCACACATTTTAGAGTTACTTGCAGTCATGTATTTTCCAGTATGTTTTTTCTGTGGTTTTCACTACAATGTGAGTAGGATTCAAACCTACATATCTGTGAATAATAGCGTTGTTTTGTAATATACTAATGGTGCTATTTTCCAAATAAACTGTGTAGTGGACCCAAGTGTTCGATTTTATAAACTGACTTTCAAACTTTTTTGACTTCTCTTTGCCTTCAACAAAGAAAAAGGCAACTTTTCCGGGTGAATATATGGATATGGAAACCGACTTAAAAGGTTCGAAGTTTTCAATATTGGTAAAATTCAAGGAGTTCCTTTTTCCAAACTGATCAGAAATTCTGTTTGAATGCCTGTTGTCTCTTAAAAAAAAGTCGACTCTCTCGGGCGAATATAAAGATACAGAAAACGATTTTAATGGTTTTAGTAGTTTAAACATCGTATAATTGGTAAAAACTGTCGCAAAATCTAAAAAAAGTCCTCACTTTCAATAAATCTCAATTTTATTTTACTTACGTTCCCATCGACGATCAATAACAGGTAATGCAAATATATTTGTCAAATTATTCCACTTCCACTCAGATTCTGGAATGTCCAAAGCCAAACTTGTATTTTGGGAAGCTTCAGTTGTTGGTGGGTGCAGGAACATGGTTAAGTTGTTATTGTTGGTGGCACAAATGATCTCTGTATCTTTTTTCAGTGTGATTATTTCTTCGCATGATCCTTCATAGTTTGATAAAAGACATGAAGAGGCTACTATTCCAATCAAGCAGAACAATAAACGCATTGTAATTTCTTTTTTTTGACGAATTGGTTGATCTGAAATTCAAAATAAATAAACATTGCATATGGTTTGATCCGTGGAAATACATAGGTATACTTAGAAATATGTTAAGTATTCAATGCCGACAGTATTCGGCTGTTATCGACTCACCTCTCTTTTTGGGGTGGAAGCAAATTGTACCAAGTTTATTTTTAAAATAGTGTCTTTTACAAGTAAAACGATTTCAAATAATAAACGCTTAAACAGAACGATGTTTCCATTTTTTCTTAAACTGATTTCACATCGAATACGTTATATGCAAATTAAAAAAAAATCAGTTCATGCATATAATTTAAAAAAGGTTTGGAAAGTAGTTAAAAAGACTTTTGGTTCAATACTGAAGTTATATTAAAAAATTGTGATGATTGAAAAAACTTAATAATACATTGAACTAAATTTATGAAAAATACAATTTTTTCCTAAACACCAAATTGTATACAGCATTTAACATAGTGCACGTTGAACAGATTCATATGCAAAAAACAGAAAGCAATTTACTCAAGTAGTTTTCGAGTAATCGTGTTTGGAAAAATACATTGAATTTGCCCTATACTGAAATTTGTTTGATATCCCCTTAAGAAGTGAAACTGACATAAAAACAAAAACCACGATTTTATGTTTTTTTTAAAGCCGGCCTTTATGAATTCGTCAAGTTTATTCGCGATATTTATAAAACCAAGATATAAATCTCATAGGGTAACGTCACTACAATTTTTTGTGCTGTTTCAAACACAAAAAACCGCATTAAATAGCTCTTTTCGTTTTCGTGCAATTTTGTACGAACTTTTACATTGAAACGCCCTATCTTCAAATATGGATAGTTCAACCTTGAAGTGAAACTGACGTAACAACGAAAACCACAATTTTATGTTTTTTTTAAAGCCGGCCTTTATGAATTCTTCAAGTTTATTCGCGACTTACGACACGGCCTGCTTATTAATTATAAAACCCAAAATCTTACCTAAAGGAAATCTTAAAATTGTCACAAAATTCAATCATTACTGTAAACGTGTTCACTTCAAATACTGCAATTTTATTCACTTCGTTATCACTTGAGGCGGAGGGGATGGGGTAACAAACAAACAAACCGATTGACGAGAATTCAAACATTCAAATTCAAATTTTTCTCATTGTAGACTAATTTAATTCTGGTAACTAATAATGGTAGTAGCGAGAGCAAATTGTACATTAACTTTAACCTAAATATTAGTAATAACGACAAAACTAAATATGGTTTACACGACCTTTTATTGTATTAGTCACGGCTTGTGCAAACATTGCAATTCCCATTGAACGCTTGATTCCAGAGAAACGGCGATCTCTCCCACTCAATTTGAACTCATCGTGTAAGTGCGACAAAAGAAGGCACGACAACGGAAATTATAAGAACACAAACACTACTAAGAAAACCCTTTGGAGCTAATAATCAGTTCAAAATGCCGAATGCACAAGTCAGTAATAATGGAGCAGGCCATGATGTTTTATTACTAGATCAAAAGATCTTACCTGAAGTTCGATCGTAATTATATTTCGGCGTCCAGTCCTCGATATCACATTATTGAAAACCATGTAGTTGTTTAAAGAATTTTGCCTGAAAATGTTGTTGATGAGGAATTGGAAGTCCACCTGGTTATTCTGTTTTTTAATCGTATAATTGATTAAACAAAACATAGAACTAGTAAAAGAACACAAAAATATCTGAGAGCATAACTAACAGTTTGTTATTATTTAATCAGACTCAAACGCTGCCTCTAAGACAATGGATTGTACCACTGGACGATAATTTGAAGAATTCCTACTAAGATTCTTGTCATAGACTCTTCTTTATGTTGTTTAAATTGGGTTCTACAAACACGAGTTGGTTACAGTGTGGCAAGTATTGTCGTTTATCGTCGATTTGGGTTTGTAGATCTTCTAGTGCCTATATTAACAATAAAAAAGTGTATTAAATGTATACCATGTCCAAAAAAATGCAATACTTGCAAGAAGTTGGTCACGTGGACTTTCGAAATCAACTAAAATTACAGAGTGATCAAATGAATTCTTTATCTAGTGGTCTGATCTCTTGTAAACGTGTGTCTTAACTTGATATAAAAACAGTTTGATAGGTGTTAGTTACTAATTCATTTAAAATAGGTTTGTCAAACGACCAAAAAACGTTCTTAATTGAAGCTTATTTCTGCACAGGAGAAAGAACAGCGAATGGAGACTGGCAAAATTTACCACGTTTGTGTATTAACGAGCTTTAACAATTTGATTGATTCGATCGATCACAGTTACAACCATCTATTTGCAACTGTGCAAAACATTGTTAGGACATTTAAAGAAACAAGCACTGTGGGTCGAAAAAAGGCAGAGGGAAAGTCTTAAAACGTACTGAGGAAGTCAAAATAAAACCATGCTCAAGAATCCTTCCATGTCAATATTTACTTAAGATAAATTTTTGTTTAATTACATTAAATTGTTGTTAATTAAAACTTTTATTAACTCAGCTTAACCAAAACCACAGAAAAATGTTTCAGTGACTCACTTGGTACGTATCAAAAAGAAATTTGTTAAACTGAAAATATTGAAAACCTTTGACCAATAGCTTCGATTCCCTAAGACGTTTTAGAAGGCGTTATGATTCATAATACTCGCTATTTTTATCCACTAAATTTCAATAATAGTAAATGATAAAAATTACGATGATTTAATAAAAATTTAATGTTAAACAAATGCACCCATCATTTGGAATCTTTAAAATTAAAAGCATAAGTAGAAAATAAATAGTTCACTAAATTTAAAAATGTCACTTCCACTTTGTAAATGTTTCTCTTTACCACTTTTCCACTTTTCGAGTCAGCTTTATAAGTATGCAGCTGAGACGCCGAGAAACGAACTTGGTCTAAATGTTCTACAGACTGTAAAAGAGCGGGTCTTAATAAATAAATTACAGCATTTTAAACAATGCATACTAATTCCCAAAAATATCCTAGACTTCTCTCACTGCTGCATGACAATTTGAAGTGAAATTTTGTTTCACCAGTCCTCAAATTTGCCCTTGGTGTATAATTCCTCATCTGCTTGTAACACTTTTTTCGTTTGTTGTTTGCGGAAAACTTTTGTTCCATTATGGGGTTGTCGAACAATCTGTAACGGTAAATTTTGCTTCAGAATTCTGCGTAAAGAAAAAATTATATGAAATATCTTAAACATCCAAACGTCAAATGTAGCATCTCCCTTTAACCCTCATTATTTGTAGACGGCACTCTTTTAGTAAGTACCTATTTTAATTTAATTTATCGAAACATGAACATTAAAATGTATCTAATACGTTTCTATGCTTAGATGTAAAGTAGATACATTATAATATAATGATGATACAAATAATTCATAATAACATAGTTAGGTACTCTTAATCCATAATATTCAATGTATTTTCGGAAATGAAAACAACTCCGAAGATTAAAATCTGATGATTTCCATTTATTTATATTAATTGTAACAAAAAATATGTTTAAAAATGGTTTCCTCGCTATTTCAAAACTTAAATAAAAAATTGGAAATTTGCAGAACTGTTGGGTGGTAGCATTGCCACCTTCATACATGTTTCAATAAAGCTTTGTATTTACTGTGGATATTAACTAATTCATAAAAAACTCGGACGTTAAGACGTAATTATTTAATGTCCTTCTCAAATAATTAGCTAATATCCATTCACAAAACATAAAAGTTATTATGGTTGGCGATAAAAAATAACCCTAAACGGAACAGTTGGTGAGAATGGTAACCAAATGGACATTTGTCAATTATAATGCTAAAATTTCAAAATAATAATAATAATAATAAACAAACTGAACTGACATGGACAACAAACTTCCCAGTCCCATGAAATAATAATTGAAAAGTACACTCTGATTTTACAGAAATCAAAGGTAACTTGATTTTTATGTTTTGTGAATGAATATTATTAAATTACGAGCAATTTTTCAGCCTTTCCACCACCCAAAAGTCATAATTTTGACAAAATGACGTGATACTACTGTCTAGTTGTTCTCAAAACACGTATGTGTAAATTTTGAAAAGTATATGAGTACCTATGTACATACAGGGTATTATATACACTGGCTTTCAATAACTTTTTCTTGCGGCCTTTTTCGTAATGCTTGAGCTTCAGCTTATAAACATTTTTTATAAAATTTAAGAATTACGTAATTCTGAAACAAAACAAACATTATTTTTGATTAAAAATTTAAGTTTTAAAAAACCGTAAAAATCTATTACCCATATTTTTAAGCTCAAAAATAATTGAGTTAAGACAAAAAAACTGTAGCCAATCCGGAAGCTGAACAGAATATTGACAATCGATAACTATGGACACATACATCATCCATTGGTCAGGAGAACAATGCACTCTCATTGCTAGGAAATTGGGATGGTCTTCGGGATTGATTGTCAATTTTTCATCCTTTCTCGAACCTTAATCAATTTTTATTTTTAATCAATTTACCATCTGTATTGTTGTCGGTATCCTCCCTTGCTCTAAGAAGAACTTCCTTCTAATAGGAAATTTTCCATCAAAATCTGAGTTGATTATCGTATCGCACAATATTCAGGCATTTATAGAATCAAGTTACAAGCATTTAAAGTTAACCATTCACAGCGCATCTTTGTGCAATTTAAGGAAACATTTTTGCTGGTAACGTAGCAACAGAATGTTATCTAAGAATTTATGGGCTGTGATTGGTCAACTTAAAGTGCTTGTAACTCAAAAACCATAAGGGCCTTAACATTGTGCGATACGACAATAAATTCAAATTTTGATAAAGAATTCCTATCATTTATAATACCTAAAATTAAAAACACAATAATTAATTAAAAAATCCACTAATTTTAATAATAATACATTCACTTCCAGAACTTCTCCTCTTCTTTAGCACCAACTGCTAAAAACAGTTTGAAAAATCCCTCTTCCACCTCACAGATCATCCTCACTTTTGTTTGTTCCTACTGGTTGCCCAACCTCTTGGTAGAATTTTGCGGAAATTAGTTGAACAACTCTTCAAGTTCCTTCTTCTGTTCCTTGAACTCTTTACCTTCAGTGCCTTGGTTACCTTCCAAGCAGTTGAATCTTTCATCAATTTTTGGAATCTTTAAAGTATAATTTAATTTTATCTCTGAACTGGTTGTTAAAAGACTTTTTACCTAAATTCATGTCTTCTGCAGTCAATCTGTTCTGGTTAGTCTTGGATGGTTTTTCTCGCTAAAAAATAATTAGATTTAGTTCTAGCCATTTGTAATTCCTGAAAATTAATTAAAATCGCCTCTCTTTTACATTTAACCATAAAATTAATTTCCTGTCAAATCAAGAGAAAAAGCATAGTTTAGTTATTGAACCTGTCAAGTTTTATTTTCATATCTCGAAAGGTAATGGTGCTGTAAATTTTTAAGTCAGACACTGCAACTTCAAGAATTTTCGGAAAAAAATTCATAGCTTGACAACGCTGCGACCAAAAATTTGAAAGTTGTGAGGGGCATTAGATGGGAGATGAAGCAGACCTTTAAAGAGTTTTAAACGTTTGATATGTGAACATGGCCGTATCGCGTAGCGTCATTTTTCATGTTGCTTATACCACCAACTATACATCCGGCGGTAAATTTAAAAATTTAAATTGAAATACTACAAAGTTAACAGTTTTGAATAGCCTACCAAATAACTCATGGAAATTCTTCATTAAAAGTGGTAGATTACATTTAAAGATAAAAAGTTGAATGCGGTCCTGCAAAAATAGTGCACTCCTCACAACTGAAATTAATTCTTAAATATGCATTTTTTTAGACATATACATTTACCTTTTCAAAAATATAAAATAGTTAGTTATAAAAAGCGTCACAGAGAGACTATGCAAGCTTGACCCACCCTGTATATATGGCAGCTCTACAGGCCTTGTAGGCTTTTGGCTTTGATCTCTTGATGATCTGCTGCCATTTCCCTCCCATCCATCGGCACTCTTCGTCTCTCT
Source organism: Gnatocerus cornutus (assembly GCA_029298725.1). Lineage (NCBI taxonomy): Eukaryota > Metazoa > Arthropoda > Insecta > Coleoptera > Tenebrionidae > Gnatocerus > Gnatocerus cornutus. Next base: position 19,924,296 of record CM055512.1, on the reverse strand, counting down.
GTCTCGTCCAGTCATCTTTTTCTCGGGCGACCTCTTCTTCTATTCTCGCCAGTTCCTTCTTCTAGACATTTTTTCGTGACTCTGTGGTTGGTCATCCGCACAATATGTGCTAACCAGCTTGTTCTCTGCGCTCTTATTTTCTGGCTGATTCCTGGTTTTTTGAACATATACTTGACTTCTCGGTTGGTTTTTCTCTTCCATTCCCCATCCTGTGTCTTAACACCCCCAAATATCTTCCGTAGCATTTTCATCTCCCAAATTTCAAGTTTTTCTTGATCTTCCTTATTGAGTGTCCAAGTCCATCTGTATAGAACAACCGGTCTTATCAGACTTTTGGAGTTTGTTACCTAAATTTATCTAAACGTCTTGCAATATACTTCTCCCTTCAAATTTAATTTTAAATGTTACTTGAAATTTTTTTACAGTTTCGTTTATTCTTAATCAATGTTACGGGATTGTTATAGGGCGCCTCCACCATGTAAGCTCAGAGAGAAGAATATATTCGGACGCTTAGTTTCTGTCTATTCGTTTATTTAATGCCTTAATCTACTTACATTGTTGCGGATATTGTTGTGTGGATCTGACCTCGCCAGTTTGGGAATCAAAGGGAGTCATTTTACCTCGAAGGAACATTTTCCTCCGTCTCCTCTACAATTCTTGGTAACTGTACTATTAAAATTTGGTTTGCTACAAGCTCTTCGTCTAAAAAAGAAAATCGAATAAATTCAAAATTCACACTTTTTGGAGAAACTTACAGTCATGTACTTTCCACTATGTTTTTTTGTGGATTTTGCTGCAATATGAGTTGGACCTAAACCCATATATCTGTGAATAATATCGCCGTTCTATGATGCTATTTTCCAGATAAATTGTGAAGTGGATCCAGATGTTATGGGCAGTTTCATTATTGTAGGTGCCTGCAGGAACTTGGTTAAATTATTATTCTTGATTGACACAAATTATCTCTTATTTTGAGGGTAGTTATGTCTTCGCGTGATATTGCACAGCCCGGTGAAAGAATTAGAGATGCCACCATTCAATCAAGCAGAACAAAAGTTTTCTTTGGTGAATGTATTGACCTGAAATCAAAAACAAATAGACAATAAATATATCTTGGTAAAACTTTTCAGAAACTACAATTAAAAGTTATTTTTAACAAATTTGTTGTTGAATATATATTACATATCTGTAGGTCCTAGAACACGTGACCTAGAGAAAACAGGCACATGAACGAAAAATATTTAAGGCACATGATAATTGAGTTAAAACGGAAATACGGGTGGCCAATCAGGATCGTTTAGCCGACGATGGGCGAGGGGTGTCTTGTAATTGCTAGGATTCGCAAAATAGAAAGTCTACTTGCCATAACTAATTTTCCATAATCTACACACTTAAACTCAGTGCACGTTAAGAAATTGTGTGTATGTAAAAAAATCAGTATATTGAATAGATTTTGTTAATATTTTGATTAAAAATGTATACAGAGTGTCTCAGAACTCATGACCCAAAGAAAAAAAGCTTATGGAGGCAACAATTCTGAACCAAAATTTCGAAACGAAAAGCTTCCGGGATTGGTCGTTAATTTTTTATCCTCTCTCGAATACTGTTAAAGTTAATCAATTTTTGTTTTGATATTTACTATCTGTATTGCTGTCGCCACCCTCCCTTGCTCTATGGGTCGCGAGTTCTGGGACACTCTGTATATTCAAAAAAGCTAGTTATGGCCTCATACGGTCCTGTTATCTATATAGAAATTGTTCCAACGAAATTTTATCTTATCTTTCGGTGTGTTCTGCGACACAATTATTTATAGATTTACTTCTTTCCTGTAGTTCATGAAGTTTTCCATCTAAATGTTCCGCAGAATTTATATATTGTCACTTTTTTTACAAGATTTTGATCAAAAACAGGTAAGATCAACGTAAAATTGAATTTAATGACGGTCTATTTTAAGAAATATGAATCGTTATTTTTATTTAAATGAATCAAAAATAACCGCCTACACACAACCAGTATATTATGTTATTTGCTCATAATTAAAGTGACGGTTTTGAATAGATCTGATTACTTATTTTAGAAACAAAATTTTACTTGTTTGCTCACTAGTCCGGTCAAATTAGACCAAAAAGCTAGGGTGAAGTTACATAAATTCGTAACAAGCTGAATTTTGGTACAATTGTTTAAAATACAATTATAAACAAACCCTGAAAGTTCCCCATCATTCCCGTGTATGGAATTTTTTTTATTCAAGGTCAAAGATCAAAAAAATAGTTTTTCGCGATTTTCAGCAAAACGGTAAGTTTTATCATAAAAATACTTCAAACTAAAATTGTAGATCATAAAATTATCTACAAAAAATATATTAACACTTTTTTTCCTACAAGGCACCGTTTCAGAGATATAGCGATTCAAAAAGTTGTAACAGTTGTAATCGTCATAACATGTTTGAGTACGCCACGTATATTCATATCTAGAGTTGTATTATTATATAGTAGAAGTTAAAATATTTTTCTATCGGTCATTGTAACTTGCACTTAAAATATAAAATAACAGGTATAAAATGAAACCCAGTCCCTTTATTTATTGAATAAAATACTGAGTTCAAGTGTGGCTTGGTTTTTAGAAAAACCCAACAGACTGGGGTTGGAAGTTAGTAAACAATGAATTGGAACCAGTTCCAACTTTGCTTCCACCTGCGCCGGAAAAATTACTAAACGCAATTTTTTGCAACTGCAAAAAGGGATGCAGCGCAAAATGTGGTTGCAAAAAAGTGGGACTGTTCTGTTCTCTGGGGTGTACAAGTTGCCAAGGCAAGTCATGCTCTAATGTTGAATCATCAACAATTGATGATTTATTTGACTTCAACGAGCTGACTTGCGATACATCGTTATTGGCTGAATTTACTTGCACCCAAAACGAGAATGAAGCAGAAGAAGAACAAGAAGAAAATCGAGAAGCAGAATTCGAAAATTACGACTCAGATGAATAAATGTCTCAACTTTTTTTATCAACATCGCTTTTTTTTTGCTAATATCCATTATTTACAATAGTTTTAATTAAACAGGATTGTTACTGACTTGTGGAGTAGGCCTACTGGGGAAACCACGTTAAAAAAAACGCGCAAAGTACACTATCTCATAGGTGGCTGTTACAACTGTTTGAATCGCTATATCTCTGAAACGGTGGCTTGTAGGAAAAAAAGTGTTGATATATTTTTTATAGATAATTTTATGATCTACAATTTTAGTTTGAAATATTTTTATGATAAAACTTACCGTTTTGCTGAAAATGGCGAAAAACTCATTTTGTTGACCTTTGACCTTAAATAAAAAAATTTCCATACACGGGAATGATGGGGAACATTCAGGGTTTATTTATAATTGTATTTTGAACAATTGTACCAAAATTCAGCTTGTTGCGAATTTATGTAGCACCGAATGTCTAATTTGACCGGACTACTCGTGTTTTATGATAATTATAAATAATGTTCCTTTGTTGTTGTGTTCTGATGGGTTACACTATTACAACATGCAAAACTTACCAGTTTTAGAAATGCGATCTAAAGAAAACCTTGCAATGTTGAACGTCATGACATTAGCAGATGTTGAGACACTTTGTAACTCACAATCTTATCTTATATTCGTATCTTATCAAATAATAAACATTGTATTGGCGATTATTTATAACTTTGGATTTGCTAACCCGTGTCGACTATAAAAATGTTTTAAAAAGTCAGAAGCAGAGATATCTTGAAAATTAGAGTCATTGTTAAGGCTTAATATGCATTTTTTTGATAAATAGCCAACTCTTGTTTTTTCTAAATAAGTTAAATGCACTTCTGCATTAAAACTCTTTAAGACAGGTTGCTATAAGAATGTCATTTTCTAAGAGTAAAATGAAAAGTAAAAATTCTGTAACGAGGTTTGTGCTTGGGGTCTTGCAAGAACTTAAAAATAGTTCTTTCTCTAAATTAAAACCTCTGAAAGCACAATCCACCATTAACCGAATTTTATTTGAAAGTTCGGGAAAGCAGGACAAAATAGAATTTAAATTCCCATGTTATTTTTTTATGTCCAGTAATTTGCGGAACACCCGGTACATACATACAGAGTGAATCCGAATAAAGTGCAAAAATTTTAACCACAATATCAGACACCGCTGTAGATAGTAATTCTGCAAAAAAAAATCGAAATTCGAATGGGGCAAAACCCCCCTGGATTATTCGACGCTTTTCCGACAAATTTAATTACTCCTTTTCTTATAATTTCAACTCCATTTTTTACCTTAATGTTAATAAGTTAAATAACACATAAAAATGTGAATTAAACTCCTATTTGCCAAACGACGCTGATTTTGACATGATTGAAAAGGCAACTAGAAATGTTTGTCTTTTATTTTAAAGAATTAGATGAAAATTGTTGCGGAATTTAAAAATTAACAACCACGATTCAACGTAATTAAAATCCAGCGAGAAGATTTTCTGTCAATAATGACGAAGCAATGTATGTTTAAACTGCATTTCTGTTATTAAATATACATACAGGGTGATTTTTTTAAAACGGCAGGCGTTGTAGAATTTGTATTTATGAACCGATTTCAAAAATTTAAAAAACAAATTAAATGGTTTTTAATTTACTATAAACTGATGATTTTAAAATTTTTCTAAATGTCTTAGTATCTATTAGGCGATACTCAACTTTCTTATTATAAATTGACACCCATTTTTTTTTTCATAATTTAGAAGATATTAACTTTCTTGATTCAGAAATGTGTAATATGTTCTACTTTTACAAAAAATATTTAAAATAAAATATCAAAAATGAAAAAAATTAGGCAATAAAAGTTAATAAAATCTAGGTGCGTGGTGTCAAATAACACAATATCGTTATTGTAATGTCAAATAGCAGCAAATAACAGAAAGAACAAGTTTTCTTTCAACAAGATAGGCTACACTTTACATTGCACAATGCATTTCTCGTAGGTGTCAATTGTGCAATGAAAAAAACGGGATGGCGTTTCAACAGTATTTTAATTAAATTAGGTAGTTGTTTTTTCTGATTTGTAATTATTATTGTCTTTTGTTATTAATAATTTCAAAAAAAATGCCGATCCTTTCTGTTATTTGCTGCTTTTTGACATTACAATAACGGCATTCTTTTATTTGACACAATGCAATAGATTTTATTAACTTTTATTGCTTATTTTTTTTTCAATTTTGATAATGTTTTTAAAATATTTTTGGTAGAAATAGAACATATTGCACATTTCTGAATCAAGAAAATTAATATCTTCCAAATTATGAAAAAAAAAAGGGTTCCAATTTAAAATAGGAAAGTTGAGTATCGCCCAAAAGATACTAAGACATTTAGAAAAGTTTTAAAATAGTAAATTAAAAACCATTTAATTTGTTTTTTAAATTTTTGAAATTGGTTCATAAATAAAAATTCTACAACGCCTGCCGTTTTAAAAAAATCACCCTGTATGTTGCCGTTTTGAATGATATCATTTTATTGTCAATATTTCATAGAACTATTTATATAAATGTGATATGCGTTCAACGTACCTACCTATGATTTATAGTATGACCCCAACTTTTAACTGGTCATAGCGCAAATCAGATCAGAGTAGTCTTGTTTCGTTAAATCATTTTTAAAGTTAATCCTCATTTACATGTGTTATTTACCTAATTAACATTAAGATAAAAAAAGTTAATAGAATGAGAGTAATTAAACCTGTTAATTAAACATATTGTATGATTCATTAAATTTCCATTCGCAGTTGGCTTTGAGAAAAAAATTCATGTCGTAACTAACACCATTACAGTAGTTTCGACTTAATATTTGCGAGATTTGCTAGTTATCGAACAAGAAGTCAACGCACGTCCAAAATACACGGCCTACCTAGAATGGAAATTTAATGAATCACACGATATATCATCAAATATCATCAAGGGTGCAATAGGATTTGTAAATTTTCTGATCGCAAAATATAGTCTAATATATTTTAAAACCGGTCGTAAATCAAATTCGGTTCACTCTAGAATGGACCGTAGAAAGGAGGTTTTATGCAACTGAATTTAAACCCTGTTTCCCAATGACTGCAAAAACCGTTCAAACAAAAAACGTTTAAGCTCCCTCTTATCTTATCATTATCACTTATCATACTTGTTTAACTTTCACTTAATTACTGGTTTTAAAAACAACATTTTCAAAAGTGCCTATTGCAAAAAACTAATTTGTTTGAAATAAATTGGGCCCTCAAAAGAGCCAATCTTTATCTCGATCGATTGGTGGTAAAATGACTTTTTGTGGATCAAACTGAAACTTTAATTATAATCAAAATAACAAAAAAATAACCTGCAATTATTACGAAAACTGACCAAGTGCCCTCCATTGGTGATTTGTTAATTAGCGTTTTTCTTCCCAACACTCAACTGATGATGAATCCTTGACTTGTCCCAATAAATCAGTGTCGTCCGGCATTTTCTGCAAAAACTTTAACCATTTTTTTCTCGAAAACGGTGACGTTTCGGAACGCGAAATTTGGTCAGTATCTCAAAGTGCGTTGTCTGATACCGGGATTAAAATCTTTGCACTTTATTCGTGTTTACTTACCCTGTATATTACAACGTGAACTCAACATATTCTGGTTGCGAAGATAGAAACTGCAGAACAATAGTGCTAAGATTCCTCAGGCGCACATATACAACATACTGCAGCGTTAATCCGCTATTTTTATACCCTCTGTATTAAGATTATAAAAGCACTAATTTGTTATTAAGCACAAACTTCGAACTTTTCATTTCAACTTTAGTGAAGGCACGTCTTTTGTGAAAATGATTGCGTTGTAAACTTTACTTATCTACAGTAAACGCTTCTATTTAGAAATCGTTCCTATGAAATTTTATCTTATCTAAAACTCGATATCTATTTTCTCATATCATGTGACCGTAAATAACGGAAAATAAACCAATTTTACAAAATTGTGTGTTCTATAAATAGGTTTCCTTACGAATGCAGAATACCCATTTCAAACTATATTTTTTCGACGACCAAAATTGGACAGAATTGTTGTCACCTCAGTCGAACTATTTGCTGGAAGAACTTTATCGTGGAAACATTGTAAATTTGGGTTAATTCAGAAAAGACAATTTGAATTAGACAAATCATGAAATGGCAGACCTCGTTTACTTAACACAACATACATATTTATAAGGAGGTTTAACAATATTTTTTTTCCTATAATTTCTATTAATACAAATTAGTACATGTAATATAAAAAATATGATAATTTCCTGAAAGCTTAATGTCATATAAATATAATATCATAGGAATGTAATAATTTAATAATAATCTCAATTGCAAACAATAAGCAAGTAATCCTTTAACTTAAAAGTAAGAATTAAATTAAATATCACTTTTGTATATTTTTAGGATGTCTCTCTTTAGTTTGGACCAGTTATAGTACATCCGGTGAGAGATTGGGATATTTCGGCAGTTGACATATAGGTTGGCAATAAATTATGCTACAAAATACACTAAAAACACGAAATGGGTTGACAGGGTTGTCAGTTACTGGGGTTATATTAAATTTCGCGCGTATGGTACACTTTTTATTGCGTAGATTTAGTCACTTTTCTCTCATTCAAACTCTCACTCTACGAACTATAGCAGTCATCAATACAAGCAGGCACCTCACTCAGAGACCATTATTAAGAAACTTGAAAAATAAAGTCAGTACGAGAAGCACAGACGGCTTTGTTATTTCTAAAACAAAAAGAACATAACAATATTCCATTTAAAAATCAAATATAAATAAACTTACTACTTGATTTTGACGATTGTTCTAAACATTCTCCCGTTATTTTGTCGCAATTGTCAGAACAGGGACAGATTTTCTTACAGGATGGACCCCATGTTCCATTTTGACAAGCTAAAATAATTCGATTTCTGGTTATACCAACCAAAATCAAAGAGTCTAATTACTTACTCTCTTTGCATAACGGTCCTTGAGACCCCCAAGCACAATAACAATCAGAACGAGTGTTTTCACAAATCTGATACTCTTCACAAAATTTTCTGTCAGAACCTAGAATATCTTCACACTTTAGGCTGCAGTTTTGTCCCAGTTCACCAGCGTTGCAAAGAGATTGTGAGCTTTTCTTAAGTGATCCCACTGAAGAATCATTTTCGTTTAAAGTTTGACAAGTTTTGTTGGCAGCGACTTCTTTCGATGGTAGTTTTCTTTTAAAAACAGTGGGGCATTCTCTCAAGTCAATAATCCAAATTCCTTCCATGTGTGGCTCGTCAGTTTGTCTAGACAAAGTGATATTAATTCCGGATTTTGAAGAAATTTCTAGATGGTTCCACGCGTTCAGACTGCCGACGGCGGACTCTTTCTCTCCTAAAAGAGATTGGAGCTCTCCAGAATTGGTAACTTCAAGTCGACAGTGTGGGCATAAGTTAGCATACAACATCAAACACGAAATTTTTGGTAGCTGTATTATTGTTGAGTTTCTAGAAATTTGATCAGCTACTAGTACTTCGTCTAAAAGAGAAAATCAAATAAATCAACAATTAACATTTTTTACAGAAACTTACGGTCATGTATTTTTCTGTATGTTTTTTCTTTGGATTTTACTGCAACATGAGTTGGACTAAAATCCTGAATTCTGTGAATGATATCGCCATTTTTTAATATAATAGTGGAGCTATTTTCCTCGTAAATTGTGTAGTGAACCCAGGTGTTCCTTTTTCCAAACTGATCAGAAATTCTGTTTGAATGCCTGTTGTCTCTTAAAAAAAAGTCGACTCTCTCGGGCGAATATAAAGATACAGAAAACGATTTTAATGGTTTTAGTAGTTTAAACATCGTATAATTGGTAAAAACTGTCGCAAAATCTAAAAAAAGTCCTCACTTTCAATAAATCTCAATTTTATTTTACTTACGTTCCCATCGACGATCAATAACAGGTAATGCAAATATATTTGTCAAATTATTCCACTTCCACTCAGATTCTGGAATGTCCAAAGCCAAACTTGTATTTTGGGAAGCTTCAGTTGTTGGTGGGTGCAGGAACATGGTTAAGTTGTTATTGTTGGTGGCACAAATGATCTCTGTATCTTTTTTCAGTGTGATTATTTCTTCGCATGATCCTTCATAGTTTGATAAAAGACATGAAGAGGCTACTATTCCAATCAAGCAGAACAATAAACGCATTGTAATTTCTTTTTTTTGACGAATTGGTTGATCTGAAATTCAAAATAAATAAACATTGCATATGGTTTGATCCGTGGAAATACATAGGTATACTTAGAAATATGTTAAGTATTCAATGCCGACAGTATTCGGCTGTTATCGACTCACCTCTCTTTTTGGGGTGGAAGCAAATTGTACCAAGTTTATTTTTAAAATAGTGTCTTTTACAAGTAAAACGATTTCAAATAATAAACGCTTAAACAGAACGATGTTTCCATTTTTTCTTAAACTGATTTCACATCGAATACGTTATATGCAAATTAAAAAAAAATCAGTTCATGCATATAATTTAAAAAAGGTTTGGAAAGTAGTTAAAAAGACTTTTGGTTCAATACTGAATTTATATTAAAAAATTGTGATGATTGAAAAAACTTAATAATACATTGAACTAAATTTATGAAAAATACAATTTAAATTTCCCAAACAACCAAATTTCGTCAAAAGATGCTGACGTTTCGATAGCACTGCTACCATCATCAGAGCGATGATTAAACTGTTTAATCGCTCTGGAGATTTCAGCACTGTTATCGTAACAATCTAGCATCTACCCATGTTAAGTTTGCCTCCACTAGCCGTCAGAGGGTGGTAATCTCGCCCCATTTTAATTCACCCTCTGTAAATGTAAAAAATCGAAAATGTACCCCAATGGCATTAGTGTCAGATTCAAATTGCAACCGCACACATTTGGCATTGCAAGTTTTGTAATAAATTCTAGAATTTTTAGTGAGACCCTTTGGGATGTAAATTACACCTATGAAACTTAATAATTACAATATCTCATTATTATTATTTAATGTTTATCTTCATAAATAAATTAAATTTTTCCCGAAAAGGTGGGATTTGTGTAATTGCAAAAATTGAAGAATTAATAGATGCACTGAGATCTTCGAATTTTGTCCAAGATTTTTGTAAATGTAACAAAAAATAGTGAACATAATTATAAATAATAATTATATTCTGTTGTTTAGTGATTTATCTATCTTTTAAAACCTTTAAATTACGAGAAATTTTTCAGTCATTTCACCACCCCAAAGTCATAATTTTGACAACAAGACGTTGTACTACTCTCTGGTCGTTCTCAAAATACGTATGTGTGAATTTTGAAAAGTCTACGTATGTGAAATGCTAAAAATTATTTCGCTTTCAGCCAAGTTTTCGTATTTAATTAATCAAAAAGTCATTAAATATTCACTTTACAAAAATTGTATACAGCATTTAACATAGTGCACTTTGAACAGATTCATATGCAAAAAACAAGAACCAATTTACTCAAGTAGTTTTCGAGTAATCGTGTTTGGAAAAATACATTAAATTTGCCTTATATTGAAATTTGTTTAAGATCTCCTTAAAAAATAAAGATATAGGCAAATATTTATCACCTAAAACTATTCTAAAACAATTTAAAATCCTAATTCATCAGATATAAAGTTCAAAATTTTAAAATGATTATCCTCAAAGCTACGTTCAGTTTGAATGAAAGAGAAAAATCTTGTTTCAGGCAAATTGAAGATTTTGTGTGTTTATGGAAAAGCTTCAGTTGTAAACTATCCCTTCGGCTACAAAATTGATTTATGGTACCCGCATTTCTACCTACCAGACAGACCTCTCTGGTACAGAGAAAAGAGATGTCACTGCTAGACAAGGATAACATGCTTTGAATATGAAATTTTCCAAACACGATTTTTCAAAAACTATTAACTTTCAAAAAAATAGATTTGGTCGATATTATGTAAAATTAGTCTACGCATGTGGAGTGCTAAAAATTATTTCGCTTTTAGCCAAGTTTTTATATTTAATTAATCAAAAAGTCATTAAAGAATCATTTTACAAAAATTATATATAGCATTCAACATAGTGCACGTTGAACAGATTCATATGCAAAAAACAGAAAGCAATTTACTCAAGTAGTTTTCGAGTAATCGTGTTTGGAAAAATACATTGAATTTGCCCTATACTGAAATTTGTTTGATATCCCCTTAAGAAGTGAAACTGACATAAAAATAAAAACCACGATTTTATGTTTTTTTTAAAGCCGGCCTTTATGAATTCGTCAAGTTTATTCGCGATATTTATAAAACCAAGATATAAATCTCATAGGGTAACGTCACTACAATTTTTTGTGCTGTTTCAAACACAAAAAACCGCATTAAATAGCTCTTTTCGTTTTCGTGCAATTTTGTACGAACTTTTACATTGAAACGCCCTATCTTCAAATATGGATAGTTCAACCTTGAAGTGAAACTGACGTAACAACGAAAACCACAATTTTATGTTTTTTTTAAAGCCGGCCTTTATGAATTCTTCAAGTTTATTCGCGACTTACGACACAGCCTGCTTATTAATTATAAAACCCAAAATCTTACCTAAAGGAAATCTTAAAATTGTCACAAAATTCAATCATTACTGTAAACGTGTTCACTTCAAATACTGCAATTTTATTCACTTCGTTATCACTTGAGGCGGAGGGGATGGGGTAACAAACAAACAAACCGATTGACGAGAATTCAAACATTCAAATTCAAATTTTTCTCATTGTAGACTAATTCTTAATTCTGGTAATTAATAATGGTAGTAGCGAGAGCAAATTGTACATTAACTTTAACCTAAATATTAGTAATAACGACAAAACTAAATATGTTTTACACGACCTTTTATTGTATTAGTCACGGCTTGTGCAAACATTGCAATTCCCATTGAACGCGTGATTCCAGAGAAACGGCGATCTCTCCCACTCAATTTGAACTCATCGTGTAAGTGCGACAAAAGAAGGCACGACAACGGAAATTATTAATTTAAATTATACAGTTACAGCAGGTACCAAATAGTGATTTTATGGCTTACTCACTACACAAAAGCAATAAACCGGTAAATTAGCAGATTCGGTAAAATTCAGCAGCCGCTTGTCTGATGGTCGTTTTTTTCGGGTGAGGATGGGTGTGGACTGTGGAGATCTCCCTTGACTTTCGATAAAATCGCGCCAATCTATTTTTTGATAGTCGAAATTTCAATAAAAGCCCGCCAAATACTTGCTATCTATGCAAATTTTTTATACAGAGTGTCAACAAATGTTTGTCCATCATATGATAATTTGTGATAAATAATGAATTCGTGCTTGTAAAGAGGAGTTTCGAAACATGCTTTCAGATGTTCAAGTGTAAGTTACGCATACATACCGAGAAAGCACACACCTTGATGGTCAAAGAGATCCTGTATTAAAAATAAGCCGAATTCGATTAATAAATCAATCTTGGCTAATGTTTTTTTCGTTGCTCGGACCGATTTAAATAAGTGCCGAAACAAAAAAGTCGTTACCGTACATGTTATGTATACAAAAAAATCAGACTCATGAGAGATCTTTATGACTCTCTCGACATAATAATGGTTATGGTTTTGTCCCCGAGACAACCGACGTACGGCGATATTTAAAAATCGATTTTGCGAAAATCAAACGGCCGGAGAGGACGAAAATCCGCCACTTTGTTAGTTTGGAAACTCGTCGGCGAAAGGGCAAAAGAAGCGAGAATGGTAATACGGTTCGGTCGTGAAAACTGTCAAATTTTTGACGTTTGAAAAAAATAGTAGATTTTGTTAGACGGCAGAAAAGTGGTACTTTTTGTCGTGCAATTAAACTGTAGTAGCAAGGCGAAGCGTAGCGTATGCAAAATTGCGAGACCGCAAAGCCACTTTTCGCCCAAATAACAAATACTACTTTTTAGAAAATAAAGCCTGTTATTTGATATTGAAAGTGTATCAATGTAAAGCCTAACAATCTATAAACCTATGAAAAAAAATTCAGTGCCACAAAAACGTTCAGTTCAATTCAGAGTACTTCAATCAATCTAGGTCCGTCAAGTTTGAGCATCATACATCGCAAAAAAAATTCAAACATATGCCATAATTTTGTGCTAATTCTGTGCCAATTTGTGCTGCAATTTTTAAATTCTGTGCTCTTTTCGTTTTCGAGTTATTCAAGAAACAAAAATGATGCTCAAACTTGACGCCTAGCATCATATGTCATCAAAATGAATCAAACTAGTCTTATAATTTTGTGCTAATTCTGTGCTAATTTGTGCTGTAATTTTTAAATTTTGTGCTCTTTTGGTTTTTGAGTTATTTCCAAAACAAAAATGATCTCAAACTTGACGCCTAGCATCATGACTCACAAAAATTGATCAAATTGGTCTTATAATTTTGTGCTAATTCTGTGCTAATTTGTGCTGCAAGTTTTAAATTCTGTGTTCTTTTGGTTTTTGAGTTATTCCAAAAAACGTACAAAAAATAGTAGGCAACCCGAAATACAGATTTTAACAATTTTTCTTTCAAGAAGCATCATGCATCACGAAACAGCTTAAATAATATGCCATAATTTTGTGCTAATTCTGTGCTAACTAATGGTGCAATTTTTAAATTCTGTGCTCTTTTCGTTTTTGAATTATTTAAATAAACAAATTAGAACAATCGTCAAGTTTGAGCATCATACATCGCAAAAGAGCTTAAGGGATATGCCATAATTTTGTGCTAATTCTGTGCTGATTGATAGTGCAATTTCTAAATTCTGTGCTCTTTTCGTTTTTGAGTTATTTAAATAAACAAATTTGAACAATCGTCAAGTTTGAGCATCATACATCGCAAAAGAGCTTAAGTGATATGCCATAATTTTGTGCTAATTCTGTGCTGATTGATGGTGCCATTTCTAAATTCTGTGCTCTTTCCGTTTTTGAGATGTTTTCAAAAATGTACAAAAAAAATTTAGGCAACCCAAAATACAGATTATAACGAATTTTCTTTGAAGAAGCGTCAAGTTTGAGTGAAGAACAAAAACTGTTGAACGAAATAGACAACTGGAAAGGAAAATGCGACAACAGGATCACGGAAACACCTAAAAGAACAAAAATCAAAAAGATTAGAAAAAGTTTTTATTTAAATCCTCAATCGGAGTGGTCAACAAATGAAATCAAAGATCAAACAATGGACACTCCTATAAAAATACCATTGTTAAGAAACGGTGGATTAGCAAAATCAAAAACAAAAAAAGTCAACTTTAGCACAGTGTCTTTAGCGAATACTTGCGCTGCTGATAGCATTTTACAAATACTGGCTGGCTGTCTGTGTGACAGCAAAAATTTAAATTTAAATTTTGCTTCTAGCAATCTTTTTGTACTTGCTAATTTATTAGCTCGAAATGACAACATGACTAAAATTTATAATACCCGTGCCGAAATTCTCTACGGAATTTTCCCTAACGAAAAGAACATACTTGGATTCAGTTTTATTAATTGCGAAACTACTATTTTTTCTGCTATTACGAGATGTAACATTTGTAGTATGGAAGAATCATATACGTGTTCTTGCCGTACTGATAACAATTCAAAATTTCCGACAATCCCGACCAACGTAAATACGTTAAATGAACAAGGCATTTCAGCATTAAATGACTCTATTTTAATGTATTTAAATCAAATTAAAAAGTTTTGTAAAAATTGTGGAAAAAAATTTACAATAAATAGAATTTTTAATGATATCATTTTCATTGAAACTACAAAATATGTAAACAATCGTGAATTTCCACAACGAATAACACTAGCTGAAATACCAAAAATTTTAAATTTAGATTCCGTTCCTAGGTATTTAAGAGGCGTTGTCGAATATCAAGGCGCAGGTGTACCGAATTCGTTGGGACACTTCATTTCTCATTGTCGAAGATTTGACAATTCTTGGGAAACCTACAATGATCTAAAAGAAAAAGTTGATAAAATTTCACAATTGTCTACCATGGATGTGTATGTTGTGGTTTACTCAAAATAATTTTGTTTAAATCAAATAAAGATTCGAGATACTGATGTGTCTGCAAATTAATGGCTGTCGTAAAAACTTTTTTTTCTAATTAGAAATTCGTTTGTTCATAGCAACCGTGATCGTGAATCGTTTATAGACATATTTTTTAAAGTTTGTGTTTTTATGAATGCATATTAATATTTTTGTATTTCTCAACAATAAAATCTGTAAAGAACAAGTTATTTTTTATTAAAATGTTTTCCGACTTTATATCTAGAACAGGTATTTACCAACTACTTCAATTATCTGAAATATCAGAGGAGTATGCATTGTCTCCAACTTGACGCAACTGAAATATCTCAAAAACGAAAAGAGCACAAAATTTAAAAATTGCAGCACAAATTAGCACAGAATTAGCACAAAATTATAAGACTAGTTTGATTCATTTTGATGACATATGATGCTAGGCGTCAAGTTTGAGCATCATTTTTGTTTCTTGAACAACTCGAAAACGAAAAGAGCACAGAATTTAAAAATTGCAGCACAAATTGGCACAGAATTAGCACAAAATTATGGCATATGTTTGAATTTTTTTTGCGATGTATGATGCTCAAACTTGACGGACCTAATCATTCTCCGATTATGTTTTCGTCGCCGCTGGGATCGATTTCAAGTGGCAAAAAAATCACTACCATAAATGTAAACCCTTTTGGGTGGCCGTCAGTAGCCGTATTTACATCTCAATCCCCCAAGAATTTTTCACTATGTCGACGAACATTCCTCTGTTTCAAAGCATTTTGAAACGTCTAGCACGTCAGCAAAACCGGACGAACAAAAACGATTTTCAAAAGTCTCTCACGCGAAAAGCAAAAGTTGGAAAAGGACAAGACCACACCCACCGTAATCTCGGGAAAGTGTACGTTTGGGAAAGCTCGGCGAAAGTGTCGAGAAAAAATCGGTGAAAGAAGGTACTCGCGCAAAACTACGTCACTCGTTCGCCGGTATTCTCGTTTTAAAAGAGGGGTTCCGCCTGTACACGTTTTATATATATATATATATAGTAATCATTACCTCTACAAGAAGATCTAAAATAATCACTACACTTCCGTTAAAGGTAACACTTTGAAAAATTTTGCAAAACGCACTCGATAAAACACAACACCTCCGTAATTCGGAAGTCGTACGAAGAATCCTAGATAAGGAAGCAAAATAGATAGACCACTCTCTTACACTTATTGTAACTATATGATTTTTACCGCCATCTATGAGATTGACGCAGACGTTTAGTGACCCAGCCACGACACGAACCAAGCATAAGTAGAAAATAAATAGTTGCACTAAATTTAAAAATGTCACTTCCACTTTGTAAATGTTTCTCTTTACCACTTTTCCACTTTTCGAGTCAGCTTTATAAGTATGCAGCTGAGACGCCGAGAAACGAACTTGGTCTAAATGTTCTACAGACTGTAAAAGAGCGGGTCTTAATAAATAAATTACAGCATTTTAAACAATGCATACTAATTCCCAAAAATATCCTAGACTTCTCTCACTGCTGCATGACAATTTGAAGTGAAATTTTGTTTCACCAGTCCTCAAATTTGCCCTTGGTGTATAATTCCTCATCTGCTTGTAACACTTTTTTCGTTTGTTGTTTGCGGAAAACTTTTGTTCCATTATGGGGTTGTCGAACAATCTGTAACGGTAAATTTTGCTTCAGAATTCTGCGTAAAGAAAAAATTATATGAAATATCTTAAACATCCAAACGTCAAATGTAGCATCTCCCTTTAACCCTCATTATTTGTAGACGGCACTCTTTTAGTAAGTACCTATTTTAATTTAATTTATCGAAACATGAACATTAAAATGTATCTAATACGTTTCTATGCTTAGATGTAAAGTAGATACATTATAATATAATGATGATACAAATAATTCATAATAACATAGTTAGGTACTCTTAATCCATAATATTCAATGTATTTTCGGAAATGAAAACAACTCCGAAGATTAAAATCTGATGATTTCCATTTATTTATATTAATTGTAACAAAAAATATGTTTAAAAATGGTTTCCTCGCTATTTCAAAACTTAAATAAAAAATTGGAAATTTGCAGAACTGTTGGGTGGTAGCATTGCCACCTTCATACATGTTTCAATAAAGCTTTGTATTTACTGTGGATATTAACTAATTCATAAAAAACTCGGACGTTAAGAAGTAATTATTTAATGTCCTTCTCAAATAATTAGCTAGAATCCATTCACAAAACATAAAAGTTATTATGGTTGGCGATAAAAAATAACCCTAAACGGAACAGTTGGTGAGAAACCAAATGGACATTTGTCAATTATAATGCTAAAATTTTAAAATAAAATCTTTAATTTCGACTCACTCTGCAAGAAAGCGTAAGAAATAGATAATTTCTACATTGGGAAATTTCAACAAGACACTAAGAAGTTCTGTAAGGTAAACTAAAATTAAACAAACTGAACTGACATTGACAACAAACTTCAAAGTACAGTCCCATGAAATAATAATTGAAAAGTACACTCTGATTTTACAGAAATCAAAGGTAACTTGATTTTTATGTTTTGTGAATGAATATTATTAAATTACGAACAATTTTTCAGCCTTTCCACCACCCAAAAGTCATAATTTTGACAAAATGACGTGATACTACTGTCTAGTTGTTCTCAAAATACGTGTGTAAATTTTGAAATGTATATGAGTGCCTATGTACATACAGGGTATTATATGCACTGGCTTTCAATAACTTTTTTCTTGCGGCCTTTTTCGTAATGCTTGAGCTTCAGCTTATAAACATTTTTTATAAAATTTAAGAATTACGTAATTCTGAAACAAAACAAACATTATTTTTGATTAAAAATTTAAGTTTTAAAAAACCGTAAAAATCTATTACCCATATTTTTAAGCTCAAAAAATAATTGAGTTGAGACAAAAAAACGGTAGCCAATCCGGAAGCTGAACAGAATATTGACAATCGATAACTATGGACACATACATCATCCATTGGTCAGGAGAACAATGCACTCGCATTGCTAGGAAATTGGGATGGTCTTCGGGATTGGTTGTCAATTTTTCATCCTTTCTCGAACCTTAATCAATTTTTATTTTTAATCAATTTACCATCTGTATTGTTGTCGGTATCCTCCCTTGCTCTATGGGTCATGACTCCTAGGACAGCCTGTACAGGTATCCCAGAACTTCCTTTTAATAGGAAATTTTCCATCAAAATCTGAGTTGATTATCGTATCGCACAATATTCAGGCATTTATAGAATCAAGTTACAAGCATTTAAAGTTAACCATTCACAGGGCATCTTTGTGCAATTTAAGGAAAAATTTTTGCTGGTAACGTAGCAACAGAATGTTATCTAAGAATTTATGGGCTGTGATTGGTCAACTTAAAGTGCTTGTAACTCAAAAACCATAAGGGCCTTAACATTGTGCGATACGACAATAAATTCAAATTTTGATAAAGAATTCCTATCATTTATAATACCTAAAATTAAAAACACAATAATTAATTAAAAAATCCACTAATTTTAATAATAATACATTCACTTCCAGAACTTCTCCTCTTCTTTAGCACCAACTGCTAAAAACAGTTTGAAAAATCCCTCTTCCACCTCACAGATCATCCTCACTTTTATTTGTTCCTACTGGTTGCCCAACCTCTTGGTAGAATTTTGCGGAAATTAGTTGAACAACTCTTCAAGTTCCTTCTTCTGTTCCTTGAACTCTTTACCTTCAGTGCCTTGGTTACCTTCCAACCAGTTGAATCTTTCATCAATTTTTGGAATCTTTAAAATCTAATTTAATTTTATCTCTGAACTGGTTGATAAAAGACTTTTTACCTAAATTCATGTCTTCTGCAGTCAATCTGTTCTGGTTAGTCTTGGATGGTTTTTCTCGCTAAAAAATAATTAGATTTAGTTCTAGCCATTTAATTCCTGAAAATTAAAATCGCCTGTTTTTTACATTTAACCATACAATTAATTTCTAGTCAGATCAAGAGAAAAAGCTTAGTTTAGTTATTGAACCTGTCAAGTTTTATTTTCATATCTCGAAAGGTAATGGTGCTGTAAATTTTTAAGTCAGACACTGCAACTTCAAGAATTTTCGGAAAAAAATTCATAGCTTGACAACGCTGCGACCAAAAATTTGAAAGTTGTGAGGGGCATTAGATGGGAGATGAAGCAGACCTTTAAAGAGTTTTAAACGTTTGATATGTGAACATGGCCGTATCGCGTAGCGTCATTTTTCTTGTTGCTTATACCACTAACTATACATCCGGCGGTAAATTTAAAAATTTAAATTGAAATACTACAAAGTTAACAGTTTTGAATAGCCTACCAAATAACTCATGGAAATTCTTCATTAAAAGTGGTAGATCGCATTTAAAGATAAAAAGTTGAATGTGGTCCTGCAAAAATAGTGCACTCCTCACAACTGAAATTAATTCTAAAATATGCATTTTTTTTAGACATTTACCTTTTCAAAAATATAAAATAGTTAGTTATAAAAGCGTCACAGAGAGACTACGCAAGCTTGACTCACCCTGTATATATGGCAGCTCTACAGGCCTTGTAGGCTTCTGGCTTTGATCTCTTGATGATCTGCTGCCATTTCCCTCCAGCTTGTTCTCTGCGCTCTTATTTTCTGGCTGGTTCCTGGTTTTTTGAACATATACTTGACTTCTCGGTTGGTTTTTCTCTTCCATTCCCCATCCTGTGTCTTAACACCCCCAAATATCTTCCGTAGCATTTTCATCTCCCAAATTTCAAGTTTTTCTTGATCTTCCTTATTGAGTGTCCAAGTCCATCTGTATAGAACAACCGGTCTTATCAGACTTTTGGAGTTTGTTACCCAAATTTATCTAAATGTCTTGCAATATACTTCTCCTTTCAAATTTAATTTTAAATGTTACTTCAAATTTTTTTACAGTTTCGTTTATTCTTAATCAATGTTACGGGATTGTTATAGGGCGCCTCCACCATGTAAGCTCAGAGAGAAGAATATATTCGGACGCTTAGTTTCTTTCTACTCGTTTATTTAATGCCTTAATCTACTTACATTGTTGCGCATATTGTTGTGTGGATCTGACCTCGCCAGTTTGGGAATCAAATGGAGTCATTTTACCTCGAAGGAACATTTTCCTCCGTCTCCTCTACAATTCTTGGTAACTGTACTATTAAAATTTGGTTTGCTACAAGCTCTTCGTCTAAAAAAGAAAATCGAATAAATTCAAAATTCACACTTTTTGGAGAAACTTACAGTCATGTACTTTCCACTATGTTTTTTTGTGGATTTTGCTGCAATATGAGTTGGACCTAAACCCATATATCTGTGAATAATATCGCCGTTCTATGATGCTATTTTCCAGATAAATTGTGAAGTGGATCCAGATGTTATGGGCAGTTTCATTATTGTAGGTGCCTGCAGGAACTTGGTTAAATTATTATTCTTGATTGACACAAATTATCTCTTATTTTGAGGGTAGTTATGTCTTCGCGTGATATTGCACAGCCCGGTGAAAGAATTAGAGATGCCACCATTCAATCAAGCAGAACAAAAGTTTTCTTTGGTGAATGTATTGACCTGAAATCAAAAACAAATAGACAATAAATATATCTTGGTAAAACTTTTCAGAAACTACAATTAAAAGTTATTTTTAACAAATTTGTTGTTGAATATATATTACATATCTGTAGGTCCTAGAACACGTGACCTAGAGAAAACAGGCACATGAACGAAAAATATTTAAGGCACATGATAATTGAGTTAAAACGGAAATACGGGTGGCCAATCAGGATCGTTTAGCCGACGATGGGCGAGGGGTGTCTTGTAATTGCTAGGATTCGCAAAATAGAAAGTCTACTTGCCATAACTAATTTTCCATAATCTACACACTTAAACTCAGTGCACGTTAAGAAATTGTGTGTATGTAAAAAAATCAGTATATTGAATAGATTTTGTTAATATTTTGATTAAAAATGTATACAGAGTGTCTCAGAACTCATGACCCAAAGAAAAAAAGCTTATGGAGGCAACAATTCTGAACCAAAATTTCGAAACGAAAAGCTTCCGGGATTGGTCGTTAATTTTTTATCCTCTCTCGAATACTGTTAAAGTTAATCAATTTTTGTTTTGATATTTACTATCTGTATTGCTGTCGCCACCCTCCCTTGCTCTATGGGTCGCGAGTTCTGGGACACTCTGTATATTCAAAAAAGCTAGTTATGGCCTCATACGGTCCTGTTATCTATATAGAAATTGTTCCAACGAAATTTTATCTTATCTTTCGGTGTGTTCTGCGACACAATTATTTATAGATTTACTTCTTTCCTGTAGTTCATGAAGTTTTCCATCTAAATGTTCCGCAGAATTTATATATTGTCACTTTTTTTACAAGATTTTGATCAAAAACAGGTAAGATCAACGTAAAATTGAATTTAATGACGGTCTATTTTAAGAAATATGAATCGTTATTTTTATTTAAATGAATCAAAAATAACCGCCTACACACAACCAGTATATTATGTTATTTGCTCATAATTAAAGTGACGGTTTTGAATAGATCTGATTACTTATTTTAGAAACAAAATTTTACTTGTTTGCTCACTAGTCCGGTCAAATTAGACCAAAAAGCTAGGGTGAAGTTACATAAATTCGTAACAAGCTGAATTTTGGTACAATTGTTTAAAATACAATTATAAACAAACCCTGAAAGTTCCCCATCATTCCCGTGTATGGAATTTTTTTTATTCAAGGTCAAAGATCAAAAAAATAGTTTTTCGCGATTTTCAGCAAAACGGTAAGTTTTATCATAAAAATACTTCAAACTAAAATTGTAGATCATAAAATTATCTACAAAAAATATATTAACACTTTTTTTCCTACAAGGCACCGTTTCAGAGATATAGCGATTCAAAAAGTTGTAACAGTTGTAATCGTCATAACATGTTTGAGTACGCCACGTATATTCATATCTAGAGTTGTATTATTATATAGTAGAAGTTAAAATATTTTTCTATCGGTCATTGTAACTTGCACTTAAAATATAAAATAACAGGTATAAAATGAAACCCAGTCCCTTTATTTATTGAATAAAATACTGAGTTCAAGTGTGGCTTGGTTTTTAGAAAAACCCAACAGACTGGGGTTGGAAGTTAGTAAACAATGAATTGGAACCAGTTCCAACTTTGCTTCCACCTGCGCCGGAAAAATTACTAAACGCAATTTTTTGCAACTGCAAAAAGGGATGCAGCGCAAAATGTGGTTGCAAAAAAGTGGGACTGTTCTGTTCTCTGGGGTGTACAAGTTGCCAAGGCAAGTCATGCTCTAATGTTGAATCATCAACAATTGATGATTTATTTGACTTCAACGAGCTGACTTGCGATACATCGTTATTGGCTGAATTTACTTGCACCCAAAACGAGAATGAAGCAGAAGAAGAACAAGAAGAAAATCGAGAAGCAGAATTCGAAAATTACGACTCAGATGAATAAATGTCTCAACTTTTTTTATCAACATCGCTTTTTTTTTGCTAATATCCATTATTTACAATAGTTTTAATTAAACAGGATTGTTACTGACTTGTGGAGTAGGCCTACTGGGGAAACCACGTTAAAAAAAACGCGCAAAGTACACTATCTCATAGGTGGCTGTTACAACTGTTTGAATCGCTATATCTCTGAAACGGTGGCTTGTAGGAAAAAAAGTGTTGATATATTTTTTATAGATAATTTTATGATCTACAATTTTAGTTTGAAATATTTTTATGATAAAACTTACCGTTTTGCTGAAAATGGCGAAAAACTCATTTTGTTGACCTTTGACCTTAAATAAAAAAATTTCCATACACGGGAATGATGGGGAACATTCAGGGTTTATTTATAATTGTATTTTGAACAATTGTACCAAAATTCAGCTTGTTGCGAATTTATGTAGCACCGAATGTCTAATTTGACCGGACTACTCGTGTTTTATGATAATTATAAATAATGTTCCTTTGTTGTTGTGTTCTGATGGGTTACACTATTACAACATGCAAAACTTACCAGTTTTAGAAATGCGATCTAAAGAAAACCTTGCAATGTTGAACGTCATGACATTAGCAGATGTTGAGACACTTTGTAACTCACAATCTTATCTTATATTCGTATCTTATCAAATAATAAACATTGTATTGGCGATTATTTATAACTTTGGATTTGCTAACCCGTGTCGACTATAAAAATGTTTTAAAAAGTCAGAAGCAGAGATATCTTGAAAATTAGAGTCATTGTTAAGGCTTAATATGCATTTTTTTGATAAATAGCCAACTCTTGTTTTTTCTAAATAAGTTAAATGCACTTCTGCATTAAAACTCTTTAAGACAGGTTGCTATAAGAATGTCATTTTCTAAGAGTAAAATGAAAAGTAAAAATTCTGTAACGAGGTTTGTGCTTGGGGTCTTGCAAGAACTTAAAAATAGTTCTTTCTCTAAATTAAAACCTCTGAAAGCACAATCCACCATTAACCGAATTTTATTTGAAAGTTCGGGAAAGCAGGACAAAATAGAATTTAAATTCCCATGTTATTTTTTTATGTCCAGTAATTTGCGGAACACCCGGTACATACATACAGAGTGAATCCGAATAAAGTGCAAAAATTTTAACCACAATATCAGACACCGCTGTAGATAGTAATTCTGCAAAAAAAAATCGAAATTCGAATGGGGCAAAACCCCCCTGGATTATTCGACGCTTTTCCGACAAATTTAATTACTCCTTTTCTTATAATTTCAACTCCATTTTTTACCTTAATGTTAATAAGTTAAATAACACATAAAAATGTGAATTAAACTCCTATTTGCCAAACGACGCTGATTTTGACATGATTGAAAAGGCAACTAGAAATGTTTGTCTTTTATTTTAAAGAATTAGATGAAAATTGTTGCGGAATTTAAAAATTAACAACCACGATTCAACGTAATTAAAATCCAGCGAGAAGATTTTCTGTCAATAATGACGAAGCAATGTATGTTTAAACTGCATTTCTGTTATTAAATATACATACAGGGTGATTTTTTTAAAACGGCAGGCGTTGTAGAATTTGTATTTATGAACCGATTTCAAAAATTTAAAAAACAAATTAAATGGTTTTTAATTTACTATAAACTGATGATTTTAAAATTTTTCTAAATGTCTTAGTATCTATTAGGCGATACTCAACTTTCTTATTATAAATTGACACCCATTTTTTTTTTCATAATTTAGAAGATATTAACTTTCTTGATTCAGAAATGTGTAATATGTTCTACTTTTACAAAAAATATTTAAAATAAAATATCAAAAATGAAAAAAATTAGGCAATAAAAGTTAATAAAATCTAGGTGCGTGGTGTCAAATAACACAATATCGTTATTGTAATGTCAAATAGCAGCAAATAACAGAAAGAACAAGTTTTCTTTCAACAAGATAGGCTACACTTTACATTGCACAATGCATTTCTCGTAGGTGTCAATTGTGCAATGAAAAAAACGGGATGGCGTTTCAACAGTATTTTAATTAAATTAGGTAGTTGTTTTTTCTGATTTGTAATTATTATTGTCTTTTGTTATTAATAATTTCAAAAAAAATGCCGATCCTTTCTGTTATTTGCTGCTTTTTGACATTACAATAACGGCATTCTTTTATTTGACACAATGCAATAGATTTTATTAACTTTTATTGCTTATTTTTTTTTCAATTTTGATAATGTTTTTAAAATATTTTTGGTAGAAATAGAACATATTGCACATTTCTGAATCAAGAAAATTAATATCTTCCAAATTATGAAAAAAAAAAGGGTTCCAATTTAAAATAGGAAAGTTGAGTATCGCCCAAAAGATACTAAGACATTTAGAAAAGTTTTAAAATAGTAAATTAAAAACCATTTAATTTGTTTTTTAAATTTTTGAAATTGGTTCATAAATAAAAATTCTACAACGCCTGCCGTTTTAAAAAAATCACCCTGTATGTTGCCGTTTTGAATGATATCATTTTATTGTCAATATTTCATAGAACTATTTATATAAATGTGATATGCGTTCAACGTACCTACCTATGATTTATAGTATGACCCCAACTTTTAACTGGTCATAGCGCAAATCAGATCAGAGTAGTCTTGTTTCGTTAAATCATTTTTAAAGTTAATCCTCATTTACATGTGTTATTTACCTAATTAACATTAAGATAAAAAAAGTTAATAGAATGAGAGTAATTAAACCTGTTAATTAAACATATTGTATGATTCATTAAATTTCCATTCGCAGTTGGCTTTGAGAAAAAAATTCATGTCGTAACTAACACCATTACAGTAGTTTCGACTTAATATTTGCGAGATTTGCTAGTTATCGAACAAGAAGTCAACGCACGTCCAAAATACACGGCCTACCTAGAATGGAAATTTAATGAATCACACGATATATCATCAAATATCATCAAGGGTGCAATAGGATTTGTAAATTTTCTGATCGCAAAATATAGTCTAATATATTTTAAAACCGGTCGTAAATCAAATTCGGTTCACTCTAGAATGGACCGTAGAAAGGAGGTTTTATGCAACTGAATTTAAACCCTGTTTCCCAATGACTGCAAAAACCGTTCAAACAAAAAACGTTTAAGCTCCCTCTTATCTTATCATTATCACTTATCATACTTGTTTAACTTTCACTTAATTACTGGTTTTAAAAACAACATTTTCAAAAGTGCCTATTGCAAAAAACTAATTTGTTTGAAATAAATTGGGCCCTCAAAAGAGCCAATCTTTATCTCGATCGATTGGTGGTAAAATGACTTTTTGTGGATCAAACTGAAACTTTAATTATAATCAAAATAACAAAAAAATAACCTGCAATTATTACGAAAACTGACCAAGTGCCCTCCATTGGTGATTTGTTAATTAGCGTTTTTCTTCCCAACACTCAACTGATGATGAATCCTTGACTTGTCCCAATAAATCAGTGTCGTCCGGCATTTTCTGCAAAAACTTTAACCATTTTTTTCTCGAAAACGGTGACGTTTCGGAACGCGAAATTTGGTCAGTATCTCAAAGTGCGTTGTCTGATACCGGGATTAAAATCTTTGCACTTTATTCGTGTTTACTTACCCTGTATATTACAACGTGAACTCAACATATTCTGGTTGCGAAGATAGAAACTGCAGAACAATAGTGCTAAGATTCCTCAGGCGCACATATACAACATACTGCAGCGTTAATCCGCTATTTTTATACCCTCTGTATTAAGATTATAAAAGCACTAATTTGTTATTAAGCACAAACTTCGAACTTTTCATTTCAACTTTAGTGAAGGCACGTCTTTTGTGAAAATGATTGCGTTGTAAACTTTACTTATCTACAGTAAACGCTTCTATTTAGAAATCGTTCCTATGAAATTTTATCTTATCTAAAACTCGATATCTATTTTCTCATATCATGTGACCGTAAATAACGGAAAATAAACCAATTTTACAAAATTGTGTGTTCTATAAATAGGTTTCCTTACGAATGCAGAATACCCATTTCAAACTATATTTTTTCGACGACCAAAATTGGACAGAATTGTTGTCACCTCAGTCGAACTATTTGCTGGAAGAACTTTATCGTGGAAACATTGTAAATTTGGGTTAATTCAGAAAAGACAATTTGAATTAGACAAATCATGAAATGGCAGACCTCGTTTACTTAACACAACATACATATTTATAAGGAGGTTTAACAATATTTTTTTTCCTATAATTTCTATTAATACAAATTAGTACATGTAATATAAAAAATATGATAATTTCCTGAAAGCTTAATGTCATATAAATATAATATCATAGGAATGTAATAATTTAATAATAATCTCAATTGCAAACAATAAGCAAGTAATCCTTTAACTTAAAAGTAAGAATTAAATTAAATATCACTTTTGTATATTTTTAGGATGTCTCTCTTTAGTTTGGACCAGTTATAGTACATCCGGTGAGAGATTGGGATATTTCGGCAGTTGACATATAGGTTGGCAATAAATTATGCTACAAAATACACTAAAAACACGAAATGGGTTGACAGGGTTGTCAGTTACTGGGGTTATATTAAATTTCGCGCGTATGGTACACTTTTTATTGCGTAGATTTAGTCACTTTTCTCTCATTCAAACTCTCACTCTACGAACTATAGCAGTCATCAATACAAGCAGGCACCTCACTCAGAGACCATTATTAAGAAACTTGAAAAATAAAGTCAGTACGAGAAGCACAGACGGCTTTGTTATTTCTAAAACAAAAAGAACATAACAATATTCCATTTAAAAATCAAATATAAATAAACTTACTACTTGATTTTGACGATTGTTCTAAACATTCTCCCGTTATTTTGTCGCAATTGTCAGAACAGGGACAGATTTTCTTACAGGATGGACCCCATGTTCCATTTTGACAAGCTAAAATAATTCGATTTCTGGTTATACCAACCAAAATCAAAGAGTCTAATTACTTACTCTCTTTGCATAACGGTCCTTGAGACCCCCAAGCACAATAACAATCAGAACGAGTGTTTTCACAAATCTGATACTCTTCACAAAATTTTCTGTCAGAACCTAGAATATCTTCACACTTTAGGCTGCAGTTTTGTCCCAGTTCACCAGCGTTGCAAAGAGATTGTGAGCTTTTCTTAAGTGATCCCACTGAAGAATCATTTTCGTTTAAAGTTTGACAAGTTTTGTTGGCAGCGACTTCTTTCGATGGTAGTTTTCTTTTAAAAACAGTGGGGCATTCTCTCAAGTCAATAATCCAAATTCCTTCCATGTGTGGCTCGTCAGTTTGTCTAGACAAAGTGATATTAATTCCGGATTTTGAAGAAATTTCTAGATGGTTCCACGCGTTCAGACTGCCGACGGCGGACTCTTTCTCTCCTAAAAGAGATTGGAGCTCTCCAGAATTGGTAACTTCAAGTCGACAGTGTGGGCATAAGTTAGCATACAACATCAAACACGAAATTTTTGGTAGCTGTATTATTGTTGAGTTTCTAGAAATTTGATCAGCTACTAGTACTTCGTCTAAAAGAGAAAATCAAATAAATCAACAATTAACATTTTTTACAGAAACTTACGGTCATGTATTTTTCTGTATGTTTTTTCTTTGGATTTTACTGCAACATGAGTTGGACTAAAATCCTGAATTCTGTGAATGATATCGCCATTTTTTAATATAATAGTGGAGCTATTTTCCTCGTAAATTGTGTAGTGAACCCAGGTGTTCCTTTTTCCAAACTGATCAGAAATTCTGTTTGAATGCCTGTTGTCTCTTAAAAAAAAGTCGACTCTCTCGGGCGAATATAAAGATACAGAAAACGATTTTAATGGTTTTAGTAGTTTAAACATCGTATAATTGGTAAAAACTGTCGCAAAATCTAAAAAAAGTCCTCACTTTCAATAAATCTCAATTTTATTTTACTTACGTTCCCATCGACGATCAATAACAGGTAATGCAAATATATTTGTCAAATTATTCCACTTCCACTCAGATTCTGGAATGTCCAAAGCCAAACTTGTATTTTGGGAAGCTTCAGTTGTTGGTGGGTGCAGGAACATGGTTAAGTTGTTATTGTTGGTGGCACAAATGATCTCTGTATCTTTTTTCAGTGTGATTATTTCTTCGCATGATCCTTCATAGTTTGATAAAAGACATGAAGAGGCTACTATTCCAATCAAGCAGAACAATAAACGCATTGTAATTTCTTTTTTTTGACGAATTGGTTGATCTGAAATTCAAAATAAATAAACATTGCATATGGTTTGATCCGTGGAAATACATAGGTATAGAAATATGTTAAGGCTGTTCTACCCCTCAACTAAAATTCGTGTTTTGAAAAATATGCAACCCAGCATACTAACCATTTGACACATGCCAATCATTCATAAGGGTGAAAATCGTCTGTAAAATTAGCATACTTCCTACCGCACTACAGCAATAAACCAGGAAGATAAGTTTGCCTTGGTTCAGAGTTTGTTTCATAGATTTTTCTTATTTCGAAATACGATGTCCCTCGAAATTAATTTAATGTATTGGAAAATTATCATTAATGATAATAAATGTTTTCCCATCTTGTTATTTCATTTGCTTCAATGTTTACGCGGTTATTAATAAAATCCATTGCAACAAATTTAAAAATCTGGCGCATGTGTGTTTTGAGCACTTCCAAATAAAACAAAATATTTCAGGTAAATTATTTTGGAAAACAAAATTAGTTTTAAAATCTATGTAAATGTGCTTTGACAGGTAGAGAAATTAGAGTGAGGTTTGCGAAGAAACCATAGTCATTACCAGTTTTTAGGTAGTCCTAAAAGCAAGAAAACTAATCCATCGTTCTAGAAGAATTCCAAGTATTATATTAAATTGTTTTTAAAATGTGATTAACTGACACTTCACATGACTGAATCAAAAGAAACAAACCCAACTGAGGGTGAGTTTTTATTTGATCTCTCGATACATACAGGTGTCCGGAAAGTCGCGGACCACTGTTATACTGGACCATAATGCCATAGATCACCGGAAAAATGTTAAAAAAAATCATGTCTTCAATTTTTCGAGTTTTGATGGATTAAAGAGAAAAAGTTTAGTGCCAGAATTAACGATTTCTGTGCAGTAATTTTAGGTTCAAAAGAATTTTTTACCTAAAGGACATTTTACGCAAAGGCATGGTGCAAAAAAGATCGAAAAAATTTTGTTAGAAATGCCAGAAAACTGTTTATAAGATTTTGTAATCAACAATCTCTATCAGTGTGACATCGTTCACATGAAATCATAGTTACATTACTCGTTCATGAACCGACCTGACTAACGCCAACAATACAACACTATGGCTTTGAATACTAGAAATTTAAATTATTGGGGGAACAGTTCAGCAATGTTGCCATTTTCCAAATTTTTTTTAGTCCTCCTGCAAAAATAGAGAGTCTGCACTTTTTTTTAAATTTTTTTAGTACTCTGGGGGACCACCCAATTACCTCCTTTCAAGATAGTGTGCTACTTTTCGGACACTCTACATATACAGTCGCGGACAAAAAATCTTAGACGTCAATGTCATTTAATTGTCGCATGGTGTAAAACCCTACTTAAAATATGTAACCTTACTTTTTTGTACTGTCAATTTTGAGTTATAATTTTTTAATTTCAAAATTTTCAGTGTTTTCAATATTGCAAGCAACTGACTGTAGATCATACCGCTCTGTACTAAAGATAATATTCTAATTTTATTCGTTTCAGTCTTGATAATTCTTAATTGTCAACTTGTCAATACTTTGATGTTTTAAACGTCAGTAATGGCAATGACAGTAAAGCACAAACTACACTCAAGTTTTTGAAACGTCAGAAAAATGACGTCTAAGATTTGTGAGATTAATTCGCAACAAACTAACAAACAATAAAAATCTTGGGTCAAAAAAAATACTTTGCCTTAGTACCTTACTATTTTTGCATCTCGAAAATTGAAATGTATCTTATATTCGAGTTGGGAATTTATAGTCGATAAATCAATAAAGATCAAGTCTAACAGATGGAAAAAGCATAGCGATTACTGAATTACTTATTAGGTACATATTTTTGAAATCCAAAGGATAGATTCTGAGATCCAATAGATAATTCAAAATTTGACCTCTCAAAACCAAGAGTGCATCTCAATTATACAAAAGATAAAGTTTTTTTTTTTAGAAATTTTTATTTTAAAAGTATAAAATATTTGTAAACACTGATTGCAAATAACATTAGCAAATCAGAATTTTACTTCTTAGAAATGTGTCAATCCGAAGAGGTAAACTGAGTAATTTAAAAAAAAAGAGGGGTATTATATCATTTTCTTTATTTTTTTAATTGAGTGTAATGTAATTGATAATTACAATTTTTGTTCGTTGGTAATTGGGCCAGCTTTATGCCTGGCAAGAAAATTTAGTAATAATAATCTTGATAAGAATGAGATTAAAATGTTATGGGATTCATGAGCTTCAGCTCTCGGTAGTGAGTAGGTATCTGGTTGGGATTCCAACGGTCAATCCCGACTCGGTCGAGCCGTAGTCGTCTAACCGTCATTAGGATTAGAGACCCCTGTTGTGAGGGGTTGTAAATCATTTGTATTTTGAAATGTTTGTTGCCGACATTTAGAAAATTGAGGACCATTTTTACATTACATTTTATTTTTTTTAAAAAAAACTATTCAAAATTGAAAAAAATCAAGGAGTTTCCCGGGTGTAGAATACAATTATCTATCTATCAAGTCGTAGTTCAAGCAAAAATTTCTAAAACTGTGTCCGTAAAACGACATGGCGTTTTTTCTGTTTTTATTTTTTTTAAATAAATCTATAAAGAATTTTTGAAAATCACAGAGTTTCCCGTGTACATTTCGATATTGTCTACACGTATAAAAAAAATCAAAACTCCAACTCTTAATTTGTGGCCGTAAAAAGTAATGGCGTTTCGCGCTATTTCCTATGCACTTCGGCCGGGTAAGACAGAGCCTTTTAAGTATTCAATGCCGACAGTACTCGGCTGTTATCGACTCACCTCTCTTTTCGGGGTGGAAGCAAATTGTACCAAGTTTATTTTTAAAATAGTGTCTTTTACAAGTAAAACGATTTCAAATAATAAACGCTTAAACAGAAAGATGTTTCTATTTTTTCTTAAACTGATTTCACATCGAATACGTTATACGCAAATTAAAAAAAAATCAGTTCATGCATATAATTTAAAAAAAGTTTGGAAAGTAGTTAAAAAGACTTTTGGTTCAATACTGAATTTATTTTATTAAAAAATTGTGATGATTGAAAAAACTTAATAATACATTGAACTAAATTTATAAAAAATACAATTTATTCCCAAACACCAAATTTCGTCAAAAGATGCTGACGCGCGTTTCGATAGCACTGTTACCATCATCAGAGCGATGATTAACCTTTTCACTGCGCAATGTTTTTTGGAAAATTTTGTAACTGTGCACGGTTTGTCAGCTCCTGCGACAATATACGTTCCGAGCAGTTGATCGGTGTTCTGCCTTAGCGTATATTAACGTCTTGAGCACTTGGCCGATTAACTAGTTTTAAAAATGTTCATAGAGATTTTAATTTTCCACAACGTCAATATATTAAACAAGGTAACATTGAGATGAGAGCTGATTATTATGGTGATATTACCTGGCCCTTAGTTCGTATCTACTTTTAAACTGCGTGGATAAAAAGATGCATGGAATAGATTTCAAATGAATTTTAGTCGTAGACGGATATATACGCTCTGAGCAGGGAACGGTAAAAAAAAATTATTTAAAAAAATGAAAGCTTTTGTGACTGTGTATTCCTCTGAGGTAGAGAACCATATTTGCGTCATCAAAAAATTACGTTTTGAGCAGTTGACCACTTCTTAATCAATGCGAATATATCCGCTCGGAGCAGTTTGAGCGAATTATTATTTTGCGGATTTTTCCGGGCCGAGCAGTGTAAAGGTTAAACTGTTTAATCGCTCTGGAGATTTCAGCACTGTTATCGTATTAAAATCTAGCATCTACCCATGTTAAGTTTGCCTCCACCAGCCGTCAGAGGGTGGTAATCTCGCCCCATTTTAATTCACCCTCTGTAAATGTAAAAAATCGAAAATGTACCCCAATGGCATTAGTGTCAGATTCAAATTGTAACCGCACACATCTGACATTGCAAGTTTTGTAATAAATTCTAGAATTTTTAGTGAGATGTCTGTGCGCTAGATGAAATATTTTGTACCTAGTTGGTCAGTCGTGTTCGATCTCTTCGTTGAAAGCGTGAGGGAAGGAATATACAGGAGACCGTACGCCGTATCTCCGCAATGTAAACTTTCTGAAACCTCGCAAGCACCGTTTTTGGCCCTTTTTAATCTAAGCGCACTGCTCAGCGCATGAGTACTTGACGGGAGATAAGAAACGAGTTTTTCCAGTGGCGTGGTTTGCACACGAAAGAGAGTTTTAGTCATTTGCTTGTGTACTTCTAATTTGTTTATACTTTCCGTATTTTTTTTGTTCCTTTGAGTTTTGCAATTACCGGCTTATTAAAACTTTATTAAAATTTGTTTTGTTGCAAGTTAAAATTTATTCATCGATTCCAACGAAACTTATTCTGGTTATGCCACTGGATTGTCGACCATGGTAAAGACCCTTTTATTGCTTTTACTAGTTTTGGCGCGTTACCACTTTCTCGTGGTCTCACTGCGTCCTATCATTTATTCGGCCATGGTTGAAAGGTTTCTAGTTATGGCAAATTTTAAAATCAAAGAGGATCACAACAACCGGGAGTTTTCGAGTGGCTATTTGCTCAATTTTGTGAATGGAAGAGAGATGTACAAAAGAAATGGTTAGAATTAGCCACTAGACTAAATTCATTGGGTTTTGGCGAGAGAGTCGTGGAGAAGTAACAAAATGTAAGTTCATACCTGTTTAATTAACTTAATCAAAATTATCAAAATAAAATGTGTGATTATGCAAACACTCTGTATATATTTTGTACATAAACCAAAAATGAAGTTTGGAAATTGTATTACAGGTTTCTTTTATGAGCGCCTCCCTCGGACATAGTCAAAACTATATCCGTGCGCTAGCACGGTTTTGTTCGAACGCTTGCACGGCAGTGACATGTTATAATATACTAAATATACCTAGACGGTGAAAAGCTAGTGGTGGGGGGTAGAAATCCGTGTTCCTAGCATGGGCCATCTTGGAAATAGCATTTGTGTATGCAATGATATAAATCTGATACACCGGCGTATCAAATGTTGCCTATATTGCAAAATCTGTTTTACATTTTAAAAGGTAAAAAAAATGTTATTTTAACTTTTCTAAGATGTTTATTCAACGATGGCATTAAAATAAGTTGACAAGCGTCGTTATTGATTAAATAATGAGTTAAATAATAATTTATTTGTAAGAAGTCAATGGTAGTCTGTTTTCTTTTCTTTGTTGTAGAATTCTCAGTGATTTTTGATAAACTAGTTCCATTTTATCGTAATCCAATGATAATGAGTGTAAATACTAAATGTTCTATAGTTTTTATAATGTATAATGTATAATTTTAATGTATAAAAATAGTTTAAAATTGTAGGAGTGATCAGTTTTGAAATTTTTTAAAATGGTTAAATAAAACCTAGTTATTAATTAAAGCTCTTATTTATAATTTTGGTCGTTTGGTATACAACTTTGGTCATAATTTATCAAATTTTGCATGTTTCTTTAGACTTTTTTCGGTGGTTTATTTAAACTTAGAGTAAAACATTACAGTTGAAATTTGCGGGTTGCCTAAAAATTTGAATCCACTATTTCCAATATGGCTGGTGAGTAGGAACATCATGGCGGGTACTTTGCACCATCTAGGTTATTTAGTTAAAGTCAATGTTGCACGGTAGTTTTTGTCTCTGTCAACACATGCATCTTTGAGCTAAAAATAAACCTCCAGTCGAACATATAATTTTTTCAGCATTTCGTAAGAACAAGCCTTATAGAGTATTTTAAAGGGCAATTGTATGAATCAGAGAGTGTGTTTGATGCAGTTTTTTGCCCGTAAGAAAGGAATCTATCAACAAGGCGACGAAAGCGCATTCTATTATAAGATAATAAAAATAATTATTTGCAGGTCGTTTGGGGACACCACTTCCTATAGCATAGTTTTTGATCGAAATGTGTCATGTATCCCAGCTTTAATTTTTTTTTTTCGACTATTCTGTGCTACAAAGTGTATTTGATTAATCCTAATTTATGGTAAATGTATAAGAAAAATATTTAATTAACTTAGTTAATTAAACTAAGTTATCAAAAAACAAACATTCCTTAAAAACCGTAATTCAAAAATTATAAAAAAAATCCCACAATTTTCTACAAGTCTACAAGACAAGTCATGTTAAAATTTGAAGTAAATCTAACCACCAGTTTAAAAGAAAACAGCTAAAAAGTACCTAAAAATTAAGTTTTTTGAAATTATCTAGAAGATCGCAGGACAGATTTTGTTTTAATTGTATGTCATGGTTTAAAATAAAATTTTACATCTTCAGGATTTTTTTCAAAATTTTTGAATTTACCGTGTTTGGGATAGGGGGTACAATTGAACCTTAAACCAAATGCTTGCAGGGATTTGATCGTGCGCTTGCAGCCAACATTTCTATGAGTGCCGTCTTTGGCATAACAAATTTTCCATAATCTACACACTAAAACTCAGTGCACGTTAAAAACTTGTGTGCATGTAAAAACAATTTAGTACATTAAATAGATTTCGTTAATATTGGGATTAAAAACGTATAATACAGAGTGATTTTTATAAAACGGCAGGCGTTGTAGAATTTTTATTTATGAACCAATTTCAAAAATTTAAGAAACAAATTAAATGGTTTTTAATTTACTATAAACTGATGATTTTAGAATTTTTCTAAATGTCTTAGCATACATATCTTTTGAGCGATATTCAACTTTTTTCCGAAACTTTGTTCGAGATATTGCGTGTTAATTAATTCGTGCAATGTAAATTGTAGCCCCATATTGTTGAAAGAAAACTTGTTCTTTCTGTTATTTGCTGCTTTTTAACATAACAATAACGGTATGGTGTTATTTTATTATTATTTAATAGGTTTTATTAACTTTTATTGCCTATTTTTTTTTCATTTCTAATATTTTTTGTTAAAGTAGAACATATTACACATTTCTGAATCAAGAAAATTAATGTCTTCCAAATTATGAAAAAAAATATGGGTGCCAATTTAAAATAAGAAAGTTGAATATCGCCCAAAAGATACTAAGACATTTAGAAAAATTCAAAAATCATCAGTTTATAGTAAATTAAAAACCATTTACTTTGTTTGTAAAATTTTTGAAATAGGTTCATAAATAAAAATTCTACAACGCCTGCCGTTTTTTAAAAATCATCCTGTATGTATATTAAAAGTTAGTTATGACCGAGCTAGCCCGCTCTGCAGATTTCGGTTTCGGCAGTGAGCTGTTACAAAAATGACCAGGCTACTGCTTGGGTCTAATAACCGCCATAAAAAAATCAGCTTAACACAATAAATTTTTTAAGGCGAGTGCCAAGACATTTTTCTTATGGAGAATTCCATGTAAAGTATCGTCTAAATATTTCGCTTATTTTTTAATGTATCAGTTTCGTTCTTATTCTCAACTGCTTGTATTCATATTTTCTTCTAAAACTAAGAATCAAACATTGGAAAAAACATTTAATTTAAAAGTTAAAGGACTTGAAAATTCGATAATTTAGGAGTAGTTTTACGAATAGAAGTTTATGTCCGATTTTTGTGAATTTTTAAACTTAGAATTAGTAAAGAATACTTTCAAAATCACTTTCCCGCTAAATTTAAATCGATATCATTAAAATTGGTCTAGTTATGAGTGAGATAAACTAAAAATTTTTCAATCGAAGCTCTGAGCTTTGCAGATAATTTACGACTAGGTTGATTTATAAGCGTACCCTCATTTGCGGTTTCTTGACCAGCTTTGGAAGTTGTAAATCAAGGGATTTCTTCTAAAATTTTTACCTGCTTGTTTCGCACAGAGGATAATAAAATGGTTACAATTAGAAGAGCGTTATTAAAAGTGCTAATAAGTACAAGCACATCGAAGTTTCATAATGCTTGATGTATGAAATTATAGAAACAACTATGTAGTATGAAAATTCATTTAATTTATAGTCATGTTTTCAACTAAAGTCTTTCAATGACACACGAATTAATTTCTCGACCACTTCACGGTATTGGACGTAAAATTTAGAAAATGAAATTTAATAAAATAGTAATTTATTATTATTTTTCTTATTACATATTTTATTATTTATGTTTATTTTTTTCTTATTTCACTAGAATTTAAAAGTTCATCAATGAATAAAAAATGTTGAATGAAACAAAATTGTTTTGAATGGTATGACTCTATGGAGCGACCTGACCGGATGCAATTTACCTGATGTTTGCAATATTGGATTAGAGTTTATCTAAGAAACTGACCGGAGTTTTACTAGGTGATGACAATTTCTTTCATTTTGCCTCCGGCCGGTTCAACTTTTACTGAAAAACCCACTAAATCTTGTTCCTTTGAGAACAATATAAATTTTTTTTGGGAGAATAAAAAGGTTGACTTCTGGTAACTAGAAAAAAATGGAACATACATTGTAAATTCAAATCATAATTGATATTACCAAATCCAAGGGCAGTTAAGAATAACACGAAAAAAAATGTGTATTCTGGGTGTTTGGTTTGGACAAGAAAGTGATATGAAATATGAATATATTTATGAAGACACAACTTTTTGGAAAAAAAAATGGAACCAAAATTGATTAAGTTTTATTTTGATCACATGTTGCTGGAATTAATTGACTCTAGGAAACAAAGATTGTCTATTCCGATCCGCCGTCATTGAGTTTGTATTACCTATGTATTAGTTAATTGTCAATATTGTAAATAAGTACCTATTATGTAAATACCACTTTTCTTATAAATACTTACTAACATGTACATATTATACACATTATTATACTATGTATTTTATATCTTTTGAGTATACCTTCATACCAAATACGTATCTATTTGGAAACAAATAAAATTAAACATAAAACAGATAAGTTTAGTTTTTTTTAGAAAATTTCTGTTTGGCATTCTAATATTAAATAATACTTTAATCTATTTATTATTTGACTAATTATTTTTTACTACTACTACTTTTTACTACGTACTAATGTACTTACAATTTTAAAATAAAAGTTTTTTATTCATATTATTTTACCCATGAAAAAGTATTTCTACCAGACAGAGGCAAAATAAGCATTTATTATTTTACAATCACTTTACGATAGCAGTAAGGGGTGTTGTAAACAGAGGTACCGCTTGACAACCTTCCCGATGTGACAGCTCAGCTCGAATTCTGACCAGCGACGAGTCTTGGCACTCGCCTTAAAGCAAATTGTAGTACCTAGAGATGTACTTTTTTTTATTTGTTTTTAGGCATTTAAAAATACCGGAATTTTTAATAAAGTAATATGCAATTTTTTCTCGATTTTATATTATTCGAGGTATATTATATATTTAATAATGAAGGAAATGATCAAAACCGTGACTAACTGATTGAATTAACATGAGAGCACAAAATTGCCTAATTTATATTAAAAAAAAAAATCCAAAATTAGTTAGAAAACAAATATGCGCCTTTTGTTCAAATGCTTACAGCTTATGGTTGATTACGCTCCAGAATATAACTCTTTTTTATCCTTGTCAACTTTGCGTGGAAACACTCGTTAACTCTTTCTGTGATAAAAAATAGTCTGTTTATATTTTAAATTTTATGCAAATTGTGTTTTTAAAATTTGAGAAAAAAACGCTCGTTTTCAATATCATGACGAAACACTTGCAACTACATTTATTCCAAATTGCACAAACCACTTCATTTATTGGTCTGAAGGTCATTTGCACTTGAGATTGTACGGCTTTTGTTACAATCTAAAGCGAACTAAAAAAAGATCGTTTGGTGTATGCGTAGTTCTAATTTTGACTAATTTGATAAAAACGAATTTTTCTTTAAAGTTTAAAAACAACTTGAATGAAATCTGAAAAGACAACTGAGATATCTTTAACAAATTGTCATATGTAAATAATCTATAAATACGTTCGATAATAAAAGTTAGTTCTTATGAGTCAATAGTACGATGTAGGGGAACGCGGGGTAATGGGAGCGGTCGGGTAATGGAAGCGATGGTAATTGAATGAAAAGTTGAACGGTTGTGTGTTTTTCGCTCCATGCTTATAAAAAACTGCCGATTGCCAGCGCCTAGGTAAGCATGAAGTTATATTCTACATTTATTTTTATTTGTGTAGCAAATAGTTCATTGTATTAATAACTAAAATCTTATTTAAAGTATGATTAGTTGAATTTTCGGGGCAGAGTAAATATAAGGGCCCAATTTCCCAAAAAACGTTAAGTGGGCTCTCATTACCCGCATGTGTCGGGTAATGGGAGCGACTGACTTTTTTTGGTAAAATCGTTATTGGACGTTATCAACCTATGACTGTAATTTATTATATTTGTGATTGAAATATACTTAAATAATGAATGTAAGAGTTCCTAATTAAAAATTATAAGAATGTTAACAAACGTTGTTTTTATCAACATTTTCCCTTAGTAGGCTCCCATTACCCTGTTTTCCCCTATACGCTATTTATTTTGAATGTGAGGTCCAAAGTCCAAAATGTGTTCAAATTTTTGAACTGTACGCAAAATTGTGTATTAGGTTGCACCTCCTAGTGATATTTTTTGGTTTATTAGGTTGCATGCATTGTTTTGTTGACTGTTGACTTTGTTTACAATGATAAGCTGCCATAATACAGGGTGATTTACGAAGTGAGGTAAATATTTAAACCAGTAATGGTCCCTCATATGGGAAGGCCTGAAAAAATTAAAAAAAAAATACTGCCAAAAAGGACCCAAGATATAACGCTTCAAAGTTTTGGCCAAACCGTTCGAGAACCGCTAGCGAGAGTGAAAGTTACTTAGTACGTGGATATGTCTGGTATGATAACTGTCATTAAAATGCTGAAAATTCATTTCATAGAACGAAATTAAAAATTCAAATTTTCAGGTAATAACTCTGACCAAATCCACAAAAATACAGACCTGTCGGTTATTTTAAAAGGGTAAATCCACTCACAGAGATAAGAAACGTATTTACATACCTGCATTCATTCACGCCTGTTTTCATACTATGATTCTGTAAATTTCAATGCAGGAAATAAGTACATTCATCTATATTTATCACCATCTTTATTAAAATTAATCCACATTTTTATGTATTATTTACCTTATTAACATTATGATAAAAAATTAGTGTTCAAATTAAAAGAATTGGAGTAATTAAAACTGTTTGGTTGTCACCAAATGTAGCAGTCCGTGTGGTGGTTCTGTGTTTCAATCAACTTGTCCGCCCGAATCGGAACAGAGGATTGTAAACCAAGGGTGCAATAGGATTTGCAAATTTTCTGACCGCAAAATATGGTGCAATAACTCAAATTCCATCGTAAATCAAATTCTGTTCTCTCTAGAACGGACCGTGGAAATGAGGCTTTTAAGGCTTTACAGCGACGTCCTACGTCCGGCTGACATACGCGATTTATAGATGCGTTTCCAATAGCCGGTCAAGCCAATTTGCATGCGATTCATTTTCACCAAGGATGAACCCAAATTTTACACTGAAATTCACCCAAATGTCGCTGCTGTGTCCAACAAAAAACTAATAATTATAATCGTTGTACATATTAGGCACAGATTTCCACTCTGCTCTGTAATTAGTTTAAATATGATATTCTTAATCGTGAATCTCTTACATCATTTAAATTAACACATTAAAATAATAAGTAATTGGAATTCCGAATATATTTGGGCAGATAAGATCTACAAACGTCTAATCTATTTACTAACTTTGTTTGTAATGCAATTCATCGAAAATCGTTGTTATTACTTCTGTCAAGTGTCTGTCATCTGATGACAAGATGATGACAACACCAGAGTACCAACATACAGTCGTAAAACTATCCTTTCACAGTACAACGCAATACATAAATTGTGTCAATTATCGTGTACAGTCCCAAAATTTGGACGAATAATGACCTTGAAATGTGGTATTCAAAATGAATAAGGTGTAGCATAAACCACATTTTCGGATCACAAAAAAAATGTGCTTCGAAATTACCCCGTTATAAATATTTACGCCCAAAACCGTTCTGTCCCTCAACTAATGTGTTTACCCAAACAGATAACGAGACTGTTATAAATTAAGTCCGAGTCCCGCACTTCTTGAGAGCTATATGACAAAATCCGAAAACTAAGTTGTTCGAAACGTTTAACATGGCCTTTAAAGCTTACTGAATTTCTTAGAAAGGTTACTTATCTGCT
Source organism: Gnatocerus cornutus (assembly GCA_029298725.1). Classification (NCBI taxonomy): domain Eukaryota; kingdom Metazoa; phylum Arthropoda; class Insecta; order Coleoptera; family Tenebrionidae; genus Gnatocerus; species Gnatocerus cornutus. Next base: position 19,883,299 of record CM055512.1, on the reverse strand, counting down.
TGTTACAACTAGTTCTATCTAAAAGTGAAACTGACGTAACAACGAAAACCACGATTTTATGTTTTTTTTAAAGCCGGCCTTTATGAATTCTTCAAGTTTATTCGCGACTTACGACACAGCCTGCTTATTAATTATAAAACCCAAAAACTTACCTAAAGGAAGTCTTAAAATTGTCACAAAATTCAATCATTACTTTAAACGTGTTCACTTCAAATACTGCAGTTTACTTTAAACAGCAAGAATTTATTCACTTCGTTATCTGTTCTATCATTGATAGTCTTGAGGCGGTGGGGGTGGGGTAACAAACAAACAAACCGATTGACAAAAATTCAAACAATCAAATTCAAATTTTTCTCATTGTAGACTAATTTAATTCTGGTAACTAATAATGGTAGTAGCGAGAGCAAATTGTACATTAACTTTAACCTAAATATTAGTAATAATGACAAAACTAAATATTTTTTACACGACCTTTTATTGTATCAGTCACGGCTTGGGCAAACATTGCAATTCCCATTGAACCAGTGAGGTGACATATATAACTAGAGGCAGAAAACCTAGTGGAAGGGGCAAAACTTTTGAAATGGGCATGGAGTCATAGTGGAAATAGTAAAATTGCAACAATACTGCAGTAGTGACATACTGGTTGCCTAAAACTGTAAAAAAAAATTAAAACTATTTCCAATATGGAGTCCATGTGAAAACAATATGGCAGGCATTTTTCTGCCTCTAGTTATACAGCATTCAAATTATCGAAGTTTTTTCTCGTTCCGTTGATAGGTATTCAAAACAAGAGTCCCAAATCGTTATAGAGACCAATTGCCAACAGTCGTAAGTAATTAACACAGACGATTACTTGGTTCGTGTTCCGAATGATTTTTTTTAGGTTAAGTTTGTATTCACTGAAACATGATGTTTATTGTGATATTGCATCGGGTTATTAAATGATAACGGAGAATGGGTTCATTCTATCGAAGCCTGAAGAAATGAGTCGAGACTGGAAGCATGTCTAAAAGTAAATCGGAAATACCCCAAGTTAGTGAAGAGGTTGTGGGAGATTTGAGGAGAAGAATGGAACAAAACCCAAAGAAGTCTTTCTTCAAGCTGTCTTCACGATCTGCCGTATCATACAGCACATGTCTGAAGATTCTCAAAAAGAGGCTGCCTTTACATCTGTATAAAACATCACTCAACTTAAACCAGCTGATATTCTCCCTCGTAGTGCATATTGCCAATGGTTTCAAGAACACATGAATAATGAAGCTTGGCGTCGCCTATCAGGGAATACTAATTCGAAGAATTTGGGGCAGTGAAAATTAACGTGCTTTTGAAGAAACACCTTTGCATGAAATAAAAGTTGGTATGTCGTTAGCCGTTTCTCAAAGAAGAGTAGTAATTAGGCCAATATTTTTTGAACAGACAATGGTCAAAGGTGCAGGGAACAAATTAACATTGAAACTTATGATGAACCAGTTAGAATGTGAAGAGCTACAGTTGGGGTATTTTTAAGAGGATGGTGAAAAGAAGGGTAGATTTAAAGTTGCAGCAAAATCGAGAGCATTTTTAACACCTTGTGAAATTTTGACTTTGTACCTGTGCCATTCTAAATGAAGTGATGCCAGTTGTAATAAACAATAATAATAACGTTTTGTTGCACACAGAAAGCTTTTTATTTAGTGTAAGTACATTAAACAGCATCTTTCTTGGCCCTAAGTCTTTCAACTAGGATGTTTAAGATTGGGGAAGTTGAGTTCTTCAATTTTTCATGGGATCTCTTTTCTCTGTCTCCTCTGTGATTCTAAGTCTATTCACCATCTTCTCGATTTTTCTCTCCTATTCTCTCCTGCATTCGTGTTTCAACCACTGTTGTGAATTTCTTATGTGCCGTTCAACACTTCCCAATCATTCTCTCTGCATTTCTTGAACAACATAATGTAAACTTTCAAGAAAAACCTTGTGATATTGTCTTAACTAACAGTTTTTGACTCAACTTTTTTCATTTACTTGGCTCCGGATCAGGGTGCTGTTTTCGAATTTGAAGAATTCCTACTAAGATTCTTGTCATAGACTCTTCTTTATGTTGTTCAAATTGGGTTCCACAAACACTGGAGTTGGTTACAGTGTGGCAAGTATTGTCGTTTATCGTCGATTTGGGTTTGTAGATCTTCTAGTGCCTATATTAACAATAAAAAAAGTGTATTAAATGTATACCACATCCAAAAAATGCAATAATTGCAAGGAGTTGGCCACGTGGACTTTCGAAATCAATTAAAATTACAGAGTGATCAAATGAATTCTTTATCTAGTGGTCTGATCTCTTGTAAATGTGTGTCTTAACTTGATATAAAAACAGTTTGATAGGTGTCAGTTACTAATTCATTTAAAATGGGTTTGTCAAACGACCAAAAAACGTTCTTAATTGAAGCTTATTTCTGCACAGGAGAAAGAACAGCGAATGGAGACTGGCAAAATTTACCACGTTTGTGTATTAACGAGCTTTAACAACTTGATTGATTCGATCGATCATAGTTACAACCATCTATTTGCAACTGTGCAAAAAATTGTTAGGACATTTAGAGAAACAAGCACTGTGGGTCGAAAAAAGGCAGAGGGGGAATCTTAAAATGTACTGAGGAAGTCAAAATAAAACCATGCTCAAGAATCCTTCCATGTCAACATTTACTTAAGATAAATTTTTGTTCAATTACATTAAATTGTTGTTAATTAAAACTTTTATTAACTCAGCTTAACCAAAACCACAGAAAAATGTTTCAGTGATTCACTTGGCAAGTATCAAAAAGAAATTTGTTAAACTGAAAATATTGAAAACCTTGCACCAATAGCTTCGATTGCCTAAGACGTTTTAGAAGGCGTTATGATTCATAATACTCGTTATTGTAATCCACTAAATTTCAATAACAGTGAATGATAAAAATTGCAATGATTTAATAAAAATTTAATGTTAAACAAATCATTTGGAATCTTTAAAATTAAAAGTATAGTTAGAAAACAAGTAGTTCACTAAATTTAAAAATGTCTCTTCCACTTTGTAAATGTTTTTCTTTACCACTTTTCCACTTTTCGAGTCAGCATTAGGTATAAGTATGCAGCTGAGACGCCGAGAAACGAACTTGGTCTAAATGTTCTACAGACTGTAAAAGAGCGGGTCTTAATAAATAAATTACAGCATTTTAAACAATACTAATTCCCGAAAATATCCTAGACCTCTCTCACTGCTGCATGACGGTTTGAAATGAAATTTTGTTTCTCCACTCTTCAAATTTGCCCTTGGTGTATAATTCTTCATCTGCTTGTAACACCCATTTCGTTTGTTGTTTGCGGAAAACTTTTTTCCATTATGGGGGTGTCGAACAAACTGTAAAGTAAATTCTGCTTCAGAATTCGGCGTAAAGGAAAAATTATATGAAATATCTTAAACATCCAAACGTCAAATGTAGCATCTCCCTTCAACCCTCATTATTTGTAGACGGCACTCTTTTAGTGAGTACCCATTTTAATTTAATTTATCGAAACATGAACATTAAAATGTATCTAATACGTTTCTATGCTTAGATGTAAAGTACATCATAATAGTGATGATACAAATAATTCATAATAACATAGTTGCTCTTAATCCATAATATTCAATGTATTTTCGGAAATGAAAACAACTCCGAAGATTAAAATCTGATGATTTCCATTTATTTATATTAATTGTAACAAAAAATATGTTTGAAAATGCTTTCCTCGCTATTTCAAAACTTAAATAAAAAATTGAAAATTTGCAGAACTGTTGGGTGGTAGCATTGCCACCTTCATACATGTTTCAATAAAGCTTTGTATTTACTGCGGATTTTAACTAATTCATAAAAAACTCGGACGTTAAGAAGTAATTATTTAATGTCCTTTTCAAATAAATAGCTATTAAATTACGAGCAATTTTTCAGTCTTTTCACCACCCAAAAGTCATAATTTTGACAAAATGACGTGATACTAGTGTCTAGTTGTTCTCAAAATACGTATGTGTAAATTTTGAAAAGTATATGGGTACCTATGTACATACAGGGTATTATATACACTGGCTTTCAATAACTTTTTTCTTGCGGCCTTTTTCGTAATGCTTGAGCTTCAGCTTATAAACATTTTTTATAAAATTTAAGAATTACGTAATTCTGAAACAAAACAAACATTATTTTTGATTAAAAATTTAAGTTTTAAAAAACCGTAAAAATCTATTACCCATATTTTTAAGCTCAAAAATAATTGAGTTAAGACAAAAAAACGGTAGCCAATCCGGAAGCTGAACAGAATATTGACAATCGATAACTATGGACACATACATCATCCATTGGTCAGGAGAACAATGCACTCGCATTGCTAGGAAATTGGGATGGTCTTCGGGATTGGTTGTCAATTTTTCATCCTTTCTCGAACCTTAATCAATTTTTGTTTTTAATCAATTTACCATCTGTATTGTTGTCGGTATCCTCCCTTGCTCTATGGGTCATGACTCCTAGGACAGCCTGTACAGGTATCCCAGAACTTCTTTTTAATAGGAAATTTTCCATCAAAATCTGAGATGATTATCGTATCGCACAATATTCAGGCATTTATAGAATCAAGTTACAAGCATTTAAAGTTAACCATTCACAGGGCATCTTTGTGCAATTTAAGGAAAAATTTTTGCTGGTAACGTAGCTACAGAATGTTATCTAAGAATTTATGGGCTGTGATTGGTCAACTTAAAGTGCTTGTAACTCAAAAACCATAAGGGCCTTAACATTGTGCGATACGACAATAAATTCAAATTTTAATAAAGAATTTCTCTTTAAAGGAAGTGCGAACGTTCTGGTACACTCTGTATAATATCATTTATAATACCTAAAATTAAAAAGACAATAATTAATTAAAAAATCCACTAATTTTAATAATAATACTTTCACTTCCAGAATTTCTCCTCTTCTTTAGCACCAACTGCTAAAAACAATTTGAAAAATCCCTCTTCCACCTCACAGATCATCCTCACTTTTGTTTATTAGTACAGGTTGCCCAACCTCTTGGTAGAATTTTGCAGAAATTGGTTGAACAACTCTTTAAGTTCCTTCTTCTGTTCCTTGAACTCTTTACCTTCAGTGCCTTGGTTACCTTCCAACCAGTTGAATCTTTCATCAATTTTTGGAATCTTTAAAGTATAATTTAATTTTATCTCTGAACTGGTTGTTAAAAGACTTTTTACCTTAATTCATGTCTTCTGCAGTCAATCTGTTCTGGTTAGTCTTCGATGGTTTTTCTCGCTAAAAAATAATTAGATTTAGTTCTAGCCATTTGTAATTCCTGAAAATTAATTAAAATCGCCTCTCTTTTACATTTAACCATAAAATTAATTTCTAGTCAAATCAAGAGAAAAAGCATAGTTTAGTTATTGAACCTGTCAAGTTTTATTTTCATATCTCAAAAGGTAATGGTGCTGTAAATTTTTAAGTCAGACACTGCAACTTCAAGAATTTTCGGAAAAAAATTCATAGCATGACAACGCTGCGACCAAAAATTTGAAAGTTGTGAGGAGGGGCATTAGATGGGAGATGAAGCAGACCTTTAAAGAGTTTTAAACGTCTGATATGTGAACATGGCCGTATCGCGTAGCGTCATTTTTCATGTTGCTTATACCACCAACTATACATCCGGCGGTAAATTTAAAAATTTAAATTGAAATACTACAAAGTTAACAGTTTTGAATAGCCTACCAATTAACTCATGGAAATTCTGCATTAAAAGTGGTAAATTGCATTTAAAGATAAAAAGTTGAATGCGGTCCTGCAAAAATAGTGCACTCCTCACAACTGAAATTAATTCTAAAATATGCATTTTTTTAGACATTTACCTTTTCAAAAATATAAAATAGTTTGTTATAAAAGCGTCACAGAGAGACTACGCAAGCTTTACTCACCCTGTATATATGGCAGCTCTACAGGCCTTGTAGGCTTTTGGCTTTGATCTCTTGATGATCTGCTGCCATTTCCCTTCCATCCATCGCCACTCTTTGTCTCTCTGTCTCGTCCAGTCATCTTTTCTCGGGCGACCTCTTCTTCTATTCTCGCCAGTTCCTTCTTCTAGACATTTTTTCGTGACTCTGTGGTTGGCCATCCGCACAATATGTGCTAACCAGCTTGTTCTCTGCGCTCTTATTTTCTGGCTGATTCCAGGTTTTTTGAACATATACTTGACTTCTCGGTTGGTTTTTCTCTTTCATTCCCCATCCTGTGTCTTAACACCCCCAAACATCTTCCGTAGCATTTTCCTCTCCCAAATTTCAAGTTTTTCTTCATCTTCCTTATTGAGTGTCTAAGTCCATCTGTATAGAACAACCGGCCTTATCAGATTTTTGGAGTTTGTTACCTAAATTTATCTAAACGTCTTGCAATATACTTCTCCCTTCAAATTTAATTTTAAATGTTACTTGAAATTTTTTTACAGTTTCGTTTATTCTTAATCAATGTTACGGGATTGTTATAGGGCGCCTCCACCATGTAAGCTCAGAGAGAAGAATATATTCGGACGCTTAGTTTCTGTCTATTCGTTTATTTAATGCCTTAATCTACTTACATTGTTGCGGATATTGTTGTGTAGATCTGACCTCGCCAGTTTGGGAATCAAAGGGAGTCATTTTACCTCGAAGGAACATTTTCCCCCGTCTCCTCTACAATTCTTGGTAACTGTACTATTGAAATTTGATTTGCTACAAGCTCTTCGTCTAAAAAGAAAATCGAATAAATTCAAAATTCACACTTTTTGGAGAAACTTACAGTCATGTACTTTCCAGTATGTTTTTTTGTGGATTTTGCTGCAATATGAGTTGGACCTAAACCCATATATCTGTGAATAATATCGCCGTTCTATGATGCTATTTTCCAGATAAATTGTGAAGTGGATCCAGGTGTTATGGGCAATTCCATTATTGTAGGTGCCTGCAGGAACTTGGTTAAATTATTATTCTTGATTGACACAAATTATCTCTTATTTTGAGGGTATTTATGTCTTCGCGTGATGAAAGAATTAGAGATGCCACCATTTCAATCAAGCAGAACAAAAGTTTTCTTTGGTGAATGTATTGACCTGAAATCAAAAACAAATAGACATTGAATATATCTTGGTAAAACTTTTCAGAAACTGCAATTAAAAGTTATTTTTAACAAATTTGTTGTTGAATATACAGTATGTCCCCGGATTGAGTTTACAAGAGGAAAAAATACGTTATTTTTCATTTTACAGAAAAATGACAAAGGAATAATATTTTTTGCTTAATTTAAAATAAATAAATCTTTAATTAAAACTTTAATATTATCAAGCTGTGTTCTGGAAATCGAAAAAAAAACAAAAAATAACGAAGAACTTTTTTATTTTAATTTAGCAAAAAATGTCAAAGGAATGAAATTTGTTCCTTAACTCAAACCAATTTCTACTATTTGATTGACCCATTACCTGTTTTAGCACCTAGTTCAATTCTAACTCGTAATTCTTTGGACTGTTTCGAATTTTCTCAATTATTGTTAAGGATGCAATTGCATTTTTTTCCAATTTTTTAATACTTACACATTATTAGGTAAATTATACTTTAATATTTAACGCACTTTTTGATTTTGTGAAGCCACAGCTTGCTATTATTTGAATACGATTGCAAAATTTAATAAATAAAAATAAAGAAAAAATTAATTTTAAGAGTACAAACTAATAATTTTGAAATTTTAATTGCAGATTTATCTGTTTTGAAATAAGCAAAAATGTTATTCCTTTGTCATTTTTTTTGTAAAATGGAAAATAAACTTTTTTTCCCTCTTGTGAACTCAATCCGGGGACATACTGTATATTACATATCTGTAGGTCCTAGAACACGTGACCTAGAGAAAACAGGCACATGAACGAAAAATATTTAAGGCACATGATAATTGAGTTAAGGCGGAAATACGGGTGGCCAATCAGGATCGCTGAGCCGACGATGGGCGAGGGGTGTCTTGTAATTGCTAGGATTCGCAAAGTAGAAAGTCCACTTGCCATAACTAATTTTCCATAGTCTACACACTTAAACTCAGTGCACATTAAGAAATTGTGTGTATGTAAAAAATCAGTATATTGAATAGATTTTGTTAATATTTTGATTAAAAACGTATACAGAGTGTCTCAGAACTCATGACCCAAAGAAAAAATGCTTATGGAGGCAACAATTCTGAACCAAAATTTCGAAACGAAAAGCTTCCGGGATTGGTCGTTAATTTTTTATCCTCTCTCGAATACTGTTAAAGTTAATCAATTTTTGTTTTGATATTTACTATCTGTATTACTGTCGCCACCCTCCCTTGCTCTATGGGTCACGAGTTCTGGGACACTCTGTATATTCAAAAAAGCTAGTTATGGCCTCATACGGTCCTGTTATCTATATAGAAATTGTTCCAACGAAATTTTATCTTATCTTTCAAAACTTTTTACGGTGTGTTCTGCGACACAATTATTTATAGATTTACTTCTTTCCTGTAGTTCATGAAGTTTTCCATCTAAATGTTTCGCAGAATTTATAAATTGTCACTTTTTTTACAAGATTTTGATCAAAAACAGGTGAGATCAACGCAAAATTGAATTTAATGACGGTCTATTTTAAGAAATATGAATCGTTATTTTTCTTTAAATGGATCAAAAATAAACCGCCTACACACAGCCAGTATATTATGTTATTTTCTAATAATTAAAGTGACGGTTTTGAATAGATCTGATTACTTATTTTAGAAACAAAATTTTACTTGTTTGCTCACGTGTTTTATGATAATTATAAATAATGTTCCTTTGTTGTTGTGTTCTGATGGGTTACACTATTACAACATGCAAAACTTACCAGTTTTAGTAAGCGATCTAAAGAAAACCTTGCAATGTTGAACGTCATGACAGTAGCAGATGTTGAGACACTTTGTAACTCACAATCTTATCTTATATTCGTATCTTATCAAATAATAAACATTGTATTGGCGATTATTTATAACTTTGGATTTGCTACAGTCAGAAGCAGAGATATCTTGAAAATTAGAGTCATTGTTAAGGCTTAATTTGCATTTTTTTGATAAATAGCCAACTCTTGTTTTTTTTAAATAAGTTAAATACACTTCTGCATTAAAACTCTTTAAGACAGGTTGCTATAAGAATGTCATTTTCTAAGAGTAAAATGAAGAAAAATCTGAAAAATCACCAACTCAAAAATAGTATATTCTGTAATGAGGTTGCTTGGGGTCTTGCAAGAACTTAAAAATAGTTCTTCTCTAAATTAAAACCTCTTAAAGCACAATCCACCATTAACCGAATTGTATTTGAAAGTTTGGGAAAGCAGGACAAAATGTAATTTAAATTCCCATGTTATTTTCTTATGTCCAGTAATTTGCGGAACACCCGGTACATACATACAGAGTGAATCCGAATATAGTGCAAAAATTTTAACCACAATATCAGACATCGCTGTAGATAGTAATTCTGCAAAAAAAAATCGAAATTCGAATGGGGCAAAACCCCCCTGGATTATTCGACGCTTTTCCGACAAATTTAATTACTCCTTTTCTTATAATTTGAACTCTATTTTTACCTTAATGTTAATAAGTTAAATAACACATAAAAATGTGAATTAAACTCCTATTTGCCAAACGACGCTGATTTTGACATGATTGAAAAGGCAAGTAGAAATGTTTGTCTTTTATTTTAAAGAATTAGATGAAAATTGTTGCGGAATTTAAAAATTAACAACCACGATTCAACGTAATTAAAATCCAGCGAGAAGATTTTCTGTCAATAATGACGAAGCAATGTATGTTTAAACTGCACCTGTTATTAAATATACATATGTTGCCGTTTTGATTGATATCATTTTATTGTCAATATTTCATAGAATTATTTATCTAAATGTGATATGCGTTCAACGTACCTGCCTATGATTTATAGTATGACCCCAACTTTTAACTGGTCATAGCGCAAATCAGATCAGAGTAGACTTGTTTCGTGAAATCATTTTTAAAGGTAATCCTCATTTACATGTGTTATTTACCTAATTAACATTAAGATAAAAAAAGTTAATAGAATGAGAGTAATTAAACCTGTTAGTTAAACATATATCATCAAATATCATCAAAGGTGCAATAGGATTTGTAAATTTTCTGATCGCAAAATATGGTTTAATATATCGTGTGATTCATTAAATTTCCATTCTAGGTAGGCCGTGTATTTTGGACGTGCGTTGACTTCTTATTCGATAACTAGCAAATCTCGCAAATATTAAGTCGAAATTACTGTAATGGTGTTAGTTACGACATGAATTTTTTTCTCAAAGCCAACTGCGACTGGAAATTTAATGAATCACACAATATTTTAAAACCGGTCGTAAATCAAATTCGGTTCACTCTAGAACGAACCGTAGAAAGGAGGCTTTATGGAACTTAATTTAAACCCTCTTTCCCAAGGGCTGCAAAAACTGATCAAACAAAAAACGTTTAGGCTCCCTCTTATCTTATCACTTATCATACTTGTTAAACTTTCACTTAATTACTGCTTTTAAGAACAACATTTTCAAAAGTGTCTATTGCAAAAAACTAATTCGTTTGAAATGAATTGGGCTCTCAAGAGAGCCAATCTTTATCTCGATTGGTGGTAAAATGGCTTTTTTCGACTCACTTTATCGATCAAACTGAACCTTTAATTATAATCAAAATAATAAAAAATGTTACCTGCAGTTATTACGAAAACTGAGCAAAGTGCCCTCCATTGGTAATTTGTTTAGTAGCGCTTTTCTTCTCAACACTCAACTGATGATGAATCCTTGACTTGTCTTAATAAATCAGTGTCGCCCGGCATTTTCTGCAAACAACTTCATCATTTTTTTTCTCGAAAACGGTGACGTTTCGGAACGCGAAATTTGGCCAGTATCTCAAAGTGCTGGGGTTAAAATCTTTGCACTTTATTCGTGTTTACTTACCCTGTATATTACAACGTGAACTCAACATATTCTGGTTGCGATGATAGAAACTGCAGAACAATAGTGCTAAGATTCCTCAGGCGCACATACACAACATACTGCAGCGTTAATCCGCTATTTTTATACACTCTGCATTAAGATTATAAAAGCACTAATTTGTTATTAAGCGCAAACTTCGAACTTTTCATTTCAACTTTAGTGAAGGCACGTCTTTTGTGAAAGTGATTGCGTTGTAAACATTACCTTAAACTTATCTAAAGTAAACGCTTCTATTTAGAAATCGTTCTTATCATCAAAAACTCGATATCTTTTTTCTTATATCATGTAACTCGTAAATAACGAAAAATCTTAGTTTTAAAAAAAAACTATTTTACAAAATTGTGTATTCTACACGGTGTCTCGCATAAGGTTAGCTTCCTTAAACATAGAGAAAGTTGAAGGTTTTAGGATTAAAAAACTTTAATGGCAAATTGCGTTTAGAAGACATTTATAAAAAGCACTCAAAAAAGTAGAACTTTTGGGAACCTCTCTGTAATAATGAAATTCATCCTTGGACATTTACTAATTTTGTTTCTATGGTCATAAGGTATTGTTGGATCAGTCAGCAAAATTTGGGCCGTTTTGTGCTTTTTCAAGCATCCACTCGCAAAATTGAACTCTTTTAGGGTAATCTTCTGGTTCCAAAGCTTGCACACGAGAGTAATGAAACGGATGGAGTTGTTGCTCTCGGATAATACGCCATGCAGGTGTTCGCAAAACGTTTGCAATTCGCCTTTCGATTTCACGAGTGCTGATCACTGCTTCATCTTCAACAAGCTGAAGTATTGCATCTTCTGCTTCCAAAACTTCAAGGGTATGATGGCTTTCCCGATGGCGCAATGGTAATATCGTACCTGTAGTACGTAGACGATTCAATGAGTATCTCTGTGGGGAGCCACTCTTGCAGGAAAACGCTGATTATACAGACGGGCGGTTTTAGCAGCATTACATATGCATTCTCCATATAACAGAAGCATAACAGAATATTTCGCAGCAAAAAACACTTTTAAATTTGTGACAAAAGTCAAAATTGACAATTTAGTTTTGCTATAGAAAATTAACGGTTTCATTGTAGTTGCTTAATTGTAGATCAATGGTCCCAAAATTTCAATTTACAAAAATGCCTTTTTTTCGCTTATTATTCAGTTTAGGCCCAGATGATATATATATTTTTTGTTCCTTATAAACTCACAAATCTCACATTTTCAGGAAGCTAACCTTATGCGAGACACCCTGTATAAATAGGTTTGCCCCACGAATGCAGAATACCCATTCCGGAAGAACTTTATCGTGGAAACATTGTAAATTTGGTTTATTTGTTCCTCACTTGTAAATATCAATTTATCGAGTCACTGTATGCACCTTGAAAATGTCTCATAACTGGCAAGGCATTAAAGCTTTAAAACGCAAGCCAGTAAAATTTCACGCCTGCTCTCATATAACTTCGAACGTCAAAATTATTGAAGTGACAGCCAAATTTTTGAACACTTTAATTATTATTATTAACATTAAAAAATTCTGTCTTATTACTATCGTGTACATTAAATATAATAGTACAGTTGGTATTTCCACTAATATTGAAGATGCCAGGCAGTGCAGATGTTAGTTTTCCTGAGCTTGAACTTGTACCCTCGGTGCAAGCAGATGGCTGGAATTTTGAAAGTGGAAACTTTATAAAATCTAAAAATAAAAAGTTAATCAATTGACGATTTAAGTTTTTCAAAAATTAACCTGCGAACATCAATGTTTTCTTTAAGTTCCAAACAACTCTTCAACATCAACCATTTTGAGCACAAAGAATTAGGCTTGAACTTGTCGCTCAAATTGTTGAGGTAAGCCAGTACAACCTCTTCGGTAACGGAGGTCACTTCCTTCTTTTTCTGCCACTTTTTGAATTCTTTGACAAGGATTTTTTGGCAGTAAATTTGCCACTGCACTTGCTGCCTCGCACAGAATTTCCTCAAACCCATTCATTTTTATCAAAAACACTGAATGCACCGAACACCGAAGGGACGAAAAATTAGTGACATAAATAAACAACAAAACAAGTGACGATTATTTACTATGCAACGCATCTAAAGCTCATACGATTTTACATTCACAATCTTTTTAGACCGCGGTAAGCCATGGAAATCTAGTAACTTGGTTGGTAGTCAACCTTTGTGAGCTAAAGTTTCCTGAAAATGATTGACATTCGTTCTGTCGATTGGAGTTGTCACCTTTTTTTGGTTATGAATTGTGTCTGAAACCTTTCCTCTGTTGCCAGTTTGAACCGAACATTAAGAACTTGATAATTTTATTGAATTTTTATCTAAAATTTTGAAATTATTTTTCAACAAATGCGATATTAATCATAATGGAAGACATTACTGCTGGTATATTCCAATGGTAAAAAGTTTACCATTCTTAAGAAACACTTCTGCCAGGTCTTTGATCCAATTAGCATTTGACCCAGGGTTTAATGTTATGGAATCTCACACTAAAAGCAAACTTTGGCGAATTTCGTTAACTAAAAAGTGCAGCAATTTAGAATTTGAATTGTTTTTGTTTACATAAAGTCTTGTGATCGTTCACTTCTCTGTGTTTGTAACTCATAGACTTAATAATTATGAAAAGTGTTGTTTTCTCGGCATAAAATTCTAATTGTTGCCGCTTATCAGCCAAAAGTTTTCATCTTTGGTGTCCAGAACTTTGGAAATGGTTGCATGCCGCACCTAAAAATATTTTGAAAACAAACGTCTACGGGACTTTGTACCTTACAAAGAATATATTTGTAACACCTCAAATCGTTTGTTCCAGTCTTAAGGCGAGTGCCAAGACTCGTCGCTGGTCAGAATTCGAGCTGAGCTGTCACATCGGCAAGATTGTCAAGCGGTACCTCTGTTTACAACACCCCTAATTACTGTGCTATCGTAAAGTGATTGTAAAATGATAAATGCTTATTTTGCCTCTGTCTGGTAGAAATATTTCTTCATGGGTAAAATAATATGAATCAAAAAATTTTATTTTAAAATTGTAAGTACATTAGTACGTTGTTCAAAAAATAATTTAACTAGTCAAATAATAAATAGATTAAAGTATTATTTAATATTAGAATGCCAAACAGAAATTTTCTAAAAAAACTAAACTTATCTGTTTTATGTTTAATTTTATTTATTTTCAAATAGATACGTATTTGGTATAAAGATACAAAATACATAGTATAATAATGTGTATATGTACATGTTAGTAAATATTTATAAGAAAAGTAGTATTTACATACTAGGTACTTATTTACAATATTGACAATTAACTAATACATAGGTAATACAAACTCAATGACGGCGGATCGGAATAGACAATCTTTGTTTCCTAGAGACAATTAATTCCAACAACATGTGATCAAAATAAAACTTAATCAATTTTGGTTCCATTTTTTTTTCCAAAAAGTTGTGTCTTCATAAATATATTCATATTTCATATCACTTTCTTGTCCAAACCAAACACCCAGAATACACTTTATTTTTCGTGTTATTCTTAACTGCCCTTGGATTTGGTAATACCAATTATGATTTGAATTTACAATGTATGTTCCATTTTTTTCTAGTTACCAGAAGTCAACCTTTTTATTCTCCACCGCATCTTTAAAGTTTGAATTAAAAGCTTTATACGGGCATTTTATTTCAATAATTCTGTCTTCCTCAAAATGACCGTCAGGTGTGGCTCCCAAAAATTTATATTGTTCTCAAAGGAACAAGATTTAGTGGGTTTTTCAGTAAAAGTTGAACCGGCCGGCGGCAAAATGAAAGAAATTGGCATTACCTAGTCAACCCCGGTCAGCTTCTTAGATAAACCCTAATCCAATATTGCAAACATCAGGTAAATTGCATCCGGTTAGGTTGCTCCATAGAGTCATACCATTCAAAACAATTTTGTTTCGTTCAACATTTTTCATTCATTGATGAACTTTTAAATTCTAGTGAAATAAGAAAAAAATAAACATAAATAATAAAATATGTAATAAGAAAAATAATAATAAATTACTATTTTATTAAATTTCATTTTCTAAATTTTACGTCCAACACCGTGAAGTAGTCGAGAGATTAATTCGTGTGTCATTGAAAGACTTTAGTTGAAAACATGACTATAAATTAAATGAATTTTCATACTACATAGTTGTTTCTTTAATTTCATACATCAAAAATTATGAAACTTCGATGTGCGTGTAGTTATTAGCACTTTTAATAACGCTCTTCTAATTGTAACCATTTTATTATCCTCTGTGCGAAACAAGCAGGTAAAAATTTTAGAAGAAATCCCTTGATTTACAACTTCCAAAGCTGGTCAAGAAACCGCAAATGAGGGTACGCTTATAAATCAACCTAATCGTAAATTATCTGCAAAGCTCAGAGCTTCGATTGAAAAATTTTTAGTTTATCTCACTCATAACTAGACCAATTTTAATGATATCGATTTAAATTTAGCGGGAAAGTGATTTTGAAAGTATTCTTTACTAATTCTAAGTTTAAAAATTCACAAAAATCGGACATAAACTTCTATTCGTAAAACTACCCCTAAATTATCGAATTTTCAAGTCCTTTAACTTTTAAATTAAATGTTTTTTCCAATGTTTGATTCTTAGTTTTAGAAGAAAATATGAATACAAGCAGTTGAGAATAAGAACGAAACTGATACATTAAAAAATAAGCGAAAGATGTATTTAGACGATACTTTACATGGGATTCTCCATAAGAAAAATGTCTTGGCACTCGCCTTAAATCAAGCCGATCTTTTCGAAACTGCAAATAGCACAAGATAATGCCTTTAAACTGTTACTTTCACGATTAAAAGGAAACACAGGTATCAGAAAAGTGGCAAACTTGCATGCATGAAAGACACATGTCAGATGTGACAGTAAAAAAACTACCTCTGTCAGTCATTGTAGCCAACAAAAAGAAAAAAAAACATGGCCTACTCTGGTCTAAAAAGATCGTGAATGCATTATACATTATAAATTATTATTTACAAGTGAGGAACAAATAAAATATTCAACAATACACGCAATGTAACGGGTTTTTATAGTAAACCCAGTTGACATATACCTAGTAAATTTTATGGCCACATTATGAGAGGGCCGGGCAGTACTAATCCTTGCGATTGGAGACCATAAATGAGCACGAAATGAAGCGGGCCTATTCAACCATCGGTCAACTCTCTACCTAGAACTTTGTCGGCTGCAATTTACAACACGTCGCCTGCAATTTACAACACCCAGTTTTATTTCTATGGGTGGTTTGACTTAAGCCATAAAATGTTTACTAGGTATATGTCAACTGAGGTTACTATACTGGCTACAGAAGGTAACTGGCTCGCCTGGCGGCTCGCCAGTTATACCCTTCTGACCCCAGTAAAAACTCCTTTACATTGCTTGTAATGTTAATAACTATTACTCGTTTACTTAATACAACATTTTTATATGGAGGATTACAGTAATTTTTTCCTATAATTTTTATTAATACAGATCAGTACATGTAATATAAAAAATATGACAATTTGCTGAAAGTTTAATATCATCTAAATATAATATCATAGGAATGTAATAATCTAATAATAAATCGCAATTACAAACAATTAAACAATGGATAAGATCCTTTATCTTAAAAGTAAGAATTCAATTCAATATCACTTTTGTATATTTTTAGGATGTCTTTCTTTAGTTTGGACCAGTTATAGTAAAGCCGGTGAGAGTTTGGGATATTTCGACAGTTGACATATAGGTTGGCAATAAATTATGCTACAAACTACATTAAAAACACTAAATTCCTACGCGAAATGGGTTGACAGGGTTGTCAGTAACTGGGGTTATTTTGTTATTTTAAATTTCGCGCGTATGGTACACTTTTTATTGTGTAGATTTTACTTTTCTGTCATTCAAACTCTCACTGTACGAACTATAGTAGTCATCAATACAAGCAGACACCTCAGAGAGCATTATTAAGAAACTTGAAAAATAGAGCCAGTACGAGAAGCACAGTCGGTTTTATTATTTCTAAAACAAAAAGAACATAACAATATTCTATTTAAAAATAAAATATAAATAAACTTACTACTTGATTTTGACGATTGTTTTAAACATTCTCCTGTTATTTTATCGCAATTGTCAGAACAGGGACAGGTTTTCTTACAGGATGGACCCCATGTTCCATTTTGACAAGCTAAAATAATTCGATTTTTGTTAATACCAACCAAAATCAAAGAGTCTAATTACTTACTCTCTTTGCATGACGGTCCTTGAGACCCCCAAGCACAATAACAATCAGAACGAGTGTTTTCACAAATCTGATACTCTTCACAAAATTTTCTGTCAGATCCTAGAATATCTTGGCACTTTAGGTTGCAGTTTTGTCCCAGTTCGCCAGCATTGCAAAGAGATGGTGAGCTTCTTTTAAGTGAATCCATTAAAGAATTATTTTCATTTAAAGTTTGACAAGTTTTGTTGGCAGTGACTTTTTCCGATGGCAGTTTTCTTTTAAAAACTGTGGGACATTCTCTCAGGTCGATAGCCCAAAATCCTTGCATGTATGGTCCGTCAGTTTGTCTAGACAAAGTTATGTTTATTCCGGATTCTGAAGAAATTTCTAGATGCTTCCACGCGTTCAGACTGCCGACAGCGGACTCTTTTTCTCCTGAAAGAGATTGCAATTTTCCAGTGTTGGAAACTTCAAGTCGACAATGTGGACATAAGTTGGCGTACAACATCAAACACGAAATTGTTGGTAACTGTACTATTGTTGGTCTCGTTGAAATTTCATCTGCTACTTGTACTTCGTCTAAAAGAAAAAATTAAATAAGTTTAAAATTCACACATTTTAGAGTTACTTGCAGTCATGTATTTTCCAGTATGTTTTTTCTGTGGTTTTCACTACAATGTGAGTAGGATTCAAACCTACATATCTGTGAATAATAGCGTTGTTTTGTAATATACTAATAGTGCTATTTTCCAAATAAACTGTGTAGTGGACCCAAGTGTTCGATTTTCCAAACTGACTTTCAAAATAATTCAACCTTTCGTCATCATCTAAGAAAAAGGCAACTCTTCCGGGTGAATATAAGGATAAAGAAACCGACTTAAAAGGTTTGAACATTTTATAATAAGTAAAATTTGTTGGAATGTCTAAAAATTCTCATTATCATTTATATAATTACAATTTTATTACTTACTTTCCCATCTTCGATCTATAACAGGTAATGAAAATATATCTATCAAATTTCTTTTTTTCCACTCAGAATTGTTCAAAAACAAACGTGTGTCTTGGGGAATTTCAATTGTTGGTGGGTGCAGAAACATGGTTAAATTGTTATTGTTGGTGGCACAAAGTATCTCGGATTCTTTTTTAAGTGTGATTATTTCTTCGCATGATACCCTGCAGTCTTCTGGTAAAAGACTTAAAGCTGCCACCATTCCACTCAAGCAGTACAAAAGTTTTCGCGTAAGTAATAAATGCATTGTAGTTCTTTGAATCTCGTTTTTTCGGTGAATATATTGAGTTGTAATCTAAAACAAATACGTAAACGTTAAACATGTTACAAAAGCAATGTAGAAAAAAAGTTGTATTAAATAAGCAAATTAGAAAGAATAACATTAAAAAACTTGCTTTATTAAACCTTAGAGTTTTTTAATACGAGTTTTATAAAACTAGTCTTTGAATATATCGTGTGTTCATTTTGATTTGTTGTCTAGTCATCTTTAACCGAAATTGACGTCCGTCTTTTCTTTACTATAATTTTGACGTTTAGAACTAAAAACTTTGTAAATCTGTGATTTCAATAAACATTCTTGTTGCCGGTTGCTCATTAACACTTTAAGAGCTTTTAATTGTATAGGTTTAGGTTTTACACTTGAAAAGAAAGCTTCATTGTGAGCAAACTGTCATCCCTGACACCCAAAATCTCATAGCCTACTATACAATAATTTAAAATAAACACATGTTACTATTATGTAACACAACATAAAACGTCAAGTGTTTGAGTAAAAACTACGAATACTATTTGTTCATAATTTTTTTGAAGCTGTGCAATTGCCAGTTATATGATAACAATGTCATCAAATGATAAAATAGCAGTCAATATTTTATTATTTATTAGGTTGAAAATTCCAAGAGGACGAAACGTATTTTCAAAAGAGCCAGTCGAAAGAACCAGGAAGAAATAATGAACGAATTTTGTTCACTTCATCAGAGGTAAACAGACTGTACGGAAATTAAATTTCGTGCTTTAGAATTTATTAATAAAAATTTATTTTTACAAATTTTGTATTAAGCAACGGATGATCAAAAACTTTTCAAATTAGAGTAGGTTTTGGAACAATTATTCCCGTCTGTGATTAAGTTATACTAACAATGTTAATCCTAATAGCCTCAATGTCTAAACTTCCAAAAAATTAAAGTTTTACAATTTATTATTAAACTTAATGCAGACTCAGAAAAAATCATTCGATAGATTTCCCTAATCTGAAAGTTCTTATCACTCGTTATATTAAGCTACTATGCATTGGAAACTACTAAATAGGTTGTATATTTTAATTCTATACATACACCGTGGTCCACGAGTGATAAGGACCGGACTGAACTGAAACTGCAACCCAACATACATTTTTATAGCTGTCGTAGATACTTGAATTGAACGTCAAAGTTGACAAATTTTTCAGAACAATCAACTCACGCTATTATGATTTTAATTTATGAAGACTGCTAAGTTCCTCGGGGGAGATGTAATTCTACATGCGATTAGAAACTGTCTTGAGTGAAAGAATTTGTCGAAACACTGACAGCTGTCTTGTTGTAAATATAAATTTGGCAACGAATGCTATGAAAATGTATTTTGGGTTGCCGTTTGAATTCGGTCAGGTTCCTTATCACTCGCAGACCATGCCGTATAGTGTGGCCAATCTAAGACTTTCAAGTCTAATATCTTTGTTATTTATTGATCGGACTTAAAACCAAGATAACTGAAAAAGTACTCTTTAAAAATTAATTTTATCATGTCCGTCTAGCAGATCCACTTTCCAAAAATAAAAGCAACATCTAACCTTTTTTGTTTTAATTATTCAGGTTCTGTTGAATGGTATAATGGTACCTACATATATCCATCCATACACGCCCAAACGAAAAGACTCAAAGCGAGCAGTTTGAAAAATATCTTAAATTACGTATAAAATAAATAATGTCGACGTTGATATTTTCGGATATTTACAACAATTATTGCAATTTACAACAATTTTTAAATACCCAAAAATCAAATATTTTAAAGTAGGTACGGGGTTAAGTCTAGAGCCATATTCCACTTTTGAAAACCCATCAATCAAGATCAAGATCTAAAAACACAAACTAAACAAACTGAGCTTCTGCAACCCATTTTGATGTTTAGTATTTAGTCCGAATCTGTTCAAGTTGAAGTAATTTAATAACGATAATATTTCGTACGAAATTGTCAGTGACAGATATTTATTTTTATTACTAGAGATTCTTCTCTGATAAGCACTCACTGATAAGCTTTTTTATTTTTTTTTGTATTAAAACTAAGGTGCGTTTAAAATTCCAGGTACCTCTACGTTTTATAGGTACAAATTGATCGAAGTTGAGTCAAACTCTTAGCTGATCTATAAGTTGCATATTGAAGTACTAAATTGCCTTTTTAATATTTTAGATTACAAAAAAAAATCCAAAATTAATGTAACAAAATTGAGGTGCGTCTTAAGTTTATTATTAAAAAAAACAGGAAATTGATTTTTTTCAGAACAAAGATCGTTTCTTGCATCCTGAGAGTGAATTTGCAAAAAACGCATTACATTTTAAAATAGAATTATTTAAATTTAAAATTAATTTATTTTATAAATAATATTCAAATAAATACTCGAACATTATTATTAATTTAATACAGTAAAAGTGTTTTTGTTTTTTTAAAATGTAATTTCTTCCGATGATTCATAATATTATCATAATTTGTCACCTAGTTACAGTGGGAATCAAAGAGCGCAATCGTTAGTTTTTATTTCTAGAAATTCTATTGACAAAGTAAAGTAAACTATAATAATATTCCAAAGTTAACTAAATCTATTACAGTACATATAATGTTTTAAATTAAATTGCGTGGTATTTTTTTTAACTGCACTTATTAGAAAACACAAGAACTTACCTAAATAAGGTATAATCTTGAAATTGTCACAAAATTCACTTAGCTCTTTTGAACGCCATCATTTCAAATGCTGTGATAACTTTTAAATCTCCTCAATTTATACTATTTCTTATCATCAGATGCAGTAATCTGTATTAATTTAGTTTTAATTTTTTTTATTCCTATCGTAGGCATCTTATCCAAGTAGTGGTCTCGTTATTATTGCCTTGCTAAAACGATTATCGCAAACATTATCAGTGTTTTCAGAACTCTTTTCTAAAGATAGTCCCAGAGATTTCAAACCAGGACCGGCTGGCATTTATTTATTTTTTTTTCTGATTTCTTTTAAAAAATTTGCAAATAAAATAAATCATAACACTGCCTAGTAAAATTAGCATACTAAAAAACAATTAAAAATAAGTTATTCAGTATTTAGTGTCATGGATAGCTTTGGCACCAAATGCAAGTGTTGTGTCCGGTGCGGTCCTGGTCGAACCCTAGTGATGAGTTGCAACCGCAATTTATGGTCTGCATTGTGGAGAAATTTAACTTTTACACAAAGAGGCACCCTCATAAAAACGAGTCTCAACTTGGAAAAGTATGATAACGTTTTGAAAAGAAAACATTGAAGGAATCAATAATAATCATCTCGAACTAATACCTGGAAGAAGCACGGGACCACATTTTTCTACCTACTTGAAGATCTCGTAAATTGTAATTTTTGAACACAATAGCCTGTTTACACCGTCCACATTATGAGTGCAGTAAGATAATATTCGACTCTAAAAGTCAAGTACGCCATGGTAAAATCTACCTACTAAAACCTGCCTACTTTTTTTATACATAATCTATACTTAATCATAGATGTTGGAATCAAATTTTTACGATACACTAATAAAAAAAGTAATTGTAAATCTTTCTTTAACATAATTATGTCTGATGTTTCAAAACTTTACAGTTAACTCCTCTGGAAAATATGAAGTTTATGTCACAATTTACGGTTGACATAATCATTTTATTATTTTAGTTTATTTTTTAATGGGTAAATTTGTTTAGAACGAAAAATATACTAGACAATTTAACTTATTTTAAATGGAAGGTGTTTCATTATATTATTACACAGCGTGCCCTTAGAACTCGCACCCCAGAGAAAAAAAGGCAACAATTTTGAACCAAAATATTGAAACTCAAATTTTTTAACTCAAAAAATAATCGAGATAAGACCAAAAAAACGGTAGCCAATCCCGAAGCTGAACAAAATTTAAAAATCGGTAACTATGAACACATACTGTAAACCCAGTTGACATATACCTAGTAAACAATTTATGGCTTAAGTCAAACCACCCTTAAGGGCTCCACAAACCTCGTTCTTGCACGACGTTTCTGAACGACGGTTTCGACGGTTGGAACGAAACGGTCGGAAAAACCGAGGTCTGTGGGTAAAACTGTCGGTTCAACACGAAATAGAAATAAAACTGGGTGTTGTAAATTGCAGCCGACAAATTTCTAGGTATAGTTTAGCCAAGCTCGTTTTAGCTACCATAAAATCATAATAATTAGGCGGATTCCGCAAACGGACAGCTTGTGGTATTTTGAGATTTATGATTATGCCGAAATGGGACAGCTGGTCGGTGCAGGGAAAAATTTTTCGTTATCTCAGTGTACAAGTCCAGGTACATAAACCCAAAATAAGTACCAGGGCCCTTAAGGGCCCCACAAACCTCGTTCTTGAACGACATTTCTGAACGACGGTTTCGACGGTTGGAACGAAACGGTCGGAAAAACCGAGGTCTGTGGGCAAAAACCGTCGTGTTGAACCGACAGTTTTGCCCACAGACCTCGGTTCTTCCGACCGTTTCGTTCCAACCGTCGAAACCGTCGTTCAGAAACGTCGTTCAAGAACGAGGTTTGTGGGGCCCTTTGTCACTAAAGAGATTGTAATTCTAAATTAAATTATTTAATTTTGAAAATTTGCATACCCTCAAAGTTGATAAAGCTCTAGAAGCTGACGCAAAAATGTGATTTTTATTACGGATAGTTTTGACGTCGCCAACTTTTAGCTAATTATGAGTGTTTCTGAAATCAACCTTTATTTTTTTTTTCAATATAAATGTGTTAAAAATATCTCAGTTGTCATTTTGGATTTACTGCAAATTGTATTCAAAATTTGAGTAAAAAATGCAGTTTTATCAAGTTAGTTTTCAATGTCATTACGCTAAATTGGGAACAACCAGAGATTTGGGAATTAATAGATGGGGGGACATATAATGCATTCACGATCTTTTTAGACCGCGGCAAGCCATGGAAATCTAGTAACTTGGTTGGTAGTCAACCTTTGCGAGCTAAAGTTTCCTGAAAATGATTGACATTCGTTCTGTCAATTGGAGTTGTCACCTTTTTTTGGTTATGAATTGTGTCTGAAACCTTTCCTCTGTTGCTAGTTTGAACCGAACATTCAGAACTTGAGAATTTTATTGAATTTTTATCTAAAACTTTGAAATTATTTTTCAACAAATGCAATATTAATCAGAATGGAAGACATTACTGCTGATACATTCCATTGGCAAAAAAATTACCATTCTCAAGAAGCACTTCTGCCAAGTCTTGATTCTAGTCATAAAACCTTAAAAAAGTTTATTTGATCGAATTAGCATTTGACCCAGGGTTTTATGTTATGGAATCTCACACTAAAACCAAACTTTGGCGAATTTCGTTAACTAAAAAGTGCCGCAATTTAGAATTTAAATTGTTTTTGTTTACATAAAGTCTTGTGATCGTTCACTTCTCTATGTTTGTAACTCATAGACTTAATAATTTTGATAAGTGTTGTTCTTTCGGCATAAAATTCTAATTGTTGCCGCTTATCAGCCAAAAGTTTTCATCTTTGGTGTCCAGAACTTTGGAAACGGTTGCACACCGCACTTAAAAATATTTTGAAAACAAACGTCTACGGGACTTTGTACTTTACAAAGAAGATATTTGTAACATTTGTAATCATTTGTTCCAGTCTTAAATCAGGCCAATCTTTTCGAAACTGCAAGTAACACTTTTTAAAGGCAAATTTGGTTCGAAAACGAAATCACTTTAGGCATTTTATTGCAATATTTTGAAGATAATGCCTTTACACTGTTACTTTCACGATTAAAAGGAAACACACGATTTTTCCGGTATCAGAAAAGTGGCAAACTAGCATGCATAAAAAACACATGTCAGATGTGACAGTAAAAAAACTACCCCTGTCAGTCATTGTAGCATTATATAATGCATTCACGATCTTTTTAGACCAGAGTAGGCCATGTTTTTTTTTCTTTTTGTTGGCTACAATGACTGACAGGGGTAGTTTTTTTACTGTCACATCTGACATGTGTTTTTTATGCATGCTAGTTTGCCACTTTTCTGATACCGGAAAAATCGTGTGTTTCCTTTTAATCGTGAAAGTAACAGTGTAAAGGCATTATCTTCAAAATATTGCAATAAAATGCCTAAAGTGATTTCGTTTTCGAACCAAATTTGCCTTTAAAAAGTGTTACTTGCAGTTTCGAAAAGATTGGCCTGATTTAAGACTGGAACAAATGATTACAAATGTTACAAATATCTTCTTTGTAAAGTACAAAGTCCCGTAGACGTTTGTTTTCAAAATATTTTTAAGTGCGGTGTGCAACCGTTTCCAAAGTTCTGGACACCAAAGATGAAAACTTTTGGCTGATAAGCGGCAACAATTAGAATTTTATGCCGAAAGAACAACACTTATCAAAATTATTAAGTCTATGAGTTACAAACATAGAGAAGTGAACGATCACAAGACTTTATGTAAACAAAAACAATTTAAATTCTAAATTGCGGCACTTTTTAGTTAACGAAATTCGCCAAAGTTTGGTTTTAGTGTGAGATTCCATAACATAAAACCCTGGGTCAAATGCTAATTCGATCAAATAAACTTTTTTAAGGTTTTATGACTAGAATCAAGACTTGGCAGAAGTGCTTCTTGAGAATGGTAATTTTTTTGCCAATGGAATGTATCAGCAGTAATGTCTTCCATTCTGATTAATATTGCATTTGTTGAAAAATAATTTCAAAGTTTTAGATAAAAATTCAATAAAATTCTCAAGTTCTGAATGTTCGGTTCAAACTAGCAACAGAGGAAAGGTTTCAGACACAATTCATAACCAAAAAAAGGTGACAACTCCAATTGACAGAACGAATGTCAATCATTTTCAGGAAACTTTAGCTCGCAAAGGTTGACTACCAACCAAGTTACTAGATTTCCATGGCTTGCCGCGGTCTAAAAAGATCGTGAATGCATTATAGTCAAAAGTCTTAGAAACATATCTACGACTAGCTTTACAACTTTCGTCCTTGTCTGTTGCACGCATTCACTGGATACAATGTATACGTATCTCTCTCGCCAGGATGGAGAGTTTTTGATTGGCTAATTTTAAAATTTGACAACAGATTGACAACAATTATAATGTGTGACAGTTCAAAGCAAAATGAGTAATCCAACGTACTGTAACACAACAAGTTCTCTCAGCACCATGAAACTACCGACGTCGCGTACGACGTACGACGACAGAAAGTGAGTTCAAAGAGGAATTTTTGGCTCAAGACGCATTTGAACAAATTTGTGCGAGAATTGTCGAAACAGATTTTGTAATAAGTGTAGAATAGAAATGGTACAAATAGGGGCTAACTAGTGAAATAAAAATCAATGGAATATTACAACTGGCATGTTTCTGAACTAAATCGTCGTCTGTGGAGAAATTGAGAAGCAAAATATGAAAATTAACCACAGACTACAAAGTGCAAAGAAAGTGAATTATTATGCGATTAGCAGATGATTTATAATTGAAACGGAAGTCACCAAACATACGGAGAGGAAGAAAAACATGAATTTTGACGAAGAGAGAAAAGATCAAGATTCAATTGAAAGAAATATCCTAGTTAATAAAAATCCAAGGTGTACCTAACTAAATTGGATGAATGGAGAAATGTTCAAAGTATTGAAGAAAAATACATGAAAGCAGTAAAAAAATACATTAAAAAGGGACAAGTAGATTGTTGTGAACATCAAAAGAATATGAAGCTCAGAACTGGTTAACAAAATAATGGACAGCTCTAACGACAAGTAAGAACCGAAAGAAGAACACGCTAGGAAACCTGTGACATTGTAGCAAATAAGATTCTGTTTAAGATTTGGACAGAGGCAAAAAGGTTGACAATGAGTAGAAAGGAGTGAGTAAAAGAAGACCGTGGCAGATCGAGAGAAGACTGCGCTTTTTTCTTACACTCGGACGAGGAACAAAATCAAATTGATGTAAATAGTGGCAAATACATCTTAAAAGAGACTTTCTGCATTTTCTTCTTTAGAAGTCTGGGTCTAATGTAAAGTTTTCTATGTTCTTACAATTAATCTAGGCTGTTTGAATTAGCTTCTCCATTTTGCCAGGTTTCTCGTGTCAGACTAAAAAAGTGTTAGTCACACGTTGGTAATTTTGATTTTGTCATTAGTGTTTGACCTTAAACCTATTGAAAACTATGTTATGCACACTGAGAATTGTATCAATATCGTTTAATTGTGGAGCTATAAATGATCGGTTTTACCGCATTCATATTGTGAGAGTCTCCACTTGATGTAGAAGAGCTTCGGCCTATTAAGGAATGAAAGTTTCAACATTAAAAGACAGGAAAACGAAATCAAACTAGTGATGGAAGAACCTTGTCACAAAATTTAGCAACATACAAGAGAAATAACGTCTAAAACCTTTAAATTCACAAAACTTTGCATTCAAAGTTCTTTACTGACATTAGCTATGACAATTTGGATTTGCCATTTGAAATTAGAGTAACGATCTACGTCATGATCTCTGATTGGTTCCATCCTGACGAGAGAGACAATACTGCATAAGCGTATCAACGATAGCAATCAGTGCAATAGGTAGAGACGGAAATAAAAATTCTTGTTGCACATGTTTAGTGTAACGTATGTCCAAATTTCCATATGGTAACCGGATCTATTATTTTCCAAATCTCTGGGAACAACGTTTACACTCAACTGTCAACATCTTGTGTCACAAATGTCATGTGTCCTTTGGTTTGTTTTTAATTGTAACAAAAGTCTTACTTGGTGAAATTGTCGCTTTGTCGCGATGTTAATTAACGGTTTCTGGTGTCCATAAAGTGCAGCATGCCTCAGTTAATCAAAATTGACCTTTATACGAGTGAATGAAGTGACATTTGAAATTTTGGTGTAAACGTAGTTTGCCACTGCGCCGTTACAATTTTGAAAACTAACGTGATGAAATAGCGCTTTTTTCGTAAATTTTAAACACAATTTGCATTACATTTAAAATAAAAATCCAAACATTTGTATACCACAATCATGTTGGAAAAAATCTCAATTTGCAAATATTTCGGCAAAAACTCAAAAATCGCTAAAAATTATACTTCTTAGGCGTCGCGACGCCAAAACTATCGATGATAAAAACAAATTTTTTAGTCAGCTTCTAAAGCTTTGTCAACTATAGGTAAGCGCATGCAAATTTTTAAAATTATATTTTTAAAATTGAAGACAATTTTGGGGGTGAACACAAGTGTTGCCGGACTCTGTAGACTTAAGTGTAAATAGTTTATACTGACCCAGTAACTGCCGATTTGAACGATTGCAGTGTTGCACGAAATTTCGGTGTACCGTCGGCTTGCGCAAGCCTTCGGATTACAGCGAAACGTCATAATCTTACAGCAACGATTGCCGGTCTGAAGACGACGTCAATTTAAGTACTTGTTTTTGTATTTTTTTTAATTAGGTTTTGGTATTGTGTTACTTTTGAATACATATATTTGTCCCTGATTAGATTCTTTTTCTTTTTTCGTTGTTGTTCGGGTAAACTACACCGAGTACTTCGAATCCGGGTACTCGCAAGTCGTAGTAGGAGGATCCTGACGCCCTCAAGAATATCGGGTCGGTGAGTTTTAGCGAACCCACCCAGACTGAGCTACCGGCGTAAATTTGTCACCAGCCGGCCCGAGCGACTTTGGTTTCTTTTATTTTGCGTGACATATACAGGGTCCGGCAACACATTGTGTGTCCACCCCCAAAATCGTCTTTAATTTTAAAGTTACAATTTTGAAAATTTGCATACGCTCATAGTTGACAAAGCTCTAGAAGCTGACGCAAAATTTTTTTTTGTATCACGGTTTGGTTGGCGTCGCGACGCCTAAGAAGTATAATTTTTAGCCATTTTTAAGTTTTTGCGGAAATATTCGCGAATTCAATTTTTTTTTCAACATAACTGCGATACAAATATCTGAGTTTTTATTTTAAATCTAATGCAAATTGTGTTTAAAATTTGCGAAAAAAACGTTGTTTAATCAAGTTAGTTTTCAAAATTATGACAGCGCAGGGACAAACTACGTCTACATCAAAATTTCACAAGTCACTTCATTCACTCTTATAAAGGTTAATTTTGATTAACACGGGCATGTTGCACTTTATGGACACCAGAAATCGTTAATTAACATCGACAAAGCGACAATTTCACCAAGTAAGACTTCTGTTACAATCTAAAGCGAGCCAAAGGATAGATGTCATTTGTGACACAAAATGTTGACACATGGGTGTAAACGTAGTTCCCAACTTTGACGTAATGAAATTGGAAACTAACTTGATAAAACAGCATTTTTTTCTCAAATTTTGAAGACAATTTGCATTGAATCTAAAATAACAACTGAGATATTTTTAACAAATTTATATTGAAAAATAAATAAATTAGGGGTTGATATCACAAACCCTCACAATTAACTAAAATTACATTTTTAAGGCGTCGCGACGCCAAAACTATCAGTGATAAAAAACAAATTTTTGCGTCAGTTTCTAGAGCTTTGTCAACTGTAAGCGTATGCAAATTTTTAAAATTTAATCTTTAAAATTAAAGACGATTTTGGGGGTGGACACAAGTGTTGCCGGACCCTGTATAGTCAAAAATAAATTAGGTGGCTAAACACATTTTTTTTTAATGGAACATTTTAGATGTATTATAAATGCTATTTTCAAGCTCTTTTAATGTTAATTGACACTATAAGATTGTATAGAAATGTTAGAAACAGTTTCTAATCTGAACGCAAAAGTGTTTGTTTTTGCCATAATATTTTTATTCACGTAAGATTATTGTCTAATTTTTTATCTACTATAAGATATGAAAATCAACCAATTTATTATCCGTGTTTTTAGTGCTTGAGCATTATCATTATCAGACAATTTATAGTAAAGTTTGCGATAACATCACATACAGTTCTTAAAAAAAATGTAATCTTTTAGATAATGTTAGAAGAAATTATTTAAGGACTTAATAAAACCAAAAGGCCAAACTTCAAAATAAGCTTTAATACCTTGCTGGTACACTCTTGAGTCATTACCAGTCATTAACCAGTATCGTTCGATGGTACAGACGAAGTGCCTCCGGTCATGGGTCCCCGTACTCCCGTGGTCCTGTGGCGGTACTCGCTGGCCTAACTCGTGACCCGATGAGTCCCGAATAATTGTGGCCAACGCCCTGGTCCAACAGGAACGGACTGGGATCAAAAGGGGCCCGGTCAAACGGACGCTAACAATAAACTTGTCTAATTTTTTATCTACTATAAGATATAAAAAATCAACCAATTTATTATCCGTGTTTTTAGTGCTTGAGCATTATCATTATCAGACAATTTATAGTAAAGTTTGCGATAACATCACATACAGTTCTTAAAAAAAATGTAATCTTATTTTATCTTGTCATGTATTATTTTATAATGATTAATAAATATAAAATATAAAATATAAAATTGTTTCCTATACTATCTAGATACTTATAATTCAATAAAGATGTGGAAGTATTTTAGAGATACTGAAGGATTATTCTAATAAATATTAAAATAGTATTAAAGGAGCTAAATATAAATTTGAAAAAAAAACAAAAAACTGGAAGGGATAAATTCGACAAACAATGCCCATTTTCTTATTTAAACAATTTTTTATTCTCTTCTTTTCTAGTCATGCTCTCTCGTGCTTATCCACCTCTGCACACTAAAAATCAGCGTTAGGTACCTTAATTTTTTCATCTTTCCTTTCGTTACCTCTTTTAGTCTTCTCCCAACCAATAAATGCCCCATTTTTCTTATTTTCAGCCTCCAACCAATCTTGCAACGGTTTGAAGTACTCAATAAGAGCACTAGCGTCCATTGTTCTTTGTCCCGTCACGATTTCAATAGCGTCTGGCCAAGGTTTAGACGCACCTAGTTGCAACATTTGTCTAAAAAATAGAGTTTAGTGTATTAATTTCGCCCCATTTTGTTGGTACTTGAGAGCATTCCCGGCGTTGGTATTCTGGTAAATGTCGCACTCGTGCAGAGGCTTCGAAGGGTTGTTTGCTTCGTACTGCCCAGCCTTCTCACAGAGGGCTCTGTGGAACTGAAATTGGACAACAAAACTAACGAAGTATCTAAAATATGAAACGTGAAGTAGAAGCAGTGGTACCAACCAAACAGTACCTAATGTATGATATGTCGGCAACAGTATGGAATTTGGCCGCAGGATCAAAATCCTCCTCGCTTCGATCAACTGGGGGTTCTATCCCTTGGTACTTCTCCCTCAACTCCCACCACTTGCAATTGTACTCGTCTGGGGTGATTTTCCCCTCAAACACCCCCCATCTCCACAAATCCATCACGTACGCGTAAGGAATAAAAACAATTTTCGTCAACCCGATCTGGAACAAACTGTTTAAAACATTGTCCGGATCGTCCGTCCCGGACTTCAGAAGCCCAATCTTCCTAAGGTGCTTCCTCGACTCCACTGAAAGAGCAATCAGATCACCGATAGCCTCGTGGAAGCCACCGTTGGCGCCATTCCTGAAAATCGACGGGAGGTGCTTGTACTGGAGGAAGTACTCGACGTGTCCCATTTCGTGGTGCGCTGTGATGAAGTGCTTCAAATTTATCTCAGTGCATTGTTTGATTCGGAAGTCTTTCTGGTCGAAGAAATCCCACGCGGTAGCGTGACAAACCATCTCTCGATCAGAGGGCTTCTTCAGAATGGAGCGTTCCCAGAAGGTCTCCGGCATCTCAGTCAAATTAAGAGACTTGAAGAAGTCTTCAGCGGTGCGGAAGATCCGCTCGGGGGTGTATTTCTGCGAACACGATCTCAAGAACTGTGTTAACTAGAGAGTGATCTCACTTGGTTTTGGAGCTCCAGACTCAAATCCTCTTCTTGTTTCTCTGGAAAGGGCAATGTAAATTTCGAAACGCTCCTCCAGTTCTGCGCCCACATGTTTCCCAGGAGGTGTGCAGGAATCGGTCCTTTCTCTGTCACCACGTCTCCGAACTTCTTCCTTAAGTGGTACCGTACGTACGCGTGGATTTGAAGGTACAACGGTTTTATCTGCTCCCAGAGTGCATCAATCTGATCCCTGATCTTCGGGTCTTCGAAATCATCCAACCACTGCTCTGCATTGTTCGTAAAATTGTTCAAACGAGCTCCTTCGTTCGACAAATCGACGTACTCTTTAAAGTGGCGTCGACAGTGAGGACCAACAGCATTCCTCCATTCCACCCAAACGTGCTTCATTTCTTCGGGGTTCTGGGAGGTTGTAAGAATTTCGGTTAGTTCCGGTTGTAAATTTAGATCGCATTTCGAAGGGTTGGCAAAAGCACAGATTTTTGCTGTGGAGTAGATTCTTTGCATGTCGCTGGTGATGTTGTTGAAGAGGTTTAGTTTGTCTTCGGGGAGGGCGTCGTGTCCCAGTTTGGAGTACATGAGAAATTGGCGTTGGAGTTCGGGGTTTGATAATGACTTCCAGTCGAATTTGAGGACTTCGAGCCAACTTTTCTTGCGTTGTTTGGCTACCTCGGCCGTTACAGCTAACTGAGCAAGTGGAAAGAGTTTGTTAATTTCAACACACTGTATATTTACCTGATTCTGCAAATTAGCATCAGTTATGTTGGAAGCGTACGCCCATTCCGCCACATTGAGTTTGTGCTGTCCTTTTTCATTCCTTTTATCAAGAATTTGCAGAAAGTCTCTCGCTTGCGTGTCTTCAATTCCACCACAGGCGACACTTTGGTAGAAGAAGAACAGAAGAAACAGAAGGCTACTTGGATATGCCATCCTGTAAGAATAAGAAGCAGCTTAATAGTGCAGGAATTTATAATAAAAAAAACTCGTAAAAATGAAAATCTGTAATAATATGGCACTAATAAATGCAGTAATAAAAAATCTCGTAAAAGTTTTTCATCTCATAAAGTAGTAAATCATAATTGGTATAAACAACGTTGTTTGAAGACCTTGAAGAATTGTGTTCGTGGAAAAAGTTTCGATTTTCAGGCATGTTAAAAGCCAGAAAGTCTTAAGAGTTCTTCAGAAAAGTTTAAAGATTCTTTGAAGTTTATTCTGAGGGAATTCGCTGAAGATTCTTCAAAGTTTTTTGACAGGCTACTTAAAAAAAAATTTAGATTCTATAAACATCCGCATCTCTTAGTAATTTTAAATGTATTATTTAAATTTATTAATTTAAAATACAAACTGAACAAATACGAACTGTTCTCAGTATGTTGATGAACGAGCCTAAACACGCTTGTGAAACAAAGGAAAATGAATAACAAAATTAGAATAGTGTTTGTAGATAACAAGTGTTGACTTCAAGAAAATGAAATGATGAATTTCTTATTCTATCTTAAATACTTGTTTAAAAGAACAAAGTAAAATAAAATAGAAAGAAATGTATCTATATGTATTAATATTGTATTATTAATGTTTGATGATGATATCAAACCGATTTTAGGCTTAGATAGTGATAGTGATAAGCAACCAATTATTAACACACTAGAAACTCGATTTTGTCTTTTATGAATTTATGCACATGTTCTTTCACCTTTTGTCAGATCAAGCAGATAATTCATTGTCTGAATCAATGTTTTTAATCTTATCAATAATCTGTTTATCACTCTAAGTTGTTTGCAACTTAATTAATCTCGCATTTAAGTTTGATTGCTGACATTTGATGGAATTAAATATTAATTTTAATTAAAGATGTAATTTTTAATTTCTAATTAATTTTTTAAAACAATTGATTATTCTAATTCATGTTCATTTTCTTCATACAATTTACTTTTGTTGCTAAAAAAATAAATTTTAGAACAATCAATTTAATTTTATAAATAATTTTATTAATCCCCGACTTTTCTGTTGTTCCTACTTGGTCTTTAGGATTACAATCCCTTACTTACCTTCAGTGACAAAGGAACTGGAAAAAATTTTCCAGGATTTAGACCTCAAAGTAGTTTTTACTTTGGGTCCAAGCCTCCAAAGTCTTCTAGGTAATCCTAAAGACCAAGTAAGAACAACAGAAAAGTCAGGGATTTATGAAATTAAATGTAAAGATTGTGATCAGAAATATATTGGGCAATCAAGAAGATCAATTTTATAAAGGTTCAAAGAGCATCAAGCTTATCTCAAATTTGAAAGGTTCGAAAAATCAAGCGTTCCCCAACATGTTTTTGACAATGACCACCACATTGATGAAAGTTGTCTTCGTTTAATTAAAAATGTAAATAATTGTAAATTTCTAGACATTTATGAAAGTCTAGAAATATTTAGGAATAAAAATGTAATAATGAACGGCCTCATCCCCACCTCCTCCCTCTACTCTCTTCTACCTGCGCCAAAGGGGACGGGTCGACACGCTTTTAGTATATAAGGACGAATTATTTGTTAGTTTTTATACTGCTGAAAAGGCCAAAAGCCTCACCAGCAGCCAAATAGAATGTATATTTTAAGAACCCGATGTAAAAACCCAAAAACCTAGAAATAAATGTATTTAAAGTTAGTTTTTATTTTAATCATCGCTCTGATGATGGTACCATTGCTGTCGAAACGCGCGTCAGCATTTTTTACGAAATTTGGTATAATAAATTGTATTTTTGATAATTTTTGTCAACACCAAGATTTGACCTAATTTTATGATTACTAAAATATTTTAAAGCCGGTTCTGGTAAGTTCAGGCAAACCATGATTTATTGTTGGGACACGCGCTTGCCGATAAGGGGTGATACTTGACGGTCAAAATTTTTATTAGTGCAATATAGCCTTATACTTTTTGGGTTACTTTACTTCAGTGCTATTAACGCGTTTTTTAAAAATTTAATTAAAAAACGCAAAGTTTTAAGTTTTCCTCGCGATTAAGAACTCGAGAGCTGTTATTAAATAATATATCATTGCTTTGCGTCAAAACTAATATGACTTTTTACTTGCAAATAATACTCTTTCTAAACAATTTTAT
Source organism: Gnatocerus cornutus (assembly GCA_029298725.1). Classification (NCBI taxonomy): domain Eukaryota; kingdom Metazoa; phylum Arthropoda; class Insecta; order Coleoptera; family Tenebrionidae; genus Gnatocerus; species Gnatocerus cornutus. Next base: position 19,848,802 of record CM055512.1, on the reverse strand, counting down.
ACAACTCGTAGCAGTAATTTTGGAATTTTGAAAGTTTAGATATTACTTTATTATATGCTAAACCACAATCCAAATTAAGTAGATTTTTTTGAAGTATCGGGATAGTCATTTAAAACCAATTTTAATCTCTAACGATAATAATAAATCAAGTTGCGTTGTTTGTCGTCATAAGTGTTGTTTTGAACAAAAATTACGTAGATAAGGTGTGTTAAGTTAAAGTGAATCTGTCCAGTTTCCGCGCACTGAGTCATCACGATCTGACAACTAACTTTTCTGTATTTTTCCAAATAGCAAACTTCCCAAATTTAGTTCTAATAGCATCAAAATTACTAAAGTTACAAATTTAACTAGAATATGTCAGAAATATTCGTTCGCCTAAAATATAAAATTTTAATTTTATTATCCTTTCGCTTTATAATTTTGTAACTTGGCATAATTAATAAGCATGTCTGAAATAGCAATCCTTTTAAATTTAGTGTTTTTAGATCATTAAAATAACGAGAATTACAAATTTAACTAGAATATGTCAGAATTTTTGTTCTCTCTAAAAATAAAAAATGTTTTTTTTGCTCTATAATTTTGTAATCTTTTACAACTAATAAGCATGTCTAAATTAGTAATCCCCTAAAATTTCCTTCGAATAGCATTAAAAATAGTTCCGTCAAGTTTGAGCATCATACATCGCAAAAAAATTTCAAACATATGCCATAATTTTGTGCTAATTAATTCTGTGCCAATTTGTGCTACAATTTTTAAATTCTGTGCTCTTTTTGTTTTTGAGTTATTTCAAAAAACGTACAAAAAATAGTAGGCAACTCAAAATACAGATTTCAACGAATTTTCTTTGAAAAAGAGTCAAGTTTAAGCATCATGCATCGCGAAACATTTTTAGTAATATGCCATAATTTTGTGCTAATTCTGTGCTGATTGATAGTGGAATTTCTAAATTCCTGTGCTCTTGAGTTATATTTAAAAATGTACCAACAATAGTAGGCAACCTAAAATACAGATTTTAACGAATTTGTATTTTGAGTTGCCTACCATTTTATATCACTTCATGTGTATATTCAGCACAAATTGGCACAGAATTAGCACAAAATTATGGAATATGTTCGAAATTTTTTGCGATGTATGATGCTCAATCTTGACGGACCTATCAAAATTACTCAAATCAAGTACTAATACTAAATATTTAGCTTAATATAGGCAACTCAAAATACACGTTTTTACATCAGTCTACTTAGAGAAGGAAACTTCGAATATGTCTCCAGCTAGTACTAAAAAAATATTTTTTAGGCGACTTTCACTGAAAATGAAATTTTTAGGCCTTAAAAGCGGCCTAAAAGTGAGTCTTTTCTGGCCGCAAACATTTTCGGCCGATCTATGGTGGCGCCATCTATCCATAGTTTTACATATTACATCAAGATACCGATATTACCCTCAATTTTATACTTATTTGGGTAAAATCAAATCGACAAACTGCTGTAAAGTGCAACAAAGACGTGTTGAATTATTGAAAATGAACATGTCTAGCAGTGCTCCTGCAACAACATTAAAAAACACATTAAACCTAATTCATACAAATTGTCAAGCTACACGTGCTGAAACTGCAAAGGTAAATAAAGAAAATATGAACTTTTCTCAAGGATTCATAAATATTTACAATTATTTAGATGTTATAATTGATTAAATCAATAAATCATAAATAAAAATTAATTAACTTGTAAATTTAATGATGTCGCCTAAAAAATCTTGTGTGTAACACGGCCAATAAGTGCCATTTTGCCCTCGCCTTCTTTCTGGCCTCAGCTAGCGCCTCGGCCATTAAAAAAAGACTCGGCCAAAAAAGAACCACTTTTTGGCCTTGGTACACAAATAACTATTTTTTTGTATTATTCTACCCATTGTTTTAGAAAAGTCAGACCTCATTATTCACAAAGTGATCTTCAATTTGTATATAGAGTCCATCTATGGAGTGTTCCAATTAAAGTACGAAAGTCGACTATATACAGAAAGACAATATAACAGAAATTACCACAAAAAATTGAATATTTTTATTCGATTTGTAGTACTCGCTTCTTATTGTCGTCAAAATTCCAAATCCCCACTATTTGTAGTTTTAAAGAAATAGTCAACAACCCCATTGCGAACCATCCTGTATACCCAGTATAAAATTTCACAAAATACAAAAATTTTGAACCATTCCTTGAATTAGCCTCGTTCTCACCACAAACCTCGTTCGTGTCGAAACTCAAATCCCAACCATGGTATAATGAATACCCACAAACCATGACACGAACCTATCAATGACATGACCCATTGCATGGTACTGCGTACCATCCCAACCAGAAAAAAAGTGAAACCTCATCAGACTCGTTATAGTTAGACAACCGAGATAAGTCGAGACCTTGGGACAGTCGTCGGTCAAAGAACCACCAAAAATCTCCACGCGACATTTTCTTTCCCATTACGGCGGTTTTCACACCTCCCAAGGTGACTCGATTCGCATCTCTTTCGGAGAAAAAACCAGTTTGTGATGAACCACAGTGTTGCACAGAAACGAAAAACTGAAAGTAACGATAAAGTAGCGAAACTGTAGGGTTTTTCAAGGTTGTGTCGCTGCCGTGTTTACTGTGTTCGAATTTTTGCCGAGATAAAATAATCGCGTCCTTCGTCTTGGTAATTGATTTCGGTTTCAAAACGATAAACTCATGACACTAAAGTGACGAAATTCCGTCAAAAGTGGAATTTTAGTCATGGGCGTCGCTCTTTACCCATTTCGCTAATAGTCGCGAGTGAAAGATTAGTTCTTGGTGACCAGCGGTCGTTGGCCATCCCAACCGGTCTTGACGGTGTTGTTATAAAACAGAAGATAACTATTAACTGTGATTCACCACGCAGTGCTGCAACGCAAAACGTAAGTCCTCAGTCGTCTTTTGACCACCGAAAATCGCCGTTTTGCGTGCAAACGTCTCCAAGGTCTTGCTGTAATTTGACGGTTTTTGTCGCAGGATGACAAATCGAGCACTTCTGGTGTTGTTGTTCCTATTTGGGAATGTCGCCGCGACGGATCCTGAGATCGAAACTGAGGAGTTGAGAGCGAGGGACTTTCTGCAACTTTTGAATAAGAAGAATGAAGAGGAGCAGAACAAACTCACGTTGGCGCATTGGGCGTACGCTTCGAATATCACCGATGCGAATCTGCAGAATCAGGTGAATATACAAGGTGTTGGAATTAACTAATTTACGAAATTTATTCATTTTATTGACATTTTTGTCTCGAAAAAATTTCAAGAAAGAAACGAAATTTTGCTCCCGCTTTGGTTCGTTTTTCTCGCTTGAATTGAGTGAGAACGAGTTATCATTTTTGCATGCATAGACTAAAAAAATAAATTTTAGAATTTTTTACGTCAGTTATAGAAAATGTATTTGTGGAATATAATAGCCAAAGAAATATTGTTTTAGGAAAAAAATATCTCATTGATGTCACTTGACGCCATCTACTTTAAAATGGCGACTAAATGACAAATTTTAGTTTTTGTCTTGAAAATGAAAATGTCTGAAATCCGTCTCTGTTTTTTAAACAGAGTGTCGAGAGGTCAAAAATAATAATCTTTTCACATTTCAGCGTCTCAGCGTCAGAATTACCAAAGTTACAAGTCCGAATAGAAAATTTTGGAAATTTTGAGCTCGTCTTAAAAAATAAAATTTTTACAAACCGTCTTTGTTGTCCAAAAAATTTGAAATTTTGGACAGGCAAACAAAAGGTTAAAAAAAGTAATGTGTTCAAATTTTATTGCTTTAGTGTTAAAACTATCAGAATTACAACTCCGAGTGAAAAATATTAATAATAATTTTTGGCTCGTCTTGAAAACGAAAATTTCTAAAATTCGTCTGTTGCTCAAAAAATTTGAAATTTGGAAGAAACAGTCGATAGGTCAAAAACAGTAATTTTTCTAAATTTTGTTGCTACTCGGCTAAAATTACAAAAAGTACAAGCCCAAATGGAAAATTTTGGAAATTTTTAGTTTGTCATGAAAATATTTTTTTTTTTAAATTTGTCTCAATTGTTTAAAACATTTAGAATTTAGGACATTCTTCTAGAATTGAAACTACCAAAATTACAGGTTTGAATTGAAAATAGAAATTTTTAGTTCGATTTAAAAAAAGAATTAAAATTCGTTTCTGTTGCCCAAATATTTAAAATTTTGGACTGGCAGACAAGAGGTTAAAAGTAGTAATGTTTTTAAATTTTATTCTTCTAGTGTCAAAACTGCCAGAATTACAAGTCCGAGTGGAAAATATTGAAAATTTTTGGCTCGTTTTGAAAATAAAAATTTCTAAAATACGTCTCTGTTGCTCCAAAAACTTGAGATTTGGGATAAACAGTTAATAGATCAATAGTTTTGTTTTAATTTCATTGTCTTAGGGTTAAAACTGCAAAAAGGACAGGCTCAAATAGAAAATTTTGAAAATTTTTAGTTTGTTTTGATAATGAAAATTTTTAGAATCCGTTTGTGTTTTAAAATTGAAATTTGGGAAAGACAGTCGGCAAGTCAAAAATGGCAATTTCTCTAAATTGCATTGCTCCATCGTTAAAACCACTAAATTTACACGTCCGTATAGAAAATATTTGAAATTTTTCGCTTGTCCTAAAATCGAAAATTTCTAAAATCCGTCCTAAAAAAACTTGGAATTTGAGACAAACAGTCAATAGATCAAAATTCGCAATTTGTTAAAATTGTTTTGCTTTAGAGCCAAAACTAAATAAAATACAGGCTTAAATAAAAAAATTTGAGTTTTTAATTCTGCTTGAAAATAAAAATTTCGAAAATCCGCCTTTGCTGCCTAAAACAACTAAAATTTGGAACAGAGACTCAACAGGTCAAAGTAAGAATTTCCTTTAATTTTTAGTGTCCAAGTGTTAAAATTAGCAAAATTACAGGTCCGAATGGAAAATATTGGAAAATTTGGGCTTGTATTGAAAACGAAAATTTCTAAAATCTGTCCCTATTACTTAAACAACTTAGAATTTGGGACAGATAGTCAACTCGTCAAAAATTGTAATTTCTCAAAATTTCATTGCTTTAGGGCTAAAACTACAAAAAGTACAGGCTCAAATGAAAAATTTTGGAAATTTTTAATTCATTTTCATAATGAAAATTTTAAAAATCTGTTCCTGTTTCCCAAAATAATTGAAATTTGGGACAGATCGTGGGCACGTTTTAAATGGTAATCTCTCTAAATTGCATTGCCCTATTGTCAAAACCATCAAAGTTACAGGTTCAAATAGAAAATATGCGAAATTTTTTGCCCTTCTTAAAATTGAAAATTTTTAAAATCCGTCCCTGTTGCTTAAAAAACTTAGTATTTGACACAAATAGTCAACACGTTAAGAATAGCTTCTTTTAAAAATTTCATTGCATTCGGGCTAAAACTACAATAAGTGCAAGCTCAAGTGAAAAATTTTGGAAATTTTTAGTTTGTTTTAATAATGAAAATTTCCAAAATCCGTTTTTGTTTCACAAAAAAATTTAAATTGAAGACAGACAGTCGGCAAGTTTAAAATGCTAATCTCTTCAAAAAACATCATTATAGCGTTAAAACCACCAGAGTTACAGATCCGAATCGAAAATATTAAAAAATTTCACCCGTCTTATAATTATTTTTTTTTAAATCCGTCCCTGTTGTCTGAGAAAAACTTGGAATTTGGAGTAAACAAGTTAATAGATTAAAAACATTAATTTCTTAAAATTTTATTTCTTTAGGGTGAAAACTCAAACAATACAGGGTCACATAAAAAAGTTTGAAAATTATTAGCCCGATTTAAAAATAAAAATTTTTAATAGTCGCTTCAGTTGCTCAAAAAACTCGAGATTTAGGACAAATAGTTAATAATTGCCTAAAATTTCATTGTTTTAGGACCAATATTACAAAAATTACAGGCCCAAATAGAAAATATTTGGAATTTTTAGTATGTTTTGATAATGAAAATTTCTAAAATTCGTTCCTGTTTATTAAAATAATTAAAATTTGGGATTGGCAAGTTTAAAATGGTAATCTCGCCAAATTTCATTGCTCTAGCGTCAAAACTATTTAACTTACATGTCGGAACGAAATATGAAAATTTTTAGCTCGTTTTGAAAATGAAAATTTCTATAATTCGTCTCTGATGCTCAAAAATTTTGGGATTTGGCACAAACAGTCAACAAGCTAAAGCTAGTAACTTCTGCAAATTTTATTGTTTTAGCGTCAAAACTAGCAAAATTACAGATCCGAATAGAAATCATTAGAAATTTTTAGCTCGTATTGAAAACGAAAATTTATAAAATTCGCCTCTGTTACCTAAAAATTTAGGACTTAAGGGACCCATAGTTAACAGGTCAAAAGTAATAATTTATTTAAATTTCATGGTTCTAGCGTCAAATTACTAAAATTACAAGTCTCAATGCAAAATATTGGAAATTTTGAGTTCGTCTTGAAAACGAAAATTTCTTAAATCCGTCCCTGTTGCCCAAAAATTAAGAACTTAAAGGACACATAGTTAACAAATCAAAAGTAGTAATTTCTCTAAATTTCATGGTTCTAGCGTCAAAATTACTAAAATTACAGGTCTCAATGAAAAATATTGGAAATTTTGAGCTCGTCTTGAAAACGAAAATTCCTAAAATTCGTCCCTGTTGCCCAAAAATTAAGAACTTAAAGGACACTTAGTTAACAGGTCAAAAGTAGTAATTTCTCTAAATTTCATAGTTCTAGCGTCAAAATTACTAAAATTGCAGGTCTCAATGCAAAATATTGGAAATTTTGAGCTAGTCTTGAAAACAAAAATTCCTAAAATCCATCCCTGTTGCCCAAAAATTAAGAACTTAAAGGACACATAGTTAACAGGTCAAAAGTAGTAATTTTTCTAAATTTCATGGTTCTAGCGTCAAAATTACTAAAATTACAAGTCGCAATGGAAAATATTGGAAATTTTGAGCTCGTCTTGAAAACGAAAATTTCTAAAATTCGTCCCTGTTGCCCAAAAATTAAGAACTTAAGGGACACATAGTTAACAGGTCAAAAGTAGTAATTACTCTAAATTTCATGGTTCTAGCGTCAAAATTACTAAAATTACAAGTCTTAATGCAAAATATTGGAAATTTTGAGCTCGTATTGAAAACGAAAATTTCTAAAATCCGTTACTGTTGCCTAAAAATTAAGAACTTAAAGCCTCATTTCCACGGTCCGTTCTAGAGAGAACAGAATTTGATTTACGATGGAATTTGAGTTATTGCACCATATTTTGCGGTCAGAAAATTTGCAAATCCTATTGCACCCTTGGTTTACAATCCTCTGTTCCGATTCGGGCGGACAAGCTGGTTGAAACGCTGAACCACACCACACAAACTGCTACATTTGGTGATAACCAAACAGTTTTAATTACTTCAATTCTTTTAATTTGAACACTAATTTTTTATCATAATGTTAATAAGGTAAATAACACATATAAATGTGGATTAATTTTAATAAAGATGGTGATAAATGTAGATGAACGTACTTATTTCCTGCATTGAAATTTACAGAATCATAGTATGAAAACAGGCGTGAATGAATGCAGGTATGTAGGTAGGTTTCTTATCTCTGTGAGTGGATTAACCCTTTTGAAGTAACCGACAGGTAGTATTTTTGTGGATTTGGTCCGACTTATTATCTGAAAATTTGAATTTTTAATTTCGTTCTATGAATTGAATCTAACCTACAATACAAAGTTTACTGCTTCAATTGAACGAACTATCTTGTCTGTTCGACATCGGTTCGGCGGACATTTCAACACAGAACAAAACATAGAACGCCCAGAATTGATGTTAAAATAACTTTTCCACCAGTAAAATAATGTCAGGAATCATCAATTTAAATCCAGTAAGATTTTATTTATTCCTACTTAACGTGAAACAAAAATTTTGAAATGCATTGTTAATTTAAAGTTTTCTCCAAAGGAGCGGTTAATATCAATGATTCTGTGCGTTTTGTGTTGAACTGTCCCGTGTGTTCTGTCCTGGTTCTGCGTTGAAATGTCCCCCGAACCGATTCTGTCTTGGTTCTGTGTTGAATGTCCGCCGGACCGATGTCGATCAGACAAGATGGTTCGTTCATTTGAATCAGAACAGAATGTTTCTGAATTTATTTCATTTTCATTTTATTTATACTTCAAGTTACCTCTTACGTGGATATGTCTGACAAAATTAAAAATTCAAATCTTCAGGTAATAACTGATCAAATCCACAAAAATACAGACCTGTCGGTTATTTCTAAAGAGTAAATCCACTCACAGAGATAAGAAACCTACCTACCTGCATTCATTGACGCCTGTTTTCATACAATGATTCTGTAAATTTCAATGCAGGAAATAAGTACGTTCATCTAGATTTATCGCCATCTTTAAAATTCATTCACATTTATATGTATGTGTTATTTAGCTTATTAACATTATAATAAACAAATAGTGTTCAAATTAAAAGAATTGGAGTAATTAAACTTGTTAGTTATTATCAAATGTCCGTGCGGCGGTTCGGCGTTTCAACCAGCTTGTCCGCCCGAATCGGAACAGAGGATTGTAAACCAAGGGTGCAATAGAATTTGCAAATTTTCTGACCGCAAAATATGGTGCAATAACTCAAATTCCATCGTAAATCAAATTCTGTTCTCTCTAGAACGGACCGTGGAAATGAGGCTTAAGGAACTCATAGTTAACAGGTCAAAAGTAGTAATTTCTTTAAATTTCATGGTTCTAGCGCCAAAATTACTAAAATTACAGGTCTCAATGAAAAATATTGGAAATTTTGAGCTCGTCTTGAAATCGAAAATTTCTAAAATCCGTTCCTGTTGCCTAAAAATTAAGAACTTAAGGAACTCATAGTTAACAGGTCAAAAGTAGTAATTTCTTTAAATTTCATGGTTCTAGCGTCAAAATTTCTAAAATTACAAGTCGCAATGCAAAATGTTGGAAATTTTGAGCTCGTCTTGAAAACGAAAATTCCTAAAATCCGTCCCTGTTGCCCAAAAATTAAGAACATAAAGGACACATAGTTAACAGGTCAAAAGTAGTAATTTTTCTAAATTTCATGGTTCTAGCGTCAAAATTACTAAAATTACAGGTCTCAATGAAAAATATTGAAAATTTGACTTTTTGTACATTTTTATTCTTTGATTTTATTCTTTTATTTCTATCTTAATATTCTCTTATATTTCTTTGCATTTATTAGAATACTTGGATTTTTTACATTATTTAACTTAAATTGTTTTGATTGTTCTTCCTCTATTTCTTCAAGATTATACGACAAATTTTTAAATATATTTATTTTGAGTATTTACAAATTTTATTAAATTCTCTCTGTTTCTAGTTAACAGTAAGCGCAGAGGTGGCCAAAGAGCGCAAGAAAGACTGGCTGGAAGTCCTCAAATTCAACTGGAACACCTTCTCAGACCCCGACCTCAAACGCCAATTCAAAAAATACTCCAAACTCGGTTCCGACGCCCTCCCCGAAGAGAAACTAAACCGCCTCAACAAAATCATCAGCGAAATGCAGAAAATCTACTCCACAGCAAAAATCTGCTCTTTCGACAACTCCTCCAGATGCGATCTAGCCCTAGAACCCGAACTAACCCAAATTCTTGCCAACTCCCGAAACCCCGAAGAACTGAAGCACATTTGGGTGGAGTGGAGGAATGCTGTCGGTCCTCACTGTCGACGCCTCTTCGAAGAGTACGTCGATTTGTCGAACGAGGCGTCGCGTTTGAACAATTTCACCAACAATGCTGAAGAGTGGTTGGAAGACTATGAAGACCCGAAGATTAAGGAGCAGATTGAGTCGCTCTGGGAGCAGTTGAAGCCGTTGTACCTTCAAATCCACGCGTACGTGCGGTACCACTTAAGGAAGAAGTATGGAGATGTGGTGTCGGAGAAAGGACCGATTCCTGCACACCTCCTGGGGAACATGTGGGCGCAGAAGTGGAGGAGCGTCTCGAAGTTCACTTTACCCTTCCCCGAGAAGAAAGACGAGGATTTGACCCAGGAGCTCCGAAACCAGGTGAGATCCGTCTTGAACTAACACGGATTTTAAGGTGGTGTTCGCAGAACTACACCGCCGAGCGTATCTTCCGCACCGCTGAAGACTTCTTCAAGTCTATTAACTTGACGGAGATGCCGGAGACCTTCTGGGAGCGCTCCATCCTGCAGAAACCCACCGACCGCGACATGGTGTGCCACGCCTCAGCGTGGGACTTCTACGACCGGAAGGACTTCCGGATCAAACAGTGCACTGAAGTGACTTTGGAGCACTTCATCACAGCGCACCACGAAATGGGACACGTCGAGTACTTCCTCCAGTACAAGAACCAGCCGGTGACTTTCAGACGTGGTGCCAACAGCGGCTTCCACGAGGCTGTCGGCGATCTGATTGCTCTTTCAGTGGAGTCGCGGAAGCATCTTCGGAAGATTGGACTCCTGAAGACCGAGACGGACGATCCGGACAACATTTTGAACAATTTGTTCCAGATCGGGTTGGACAAAATTGTTTTTCTTCCTTTCGGGTACTTGATGGACCTGTGGAGATGGGGCGTGTTCGAGGGGAAGATCACCCCAGACGAGTACAATTGTAAGTGGTGGGAGTTGAGGGAGAAGTACCAAGGGGTGGAGCCTCCGGTTAACCGAAGCGAGCAGGATTTCGACCCTGCGGCCAAGTACCATATTGTCGCCGACGTACCATACATTAGGTACTGTTTAGTTGGCACCACTGCCTCTACTTCACGTTTCTTTTAGATACTTTGTCAGTTTCGTCGTTCAGTTCCAATTCCACAAAGCCGTCTGCGAGAAGGCGGGGCAGTACGAAGCAAACAACCCATCGAAGCCTCTGCACGAATGCGACATTTACCAGAACACGGACGCCGGAAATGCTCTAAAGTACCAACAAAATGGAGTGAAATTAACACACTAAACTCTCATTTTCAGACAAATGTTGCAACTAGGATCGTCTAAACCTTGGCCTGAGGCTATTGAAATCTTGACGGGACAAAGAACAATGGACGCTAGTGCTCTTCTTGAGTACTTCAAACCGTTGCAGAAGTGGTTGGAGAGTGAAAATAAGAAGAACAACGCGTTTATCGGTTGGGAGAAGTCTGAGAAAGGTGAGGAAATGTTAGGGGAAGAATGTTGACTAAACGATGATTTTTAGTGTGTGTTGGTGCACAAAAAGACGAGAAACATGATTAGGAAGAAGGTAATAATAAAGATATGTATAAATAAAAAGAAGAAAAGTTTTTGTAGTGTTTTTTTATGCTCTCCCTTTCTTTTATAGTTAGTTTTCCTAAACGAAATGTGCATGAAATCCTCAAAAGTCGTCAATAAATCACCTAAAAATCGTATAAAATGACGATTTTTGCTAGAAACGCACGATTTTCAAACATGCATTTGCAAAGAACTGGAAGTTTTGAAAGAGATCTAACTGCTGTTTATGCAGAAATCCAGCGAAAATTTTTAAAATTCCTTCCTGTTGCTCAAAAAATTTGAGATTTGGAAGAGAAAATTAATCGGTTAAAAACAGTAATTTCTCCATATTTCGTTGTTTTAGGGCTACAACTACAAAAAATACAGGTCCAAATAAAAAATTTTGAAAATTTTTTGCTCGTCTTAAAATTGAAATTTTAAAATTCGTTTCTTTTGCTCAAAAATTTTGGGATTTGGGACAAACAGTCAATAGGCTAAAAACAGTAATTTTTTCAAGTTTTATTGCGCTAGGGTCAAAAATAGAAAAAATACAGGTCAAAATAAAAAATTTCGAAAATTTTTAGTTTGTCTTAAAAATAAAAAATTTAAAACCCGTCTCTGTTGCTTAAGAAACTTCGTATTTGGGACAGACACTCAACAGGTCAAAAGTAGTATTTTCCTCACTTTTCATTGCTTTAGTGTCAAAACTACCAAAATTACAGATTTAAATGGAATTATGAAAATTTTTGGCTAGTCTTAAAAATGAAAATTTCTAAAATTTGTCCCTGTTGCTTAAAAAATTTGGGATTTGGCATAAACGGTCAACAAGTTAAAAATAGTAACTTCTTTAAATTTCATCATTTTAGCGCCTAAACTAGTAAAATTACAGGTTCTAATGGAAAATATTGGAAAATTTTTGTTCGTCTGAAAAACGAAAATTTCTAAAATCCGTCCCAATTGCCCAAAAAAATTAGAATTTGGGACAGATAGTCAACACGTCAAAAATAATAACCTCTGCAAATGTCATTGCGCTAAGGCCAAAACTAGAACAAATACAGGCCTAAATAAAAAATTTTGGAAATTTTTCGCTCGTCTTAAAATTGAAATTTTAAAATTCGTTTCTTTTGCTCAAAAATCGTAGGATTTGGGACAAACAGTCAGTAGGCCAAAAACAGTAATTTCTCCAAATTTCATTGCGCTAGGGCCAAAACTAGAAAAAATACAGACCTAAATAAAAAAATTTGAAAATTTTTAGCTCGTCTTAAAAATAAAAATTTTAAAATCCGTCTCTGTTGCTTAAAAAAACTTTGTATTTGGAACAGACACTCAACAGGTCAAAAGTAGTATTTTTCCCACTTTTCATTGCTCTAACGTCAAAACTACCAAAATTACAGATCCAAATGGAATTATAAAAATTTTTGGCTAGTCTTAAAAATAAAAATTTCTAAAATTTGTCTCTGTTGCTTAAAAAATTGGGATTTGGCATAAACAGTCAACAAATTAAAAATAGTAACTTTTTAAATTTCATTATTTTGGCGTCAAAACTGGTAAAATTACAGGTCCTATAGAAAAATATTGGAAAATTTTGGTTTGTCTTAAAAACGAAAATTTCTAAAATCCGTCCCAATGGCCCAAAAAAATTAGAATTTGGGACAGATAGTCAACACGTCAAAAATAATAACCTCTGCAAATGTCATTGTGCTAAGGCCAAAACTAGAAAAAATACAGGTCTAAATAAAAAAATTTGAAAATTTTTAGCTCGTCTTAAAAATAAAAAATTCTAAAATCCGTCTTTGTTGCTTACAAAACTTAGTATTTGGGACAGACACTCAACAGGTCAAAGGTAGTAATTTCCCCTATTTTCATTGCTCTAGCGTCAAAACAACAAAAATTACATGTCTGAATCTGATATGGAAATTTTTGGCTAATCTTAAAAATGAAAATTTCTAAAAGTTGTGCATAGACAGTCAACAAGCTAAAAATGGTAACTTTGTCAAATTTCATTGTTTTAACGTCTAGTAAAATCACAGGTTCGAATAAAAAATATTGAAAATTTTTTACTGGTTCTGAAATGAAAATTTTTAAAATCCGTTTCTGTTGTTAACAAATTTGGGATTTGAGGCAAACATTTAACAAGTCAAAAATAATTACATCTTTAAATTGTATTGTTTTAGACTTAAAACTAGCAAACTTACAAGTTCTAATAGGAAAATATTAAAAGTTTTTGGCTTGGCTTGAATTTTTTTTTATTTTTTCTGTGGCTCAAATTATTTGAGATTTAAGTTAGATAAGTAGTAAGTAAATTAAAAATAGTCCTATTTCTAAAGCTTTTTCTTCTAGCGCAAAATTACTAAAATTGCAGGTCAGAATCTAAAAAAAATTGGGATTTGAGACAAATAGTGAACACGTTCAAATAGTAATCTCGCTTTATTTTATGGCTCTAGCATCAAAATTACTAAAATTACTGGTCCAAATGGAAGATATTAGAAATTTTTGCCTTGTCATAAAAATGAAAATTTTTGTTGCTCAAAAAATTTAAGTTTTGTGACAATCATTAAGTCAAAAATAGTAATTACAACAGATTTTATTATTTTAGTGCTAAAACCATCAAAGTTACGGGTTTGAATGCAATTATTAGAATATTTTGACTTGTCTTAAAGACAAAAATCTCTAAAATTCGTTCGTGCTGCTCAAAATATTTGGGATTTAGGACTAATAGTCAACAGCTTAAGAGTAATTACTATAAAGTTTTATTGCTCTAGCGTCAAAACTACCAAATTACAGGTCGGAATGGAAAATATTAGAAATTTTTAGGTGTTTGTTGACTTTTTGGGTTTTTTTAATTCCCTGATTTTGTCCTTCAATTTCTATCTTTATATTTTCTTGAATTTTTCAAAATTTATTGTAGTGGTTAGACTGAATTATTTTGAGTATTTTTTCTCATTACTTCTTGTTTTTGGAAAAATCGATCAAAATGTGCTTGAAATCATCAATAGTCGTAAAAAAATACCAAAAAATGACTATTTTTTTGTAAACACAGGGTTTGAAGCTCAAGAAGCATCGTACTGGGAGTTTTTAAGGAGATCAAACGATTGTTTTTGCAAAAATCGACCGAAATGTTCATAAAGTCATTTAAAGTCGTCAATAAATAATTACTTAAAAACAGTACAAAATGACAAGTTTCTACGAATTTTGCTGATGTTAAGCACATTTCAGCCAATTTCTCAAAAATCAATCGTTGGATTTTGACAAAATTTTATTATCTTATGCATTGTTATTTCTACTTTGCTTATGGTTTTGTTTTGGAGATTCTGAAGGAAATCCAAGGGTTGTTTATAAAGAAATCGATCGAAATGTAAATTAAATTTTTGAAAGTCGTCAATTAATCTAAAAACAATGCAAAATGACGATATTCTTTATAAACACACGGTACACGTGTATTTGCAAAAAGGGCACGAAATACATCGTCTTGTATACAAAAACATTTTTTGTAGGCGCCAAATTTCAAATGAGGCGCTCTGATTGGTTTAGTCTGTGGCACCATCTAGTAGTAACAATTAACATGTATTTATTACAGGTATCTAACTTATCTCGTTCCAATCATGTTGTTTTTTAAAATTGCTTTTTTGTAAATCTGTAAATTTTCTGGAGGAAAAATCACCAAAAAACTAAACCGGTGACCGACAAATCAGTGTTGGATTTTCAAATTGACATTAACATTACTGTATTGTTGGTTGCATACCATTGACATTACATAATTAATAAGTAAGCTACAAGTTGTTGTATTAGTTTTTAATTAATACCACATTAATTCTTGTTTATTTCTTAATATTTGTGTTAGTTATTATCTTTTTTTGTCTCGTTTTTATTAATTAATTATAAAAATGTACAGCGCCCTCTACCAGTGGCTCTACAAACGTTTTACAGTTTCCTGTTTTATCGCGCTCTCTGGCGACGCGTGGCGCAAGCCGCCAGTGTCCGCCATCTTGTCGTGTCGGTGCTCTGTAAAGTCCTTCAGCGCGGCCCTCCACCGAGTTCCTCTCTCATTTCTCCGAATTCCCGCTCGAATCCACATGTTTTGTCGCCTCGTTCGCCAAAACACAAATGGAATTAGTGTGGTGGGAGTGTTCGGACGTCTCATCCTAACCTCTCCGTTTCAAATCGTTCCGATCGTTCGATTTATCGTGTGCGTCCCAGTGCCTGAAAAATCAGTGTTCCGCGACTTTCACCCGTCACGAAATTCCCGCGAGACAGTGAAAAAAATGTTCCCATGTTTGTAACAGTGCGAAAATGAACTCACGGGCCCAGCTGCAACCGTTCCTCAACAACTCCCTGGCGATCCGCCAAGAGATCCAGAGGTTCGAAAGTGTGCATCCGTCGATCTATGCGATTTACGACTTGATCGATATCATTCCGGATGGGTTGGTGGCTCAGCAGATCAGGGACCACGTCGTTTGCATTGAAGGTGAGTGGGGCTCTTTTGTGTTCTCTGCTACCTGTGAGGAAGACGCAGGTACAGGTTTCGTTTCGGGGGAGAATGGACGTGATGCTAACGGTAAACGCATACTTGTTGCGGAGGTCCGAAAGAAGCCACAAAGAACGCGGCCGTTGCGAGCGGTTTTCAGAGGAAGTGGTGCAACCACGAAATGTTGACCTCATCCAGAGTGCCGTGATTTTTCACGTATTGCGTCAGTTAAGATGTCCACGAGGCTTTGCAATTTCACAGAGTTGGCAGCATTGCCGTCACTCATTTCTTTCAATCAAAGTTGGCTACTGAAAATTGACGCTGTAACCACAAAATGTTGACCTCAGTTGGCTAAGAGTACCGTGACATATTGCGTTATTTGCGATATAAAGTAGGCCTTGCATTTTTGCAAAGTTGGTAAGACTGTTCAGTCATAATTGACGAATCCGCTTTGACATCGTTTTATTTACTCAATATGATTGTACAGTGCGATCAAATAAATCTGCTACCAATTTTTGGGATTATTATTGTTATTTCATTTTATTTTTTTGGTTTTATGTCAAGCTAAGGCACACATTTACAAGTTGCCAACCAGTTTAATTGATAATTATTAACTTTGTAAGCACAAAATGATTACTTGGTGTTGTGGTCATGTCAGGTTATGGGTGCAGCAATTTTTTTGATACATTTAGGGAGTTTTAATGTCATTTTTGCAATGTTGGTAGAACTGTCATCACCATTAGTGGCCACAATTCGTTTACTCAATCAAATTTTTTAATTAGTTGGTTGTGGCTTTGGCAACGTAAGTCTGGGATTGATATCTTTTAGTTATTTCATGCTTTTATGTCACGCTAAGACACACGTTTACAATTTGCCAACCAACTACTTAAATAGTTTTATTGATCACTCTGTATAATAAGAAACTTTGCATTTAAAATACGTTGTTTTTGTCAAGAGTGCCGTAATTTTGTGCCACCAAATTAACCTTGAATTTTTGCAAAGTTGGTCACACTGTTATCAGTCGTCACGATTCGTTATCTAGTTGGCTGTGGATTTGGGAACGTATGTTTTTATATCCATCAAATATTGCATGTTTCTAGGACAAGCCAAGACACACGTTCACAACTTGTCAACTAACTAGAGAAATAGTTCCATTGATCACTCTGTACAATTAGACACTTTGCAACGACAAAATGTTGTTTTGACTTGGTGTTCTTGTCAAGAGTGCTGTGATTTTTTGACATATTGCCTCCAAAAAATCTTGCATTTTTGTAAAATTGGTAGTACTGTTATCAGTCGTCACAATTCGATTTATTCAATTAAATTCATTATCTAGTTGGCTGTAACGTGAGTCTGAGATTGATATCTCTCAGTTATTTCATGTTTTTATGTCACGCTAAGACACACTTGCTCAGTTTGCCGACCAGCTGAATAAATTGGTCACCCTATATAATCAGAAACTTTGAAGCCACAAAATGTTGTTTTTATTTGATGTTTTTGTCAAGAGCGTCGTGATTTTTTGACATATTGCCGCCAATAAACTTTGAATTTTGACAGAGTTGGTAGTACTGCGGTCATCAATCGTCACCATTCGCTTTGTTCAGGCAAATTCTTGATTTAGTTGTTTGTGGCTTTGGGAACGTACGTCGGAGATTGATATTCTTTTGTCGTTTAATGTTTTTATGTCAAACTAAGGCACAATTTTTATAAGTTGTCAACTAACTACATGCATAGTTTTATTGATCACTCGGTATAATTAGAAACTTTGCAATCACAAAATGTTGTTTTTAGTTCGTGTTCTGGTCAAGAGTGCTATGAATTTTTGACATATTATGTGTCAATTGCGCCAGCAAATAATCTTTGCAGTTTTGTAAAATTCGATATCTAGTTAGCTGAAACGAAAGTCTGCGATTGATATCTCACGATGATTTCATGTTTTATGTCAATCTAAGACACACGTTTACAAGTTCACAACTAACTAAATAAATAGTTTTATTGGTCAGCCTGTATAATTAGGAAATTTTGGGTTTTAGTCAAGATTGTCGTGATTTTTTGACATCTTGTGTCATCATAACCAATTTTTTTTTATTTAATTAAATTAGTTATCTAGTTGCTTCGAGAACGTATGTCTTGAGATCTGTCAAATATTTCATGTTTTTATGTCAAGCTAAGACACACGTTCACAAGTTACCAATCAAGGAACTAGAAAAATTGAATTGCTCATCTGTACAATTTGAGACAAAAATGTTGCCTTTACTTTCGGTGAAGAAGGCTATGATTTTGTAACACGATATGAAGGAGACATTGCAGTTTTGTAAGGTTGGTAGAATTGTGATGTCAAAATTCCAAAGCCTGCCTTTATCTCCTAGGCACGCGTGTGCCAATTACGTGGTGTTTTTATGTCAAGCTAAGACACACGTTCACAATGTACACAACTAGATCTAATTGATCACTCTGTATAATTAGAAACTCAACTTTTTTTAACACTCGGTATAAATAAGAGGAAAATTGGATTCCTTCAGTACAAAGGCACTCACTTTTAATTAATCACTCTTGCGCCCCCCAACTACAAACTTTGACACTTATAATTAATTACCATCTGTCATTTGTCGATAAGAATTGATCTGTTGCGCTTAATTTGGTTTAGATATCGAGTGTTCAATTAAAACAGTCATCAAGTTGGCGTTGCTTGTTTGTAAACATCGAGAAATATCGGGTGTTCAGTTAAAACGGTAATCGAATTGCCGCTGCTTTTGCGTATGTCTATTATTAAACCATATTTTGTATTTGACATTTGATTTTTTGAGTGGGTTAATTATGTAATTTATAACAAAACAACGCCGACTTGATTACTTTAAATGGATATTTGATGTGTCTTATAAATTTGGGCAATTTAACCTCACTTTTTCGCTAGTTTTTTTATATTTAGCTGTTTTTTACTTTTTTGTATTCGTTTTTTTGTATTAAAATTGTTTTTTCAGTTATTTTTCTGTTTTCTTAAGTTTTTCATGTTATACGCTCATTCTGTATATGTAAAACTTACAAACTGTGTATACAGGTGAGAAAGTATGCGGAGTTTTTATAATTCAGTATACAGGGTGATTTATTAACAATCGATTTAGTTCTTCTTAAGTTTGTTCGAATATACAGAGTGTACTACGAAACACTATCTACAGTCACTATTTTTTGCTATACAGTTTTATATACAGGGTGTGTTATTAACAAATTTACAACTGAATTGTGTGTTAGACCGAATAGATAAAGTTTTTACTATACAGGGCTTTTTTTATTCGTTAGTTTGAAAGGCACGCTATAAGCGATCACACGGTATATTTCTGTCGCCGAAACGTTCGCATTCCGCGCGTTTTCTTCCGCAATTTCCGAATGTGGATCAGCGAAATGGACTGTAATTAAATCATGATATAGTTATTTACTTTTGTGGCCTGTAAATACTGTGGCGTTCATAAAAATGAATGCTGGCGCCGCGACGCTCTCAATTATCTTTATTACGGCGATCTGGGGTGAATTATTATACCACCAGCGTCGAGTGGAAGGGTACGTTTTGAACGACACCAGAATGCCAATGTTTAAAAAAAAAACTGAATACATATAGCCGTAAATGTTATATCTCACTAACACCGTGATTGACACGAACAATCAAGTTGTCGCGCCGAATTAAAGTCTGAAAAGATCCTAGCCACCTGTTGTCTACAGGCTGTCTCGTAACTAATAGAAAATCGCGTGTTCAACTGTCGCATATTGTTGAAGCTTTATTCCTTTGTTTTGCTAACAATCGTCGTCATCTAGCAACTATCGCTTGTAAAATAACAGTCGACGCTGGACGATCGTACAAAAGCTGCACAAATCGATTCATCTAGGAAGCCGTGACGTTTATACAAATGCATTGCGCGTCATATTGCGTGTCCGCGGTTTCAAGTTACGACAATGCAACAATTAAGCTTCGACATGCTCTCAAAACTCCACCGCCCACTCCAATCACTACTTTTATTTGATCACCGATTAAAAGAAAGGCAATCCAACACCATCTGCACTTGTCCAAGGTCGATAAGAATTATTTGTTGTTATTACCGATCGAGTAATTTATTCAGAGAGGTGTGAAACACGAAGAATACGGAAAATGGAATTGTCGTTTGCGCGGATTTCGTCTGAACCGCTCCCGATCCGTGTAATAAAAATGCAAATTTCATCATTGTGCCTAAAGGTCAGCCCACATGAGGCTCGAGCCCACGTGGATAAAACGTTGATCCTTGTAATTTAAACGTAATCAGGAGAGTGCCATGAAAAAGTGCTCGGTTGGATTTAAATCTGACGGTTTTTAATTAAGGTAGGGATCTGTATTACCGACACGAGGTGTTTTTTTTAGTGAGGGAACTACAGTTTATCAAACGCTTTAGTGCGGTTATGGCTTTGACTTTTTAAATCGTTTATAGCCACCTAACCGCAAACCCCCATAATCATAATTTAATAATTGGGTCTCATTTGGCTTGAAATGAATCGCAATAAATATTCTCAATATCTTTTCAAATATGCAATTTAAAAGCGAATTGCGAGTTATTGATGACTATTTATTTCAAATCGTGCGTAATAGTCGTAATTTTTGATCCAAAAATATTTTTTGGGCATATTTTTACACTTGGTTCCTTATGCTTCTATAAGAAAAATTAGATTATCTGGACCACTTAGTAATAGAAACTTTCAAAAAAAATTAACAATGTTTTTGCAAAAATAAAGATAATACCGTTATTAGAAATAATGGCTAACAAAGATATATTAAAATTAACCCAAATTCAACAACTTTTATGGACTATTTAACCTTAAAAATAACTTCCACAAATTTCGTTCTTGTGGCACCAAAAATGTGGAAATTAAATCGCGTTCAAATTTTTTTTTATCTACTCGAAATAAAAAATTCTACAAATTCTCCTTTTCGCTCTAAATTTTTGTAAATAGGCACTGTAAATAAGATAGTCAAGAGTGATAATCTCCACAAATTTCGTTAAAATCACATAACAAATAAAGTAGTTGCAGGATCTTAAAAAAAAATTGGTGGTATTTTTATGGTCTTAAAACGAAAATTTTTAAAAATTCGACTTTTTAATCAAAATTTTTGCAAATTAGTGATATTACTATAACAAACAAAAGACACAACATGCATAAATTTCGTTCCTGTCGCACTAGAAATAACGAAATTACAGTGTTGAAAAAATTGACATTTTCAATGTTGTCCAAATAAAAATTTCTAAATATTTTCCTTTTTTGGTCTAATTTTTTCTAAAACTCTTAATAAGACAGTTAAGACGTATAAACTTCACAAATTTGGTTCTAGTGGCATTAAAAATGAAGAACTAACAGGTCGTTTAAAATTTTTGGTCAAATTTTTTTTTTAGTTAAAAACAAAAATTTTTCTTCGCTCCTCGAAATCAAAATTTCTAAAAATTGTCTTTTTTGGTCTAAATTTGTCTAAATCGACGCTCTTAATAAGGCAGTCGAGAGTGATAATCTGCACAAATTTCGTTAAAATCGCATAAAAAGTAAAGAAATTACAGGATTAAAAAAAAATGGTGGCATTTTTTTGGTCTTAAAACGAAAATTTTTAAAAATTCGATTTTTGATCTAAATTTTTGCAAATTAGTGATTACTAAAACAAACAAAAGAAACAACATGCATAAATTTCGTTTTTGTCGCACTAGAAATAACGAAATTACAGTGTTGAAAAAATTGACATTTTCACTGTTGTCCAAATAAAAATTTCTAAATATTCTCTTTTTTTGATCTAATTTTTTCTGAAACTCTTAATAAGGCAGTTAAGACTTATAAACTTCACAAATTTGGTTACAGTGGCATTAAAAATGAAGAACTTACAGGGCGTTAAAAATTTTTGGTCAAAAAACAAACATTTTTCTTCGCTCCTCGAAATCAAAATTTCTAAAAATTTTCTTTTTCGGTCTAAATTTTTCTAAATCGACGCTCTTAATAAGGCAGTCGAGAGTGATAATCTCCACAAATTTCGTTAAAATTGCATAAAAAGTAGAGAAATTACAGCATTAAAAAAAAAAATTGGTGGCATTTTTTTGGTCTTAAAACGAAAATTTGTAAAAATTCAACTTTTTGATCTAAATTTTTGCAAATTAGTGATTACTAAAACAAACAAAAGAAACAACATGCATAAATTTCGTTCTTGTCGCACTAGAAATAACGAAATTACAGTGTTAAAAAATTGACATTTTCAGTTGTCCAAATAAAAATTTCTAAATATACTCCTTTTTCGTTTAAATTTTTCTAAATTGGTACTATTAACAAGACAGTCAAGACTTATAAACTCCAATTTCCAATTGTTCCAATCCACGGATTTTTTTCTTTACTATCCCCAATTAATATAATTGCGTTTATCATCAATTTGAGTAAGTTTCAAACAAAATCACCTCGAAATGTAGACCTGTAAAGAGTTGATTTGTAAGACTGACCAGCTGGGAAAAAATATTTATTACATAAGACCCAACCATTTAGGCGTTATTATGTTTATGGGGGTTTGCGGTAAGGTGGCTGTAAACGATTTAAAAAGTCAAAGCCATAACCGCACTAGAGCGTTTGTTAAACTGTACTCGGCTCGCTATCGCTCGCCTCGGAACTTGGCCTAATTACCCGGCGCAACGTCTTTCATCCGAAATTTGCATGGAAATTGAAGAGGAAGCTCATGTCTGATTATCGAGCTCGCGTTATGCAACAAGAAGTTTGTATGCACAGTGCCAGGAATACGGCAATTAACATGTGGCTATGAATTTGCGGTGCGATAAATTGGAAGAGGTGTTACCCGGGTGTATTAATTAGCAACATTGTCATGTTTCATGCACTGAAAGATTGAAAGAGCGTTTCCACACCCACGATTTCAATTTTAATCACATACCCACGACGTCCTCTGAATGCAACGAGTTCTATTTACATTCAAAGAAGTGCGAATGCCATCGTGGACAATAGTCTGGTATTTTTAGCCGCGCGGAATTCCTTAGTAGAAAGAATGGCACTGTTGTGATCGACGAAGAGTAAATATTGTATCTCACTAACGGGTGGTGGACGGCGCGTCTATAAGTTGGCAGATTTTGGTTGTAGTTTTAGTGCAGCCCACACGTAGCCTAATTATTACGATTATTTCTAAGCCCACGCGGCGCCCAACAATGGAGGCCACCACCTTATCGACCTACAAGCTCACATAAATCAAACGAATTCGCTATCGATTTTCCTTGATTCATGGATTCTTCTTCTGCGGCGACATTTAAAACGCCGGATTACTCATCCTGAGTCATTTGGAAGTCAGCACGTTTGTTTCCTCCATATTTGTACATCTTCGGAATCGCCGAATACGATAGACAATGTATTGATAACGCAACGGAAATTACGAATAGCGTTAGCGTCCTGTAGGAAGCTGAGCTCCGCACCGGAAATACGCCTGACATCGGAAGTTGATTACGAAGGGGATTCGACAGGATGAAGGATGTCTGGTCGCGGGGTGGTCACGAAATCGGGAGGTTTTTAGGGAGTTTCGGTTTGCGGAGTTTAGTATTAACGCCAACTACCCGCATTGTTTAATTTACCGGCGCGCCACTTCAATTATCTTCGCATAATGGAACTGGATTTGCATCAACGAAGTGGATGAGAGGACGATAAAGGAAAAGTGGCAATATAACGAACGAGGAAGTAACAAACAAAAAAAAGAGGAGAGAAGGTCGCTGGTTGGAAAGCGAAACAAAAAATTTTAATGTCATTGGAGTGAAAAGTTCAGTGCGTCCTCGGCTCGGGGGAGGAAACTCGTTCGGTGGTAAATCGAAATAAAATGGAGTTACGTCATTGATGTTTAAATAATGATGTGGGGCGGTGGTTGTCAACAAGTTTGGAGTTTGACGAGATATAGTGAAGTCTCGGTAATCCGAACTTGACTTTTGTTTTGGTAATTCGGATATTCCTTGTTTAATTTGATCCGGATTAACGAAACCTTACTACTGTACAGCGAAATTAGGTCAAATGTGGTACCACTGCTCGACTATCAAATGCTTTTGAGTTGTATTCAAAATTTTCGGTGTTAAGAATTAGGAGGCCAACTCAGATATAATATTCAAACTTTTGATTTTTTTTACAGAATTTTAAATTTTTTAAAATTAAAGACTGCTTCATAACTCAGTTGTTATTTGGACTAAAGTTTTGAAATTTTTGGAAATTGACCTCTTGATATTAATTGTTAGATCTACTATATTCCACAACTATTGAAAAAGCTAGAAAAAGTTTAGAATTTTTTTATATGAACACTAATTTTTGAAAAATTTTACAATTAGCTTCAAAATTTTGGTTGTTTTTTGTACGAGGACATAGACATTTGGAGCAGTTCCTATGTGCTTTTTGCTTCGAATAAATGGGTCAAATTTTAGAAAATTTCGTTTTTTTAACAATCAAAATTTTCGTCGTTTTTTGTAGAGATTATTGGTTTAAACTTTTTTTTTAGGAGAGGTTTTAGAACACTTTTTGAGAAAACCAAAAAAATTAAAAATTTAAAAAAGTGCTCACTCATTTACATATAGTAAACCTATAACTTTCATGTTTGTATTGGCATACTTTCACGTTGCTAATAAACCATTAAAATTACAAAAGTTTTGAACGCACGGCACAAATTTCGAAAATTTTGAGTTTTAACGATCGAAAATTTTTCGATATTTTCCAAAATATGTTGATAAATGAGTTTTTTTATTAACCTTTTTACATTACGAAGTTGTTGAACAATCAGATTCTAGAACATTTTACTCTTTAAGAAAACCAAAAATTTTTAAATTTTCGAAAATGTTTTTTATTATTTTTATTACATTTCGACCTATAAGTTTAATGTTTGCATTGGCATAGTTGCTAATAAGCTTGTAAAATTGCAAAAAGGAATCAAAATCAAAATTTCAAGGAATCAAAATTTTTATTAATTTTAAAAACATTCATAGAATTGTTAAGTATTAGACTATTAGTTTAAAGTTTACGGATATTACTCCTTTGAATTTTTTTCTTCTTGAAAACAAGAAGTTAAAAGAGATTTTTTAATTTAAACCAAAATTTTGAAAATAATTTTTCTATTCATTTTACCCATTGGCCTTTAATTCTGACGTTTGTTATGACATACTTTCATATTGCTAATAAAACTATAAAATTGCAAAATTTTTGAACGCACAGCACAAATTTCGAAAATTTTGAGTTTTACGATCGAAAATTTTTCGAAATTTAATAAATTGTCGTTGATTGGAAGCGATTTAAAATAGTGTACTTTAAAATGGCACAATCAATTGTTATTTTTCTTTTGTTTTACATCTCCTCAAGCTTTTTGGAAAATTTTGAAAACACTGTCCCAACCCTATATGCATGAGAGTTAGATCATTTTAAAGCTAAATCTTCAGAGTTCATCTCGGATTTCTTTCAAATTTTTCCATTGCTTAGTTTCTCAGTTATAGCAACTTAAACTCTGGTCTAGTAAAAATAACTAGAAATTAAACGATTTTCCTATTGGGCTTGATATTTTCTAATCCGACCCTGGAATTTCAATGAAAGTAAAATCATTTTAAAGCTAAATCTTCTGAGTCCATCTCTGAATTCTTTAAAAAATTTCCGTTGCGTAGTTTCTCAGTTATAGCAACATAGGGGTCGATTTCAAGTGTGACTTGCGTTACTGCAAATCCCATTTGCAACATAGCAACGCCAATCACATTGCTCATACCTTGGCAACGGTTGCAAATTTGCGTTAACGCAGTGACTTGAAATTGACCCGTTAAACTCTGGTTTAGTAAAAATAACTAGAAATTGAACGATTTTCCTATCGGGCTTGATATTCTCTAATCCGGTCCTGGAATTTCAATGAGAGTTAGATCATTTTAAAGCTAAATCTTCAGAGTCCATCTCTGATTTCTTTCAAGTTTTTTCGTTGCGTAGTTTCTCATTTATAGCAACTTAAACTCTGGTCTAGTAAAATAACTAGAAATTAAACGATTTTCCTATTGGGCTTGATATTTTCTAATCCGGTTCTGGAATTTCAATGAGAGTTAGATCATTTTAAAGATAAATCTTCAGAGTTCATCTCTGAATTCTTTCAAATTTTTCCGTTGCGTAGTTTCTCAGTTATAGCAACTTAAACTCTGTTCTACTAAAAATAACTAGAAATTAAATGCAAATAAGAAAAAGAAAATAATTATATTGGTAAAATGTTTACTAAAAGTTTCCACAAATTTTCGAATTTTAAAAGATTTTCGAAAATTAATTTTTAAATGGACTGGAATTTTGAATTTTGTACATATTAGTATCTAAAATTTTTCTACTAAAAAGATTTGTTAAAATCTCAAATCGTTAAATGTGTAAGACAGGTTTTTGAAATTAAATTAAATCTTGAGAAGGAACTGAAATTTTTCAAATCAATGAGCCGAATTCCAAAATTCTTGATAGGGCGAAACAGAATTTTAGAACTTTATATATTTTTACCTATTTTGAACAAACTTTTTTTAATTGTCAAAAATTGATTCGTTATTCGATTATTTATTGAATGATCGCATTAACATTTGGAGATGATGAGATTCCAACTTTTAATTTATTCAAAAAATGGGAGAAATAAAAAATGTAGGAACCAAAATTTTCGTAAATTTAAAAATACTTTCACGTATTGGACCATTTATTAGTTAAAAGTATACAGAGCTAACTTTTTGAACTTTTTTTTTAGTTTTTTTATATTAAAAGGTTTGAAGAGATTTTAGAAAACAAAATTTTGAAAAATATTGAAATTATTTTTTTCATTCATCGGTCTATAAGTTTGGCGTTTCTTATGGCTTAGTTTTACTTCGATATCAAAAATTATTAAAAGCGTGACACAACTTTTAGAAATTTTGATTTTCTACAATTCAAAATGTTTCAATATTTTTGATACTGTACCAGTATATCAATTATTGTTATTTACATTTTGATTCATATGTTTGTAAACTTTTTGGAAATTTTTGAAATCTTTTTTTTGGGACACTTGTATAAATACTTTAGTACTTATTTGGTGTTTTTATGCTAGAGAAAAAATGCAAACCGAGATGTTTGTTACACCATTACGAGTTTGAATCTTTTTAGTTAGGGTATCTAAAAATTTTCAAATTTGAAAAAAAAAATTGTAATTTTTAAGTGGACCATGGTTTTGAAATTTGAAGAGATCTTTTATTTGATCTGCCAAAATACAAAATCTTTGAAGGAGCAAGACTTTCGAAATTTTTACTTTCCAAAAAACTTTTATTTTTGAAAGTCTAAAAAATGGATTTCAAATTTGTTATTCTACTTGAACTTAAGAATTATTTCAAAAATTTGTTAATAGGGTAGTGAGCATTGAAAGGATGAGTCGTATTTTTAAGAATCCAAAATTGAAAATTGAGCTCCCCCACCGGTTGAGAAGCGCTGCCGTCTCGTATTGATTAGTAAAATTTGTATAGATTTCGGTATACAGTGTGACACTGTCACTATTTATTTGTTTAGTTTAGTATACAAACTGGTTCCACATGTTCTGTTAATCTAAACAAGCAGCTTTTAAATAAATATGTCAACACAGTCGTCTCGCTTCCGATAAAGGGCCCCCGTTCACTTTCCCCACTTGACCCTATCTGCCATTGACAAGATTGGCACAGCACCCATTCCAAAATTTGAATAACAAATATCTCCTTTACATAAAAAGAATAGAACGACAGCTCTGGTAATTACCAGGAAGTCATAGGTGAGTGAGTTTGTGTTTGTTTTGCGGTTTCCGTTGAGTAGAACAGTGAAATTGTGTTAATTAATTTTACAGTTGGTACTGCTGGAGGTATTTCCCGTGTTAGCTGGTGCAAGCGACGCATAAGTTTAACATAATGAAGCAGATGAAAAATTACAACGAAAGGTCAAACGATCAATCGATTGATTTACGTTGTGAATAATGAAAGTGAAAAGTCGCGCTGTGAAAGCGCACAATATTTTTTCAATCGGAGGTGGCGTGGATTAGCTGTCAAAGTCAAAGACGGAGTGATGTCAATTCTAATTAATACGATCGTCGCAGTGAGCTGCGGATTTCATTAAAATGCCGCTGTCGTAATGAGATTTGTGGGATATGCAAATTTATCATAAATTTCATTAGCGAAATGGTGACTTGTCGTTTTGTTATTGGCGGAAAAGTAATTGGAAGAGCAGCGGAAGATGGTTTCTAGGGTTTTTTGAGTTGGCATTATTTCAAACTGGGGTTTTTTAGGTTTTAAGGTTTACAGGTTCTCACTTTCACGTTCGGTCAAGTCGCGTTTTTGTAGGTCGCGGTTGTAGTTTCAGATTTTTTAGGTTATGGACAGGTTGCTGCGATTTGTTTTTTGTTTTTTTGTCACGTTTTACAAATTCTCAATCATATTTTGCGAGAAATTTCAAAATTTTAGTCTCTTAGGTTTTCTTAGGTTTTAAAGTTTCTTTGTTTTAGGTTGTACAATTTCGCAAATTTTGTATTCTTGTTTAATTTTACGGTTTTCAATTGTTTTGAGAAAAATGAATATTTTAGGCTCTCTGTTTCTTAGGTTTTCCCAGGTTTGAAGTTTTTTTTGTTTCAGGTTGTACCAAAGTTTTTGTATATTTGTCCAATTTTGAGATTTTTAAATTGTTTCGAAAAATTTCGAAAAGTTTCTTAGTGTTTTTCAGGTTTTAAGGTTTTGTTATTTCAGGTTGTAACAGTTTTTAATTTTTGTATTTACGTTCAATTTTGAGATTTTGAATTGTTTCGAGAAAAATGAAAATTTTAGGCCCTATCAGTTTCTTAGGTTTTTCCAGGTTTGAAAGTTCTTTTTTTTCAGGTGTGCAATTTCTCAATTTTTGTTTAATTTTGGGATTTTTTAATTGTTTCGAGAAATTTCAAAATTTTAAGCTTTCTCATTTTTATAGGTTTTCTCAGGTTGTACAATATCTAAATTTTTGTATTTTTCTTCAATTTTCAGATTGTTGAATTGTTTGAGAAATTTGAAAAATTTTGTCTTTTCAGTTTCCTGGCTTTTTCCAGGTTTTTTTCTTCTTTGTTTTATGGATATATTGGAAAACTCGTCGTTTTTATGTTTAGAAAAACAAAATTGACTAGAAGACAGGGCCGTAACGTTAAATTCAAAATTTTGGAAATAATTTAAAATTAATTTTGTTTCAATTTTGGAAATTCCGCCTTTTCTTCTGTGGATATTCAGCAATTGTTCTACGCTGTGAAAAAAAAAGTTAAAATTTTTGAAATTTTGCGATACCTTTTAAAAAATTTTGGTTGGCCGTAGAAATAAATATTTGTAAATTTAGGTCTATAATTTTGAGGGTTGGCACAGTTAATGAACAAGCCAAGAGCAGTAATAGCTTCAAATTTGATGTTAATTACCAAAATTATACGACTTTATGAAATATTTTGGACATTTTTGGTTTGTTTAAAAACTGGAAAGATTGTTTAATTCGCTTTTTGAAAACTCAAAATGTCTCAGCAACTGTAATACAAATTAAAAATTCGATACACAGTATTTTATTTTTAAAATTTTTAAGATGAAGATGAAATAATTAAAAATGGGACAAGTCTAAGCTTAGATACAAAAAAGTAGGAAAATTGAAAAGGTTTTAAGGTTTTCTTATTTCAGGTTGTATAATTTCTGAAGTTTTGTGTTTTTCAACTTTGAGAGTTTTGAATAGTTTTCAAATTTCAAATTTCAAAATTTTAAACTTTCTCATTTTTATAGGTTTTTTCAGATTTTAAGGTCTTATTTTAGGTTGTTTGTAATTTCTAAATTTTTGTATTTTTCTTCATTTTTCAGATTGTTGAATTTTTTAAGAAATTTGAAAATTTAGGCTTTTCAGTTTCCTGGGTTTTTTAGGTTTTCTTTTCTTCTTTGTTTCATTTATATGTTGGAAAATTCTTCGTTTTTATGTTTAGAAAAATAAAATTGACTAGAAGACAGAGCCGTAACGTTAAATTCAAAATTTTGGAAATAATTTAAAATTAATTTTGTTTCAATTTTGGAAATTCCACCTTTTCTTTTGTGGATATTTTGGAAAAATATTTATTTATGAGTTCGAAAATTAATATTCAAACTCGAAATTTTTGAAGTAATTATAAATTAATTTTGTTTCATTGTAAAAACTTTGTTATTTTGGTTTTTGCGAGTAAAATTTTCAAAATTTGAATTCTTGTGTTTCACAAGGTTTCGAATAACCATCAAAGTTTTTTTTATTTAAGGACTTTAGGGTTGTACCTTACTGGCTTGATTTTCATAATTTTTGAGTTTGCCAAATTTTCAAATAAATTGTAGTTTGGGTATATCCAATTTTTGAAAAAATTTTAGGTTTAGTATCTCACATTTTCCGTTTAGTTTTTAGTTTTTTTTTTTAATTCAGATTTCACAAGTTTATCAAGTTTTCAATTTTTTTTTGTTTTTGTTTGGAATTTTAGGTTCTGCAATTTTTGATTACAAAATTTCAAATGTTTTTACATTTTTATTTTTGTTTTACGATATTTTCAGTTTTTAAACGAACCAAAAATTTCCAAAATTTTTCATAACGCATAATTTTGTTAATGTGTAAGATGAAGTCATCAAACTTGAAGTTTCATCTGTTCTATTAACTGTGCGAATTCTCAAAATAACGACGAAACAGACGAAGATTTAAAAATTTTATTTTTTGAAAGAATCAAAATTTCGAAAATTTTTTATAAAGTTGTATAATTTCGGTAATTTGTATGCTAAACACATGAAATTTAAAGATATTACTAGTCTTGGCTTAACTATTAACTGTGCCAACTGTCAAAATTGTAGACCTAAAATTACAAATTTTTGTTTCCAGGACTAACCAATAATTTTGAAAATGTATGTTGACTTGTAACTTTGGTAGTTTTGACACTAGAGCTCTGAAATTTAAAGAGATTTTTATTTTTGGCAGGTCATTTGACTGTGTCAACTCTCAAAATTGTAGGCCCAAAACGACGATTTTAATTTTTTGACGAACGAAAAATTTCCAAAATTTTTCTATAAAGTCGTATAATTTTAGTAATTCGAATGTCAAAGGCATAAAATTTGAGGATATTGCTACTTTTGTATATTCCCTTCTAATCTATCAACTTCTGGCCCCAAATTTGAAACTGGGGCGTTAGAAAAATTTTGGAACTTCTTAATTTTAGTGCGATTCTGAACCAGAGCGTAAATATCCCATTTTTTCTCTTGTCACCGTTTCCAGAATCTTATTTTCCCCTAACCAAACAAACCCAATTATCCCATCCGCCGCCATTATATTTTCCTTATCATGTAAACGAATTTAGATCTTCGCCCCCTCCGAAAAGACAGTCTTCATAAACTGATCCCCTAATAAAAATTCGTCCTGTTCGTGGCAATAAAACCCATTTTTATTGCAAAGGAAAGTTAAAAACACTACAAAATTTTTATTACCGAAGCGCCCAAGACCGACAACGTAAACACAACCGCGCCTGGCGATCCGGAAGTCTAAATTCTCCGGGTCAATCCACCTGTAAAATCCCATTAGTTTAGCTTTGATTCATTCAGCACTGACTGCACCCTCCATGCTGATTTTACTACCCTTTAATTTACCGAAAGGGTTGACGCACCTACTGCATCGTGGGTGAACAACCCTGGCGTGGGTGGCGCGGCAACCATTAGAAGGGTATTTATGGTGCGAACGCGAAAAGGGCAAACTTAAAATCTCAGGGGCGATTACCGGAACGTGTGCGTGAATTTCACACACGCACCTCTGCACATTTCTTATGCAAAGTGAAAAGAGATACGACTCCAATTGAATTTCTAAAACGCCCATTCACTGATAATGTGATAACGAAAATGGAATAGGGAGATAATGCAATTCGGCTGGTGAAGAATTATTTGGAAACGCCGAGATGATCCATCAAGTGGGTAGATAACAGGTGGCGGAGTCTACAGGGTGGTTCAAAATAGCGAAATGAAGTCGTGGTCTACTAATTTTTTTTAATGATCGCGCGGTATAATCACCTGCGGTACCGGTTGTCCTATTATCATCGTAATAACAGCACACCCGCATGGTGTGCAGAACAGGATATTCATTCAGACGGACCTTGAGGGCCACGTTTACCTTTGCAGATGAAGTTATTAACGTCGGAAATGGCATTTGCTCGTTTTGTTGATTGTGGGAGAAAACGTGCTCAGAATGCTAAACACCTGATGGCTTGAATTCAAAATAAAATGGTCCAAAAACCTCAAAGTAGCAAATTTTTACCAATCAAAATTTTACAAATTTTACAAATTTTGAAAAACTTAGATGACTAAATTTTGAAATTATGAGGGCAGTGTGACATTTCTGTCTATGAAATCTGAAATCAAAAAGTTTCAGCAACTGCTTTACGCTTTGAAACAAAAAAATTTACATTTTGAAAATTTTTGGTTGGTCATAGAAATAAATATTTGTAAATTTAAGTTTAAAATTTTGAGAGTTGGCACAGTTAATGGACAAGCTAAGAGTAGTAGTATTTTTAAATTTCATGTTTTTAGTTTACAAATTACAAAAATTATACAGGGTGATTTTTTTAAAACGGCAGGCGTTGTAGAATTTTTATTTCTGAACCGATTTCAAAAATTTAAAAAACAAATTAAATGGTTTTTAATTTACTATAAACTGGTGATTTTAAAATTTTTCTAAATGTCTTAGTATCTTTTGGGCGATACTCAACTTTCTTATTTTAAATTGACACCCATATTTTTTTTTTCATAATTTAGAAGATATTAATTTTCTTGATTCAGAAATGTGTAATATGTTCTACTTTTACAAAAAATATTTAAAAAAAAAATCAAAAATGAAAAAATTTAGGCAATGAAAGTTAATAAAATCTAGGTGCATGGTGTCAATTGTGCAATGAAAAAAACGGGATGGCGTTTCGACAGTATTTTAATTAAATTCGGTAGTTGTTTTTTCTGATTTGTAATTATTATTGTCTTTTGTTATTAATAATTTCAAAAAAAAATGCCAATCCTTTCTGTTATTTGCTGCTTTTTGACATTACAATAACGGCATTCTTTTATTTGACACCATGCAATAGATTTTATTAACTTTTATTGCTTATTTTTTTTCAATTTTGTTAATTTTTTTAAAAATATTTTTGGTAGAAGTAGAACATATTGCACATTTCTGAATCAAGAAAATTAATATCTTCCAAATTATGAAAAAAAAAAATATGGGTTCCAATTTAAAATAAGAAAGTTGAGTATCGACCAAAAGATACTAAGAGATTTAGAAAATTTTTAAAATCATCAGTTTATAGTAAATTATAAACCATTTAATTTGCTTTTTAAATTTTTGAAATCGGTTCATAAATAAAAATTCTACAACGCCTGCCGTTTTAAAAAAATCACCCTGTACAACTTTTTGGAAATTTTTGGAAATTTTTGGTTCTTCTAAGAAATGAGAATTGTTAATCATTGTTCTGTCAATTTGTTTTAAAAGTTGGCAGAGTTAATAGACTAGCCCAGTGCAGAAATAACTTCAAATTTGATGTCTTTTGTCTTACAAATTACCAAAATTATACAACTTTATGGAATATTTTGGTTAGTTTCGGTTCGTTTAAAAACAGTAAAGATTGTTAAATTCGCTTTTTAAAAACTCATAATGTCTTAGCAACTGTAATACAAATCAAAAATTTGATACAAAGTATTTTAGTTTTTAAGTTTTTTAAGATGAAGCCAAAAAAAAATAGAAATGGGACAATTTTAAGCTTAGAAAAAAAAATGGAAAAGGCGAAAATTTTAAAATTAACTTTGAAAATTATGCACTTATTTGAAAATCTGTGGGAATATTAAAAATTTTGAGAATTTAAAAATAAAAATGTATGAACATTTAAAAATTTGTAATCCAAAATTGCGAAGGTAAAAATTTCAAAACGAAATTAAAAAAAATTTTTGAAAACTGGACCATGTTAGGTTTACTTTTGATTATGAAATCTCAATATGTATAAAAAACTAAAAAAGCATCGTTAAATGTGAAAAACTGATGGTAATTTAAAACCCTGTACAATGTCTAAAACTCAAGAATCCAAATTTTGAAAATTTAACTATGAACGGAATATTAAAATTGAAACAAAACAAATTATTTTCAAAATTTTGAATTTGAATTTGATTTTCCAACTCATAAATACAATTTTTCTGAAAAATCAACAGAAGTGTAAGAAATGGAGTTTTAAAATTGGAACAAAATTAAATTTCTTGAGTAACTGTTTTCAAAATTTTGAGTTTGACGTTACGGTTTTGTCTAGTCGACTATATTTTTTCCGACTCATAAAAAATATTTTCCAAAACATTCACAGAAGTAATTATTGAGGATCTTTTAGAATTGAACTAAAATCAATTCCGAATTATTTTCAAAATTTAAAATTGGACTGTATGGCTTTGTTTTTTAGTCTGTTTTATGTTTCTGAAGACAAAAGAGAAGAATTTTAAGAAAAGGCGCGCGATTTTATAAACTGAATCTAAATTTATTTCTATTTATTTTCAAAATTTTGAATTTGACATTACGGCTCTGTTGTCTAGTAGGTTACTTCTTTCCCGACTCTATTACAGAAGTAATAAAAAAAATTTAGTATTAAACTCCCTAATTAATTTCTAATTACATATTTTCAAAAATTTTAATTTGGCTTTTAGTCGACAGAAGAAAAAGCGGAATTTTTAAAATTGAAACAAAATTATTTATTTCCAAAATTTTTAATTTGACGTTACGGCCCTGTCGTTTAGTCGATTACATATTTTCCGAGACAAAAAATATTTTCCAAAATATCCACAAAAGTAATAAAAAGAGGAATTTTCAGTATTGAACTATAATCAATTTCTAATTAATTCCAAAATTTTGAATTTGACGAAATCGCCGTGCTTTATAGTCGATTGCATCTTTCTAAAGGCAGATACAGAAAGTTTTCTAAATATCCACACAAGTAAAAATAGGCAGAATTTTTAAAATTGAAACGAAATTCATTTTTATTTATTTCTAAAAATTTAAATTTGACGTTACGGCCCTGTCGTTTAGTCAATTTCAACTTAAAAAATATTTTCCAAAATATTCTTAGAAGTAAGAAAAGGCGAAATTTTAAAAATTGAACTAAAATTAATTTTTAATTATTTTCAAAATTTGGAATTTGACGGTATGGCTCTGCTTTCTAGTTGATTTTAATTTTTTTAAGGAAGGAAACAGAGTTTTATAAACTATTCACAGAAGTAAGGAAAAGCGGAATTTGTAAAATTGAAACGAAATTGAATTCTAATTACAAATTTCAAAAATTTACATTTTGTCTTGCACTGCATTTTTCCCGATTAAAGTAATTTTGGAATTTTTTAGTTCGTCAAAAGTTCCACAAAAATAAATTTACATATCGAAATTGTGTTTTTAAAAAAATTAGAAATTGTATAAATTTCTTTTTGCAACTCTTCGCTTTCAAATTTGGAATAAGGAATAAAGAATTTCCAAAAATCCTCAAACTCAAAAATTTATAGACACTTAAAATTTTCTCTTTTCTGGGTCAAATTCTTGTTGCAAATCGAATCCAATCAATTCATTTCCATCTCCGCCTGAGAATCACTTTGAAGTCGTATCTTTTTACAACCACAGATGTTCAATGTACCAGAAAAGAACGTGATTTGATAAAGACACTCAAACAATCCAAGTCGATTTACTGCGAAGAAACACAAACGGTATTATGTAACGCAAAAATCTCGTTCTTCCATGAGAGTGTGGGTCAAACGGTAGTCGTAACATTTCCAAGTGGTTCACATAACTTTTCGATGATTAAAAGCCAATTAAAAAGTGAAATTTCGCAGGAATGCCACAGTAATACCCAGTAGCATCACCAAAGCGTGTCTATAAAAACAAAATTCATGGTGACTTTTCACGTTTTCTTTGAAGAAGATTGACAGATTTGACTCTACAATTTGACATTTACTGATTGAGGTCGAATTGACGCTACTGTTTCACCCTGTGGAATATCTATCACTCCTAACATTATTATTATTATTAATTCGCCGGCTCCGTGAGTGGCGTCAGTCATATAATCGTTTGTTTATTTACATAATTCAGGTAAACAAACAAATGATTACGTTCACAATTTCGGTTTAATTTAAACATGAATTCACACGAGACAATGCAAGGACTTTGAGAATCCTCGTCGACCTTGCGTGTGTAATGTCGGTACTTTCTTTCGCGTTTTTTTCGAAGAGCGTTCATTTCAGTGACCCCGCTTTTTCTTTCTTCGGTTAATTAACGATTATGGGTCTCTTGGGGTGACCTCAAATTTCTTCTCGTGCTTAGAAAACGCGGTAAATGGTGAGTGATGGCACGCGAGGATCAAGAAGCCTCGTTCTCTTTGTGGCGCTCAAAAGTTCTCAAATTCTGGGATTCTTCGATTTCTAATTTGTTTAAATTCCACCGTGGATGTTAGCTACGACATGACTTTTTTTCCACAAGAAACTTGAAAGTTCAAAGCACTAATATCAGTGTGGATGCTAGGGACATGTTTTTTTCAAAGCCTACTGAGAATTTAAATTTTTTTGGCCACACGAAACTTGAAAATCTAAAATACATTAAATGTCAAAAATTTTGCAGTGAGCTACGACGTGCTTTTTTTCTGCAGCCACCTGAGAATATAACTTTTGGAACCTCTGGTGTGAGCTAGGACGTGCTTATTTTTTATTTTTCTACAGATTCCAAAAAAATTAAACTTTAAGAAAACTACTTGAAAAAGAAAAAATTCGAATTCTGCGGTGGGTCTTAGCTACGACATGTCTTTTTTTCAAAGCCCACTGAAAATATTTTTTTTTGGTCACACTATGTTTGAAAAACTAAAAAAAGTAATATAGTGTGTTTCTGCAGTAAGCTACGACATGTCTTTTTTTCTAAAGTTTCCTGAAAAATAAAACTTTTAGACTACATTACTTGAAAACAAAAATACTAACTCTATGGTGGGTGTTAGCTACGACATGCCTTTTTTTTCAAAGTATTGAAAACAAATTTTTTTTGGACACACGATACTTGAGAAATCAGAAAGTAATTCTGCGGTGGGTGTTTGCTGCGACATGCCTTTTTTTTCAAAGCCCACTGAGAATAGAATTTTTTTTGGCCACACTATATTTGAAAAGTTGAAAATGAAAAAACTAATTCTGCTGTGGGTGTTAGGGACGACATTACTGTTCACCCAACTGGAAATGAAAAAATTACAGATGACACAAAACATTTTCTGCAAAGAGCTACGACATGCCTTTTTTCTTTCACTTTCTGAGTATAAAACTTTTGGACTACACTATTTGAAAAAGAAAAATAAAAACCAACGCTGCATTCAGCTACGACGTGCCTTTTTTTTAAAGCCTCCTGAGAATACAAATTTTAGAGCACACTAATTGAAAAACAAAAATCCCAGATCTGCCGTGAGCTACGACATGCCTCTTTTTTAAAAGTTTTTTCACGGACTACTTGAAAAAGAAAAATTCGAATTCTGCGGTGGGCTTTAGCTACGACATGTTTTTTTCTCAAAGCCGACTGAAAATATAATTTTTTTGGTCACACGATACTTGAAAAACTAGAAAAAGTAATATAGTGTCTTAGCTACGACATGACTGTTCACACAGCCAACTGAAAATAAAAAAAATTAGACGACTCGAAAGTTCTTCTGCATTTAGCTACGACATGCTTTTTTCTCTTTAGCTTTCTGAAAATAAAACTTTTGGATCGCACGCACCACACAAAAGTACTAATGTCTTAGCTACGACATGTCTTTTTTTCAAAGCCTACTGAAAATAGATTTTTTTTTTGGTCACAAGATAGTTAAAATACGAAATAAATAACATATTGCACTAAGTGTGCAATACAAAAGTTTTTCCAATCCAACTAAGAATACAAAAATTGGGGACCACATGTAAATTGAAAATTGAAGAAATATTAAATTTCAAAAATTATTCAGTGAGCTACGCCTCCTGAAAATAAAACTTTTGCATCACTCTACTTAAATAAAAATAAATACTAATTCTGCAGTGAGCTACGACGTGCTTTTTTCTGCAGCCTCCTGAGAATAAAACTTTTGAAGTACACTACTTAAAGACAAAAAGAAACGAATTTTGGAGTGAGCTACGACGTGCCTATTTTTCTACAGACTCCAAAAAATTAAACTTTTGAACCGCACGCACTACTTGGAAAACAAAAGTACTAATTCTGCAGTGGGTCTTAGCTACGACATGTTTTTTTTCAAAGCTTACTGAGAATAGAACTTTTTTGGTCACACGATAGTTGAAAATAAAAAAATAATAGGTAAGTGTGAACTACAAATTTTTTTCCTAAGCCAACTGAGAATAAAAAATTTGAGAACCTCATGTAACTTGAAAATCGATGAAATATTAAACGTAAAAAATTATGCAGAAAGCTACGACATGTCTTTTTCTAAAGCCTCCTGAGAATAAATTTTTTTGAGCACACTACTTGAAAAACTAAAATACTAATTCTAGAGTGATCTACGACGTGCCTTTTTGTATAAAGTTTCTTAAGAATACAAGTTTTAAATACAACACTACATATTTGAAAAACCTAAATATTAATTCTGCAGTGAGCTACGACGTGCTTTTTTATCCAGCATTCCGAGAATACAATTTTTGGACCAAACTACTTAAAAACAAAAAAAACTAACTTTGCAGTGGATGTTAACTACATAAGTTTTATCAAAGCCAACTGAGAATAAAAAAGTTAAGGACTACACCTAACTTGAAAATCAAAAAATATCAAACGGCAAAATTCTGCATTGATCTACGACATGTTTTTTTTTTCTTAAACCTGAAAATAAAACTTTTAAATCACACTACTTAAAAAATGAAAATAGATACTATTTCTGCAGTAAGCTACGACGTGTCTTTTTTCTAAAGTTTTCTGAGAAATAAAACTTTTAGACTACATTACTTGAAAAACAAAAATACTAACTCTGCGGTGGGTGTTAGCAACGACATGCCATTTTTTTCAAAGTCTTCTGAAAACAGAATTTTTTTGGCCACACTATATTTGAAAAATTGAAAATGAAAAAACTAATTCTGCTGTCGGGTTTAGCGACGACATTACTGTTCACACATCCAACTGAAAATGAAAAAATTAAAATTATAAACGACACAAAACATCTTCTGCGATGAGCTACGACATGCCTTTTTTTCTTAACCTTCCTGAGTATAATATTTTTGGACTACACTACTTGAAAAAGAAGAATAAAACCAATGCTGCAGTGATCTACGACGTGCTTTTTTTCTAAAGCGTCCTGAGAATGCAAATTTTAGAACACTAATTGAAAAACAAAAATTCTAATTCTGCAGTGAGCTACGACCTGCCTTTTTTTCAAAAGTTTTTTGAGAAATACAATTTGGACCACCCTGTTTGAGAAACAAAAATACTAATTCTGCTGTGGGCGTTAACTACGAAATGTCTTTTTTTTTTAATAGCCCACTGAGAATAGATTTTTTTTTGCCTACACGATATTTTTTGAAAAACCAAAAAAGTATTTGCGGTGGGTTTTAGCTAGCTGACTGTTCACACAGCCCACTGAAAATAAAAAATTTATACACGGGACGAAACTTTTCTCCAATATGCTACGACGTGCCTTTTTTCTTTAGCTTTTTAAGAATAAAACTGTTTGACCACACTACTCGAAAAACCAAAATACTAATTCTGGAGTGAGCTACGACATGCCTTCTTTTTTAGAGTCTCCTAAGAATACAATTTTAGGTCCACACGACGTGAAAGACTAAGAAAACTAATTCAGCAGTGGGTGTTAGCTGCGACTTGCCTTTTTCTCTATTCAACTCTAAATCGAAATTTAATGCATCCCACGAAACTTGGAAAAACAAATTTAATTTGATTGTGCACAGCCGACTTGTTAAACTCTCGTTTCGACTAATGATTGATCGTCATTAGGGGCGTTCTTGATTGATTTCGCCTTCGCTGCGTTATTCTTCAGGGGTAACTTACCCCGTTGCTTGTTTGCACAAGTTCCTAGGGGTTGACGAGGTATCAAGAGGTAGTTATTGCGGCAAAACCATCAATCATCACTGGCAGTTATTATAGGGAAAGACTTAATTTTCATTTCACCTTCCATGCTTAATAACGCGAGGAACAAAAGGCGGAACGTCACTAAAAGAGAGTGCTGTTACCTGTTTGTTACCACACGTCAGCGAACTATTTATAAGTGTCGTCGGAAGTTGCTCATTAAACGCATCCATTTTTCTTCGCATTTACATTCCCAGAATGTGAGTCAAAGTTTGTAATAAAAGAGGCGAAAAACTTGTAGAACTTATCTAATCACAGACATTCGTATTCATGGC
This sequence comes from Gnatocerus cornutus, assembly GCA_029298725.1. NCBI lineage: Eukaryota > Metazoa > Arthropoda > Insecta > Coleoptera > Tenebrionidae > Gnatocerus > Gnatocerus cornutus. The sequence goes on along the minus strand of CM055512.1, from coordinate 19,808,709 downwards.
GGCCGTCGGGGTAAAAAGAGAAATCAATACCGTAATGGTTAGAAGTTGTGACGTCTTCATCACAATTTTTCGCACAAATCGAGTGGAATGTCTAATATTGAGAGGTAATTGAGTGAATTTCATTAGCGATAGAGTTTGGTTGGCAATAATGGAAAATGATCGGATATGCTTGATCTAGTGGAACTGGAACAGACCTGCGGGTATTTTGTGTAATTATGTTGTTATGGGGTCGATTTGTGACGTTTTATTGATAAAGTAGGTACAGCAATTTTCAGTAATTGAAAACGGCACTTTGATGGGACGCTAATTGGCTTGAAATTCGGGTCGGTTTTTAATGTGATCTGAGTACTACAAATACTGGAGGATGGGGAAGTTTGATCGAAATCATTCAAATGAATCGAGTCTGCACATTACAATATTAGACGTAAAAACTAAATTTTGAAATTTTGTTTTATAGAACCAAAAATTTCTAAAAAATTTTCGAAAAAGTCGTATAGCTTTGGTATTTGTAAACTAGAGATATGAAATTTTGAGCGACTATTACTCTTTGCTAGTCTATTAACTGTTCGAATTTACACCCTTGTACGACAAAAAAGACGACGTTTATTAAATTCTCATGTTTTAGAGGAACCAAAAATTTCCAAAAAGTCGTATAGTTTTGGTAATTTTTAGGCTAGAGACGTGAAATTTGAAAAGATTACTACCCTTGGCTTGTTTGTTAACTGGGTCAATTCTCAAAACGATGTGACAAAAAATACGAAGTTTCTAAAATTTTCATTTTTCCAAAGAACCAAAAATTTCAAAAATTTTCTATAAAATCGTATAGTTTTAGTAATTTGTAAGCTAGAGATATGAAATTTTGATATTACTACTCTTAGCTAGTCTATTAACTCTTCGATTTTTCAACATTCTACGAAAAAAAAAGACGAATTTTATACAATTTTTTTTCTTAGATAAAACAAAAATTTTCAAAAAGTCGTAAAGCTTTGGTAACTTTTAGGCTAGAGACATGAAATTTGAAGAGATTACTACTCATTAAAACGATGTGACAAAAAAGACGAAGTTTCTAAAATTTTAATTTTTTTAAACATCTAAAAATTTCTAAAATTTTTCATAAAGTCGTATAGTTTTAGTAATGTGTAAGCTAGAGATATGAAATTTTGAACGTTTACTACTCTTAGCTAGTCTATTACTTGTTTGAATTTTCAACACTGTACGACAAAAAAAAGTTTATAAAATTTTTATTTCTCAAAAGAACCAATAATTTCCAAAATTTTCCATGAAGTCGCATAATTTTTGTAATTTGTAATCTAGAAATATAAAATTTGAAGCGATTACTGCTCTTGTCTAGTTTATTAACTGTTCCAATTTTCAACATTCTACGACAAAAAAGGTTTTAGAAAAACCAAAAATTTCCAAAAAGTCGAATAGTTTTGGTAACTTTCAGGCTAGAGACATGAAATTTGAAAAGGTTATTACTCTTGACTCGTCTATTAACTGTGTCAATTCTCAAAACTATACTAAAAAAAAGACAAATTTCATAGAATTTAATTTTTCAGAAGAACCGAAAATTTTCAAAAAGTCAAATTTTATAGAATTTTCATTTCTCAAAAAAATCAAAAATGGTTTTAAAATCATATAATTGTGCCAATTCCTAAGATATAAACGTGAAATTTGGAGATATTAGTACTGTTGCCTAGACGCTTAACTGTGTCAATTCTCAAAACCATACTAAAAAAAAACACAAATTTTATAGAATTTATTTGTTCAGAAGAACCAAAAATTCTCAAAAAGTCGTATAATTTTGATAATTTCTAAGCTGGAGACGTGAAATTTGGAGAGATTACTATTGTCTGTTGCTAGTCTATTGACTGTGGCAATTTTTATAACTAATACAAAAATGGCCAAGCTAATAAAACTTTTATTTTATTCAAAAACCATAAATTTTTAAAATTTTCTAAAAAGTCGTATAATTTTGGTAGTTTCTTAGTTAAAGACATTACATTTGACGAGATTGCTATTCTTAGCCAGTTTATTAACTGTTTCAATTTTCAAAACTATACGACCAAAAAGACGAATTTTATGAAATTTGTATTTCTCAGAAGAACCAAAAATGTCCAAAAAGTCATATAGTTTTGGCAGTTTCTAAGCTAGAGACTTGAAATTTGGAGAAATCACTGCTCTTGGGTAGTCTATTAAAGGTGCCAACTCTCAAAACAATTCGACAAAATAGACGAAGTGTGCAGAATTTTAATTTTTCAGAGAAACCAAAAATTTTCGAAATGTTTTATATAGTCGTATAACTTCGGTAATTTCCAAGGTAGACATGAAATTTAAAGAGAATTCTACTTTTGGCTGATCTATTAACAGTGTCAATTTCAAAACGATATGACAAAATAGACGAATTTTAATTTTTAAATTTCCCAAAAGTCGTATAATTTTCTTAATTTCTAAGCTAGAGACGTAAAATTTGGAGAGATTACTACTCTTGGCTATTTGATTAATGGTGCTAATTCTCAAAACTATCCACGAAGTTTATAGATTTTTTTAGAAAAAACAAAAATTTCCAAAATTTTATATACAGGGTCTATCAGAACTGGCGGACCAAAATCATCCCATGGATAAATGATCTTCTGCAGATAAAGAGAAAATTGTTTAAAAAAATCCATTCTTGTTGGCTTTTAAAATAAGAACGGTTTTAATTGACCAATCGTGTTGTAGATGTAAAATTACCTTAAAACATATATTTTTTACCATAGAAACCTATTTAATTGTTGCAAAAAATAATTGACTGTTATGTCATAACAAAGTATTTCTGACAATTAGACAGTCATTCCAAACGTTGATTTGTGGTTTCATTGTATTTAATAATTAATTATGTTTACCCCGGAAGAATATTTTGATATGGTCTTGTTGTATGGAGAGTGTAATCGCAGTGCAACAGCTACTATCCAGCAATACGCACTTCGTTTTCCAAATAGGGAACAGCCTAGCCGAAATGTTATTTTAAGATTAGTACAGAGAGGAAGAGAATCTGGTAATTTAAAAGTATGCAGAAGGGAGGTTGGGGGTGCCCCAAGAACTGCGAGAACCGTGGACAACGAGGAAGCGGTTATTGAGATTTTTGAAGAGGAACCTGAAACGAGCATTAGTATTGTGGCCAGAAATCTTGAAATGTCCACCTCTTCTGTTCAACGTATTCTTAAAGACGAACGAATGCACCCATTTCATTATACTAAAGTGCAATGTCTTACGCCGAAAGAGTATCCTCTAAGAGTGGAGTTTTGTACTTGGCTTCTGCGGGAACATGAAGCAAATGAGAACTTCGTCAAAAGCATATTGTTTACAGACGAATCTTGCTTTCAAAAAGATGGATTTTTCAATCAAAGAAATTTTCATGTTTGGGGGCGAGATAATCCGCACGTCTTCAGGCAAAGTAATCCCCAGCAAAGATTTTCTGTCAATCTTTGGGCTGGAATTTTTGGGAACGCCATAGTAAATTGTTTTGAGAACAAGTTATACGCAATTATAAAACATCACATTCTTTCAGGTTGGCCCGTACGAATTTCCCGCCAGACTCAACGGCCAAATTTATACAAATTTTTTAGTTGATGATTTGGACATGCTGCTAGACAATATTCCTCTACAAAGATTAAGAAATGTTGACATTAACAATATTTGGTTCCAACATGATGGATGCCCAGCACATTTTGCAAATGTAACTAGGAACCATTTAGATGTTAGATTTCCTAATGCATGGATAGGCCGCGGAGGCCCAAGACGTTGGCCTCCCAGGTCGCCAGACCTTACGCCCTTAGATTTTTTCCTTTGGGGACACGTCAAGAATTTGGTGTACCGAAATATGCCTGAAAATATTAACGTGTTAAGAAACCGCATTCAAGAAGCATTTGCTTCAATAACAGCTGAAATGGTCAGTAATGCTAGGGCAAGTCTACTGAGAAGAGCTGCTCTGTGCATTCAAGTGGAAGGAAGAAATTTTGAACATTTACTTTAAAAACTATTTACCTATTTTTTCAAATTTATACCGCTAATTCATTCATTTTTGTTATTTCTGTATTCATTTACTAATCTGTTTTTCGGATTCTGTTAATTTTAAAGTTTGAGTTTATTATTTCATTTTGTTGGTCTTAAAATAAACTTGTCAATTTTTATGAGAAGACGTCACCTAAAAAATTACGTCAGTGTAACAACAATGCAAAAATATTTAAGATGCATCCATAGTTACAAATAAAGCAGGAAAAGCTAATTTTCAGGTAACTTAACATCAGCAACACGATTGGTTAGTTTAAATTGTTCATTTTCTGATCACTATTAAAGATGGATTTTTTTAAACATTTTTCCAATTATTCCCAGAAGATTGTGAATACATCGTTTCATTTTGGTCCGCTAGTTCTGATAGACCCTGTATATATTTTTATATATTTTATAATTTCAGGAATTTCTAGGCTAGAGACATGAAATCTGAAGAGATTACTACTTTGGGTGGTCTATTATTACCTGTGTCGATTCTCACAAGTATACAACAAAAATGGCGAAATGTATAAAATTTTGAATTTTTAGAAGAACCAAAAATTTCTAATAAGTCGTATAATTTTGGTAATTTTTAAGTTAAAGACGTGAAATTTGGGGACACTGCTTCTCCTGACTTGTCTATTAACAGTGCTAATTCTCAAAACAATTTGACAAAAAAAGCGAAGTTTAAAGAATTTTTATTTTTTAGAAAAACCAAAAATTTTCAAAATGTTCTATATAGTCGTATAATTTTGGTAATTTCTAAGCTAGAAACATAAATTTTAAAGAGATTACTACTCTTGGAGAGTCTATTATTTGTGCCAATTCTCAAAAGTATACGACAAAAATCTATTGTCTATAAAAGTCTATAAAATTTTCGATTCTTAGAAGAACCAAAAATTTCCAAAAAGTTGTTTAATTTTGCTAATTTCTAAGCCAGAGACGTGAAATTTGGAGAGATTACTTTTGGTTAGACCATTATTAACTGTGCTATTTCTCAAAACTGTATGACAAAGACGAAGTTTATAAATTTTTATTTGTTAGAACCAAAAATTTCTGAAAATTTTCTATAAAGTTGTATAATTTTGGTAATTTCTTAGCTACAGTGATGAAATTTGAAGGTATGACTACTTTTGGCTTGTCTAATAAACGGTGCTAAGTCTCAAAAAAGCCGTTTTTGAAATTTTCATTTCCCTAAAGAACCAACATTTCCCAAAATTTCAAATGAATCTTTTCTATCTGCCAGTTGTAAATAATAAACTCAGATTATGACAATCAAAACAATAATACAAAAGACGAATAAAAAAGAAGAAAAGAAGAGAGGCCCCGTGGGAACCACCTGTCAAATATTTCATTCCCTTTGTTCCTATCGTTTGAATCCGACCCGAATTATCATAACTCTTAAACTGAATAATTAAACCTTTGTTTAGTGCACGCTAATTCGCCCGTCATAACAATCAGTCACGCAACAAAGTATCGACTAGATTCCTAGAAAGAGAAGGAAAATAGGTTTTCATTTCTCAACAGGTATACATAGAGAAAGATCAATTTTAATGTGAATCTAGTTGGCCAGGTTCGTGTAAACGTGTCTTTACTCGACAAACAAACAACAAACGATTATTTCCAGACGTCAATGGACATCGAGCACTCGCCAACTAGATTCGTTTTTCAATAGGCTCCAGCTCTGGCTATTTCCACGTCGCAGAAAACCTCCGCATCCTGCGGAAATGCGAGCTGTCCCTGAGGTTATCGTCCCTGGGTCGTCTCCCTTCACAATTCCACTGATACTTCCATTAAGGGATGTTGCGTGGGCGTCCCGAGTTCGTGACAAAACAATCTCATCCCTCATCCACCTGTACGACACGAAATGTCCCCTCGCTGTTTATATACAGGGTCCGGCAACACTTGTGTCCACCCCCAAAATCGTCTTTAATTTTAAAGATAATATTTTGAAAATTTGAGTACGCTCGCAGTTGACAAAGCTCTAAAAGCTGACGCAAAAATTTGTTTTTTATCACTGATAGTTTTGGCGTCGCGACGCCTTAAAAATGTAATTTTTAATTAATTGTGAGGGTTTGTGACATCAACCCCTAATTTAATTTTTTTTCAATATAAATGTGTTAAATATATCTCAGTTGTTATTTTAGATTCAATGCAAATTGTCTTCAAAATTTGAGAAAAAAATGCTGTTTTATCAAGTTAGTTTCCAATTTCATTACGTCAAAATTGGGAACTACGTTTACACCCATCTGTCAACATCTTGTGTCACAAATGACATCTATCTTTTGGCTCGCTTTAGATTGTAACAAAAGTCTTACTTGGTGAAACTGTGGCTTTGTCGATGTTAATTAACTATTTCTGGTGTCCATAAAGTGCAACATGGCCGTGTTAATCAAAATTAACCTTTATAAGAGTGAATGAAGTGACTTGTGAAATTTTGGTGTAAACGTAGTTTGCCGCTGCGCTGTCAGAATTTTGAAAACTAACTTGATAAAACAGAGTTTTTTTCGCAAATTTTAAACACAATTTGCATTAGATTTAAAATAAAAACTCAGATATTTGTGTCACAGTTATGTTGAAAAAAAAGGAATTCGCGAATATTTCCGCAAAAACTCAAAAATCGCTAAAAATTATACTTCTTAGGCGTCGCGACGCCAACCAAACTGTGATAAAAAACAAATTCTTATGTCAGTTTCTAGAGCTTTGTCAACTATGAGCGTATGCAAATTTTCAAAATTGTAACTTTAAAATTAAAGACGATTTTGGGGGTGGACACAAGTGTTGCCGGACCCTGTATAAACGTGCCATCCGTCGATGGTCTATGTTTGTCTTGTTGCGGTTCGTGTCGAGACACGGAGGCTGAGATAGATGGCTCGTGTTGCGTCATTTCCGGAAATTTGACCGTGAAAGTAGCAAAAGGATCGTAAATATGAATAGATTTGGTTTATGGAGGCGGCAGCTTCGTTTACACGTGTCGGAAAGGTTTATGGGTGCTGGGAGGAGGGTCGCGTGGGCGTTGTGAGAAAGCGTGCATTAATAGACGCATTAATCAACGATTTTGGGGGTGTCTAAACTAAATTTATATAATACCCGATCTAGAAGGTCAAGTTTGTGGTATCGCTTTATAACCGACTTTAAATAAAAATGATGTATTAATACACCCCATTAATCAACGATTTTAAATTAGACAATCTACACATTTGGGTTTTATGGAGACTGCAGCTTTATTCACACTCGTCGGGAAAGTTTGCGGGCGCTGGGAGAAATATCACGTGGGTGTTGTGAGGAATCGTGTATTAATGGGCACGTTAATCAACGATTTTAACGCTGTAAGAACTAATTTTGGACAATGCTCAATTGGAAAATAAAATTCCTGGAATTCGTTTTTAAGTCGAGTTTGAGTAAAATCATGCGTTAATGAATGATTTTATATTAGACAATCAATAGATTTGGAGACTGCAGCTTCATTTACACTCGGCGGGGAAGTTTGTGGGCGCTGGAAGGAACATCAAGTAGGTGTTGTGAGAAATCGTGCATTAACGGACTTATTAATCAACGATTTTTTACGGCTGTTAACCAAATGTCAAAACTAAATTTGGATAATATCAGAGTTGGTATGAACCTAATCGAGTTTAAATAAAATGTATGCTTTAATATACCCAATTAATCCACGATTTTAAATTAAACAATAGACAGTTTTGTTTTATTTGAAAGCTGCAGCTTTGTTTTCACATGTCGAGGATGTTTGAGGGTACTGGGAGGAGAATTATCTAGGCGTGGTTAGAAATCGTGGATTAAGGGATTTATTAATAAACTATTTTAAGGGTGTCAACTAAATTTGAAGAATCTCTGAATTGGAAGCTTAGATTGGTGAAACTGTTTGTTAATTGAGTTTTGAGTAAAAATTATACATTAGTACACCTTATTAATCAACCATTTTAGGTCAGAAAGTGAATAGACTTGGTTTATGCGGAGGCTACAACTTCGTCGTCAACTGTGGTGAGAAATCACAATACAGTGGTGTATTAATGGACGCATTAATCAACGATTTTATGGGTCGTTTCTTTATTGGAGTTTTATTTAAAAACCGTGCAATAATACACCTTATTAATCAACGATTTTAGATTAGAAATTGAATATATTTGGTTTTTACGGAGGCGGCTGTTTTTTTACCCGTCCTGGGATGTTTGCGGGTGCTGGTAGGTAAAGCAAGGAAGTGTGGTTAGAAATCGTGCTGTAATGGACCCATTAACCAACGATTTTAAGGGTGGCAATTAAATGTCAAAACTAAATTTTGATATTGTCAGAATTAGATGGTGAAACTGATGGAATTGTTTTGAATTTGATGTTAAAATCATACAATAAAACATTTCATTAATCAACGATTTTAAATTTGACAGGTTAAGATTTTAAATTAAACAGGTTAAGTTTATGGAGGCGGTAGCTTCATTTACTCGTATTGGGGATATCTATGGGTGCTGGAAGGAGAAACATACAGGCGTAGTGAGAAATCGTCCATTAATGTGTAAATTAATCAATGATTTTAAGGGGGTCAACAAAATGTCAAAACTAACTTTGGAGAGTGTTAAAATTAGAACCTTAAAATCGTAGAATTGTTTTTTAATTGAGTTTGAGTAAAATCATCCTTTAATTCATGTCATTAATCGACTATTTTAGGTTAGTGTATAGATTTGATTTATGTGGAGTCTGCAACTGTGTTTACGTAGCCGTGGTGAGAAATTGTACATTAATCAACGATTTTAAGGGTGTTATTTAAACGTCGTTTCTTAAGATTTTATGTAAAAATCATGCATTAAAACACTTTATTAATCTACGATTTAAAAGCGTCGACTAAATGTTAAATTGGAAAATGTCAGAATTAGATGGTGAAATGTGTAGAATAGTCCCTTAATCGACTTTTATGTAAAAATCATGCATTAATACATCCGAATTATCAACCATTTTGAATTAGACAATGAATAGATTTGGTTCATATGGAGACGTCAGCTTCGATTACACGTGTCGGGGATGTTTATGAGTGCGGGAAGGAGAAACATGTTGGCGTGGTGAAAAATCGTGCATTTATGGGCGCATTAATCAATGATTTTATGGGTGTTAACTAAATGTCAAAACTAAATTTGGACAATGTCAGAATTTGAATGTGAAATTAGTGGTATTTTTAAATCGAGTTTAAGTAAAAATTATGCATTAGCACATCCGATTAATCGACGATTTTAAATTAGAGAATGAAAATAATTGGTTTATATGGAGACGGCAGTTTTTTAACACGTATCGGGAATTATATTGAGTGCTGCAAGAAGGAGCACGTGGGGTGGTGAGACATTGGGTATTAATTGACTCATTAATCAACGATTTTAAGGGTGTCAACTGTCGAAACTAAATTTGAACAATGCCAGAATAAAACGGAGAAATTGTCCGAATTTAAGGAAAAAAAATCGTTTATTAATACACCCAATTAATGAATGATTTTAAAATTGGCAACTAAAGATCGAATTTGTACACCCGGCCGCTCTTTGACACTTGAAATTCAGCGCTGCCAACACGTAAAATGCACGGCCTACTAAACCCCCATCCATCGATTATCTTAAATGTCACCCGCTTGGTTAACACTCCATGTCATTTGTCCAAATATGACACCACAATAGTCGGCTTAGGGCGTCTTCCCTTTTCAGGGATGCCAACCTAATTGATCCCCCATCAAGACAACGGTTTTATTGTTCACAGTTTAAAATTTTCGTGTCGCCGAGTCCATCGAACTCTCGTATGAATTGCGGTCTCACCTGAGGATAGCCACGGTAATTTCAAGGTCGCCGCATGTTATTTTCGCGAAAATGTCGTAATGTTCTGATTCTATCGTTTTTGCTGTTGCATGAATCACGCGAACATGTCGTTCATATTTTTTGAGGCATAATTGGATTCCAATTTATGCTTATCCGACTGTACTTTATGTTTTATGCTTATTTTAATTACAGTTTTCTGTTTTTTTTTGCAGGTGAGTGACCGTGGGGGACCAAATATGACGAGAAATCGATTTATTGCTATTTTTAGTGAGTATAAAATCATGTTTCTAAATCAACAAAGGTCGGTACCGCGTGATGCGAACTAATGATAAATCAATATACCAAGTGATCGTATGAAATTTGTGATCAGAGGTTGCCGTGGCAAGCGAAACAGTGACAATTGATACATTTGTCGACTTTCGGCGGTCTTTTGTTTTCCACGGCACACCTGATTAATATGGGGTGGCCACTGTATATGCAGATTTCGCCCCCCTCTCCGTGCGTTAATGAAAGCGGCAGATAACTTCGTTTCAGGACTTGGAAATTTGTTAACACCTCGTCTTTTGTTAACTTATTAGGAACGGTAATTGACGCAGAATGCAGAGATTGAACGTTGTTAACACGTCGCCACCGTTAATTAAGCGGTTTTTAATGTGTCGTTAATTTTACGTTTACGGCGCACTTAATACCTCGTTATTTTGATTGGCCGTTTGTTTCTATGAATTTTTTGTACTTTTTTATGTAATTAAGTGGACGCGTGGCACGAGAATGTGAAGTTTAGTTGTTTTTTTTTTGTTGGGAGCGTCGTGGCGTCGGTTGACGTCTCGCCGCCGTAAAATTCGAGCAAAGGGTTGTTAATGTTGCTTGGGGGTCTGTGGTCGTAAATTTTAATAAGGGATTTGGTTATTTTTTTGCGTGCAATCTTCTGATGGTTTGTGGCGACACCTTGCGGTGAACGGCGCGATTGGTGAGTTATGCAGAGTAATAAATTATTTATCTAGTCGGCTGGTGCTTTGTGAACGTATGTCTGAACGTTAATAAGTCAAATAAATGACAGATGTTAGGCAACGACAGGTATCAAGACATACGTTTATAGAGTACCAGCCAACTAGATTAATAATTTATTTTGTCGCTCTGTGCAGTTATTTTAGACTTTAGATTCTTTAGATTCTTTAGATTCTTTAGATTCTTTAGATTCTTTAGATTCCTTAGATTCCTTAGATTCCTTAGATTCCTTAGATTCCTTAGATTCCTTAGATTCCTTAGATTCCTTAGATTCCTTAGATTCCTTAGATTCCTTAGATTCTTTAGATTCTTTAGATTCTTTAGATTCTTTAGATTCTTTAGATTCTTTAGATTCTTTAGATTCTTTAGATTCTTTAGATTCTTTAGATTCTTTAGGACTATTTAGACTCTTTCGACTTTTTCGACTTTTTAGACTCTTTAGACTCTTTAGACTCTTTACACTTTTTAGACTCTTTAGACTCTTTAGACTCTTTAGACTCTTTAGACTTTTTAGACTCTTTAGACTCTTTAGACTTTTTACACTCTTTAGACTCTTTACACTCTTTAGACTCTTTAGACTCTATAGGTTCTTTAGATTCTTTAGATTCTTTAGATTCTTTAGATTCTTTAGATTCTTTAGATTCTTTAGATTCTTTAGATTCTTTAGATTCTTTAGATTCTTTAGATTCTTTAGATTCTTTAGATTCTTTAGATTCTTTAGATTCTTTAGATTCTTTAGATTCTTTAGATTCTTTAGATTCTTTAGATTCTTTAGATTCTTTAGATTCTTTAGATTCTTTAGATTCTTTAGATTCTTTAGATTCTTTAGATTCTTTAGATTCTTTAGATTCTTTAGATTCTTTAGATTCTTTAGATTCTTTAGATTCTTTAGATTTGTTTAGGCTTGTTCAGGTCAAGTCAGGTTTCTTTAAGTTTATTCAGGTCAGATTCTTCAGATTTTTCAGATTCTTCAGATTCTTCAGATTCTTCAGATTCTTCAGATTCTTCAGATTCTTCAGATTCTTCAGATTCTTCAGATTCTTCAGATTCTTCAGATTCTTCAGATTCTTCAGATTCTTCAGATTTTTCAGATTCTTCAGATTCTTCAAATTCTTCAGATTCTTCAAATTGTTCTGATTCTTTAGATTCTTCAATTACACATTGATACATTTTCCGATTTTCTTGAAATTCCAGGATTGGACTCTTGGTTGTTGGGCCCGAATTTTATTTTTGTTTAAATCTGAGATGTCTTTTAAGAGCTTTTTAATTTTTTTAGTATTTTGTATAAATCTTAAAACTTGAGTAGAAATGGTTGTGACGTAATACTAAAAAATCAGACCCGTATTAGGAAAATTTGGAAAATTTGTACTTTATGTCGGTTTGACCAAAACTTCGTAAAATAGAAACCAAGTGATACTGAAAATGTAGAAAAAATTGGAACAAGCTGTAAAATTACAGGACCGTACTAGAAAATTTATGCTCAATTATTAAATTTCGCCTATTTTGCTAAATTTTGTATTTTCGAGCATTTATTCTTTGTGAAGTTTATTAAAAAATGCAAGAACCATTTTTGGAAAAACCAAAAATTTTAGACTTTTTGCCAAATTTTGAATTTGCGCAATTGTCACTAGAGATGTGTAGACAAAAATTTTGGGCTATGCTAAAGCGATATTGTGAATCTTTTAATTTAACCGTGCATAAGGTTTGTTAAAAATTCCAGGACTGGATTCGAACGTATTGTAGCCCGGTAATTTTTTTTAAATATCACGTGTAGATCGTTCGGAATGGCTCAAATTACGACTATTTCTGGAGACTTGTTTAATTGTTTTATACTGTCAGAGACTTCTGAGTTTATTTACAGCGATTTTAGAAAACAGGACCGTATGCTGAAAATTTTAATAATTCTCAATGTCATTGGAAACGCTAGAATTCCTGACCTTTAGATTCCTGTCGATCCTCAGATTTGTTTGAATTTTCCGTTTGTTTTTTTAAGACGTTTAATACGACTCGGCTCGCGTCGAAGCCTCAAAATAAAAAAAACATCTCAAACTTTTGTCCAACTTTTTGATGAGAAACTAATTACTCGTCTCGCTGCCGCTCGTCTCGACATAATTCAACTTTTGAAATCCCCGACAGCGAAAGTCTCGGGCTTTGTCTCCACGCCAAAGACATCCCCCAGAACAACCAACCAAACCATAAAAATCCCCAGAATCTCGTTAAATTTTATCGTTAAAAGAACCGCGCCAAGTCCTTTCTTTTCCTCGCGTCGCGACGTCTCGCCACCCCGAAATCCCCAACATTAATTACGATTTTCCAAGGGCCCAACTTTTAATAAACGACCAATACAGTTTGACCAACTTCAAAGAAAACCGCCCCACTTGCCCCACATTTAATTCTCGCATTGTCAGCAACAGGCGGAAACTTTTCCGAGGCTTCCCTACATGAAAGCGCAGTTTAAACGACCTGCGGTTCTTAAGAGGATTCGACAGCGGCGTCGACTTCCAATTTGCACTTTCGCTCCAATGTAATGACTTTTCCTGGTCCAACTAGGAAGCGCAACGATTGAATTCATCTCCGGCCCGCTAATGTACGGATGGTTCGTTTCTGGAATAATAATCTCGCTCTGGAATGACTAATCCGGACTAAATTAAGACGCGCTGACCCACAGTCAGTTGGCTAATCCACTGTTCTAAAATTAATTAATTTCGGTCTGATTTCGTATTCGGTCGGAAAATTGCTTTTCGAGAAGTTCGAGAGAAATAATTTATTAGTTTGTTGGCCGGCGCCGGATTTATCGATTAGAAAGTGTTTTGAGAGATTATTGGAAGTGCCTAATCGAGGCGTGCTGTGGCCACCTTGATCAATTGTTTAGATAGGCAACGTTGGTTGCCTAGGCGAGGCGGGCTGCGGCGGTTTCGCCACCGCCCGATAGATGGCGCCACGATGAGTCACGTATTGTTGGTTGCCTAAGTAAGCTGAACCCGATAGATGGCGCCCCTTCACATTTCATCCGTCGGTTGTGAGAGGGCGCTGCCTTCACTGACCCACAGTCGATGGTGTCGTAACCTGACGCTAGATGGCGCTGAATTAAATACCAATAATAATAATTTTAATGCAATAAATGGGCAAAAACGCGCAAATTTTGCAACCGTTGCGTAACACTTCTTCTGCGGTTTCGGTTCAAGGAAACAATTCCAGTTACGCACCGCTTGAGAAGAAAACTCCGCGCGCGCTTTTTACATAACTCGCATTTATTGTGTTTACTTTCTCATTCATAGCGCGGCGAGCTCAAATCTCCAATTCAAATGGAGATTTTCGAACGATTTCAATTAGTGGGGTCGCGGTGGTCAACGTGCGCCATCTGCCATTTGACACCGAGCGACACTTTTCAAAATAATCTCATTACTTCCGCTGGTGTGGTTCGCGCTTTTCATTAAGCTGCGGGGATTTTTTTTCTTTATGTCGAACTGTACTGTATGATGTAAGAATCCGTCGCAACCCCCTCTGACGTTTGGGGTGATTGAAAACGACACGGTAGGAAAACTTGTTTGTAAAAAGCCCCGCGGGCATAAAATGTGAAGAGTTTGGCGTAGTCGCGAGCTTTTGTGGCGGGATTGAAGGGAGTTCGGGCGATGCATGGAAATGAGGTTTTGCATGTTTGAGTTGAATTTTGCGATTTTTATGTTGGCAGGCGGTGTTATAAGGTCTGCGGAAATTTTGGTTTTGTTATGTCAATGTAAGCTCATGTTAACTCTCAATTTTCGTATTTCTTCAACTTACGTTTTTATTCAAGGAGTTTTTTTATTATCATCAACTCTCAATTCTGTGTAAACTGTTCAACTGTCTTACGAGTGCTACGAGTTATATTGCGTACAATAATTGCCTCGTTTTCGACTGTTTTTCTAGTTTATCAACGATAACTCTTAAAAACTCCTAAACTTTTGTAATATTGTTAACACAAACTCCCAAATTTAAACTGCATGTTTACTTCAACATTAACTCTTAAATTGGTATTAACTAGTCTAATGTTAAGCCAGAGGCGTTAATTTTGTCAACACAAACACAGTGTTTGCTTTTTGAGAGTTAACTCTCAGTTTCATATAAACCTCTCCTCCTCCGTGAGGTTTGTCAACAGTAGCTCTTAATTTATTTTTGAAGAAGAAATTTTAGCAAACTTTTTTATGAGTTTCGATTATGTTAAGACCTTTCTTTAAACTGTTTGATCAACTTGTTTATTTTTTGGGAGTTAAGTTTTTCTATGCCAACTCTTAAGTTATTATAATTTGTATAATTTTTAATTTTTTTTTGAGTTTATTTTGCCAATAATAACTTTCAACTCTCAATTTAATAAGAGAACCGCTTCAACCAAGACCGCCAGGAGTTTTTTTTTTTCAACATTAACTCTAAATTTTATGTGAACTGTTCAATTGTTATTACTCGAATTCATCACCATAGTTGCCTCAATTTACGTTGTTGACTATATTTTTTGAGTTTGTCAACGATAACTCTTAAAAACTCTTAAACTTTTATAAAATTGTCAACACAAACTCTAAAATTGAAACTTCATAATATTTACTTCAATATTAACTCTTAAATTTTTATAAGCTAATCAAATGTTAAGCTAGAGAAATTAATTTTGTCAATACAAACTTTTCTACTTAACTCAGTGTTTGCTTTTTGAGAGTTATCGGCATTAACTCTCAGTTTTATATAAGCTACCTCTTCTCCGTAGAGTTTGTTAACAATAACTCTTAATTTCTTCTTAACTTTTTGCGAAGAAAATTTGGCTAACTTTTGTTTTTTTTTGTACGAGTTTATTGTTTCAGCATTAACTCCCAATATTGTATTAACTGTTCAGCTGTTTTTGCAATCACGGTTTGACAGCTTTTTGTGGTTTAAGCTAGCTAAATTTATCAACATTAACTCGTCAACTTACTCTTTAGATTATTAATATTTTAAGAGCTTTCTTTAAACTGTTTAGCCAACTTGTTTATTTTTTGCAGTTAGCTTTTTCTGTGGTAACTCTTAACTTATAATTTGCATAATTTTAGATTTTGCTAATTTGTTCACCTCTCTTTTGTTAACAATTCTAGTTATATTTATCTTAACTTCTTAACTTATGCTTTTGATTCCTCTACTGAGTATTTTTAGGAGTTGAGAACTCTTTATAATTTGTTTTTTGAGAGTTTATTTTGTGATTATTAACTTGCAATTTGCTAACTCTGTTTTTTGCAAGCGTGGCGGGCTGATTTATTTAATTAATAAAGACCTCCAAAAGTTTTTTTTTATCAACTAACTCTCAATATCGTGTAATCTGTCTATTTGAGTTAATTGTGTTGAATTTATCACTCAATGCAACCTTCCCGATTATGGCCTCCGAGGGTTTTTTCTCAACATTAACTCCCAATTTTATGTGAACTGTTCAACTGTTTTTTTGGAGTTTATAAACAATAACTCTTAGAAATTTCTAAACCTGTAAGCAAAACTCGATACAAACTCACATCTAACTCACTTTTTGTTTTTTGGGAGTTTACTGCGTCACCATTAACTCCTAATGTCGTATTACTGCGCAACTGTTTTTTTGCGAGCGCAAAAAATTAATGTAATTAAAATTAATTAGTCAACGGTTAACATAGTCAACTTGTGTCTTGGAGAAATTTTGGGAGTTAAATATTTTGATAAACTCCCAATTTGTTAGAATCTGTTCAGTTTCAATTTGTGAACAGCACTCGTTAAATTTATCAACATTTGCTCTTCATTTACTCTTCAACTGTAACTGTTATTGACCAGTTTCACCAACTTAACTATATTTTGGGAGTTAACTTTGTTGCTGCTAACTCTTAAATTATTTATAATTTTTTTAACTCATCAATTAACTCGTCCAATTTAGGGTTTTAAGAGTTAATTTTGTTAAAATTAATTTCAGTCTGCTATTTGCGGCTTTTGCGAGCGCAGTGAGCCAACTTCATTGAGACAACCGCCTCATCCAACGCCTTTGGGAATTTTGTATGAACTCAATTTTGGGTGAACTATTCAATCGTTTTTATGAGTACATTGAGTTTTATTCATCACCATAGTTGTCTCAACTCACGTCTTTGACTGTTTTTTTGGAATTTATCAACAATAACTCTTCAAATTTTTTTGGGAGTTAACTTTTTAACATTAACTTTTTAGATTTAATTAATTTCTTAGAATCTGTTTACGTTTTTTTTGTTAACAAAGCTAGCTAACGTCAACTCTTCAACTTACCTTTCTTCTGATTGCTTCAGTGAGAGTTTTTTAAAAACTAACTCTTATATTTTTTATAATTTGTTGTAAACAAAACTTGCCAAAATAAAAGACGCTATAGAGTATATAGATGACAACATTGTGATCTGCTTGTTGGGAGAAGATGTACATATCATTTTAGCACGGAATTAAATATTTGATCTCGATTAAAGATTTAATTTATCATCAGTAAACGGAGCCAACATCTCGACACATCTTCTGCAACACTGAAGAATTAACGAGTCTCCTGAGTCCTCTTAATAACAACATCATAAAATTTCAATCCAAACGCGTGTATCTTTGCAACCGGTTTAAAAAACTCTTACAAAGTGTGATTAACTGCGAACCGATCCCAAACCGATCGACTTGGCGCCCAATTTAGCCCGAAATTTATGTCTCCTCCGAACACCTGGAAACGCGTTTTTTCCTCCCTGCAAGATTCGCTCCTAACCCCCTTCCGGCAATATTAAATTCGCACAATACAACGTTAATTGCATGAAAATAACGGGCTTCGTGTATGTAATTGGTGCTAAATTTTCGTCAATAGTGCCCCGAGGTGCCACTCTACCTGTTGTATATTTATGAAAATTGAACTCGTAAATTACGATTGTATGAAAACGTTTAGGGTCGCTAAAATGGGAAGCTGCTTTATTACAACGAGTGCTACAATCTGTCGCGACGAGTTAAGAGAAAATCAAACCCCAATTTATGCACCCCAGGGTGAGTCATCACCACCCTCGTAATTACAGATAAGCAGCGAAATTTTTGGCGGCCCCCTCAGTCAAACACACCTTTACAATTGTCAAGTACGATGTTTACAAAGAAGCAGTCAAGTTGGCGTCTCCATTCCAACCATCAAAACGAGAATATAAAAACAGTATAGTATATTACGCATCGAGGATGAAAAAACCGCCGTTATAACCCGAGCGTGAAAGTCGCGCGGGTGGATGTACCTCTTAGGAGACTCACTTTCAATTGTCTTTCCACCCTTTCTGGAGTCAGTTAATAAGCACCGGATCCCCGACACGTGTTGCCCGCGGGGTGAAATAAAGCACCAAGAGAGACGGTCTGTGTGGGGGGCGTTCAAACAATGCGAATCAATCCGAAACTCTCCAGACAAAGTTGTTCTTGGCGTAATTTGTGCAGTCACTAATCGGGAATGAACTTTCGAGGGATTAAGTCGGCGGTGGTTTATTACAAAACGATTTTGTCGTCTGTACTTGAAATGTAGAATCTAAGTGAAGACAAGTTGGAAGTTGGGGATCAATATCAAACGGTTTTAAGAGAGAATGGAGTTGACTGGGTGAATGCGAAAAATTACAGTTGAGACTTAATGTTAAAGGAATCATTTCTCAAAAAATCACGGAAACTACAATATTAAGAGTTAATATTGGTACAGTAAACTCTCAAATTAAATTGGGAGTTTTATATTTCCGAAATTAGCAAATTTTGATGTATTAAGTTACGCAATAAGGAGTTAATGTTAATAAAGTTAATATTGAGAGTTAATGATGTCACCGTAAATTAAAAAAAAAACAGAACTAAATGAAGTTGAACAATTGAAATTAATGAAATTTAAGTCAATGTCAAAAAATTTACTCCCAAAATATTCTTCCAAGTCTTCTTTACATTCTAGAAAAGTTTGGTGCTTCCGTTTCTCTTCAAGTTTTTTATTTTTTTTAGGTTCTTTTTCTTCAATTCTTTGTTATCTCGTTTTGAGTTCCTCTTTACAAATCTTCAAATTTTTCGATGTTTTAATTTTTACAAAAATTTTTGATTATTATTGAGAATTTCTCGGAATTCAAACGATTCTTTGAGTTCTTGCGATTCTTCTTTTCTGGAGTTCTATCTTTGAGATTATTTGCATTTTTTTAGGATTACTACAATTGGCTTTTTCTGTTTGTATTCTTCACTTTCTTTGGTTTCTTTTTTTCAGATTCGTTCGTTTCTACAGATTTTTTATATTGCTTTGTACTAAGTTAATTTTTTCTTTGAATTGCACAAAATTTTCATATTTTTCGGGTTCTCTTTAATTCTTATTCTTCTTTTTGTTTTTTTATTCAAATATATATTTTGTTATATATGATTGTTTGTTTTTTTTCGATTTCTTTTTCTCAGGTTTGTCTTTTTTTTCAGATTTTATAAATGGATTTATCCTGCTTTCTAAGTAAGTTTCTTCTTTGAATTCCACAAAACTTGTATATTTTTCGGACTTGCTAAAGACTTCTTTCTTCCGTCTTTAATTTCCTCTTCTCAGATTTGTTCGTTTCTTCAAACTTTTAGATAGATTCGCACTTTCCAAGTGATTTTCTTGTTTAAATTCCACAAAATTTTCACTTTCTTCGGATTCTTTCTTATCTTTTTATTTTTATTTTTGTTTGCCTTTTTCTTCAAATACTACGGATTCGTGCGTGTTAAATGGTTTTTTTCTTCCCATATGGGTTTGTATTCTTCATTTTCTTTGACTTTTTCTTTTAAGATTCCTCCATTGTTTCAGATTTTTTAGATGGAATCCTACTGCTTTTTGAGCGAGTTTCTTCTTTAAATTTCCAAAAAAATGTATTTTTTTCGGATTGTCTCTTTTTTATTCTTCTTTTTCTTCAAATTCGTCGGATAAATGACTAAATGACTTCTTACTTCAGATTATCTGTTTGTATTCTACACTGTCTTCAATCTCCTCTTCTCAGATTCGTCCGTTACTTAAAACTTTTTAGATTGGTAATTTCTAAGTGATTTTTTTCTTTAAATTCCACAAAATTTTCACTTTCTTCGAATTCTCTCTTATCTTTTTTATTCTTCTTTTTGTTTGTCTGTTTCTTCAAATATTTCGGATTTGTGCTAAATGACTTTTTTCTTTAGATCAAGGATTTGGATTCTTCACTTTCTTTGATTTTCTCTTCGAAGATTTATCTATTCTTTCAGATTTTTTAGATGGAATTGTACTGCTTTTTAAGTGAGTTTTTTCTTTACATTCCACAAAATTTGTATATTCTTCGTATTCTCTCTTTTTTTATTCATCATTCAAATTCGTCGAATTGATGCAAAATGACCTCTTTCTTCTAATTATCTGTTTGTACTCTTCACTGCCTTTAATTTCCTCTTTTTAGATTCGTCAGTTTCTTCAAACTTTTTAAAATGAATTTCTTTTTTAAATTCCACAAAATTTCTGCTTTCTTCGGATTCTTTTTATTTTTTTTTGTTATACCTACTTTTTGTTTTTCTTTTTTTTAAATACTTCGGATTTGTGTTAAATGGCTTCTTTCTTCACATTCTCTGATTTCTTTTTCTTCAATTTTTTGTTTCTACATATTTTTAGATGGATTCGAACTGTACTGTAAGCGATTTTTTTTAATCTAATGAAATTTTAATATTTTTTGAATTATCTTTTTATTCTCTTGTTCTTCTTTTTATTTTTCTTTTTGTTCAAATAGTTCGAAGACCTGCTAGTCTTTGTAATAGTTTTTCAGGCTTCACATTTTTTCTATTATTTGGCATTTTCTTTTTTATTTCTTTAGCTTGTTTTAAATGTTGCTTTCAAATTTCTTCAAATTCAAATATATATTTTATTTTCTATTTTAATGCTCTTCTAGATCCTTTCTTTTTCTTAAAATGTCTTTCAATGCGTTTCGATTTTTGTATTGTTTTGTTAGCTTCTTTTTTCTCTCTTTTTTTGCGGTTCTTTTGTTTTTATCTTTCTCCTTTCTTTATATTCTTCTAAATCTCTAGATCTTAGAGAAGTTTTGCTTTTTTTGAAATTTCATTTAATTCTGTTTTTAGCCTCTGGGCATGGTTCACTTTTATCATGTTTCCTTAATTACGTCTTCTCGCTTCTTCATTATGAGAAAAGAGTGCGAAATCTTCACTCTCCATCCCCAATCGGGCGCCATTCCGTCCTCTTCCCAGTTAATAAACCACCTTCGATCAACGTAAATTTTTCGAAACCGGTTGCAAACGATACACGAGTTTGTATTGAAATTTTATGATGTTGTTATTGCAGCGTGTATCTAGTGCACTCACGAGACGCTGGTAAAGGTCCAGGTTGCATTCGGACCCCTCAATTCCAATTTAGAAAACAAGAGGGGACATCCATCAAGTGGATTTACCGGTCGGACTTTTTCTTGACCATTTTTTTCGCCGTCACAATGACCGGTGGTCAGATAAGACGATTCTGAGGTTTCGGTTGACCAACAACCGGTGCAATGCCTCCAGGGCCCAATTTAAAAATTCAAAAAATTGCCACTATTGTCCTTAAGGTTGATTGTTGCGATTGGCGATTACAGAGCTCTAACTTATCGGCTTCGCAATTTTCCCTTTGTCAAAGGTGTTTTTGCACAAAGTCGTCGTTTTTTTGCAAGATGGGGGTAATTTCACGCTCTCATTACACGTTTCAACCGTTTTCTTGGTTGAATTAGAGTTTCTACCGGTTGACCAACGCGTCTTGTCACAATGCGTTGATATTTATGAGACATGTAGCTATTGTAGACGCACCGCAAATGGTCACATTTAAAACGTTGGCAGCATTGTCTCGACTGATTTATTGAAGCAGTGGAACGTATGAAATTTTCAGCGGTAATTACCTTAGCCATGACGATTCCTGGGCGAAAGAGCGTGAAAAAGGTACAGAGATGGGACGGTGTTGACGTAAGTCGTTTATTGATTGTGTGTGTGTGTGGAGATGATGACAAAAGATTGAGTCATCGGGCGGTGATAAGCATCGGGGTGCCTATGCGATTTGGGGGGTGTAATTATGGGATCGGGTTTCCTGAGTCATCAGATTGACGGCCAGTTTGGGCTTATCTGAAGTGGGTAGATAAGCGTGAAGCGGTGGCGGCCACAGATAACCATGAGACTTTAAGGGTGGTTTCATTATCTGAGTTGGACACGGAAATAATAAGATCATAAAGAATATAGATAAATAAAAAAATATGAAAAAAAAAAAAAAGAAAATGAACACAGGAAAGAAGAAGTTGAAGAATTTAAAGAGAATACTAAAATCCGAAGATCTAAAATAATATAAAAAGAGGAGAAAGTAAAAGGCTTTAAAAAAAATGAAATAAATCGGATGAACTGGATTAATTTGAAAGGAGAAAATACGAAGAAAACGAAGAATGGAAACAGATAAATTCGGAGAAAGAGTCTCGAAAATAGATGCTAAGCGTCTGAAGAAGTTGAATATAAAACAGAAAATCCAAACGAAAAATTTGAAGTAAAGGAAGGATCTAAAAAAACCATTAAAACTGAGTTTAAAGCAGAATTTAAACAATCTATGGAAAGAATTCGAGAAAATACAATGAATCTCTAAAATTTAAATGAAGTTAAAGAGTTAAGAAGAATATAAACAGAAAATCTGAAGAAAGAAACCATTTTGCACCCGCAATAAACGGGTTTCTTTAAGAACTTGGATGATTTCGTGCAGATTTCTACTGTTTTCTTGCAATTCAGCTGTTGCATTTTGATAAAAATAGGTGTTTTTGTAGATTTCGAGCTCTTCTTTGCAAGTCCAAGCCAGAAAACGGCGAGAATCAGCGACGAATCGTCGTTTAGCATCAAAATAAGCGAATTTCTTTAAGAATTTTGATGATTTCGTGCAGATTTCTGCGGATTTCTTACAATTGAGCCGTTGAATCTTCATAAAAAGTGGTGGTTTTGTAGATTTTGAGCTTTTCTTTGCAAATCCAAGCTAGAAATTCGAAGTATTTGAAGAAAAGGACAAACAAAAAGAAGAATAAATAAGATAAGAGAGAATCCGTGGAAAGTAAAAATTTTGTGGAATTTAAAAGAGAACTTCACTTAGAAAGTACGAATCTACCTAAAAAGTTTGAGGAAACGAACGAATCTGAGTAGAGGAAATTAAAGACAGTGAAGAATACAAACAGGTAACAGGAAGAAAGAGATTATTTTGCATGAATCCGACAAATTTGAAGGAAAAGAAGAATAAAGAAAGAGAGAGTTCGAAGAATTCACAAATTTTGTGGAATTTAATGAAGAAACTCACTTGAAAAGCAGTATAAATCCATTTATAAAATAAGGAAAAACGGACAAATCTGAGAAAAGGAAATCGAAGAAAACAATCGGATGATAGAAGCCAAATTAGGTCGAATCCAAAATATATATTTAAAGGAAAAAACAAAAAGAAGAATACGAAATAATGAGAGAATCCGAAGAAAATGACAAAATTGTGGAATTTAAAGAAGAAATTTTTTTAGAAAGCAGTACAAATTTATTTTTAAAAAACTAAAAAAAAACGACGAATCTGAGAATGGAAAATCAAAGGAAATGTAGAATACAAATTGATATTCGAAAGAAAGAAGTCATTTGCAAGAATCCGAAGTATTTAAAGAAATAGACAAACCGATAAAAGAATAAAAAAAAATAAAGTAATATTATAATTTTTTGGAATTCAAAGAAGAAATTGTCTTAGAAACCAATATGAACCCTTCTAAAAAATCTGAAAAAATGGACGAATTTAAGAGGGGGAAATCAAAGAAAGTCAAGAATACAGACAATCGGACTAAAAAATCTATTTAGTATTTGAAGGAATAGAAAAATAAATAAAAAAATAAAGAGAACTTGAAAAATATGAATATTTTATGGAACTTAAAGAAGTAGTACGAATCTGTCTAAAAATATGAAAAAACGGATGCATCTGAGCACAGGAAATCAAAGAAAGCGAAGAATACAAACAGATAAAACGAAGCCATTTAGCTCGAAGTTGAAAGAATAAAAAAATAAGGAGAGAATCCGATTAATATAAACATTTTGTGGGATTTAAAGAAGAACATCACTTGAAGAGCAACACGAATTTGTCCAAAAAAATATGAAGAAACGGACGAATTTGAGAAGAGGAAATTAAAAAAAATGAAGAATACAAACAAATAACTGCAAGAAAGAAGCCGTTCAGCGGAAATCCGAAATAAGAATAGATAATATTGTGAGAGTTCAGAGAATATAAAAATTGTGTAGTATTTAAAGAAGTGATTGACTTAAATAAATACGAAACAATCTAAAAAATAATAAGAAAAATAAGGAATACAAACAGAAAATTTGAAGAAAGACCATTTATATTTTCCCAAAGAAAATCCTGGAAAAGATGCGTAGAATTTGGAGACCTGAAGTATATACAGAAATTACTGATTCAAGCATTAAATAAGAGTTAAACAAACTTATGAAGAAAATCCGAAGAAATCCAAAAGATTTACAAAGAATCTTTAACAAAAAATTTGAAAAATCTGCATTTAAAGATTCTAGAAAAAAAATTCGAGCATTCCAATGTGCAAGAATGTAGAGAGGACTGCGAATCTAAAATGACCATCAGATAATAAAGAAATTTAAGAATTGCTAAAGAATCTTGCAGAAGCATAAAAGGTTCGAAGAGTCAAAAGAACCCACTGAACCAAAAAGAGAATTTGAAAAATACATATGTTTGCTACTTGTATGTTCTCAAATAGAAATTCGTTTTAGGAACCACTAAAAATCTGATGAATTTGAAGAACTTGAAGAATCCGAAGACAGAATCTGAAGGTATTTTTAAGAACCTCCAGAAATTGACTGAAATAGAGAAGTCGAAGATTCTGGAAACTTGTCAAGAATCCAAAAATCTGAAGAATGCTAAGTAAAAGTAAAACAAAAAAATGCTTAATCTAAAGAAGATAAAGAATGTGTGGAATATCTGAAAAGAATCTGAATAATACAAAAAAATTAAGATGTGAATTTCCAAATCACAAGTTGAAAGAACTTAAGGATAGAATTCCAGAAAAGAAGAATTGAGAAAACTCGAAGAATTGGTTGAATTCTGAGAGATTCTTCATAAATTAAAACATTTTGGAAAAATTGAAGAAAAAGACATCAAAGAATTTGACAGATTTGAAGAATCGTATGAGATAATGCAGAAGAAGAACCTAGAATGGGAAAAAACTTGAAGAACTGAATTAGTTTTTTTCACTCTTTTCAGTTCTAAAAAGATTTTTTTCCTTTTTACTTTCTTTTCGTAACTTATTCAAAATCTTGTTTCAAAGTTTTTAATTCTGCGAATTTTTCGTCCGATTTTTATCTTTCAATTTTTTCATTTTTTTATGCTTTAGTTTCTCTTTCTTTGCATTTTTCTAAGTTTTGATTTTGATTTTTGAGTTCTTTTTTTATGTTCTTCAAATTCTTAAAATTCTTCTTAAAATCAAGTTAGTTTTTATCCTCTTTTTATTAGATCAGTATTCCTAATTCTCATCTGAATTCTGCAAAATTTAAAATTCCCTTCGGGTTTGCTTTAATAAAATTTGACACGTTTTTTAGTTTTTGTATTATTTCCTGAATTATCTAATCCGAACCTCGCTAATAATCCGTCCAGGATTTTTATATTTTTATTGCAGAGGTCAAAATTCTGTAGAAAACTAAACATCAATGTTAACGAAATTAGCTCGCATCGCTGACTGTCTAGACAACTTTCCGGAAACGAGCAAAAGCAACTTCTCGCCTAACGAACATCCCTCCTTCAAAAAACTCTCCAAATTTCCATTAACTTGTCAAACAACCCCAATAAAACTACAATCGCGACTTTAAAAGAAGTGCCCTTCGCCCTCCACTAAAATGATTGACGCGAGATTGATTCATTTCAACTTTAATCTCCCAACAATCAATCACTTTTCTATGAAAACTCGACATTTTTATTTAAATTCGTTTGTTTTGACTGTTTCTTTTTCTTCCAGGTGAGTTACAGCGCAGAAACGGGGGAACTGTAATTGAATTCAAGACGGATCGTTGTACGATAAATCATCCTCTGCGATTCTTGTAAGTTTTAATTTGATTTCCATCCGGTTCAAACAAGCAGATAAATTGAAGAACTCGTTCGTTTTGATGGCTTTGACCATTAGAAAACTATTCTGATGTAATTAGAGACATTCTTAAAAGGTAAAATATTGTCGTCTAATGAGCGGTCCTTCGGTTAGGGCCGGTTTAAGGGCTTTGTTCGCACCTGAACTAATAAATAGATAGATTCTAGGAGAGTATTAGCATAGGGATGGGACGGTGGCTAGACGAAGGGAGGTTTTTTTTCAACGACCGGAGCTAACCGGAGCGAATTGAATTTCTCTATTAATGGTTGGCATTCGTGATTCATTAAAGTTCCGGTTGCGATTGGCTTTGGGAAAGAATGGTGTATGTCGTAGCTAACACCAGCGCGGTTTTGACGGGCGAAAACTGACAATTTGGGAGTTTTCGAACAGATATCCGACGGACGTTCAAAATTCATTCATTCAAAATTTTTATTTTTTAAAAAATTGAATTCTATCAAATGTGTAAAAAGAGATGTTGAGAATCTCCCAAGGATATTTAAAAAAAAAGAGGAACTGTAATGAAGAAATAGTACGAAACTCCGAAGAATTTAACGATAAAAGGTAGAAGATAAATTGAAGCATACAAAGAATTTGAAGAATCTGACAGAAGCGGAGGTTTCGAAGAATCGAAAAAGCAAAACTAACGAGAAAAGCTAGAAGTACTGAAGTGTGTAGAGAATTTGAAGATTTTGAGAAATCTCATGAGAGAATGTGAAGAATGTAAAGAGAAAATCCGACGATAGAGGCCAAAGGAAGATAGGTGCAAAAAACGTCTTCGAGAGTCAGAAGACGAGAAAGATTAATCCAAAATGAAGAATGAGCTTAAAAGAGAATCCGGAATCCGGAAAATATGCTTGAAACTTGTGGACTTTCAAGAAGAAATGGACATAGAAATCACCAAGAATTAGAAGAATTTAAAGGACCTAAAGGATCTGAGAAACTGTAGTGACGAGAAGAAGAAATTAACGATTAAAGTTACAAGATAGATTGAAGCGTAAAACGAATTTAAAGAATATGACGAGGATTTCGAAGAAATTGAAGAATCTAAAGAAAAAAAACGACAATGGAGAATAGGAGCATAAAATGTCTTCCAAGACTCAAAAGATCTAAAACAGGAAACGAAAATGCAGAATGAGCTCTAGAGAGAATCTGAAATATAAGTTTGAAACTTGTGGTCTTTCATGAAGAATTGTACATTAGAACTCACCAAGAATTTGAAGAATTGGATGAACTGAAAGAATCTGAAGAACTGTAATGAAGAAATACTACGAAAATCCAAAGAATTTAACGATAAAAAGTAGAAGATAAAATGAAGCATACAGAGAATTTGAAGAATCCGACAAAGAATCGGAAATTTTAAAGAATTGAAAAAGCAAATATAACGAGAAAAGCTAGAAGAAGTACTGAAGTGTATAAAGAATTTGAAGAATTGGAGAAATCTGACGAGACAATTTGAAGAATTTGAAGAATCTAAAGAGAAAATCCGACGATTTCTAAAGGAAGATATGTGCATAAATCGTTCTGAAGAGACAGAAGACGCGAAAGAAGAATCCAAAATGAAGAATGAGATTTAAAAAAAAAAACGGAAAAAAAGTTTGAAACTTGTGGAGTTTTAAGAAGAAATGGACATGGAAATCACCAAAAATTAGAAGAATTTGAAGGACCTAAAGGATCTGAGAAACTGTATTGAAGAAACTACGAAAATTTTAAGAAATTGAGGAATCTAAAGAAAAAACAACGACGATAGAGGTCAATGGGCCAACAGGATCATAAAATGTCTTCAAGACTCACAAGATCCAAAACAGGAATTGAAAATGAAGATTGAGCTCTAGAGAAAATCTGAAATATAAGTTTGAAACTTGTGGTCTTTCAAGAAGAATTGTACGTTAAAATCACCAAGAATTTGAAGAATTAGAAGAACTGAAAGAATCTGAAGAACTGCAATGAAGAAATACTACGAAAATCCAAAGAATCTAACTTTAAAAGTTAGAAAATAGATTAAAGCATACGAAGAATTTGGAGAATCTGATGAGGAATCCGAAGATTTTGAAGAATTTACAGAGAGAATTTGACGATAAAGCTAGAAGACAGAATAAAGGCTTCATGAAATTTGAGGATTTAAAAAATTTCACGAAAGAAGTTGAAAATTTGACCGCATTTGAAGAAAATCTCACTATAGAAGCCAGAGGAGGATAAACAAAAAAAGCAGCGGATTTGATGAATACAATGTGAAGAACCGAAAAAAAAGAAATTCCGAGCGCCGAAAGAGCGAACTTAATAAACGTTTAAAAAAGATAAGAATCTGAATTAAATTAATAAGAGACAAATAGCCCTTCAGTGGCACAAAATTGCGTTAATGCAGTTGCTAAGGTAGCATTAGTTTGATTGGAGTTGCTAAGGCGCAATTCTTATTTGCACTGTCTCAATTCAACATGAAATCGAACCTAAAGACACTTGAAAGAAGCAAAAATATCTAAAAAAAAATTTGGAATAGATATTAAGAAAAATTTGTAGAAATTTGAAGAGTCCATCAAGTCGACAAGAAAACTCAAAAATTCAAAGGACTTGAAGATTCTAAAGGGGAAATCCAACGATAATCCAAATTGGATTGAAACAATTTTTGGACAATTTGAAGAATTTTGGAACAGAAGCAGGAGAGCTAATATAAAATAGACCCTAAACAGCTAGAAGACACTGAAGAAAAATTTGGGAATGGGAAAATGAAGACCATGGAATTCAAGAAATTGGAAGCCAGAATGGAAACAGAGATTTTGAAGAATTTCAAAAATCAATTTAAATTATTTAAGATCATGAACTAAAGCATCCAAAAAGAAGAAGGAAGGGGTGATGAATTTGTATAAACTGAAGGAAAAATGCGATGAATTTGAAGGATAGAAGAGGTTCCCTTTTAAATAAAGATTCCAATTAAAGACTTCTAAGAAATCTGGAAAAATTTAGGAATTGAAACGACGATTTAAAGAAGCTCTAAATAATTGGAAAAATTTTAAGAAATTAAAAGTGTTTTTAAAAAGATAATCCGAAGACTTTTTAAAGAGAAAATCCGACGATTTACAAAGGAGGATAGATGCATAAATCGTCCTCAAGAGTCAGAAGACGCGAAAGAGGAATTCAAAATGAAGAACGAGCTTAAAAAAAATCCGGAAAAAAAGTTTGAAACTTGTGGAGTTTTAAAAAGAAATGGACATGGAAATCACCAAAAATTAGAAGAATTTGAAGGACCTAAAGGATCTGAGAAACGGTATTGAAGAAACTACGAAAATTTTAAGAAATTAACGATAAAAGTTAGAAGATAGATTGAAGCGTAAAACGAATTTGAAAAATTTGACGAGGAATTTGAGGAAATTGAAGAATCTAAAGAATAAAAAACGACGATAGAGGCCAATGGGCCAATATGAGCATGAAATGTCTTCAAGACTCAAAAGATCCAAAACAGGAATTGAAAGTGAAGATTGAGCTCTAGAGAAAATCTGAAATATAAGTTTGAAAATTGTAAGAAGAATCACCAAGAATTTAAAGAATTGGATGAACTGAAAGAATCTAAAGATCTGTAATGAAGAAATACTACGAAAATTTAAAGAATCTAACATTAAAAGTTAGAAAATAGATTAAAGCATACGAAGAATTTGAAGAATCTGATGAGAAATCCGAAGATTTTGAAGAATTTACAGAGAAAATTTGACGATAAAGCCAGAAAAGAGATTAAAGTCCACATGAAATTTGAGGATTTAAAAAATTTTACGCATTTGAAGAATCTAAAGAGAAAATACAACTATAGAAGTCAGAGGAGGATAAGGAATAAAAGAACCATTGGATTTGATGAATACAATGTGAAGAACCGGAGAAAAAGAAATTCCGAGCACCGAAAGCGCAAACTTAATAAACGTTTAAACGACAAGAGTGGAAGGAAAAATGGAAAGAATCTGAATCAAATTAATAAAAGACAAAGCAGAAATATCTGAAGAAAAATTTGGAATAGAGATTAAGAAAAATTAGTAGAAATTTGAAGAGTCGATCAAGTCGACAAGAGAACTCAAAAATTCGAAGAACTTGAAGAATCTAAAGGGAAAATCCAATGATAAGAATTAAAAAGATTATCAATATTTCAAATTGAATTGAAACAATTTTTGGACAATTTGAAGAATTTAGAAAGAGAAGCAGGAGAGCTAATATAATTTTAATTATAAGTTTAGTTCAATTAAAAATAGACCCTAAACAGGTAGAAGACTTTGAAGAAAAATTTGGGAAAAGGGAAAATGAAGACCACGGAATTCAAGGAATGGAATGAAAACAGAAACTTTGAAGTATTTCAAAAATCATTTTAAATTATTTAAGATCATGGAACTAAAGCATCCAAAAGAAGAAGGGGTGATGAATTTGTAGAAATCGAAGGAAAAATGTGAATTTGAAGAATGGAAGAGGTTCCCTTTTAAATAAGAATTTCAATTAAAGACCTCTATGAAATCTGGAAAAGTTTAAGAATTGAAACGACGATTTAAAGAAGCTCTAAATAATTGGAAAAATTTTAAGAAACTAAAAGTATTTTTAAAGAGATAAGCTTTTTTAAAGAGAAAATCTGATAGTAGAAGCTAAAAATGCTAGAAGGGAATTCGGAGAATCTGAACAAATAGAAGAAGACAATGAAAAGAGCCGAAGAAAAAATATTCCAAAAAACGCTTGAGCGAAAATGGAGAAAATGAAAAAAAGAGGATTTGAATTCAATTTATAAAAGTTAAAGAAACCTGAAAGGGGCAGAAGAATCTGAAGAAAAATTTAAGTAAAGAGAAAATGAAGATTGCGGAATTTAAAGAATTGCTTTGAAAAGAAGGAATAAAACATAATCTGAAAATAAGTAAGTAAAAAAGCTCAAAAAGGCACTCCGAAGAATTTCAAGGAACTAAAATGGGAAAAGGAGCAGAAGAAACAGAAATTTCGAGCAACGAAAGAACGAATTTAATAAACAGTCAAAAGACTTGCAGAAGAAGGAAAATTGTAAAGAATTTAAGGATTGTCAGGAAATAATGCAAAGATTCAAATTTGAAGAAATCATCAGATCTATAGAGACTTAAAAGAATTCAAAATGACAATTCGAATAAAATCTAACAAAGTCAAAGAATTAGAGAAGACGGCAATAGAAACTTTTAAATTTACGAAAATCAAAGGATCTAAAGAGAGAATCTAGAAAATCTGGATAATTTGAAAAATCTAGAAAGATAGTTCAGAGAAATTCTGAAGAAAAGGAAGAATTCATAAAAAAACGTTTAAATGGAGAAAATCGAAAAATACTGATGAGATCGAACAATAGAAGACTGCGAATAATCGTAACACTTTGAAGAATCTAGAGAAAAATTTAACAAATTTCGAAGAATTCAAAACGAGAATCTGAAAGTAATTCAAAGAATTAGAAGAATCTTCGATCCGAATTTTGAAAGAATTTTGGAGTTTTATACAAATATTGTGCCCAAAAAAAGCGTCAAAGCAAAGAGGAAATCTAATTACAATTTAAAAAATGTCGAACAAAATGAAGAGTATAATAAGAAGAGCCATAAACGTAATTCCCATTAACCTGAAGAAGCGATAAAACTTTTTGTTTCAACAATCGATTTGTATCCATTTCCGCACGTTTCCTCCGAACTCAATTTAGCGATTTCGTCCGAATCCCCTACGTCCGTCGTTAACCCTGGAATTTGTTGTGCGCACTGACCCCATGAAGTTCGTCAAGACGTGCATTGTCTGAAAATACGTCCATCAACTTTGGCACTCGTTCGCTCTGACAGCTGGATCCTCGTCATTCTATAAACGTTACAAATATCCTATTGTAGAAAAAGCATTGTTCTACACCTTTTCGGTTGCTCCGTTTTTTCTTACAAGTTAATGTTACTACAATAACAATACACCGGGAAGAAAGTGAGTTTTTGATGAACTGTCAGTTTCGATTACTCTCCAGCGTTTTTCTCACGTGCCACCCTGTATATGGTAATGCGCCCGAGCTATGATTTGCTCGTTAAGCCACAAGAGAGGGTCGTAGATTAAGCTAATGCTATCTTTTACAATGAGATTATCGTTAGGTGGATATAAATAGCTATGCTAATGGAAGAGAGTGATTTGCATGCTTCGGACGGATTTTATGACAGAGATCCACTTCGTAGATAAGACACGACAAACTGCACTGTCTTCTGCTTGTCCAAACGAGGGCACTTTGTTACAGATCCGGACTTGACTCCGCGCGACTCTATGACCTCCTCTTTTCGTTTTATTATAATCGTGATGTCTACTTCAGACGTTCACGTTACAGTTTATGTTTATAAAATGTTGGAACGTGAGCGGGAAATGTGCAATAAAGTTTACGAAAATGTGACCTTTATACGTCGGATTGTTGGAAAATATGCAACATGTTGTTTGAGTTTTGTAGAATTTGCTTCTATTTGTACCTATTGATTGGTAACTTCGCGAGTATTGCCTATGTGTGATGTACAACTCTTTATCTTCGGCAGCACACAGCTAAAAATGCAGAATTTTTGCGAAAAGCTCATAGCGAAAGCTCACTCACATTCAACGCATCAAGATGGGCTGTATAATGATTAATGAAAAATTGGTGATAAAATAAATAATTAGTTGTATAGTGAGTATTTTATAATCCGCATTTTTTCATTACGCAACTAGTTAAATAACAAAGCTCATTAGACAACGTTTTTACAGTTTTTGCGGCTTGATTATTCTATAGAAAATTTCTTAAATTAACTAATTTTTAGAATTTATATTCTAAATTATTGGTTTATCTCTTTAGATTTTTTTCAGTTGTCATTAAAATGTCTTTTTAGTACATTTAAACTCTTTAGATTCTTTAATTTTAGATATGTTAAGAATTATTCAAGTTTTTCCGAGCTAAGTTGGCAATTTTTTTAGAACTGTTTGGGACTTCTGGATCCTATTTTGGGACCTTTCAATTTAATTTCTTGTATTCTTTAATTTTGTTTTCCTCTGTTATTCATTTATTTATAAAGCTTTCCCAAATTTTTCAGATTGTTTTTGGACTGCACAAATTTTGTTCTTGTTACATTAAAAATGAAGAAATTACAAGCTGTTGAAAAATTTTGTTAACATTTTTGCAGTTCTCCAAAAAAAAATTCTAAAAACTCTTATTGTTGCTATAAATTTCTCTAAATTTGAAAAGATAGCTAATAGTGATATTTTTCTCAAAATTCATTAAAATCGTATAAAAAATCAGTAGCGTTTTTTTTTGTTCACAAAACTAAAATTTCTAAAAATTCGTCTACTTGAGCTAGATTTATGCAAACTAGTGAATTTATTAAAACAATCAAAGGAAACAACGTGTACAAATTTTGTTCTTGTGACATATAAAATAAAGAAACTACAGGCTGTTGAAAAAATTTGTTAACATTTTCGCAGTTCTTCAAACAAAAATTTCTAAAAATTCTCATTGTTGGTCTAAATATTTCTAAATTAGCACTTTTAATAAGACAGCCCTAAATTTCGGTTAATCGCATTAAAAATGAAAAAATTACGAGGTATTTAAAAACTTTAGCAGCATTTTTTTGTTCATAAAATGAAAATTTCTAAAAATTTGTCTGTTTGAGCAAAATTTTTACAAATTGGTGAATGTATTATAACAGTCAATTTAATAAGATTGCCAATAGTGATATTTTTCTCAAATTTCGTTAAAATCGCATAAAAAATTAAGAAAATATGGGATCTTAAAAAAATTGGTAGCGTTTTTTTTTTGGTCACAA
The DNA here is from genome assembly GCA_029298725.1 of Gnatocerus cornutus. NCBI lineage: Eukaryota > Metazoa > Arthropoda > Insecta > Coleoptera > Tenebrionidae > Gnatocerus > Gnatocerus cornutus. The sequence continues at coordinate 19,775,010 of CM055512.1, read as the reverse complement.
AACTAAAATTTCTAACAATTCGTCTATTTGAGCTAAATTTTTACAAGATTTTTTTTCAGTTGTCATTAAAATGTCTTTTTAATATATTCAAACTCTTTATATTCTTTAATTTTAGATATGTCAAGAATTATTCAAGATTTTCCGATTTTGATCTAAAAAATTGTATTATTTTGAATTTTTTTATGAGGAATTTTGTATAAACATTTTTTACACTTGAAATATAAAATTTTTTAAAAATTTATGGCTGTACGATTTTTAGGATTCGGTTTTTTATATTCTCACCATTTTTGAATTTTCTTAAATAACTTTCGAAATTCAAAAATTTAAGAAGAAATTTTCCAAATATTAATTATTATTTATCTAATAATAACAGTTTAAAAAAATTTCATAATAGTTTTGAAATCAAAATCAGAAATTTTTAGATAATTCTATCTATCTAAATATTGACGCAAAATTTTCAAAAACTACAAAAGAACTGTTCCAAAAATTCTATAATTTTGGAAGATTTTTGAAAAATCTAATAATTCTAAGAGTTTTTTTTTTGATGAAAAGTTCTGAATTAAAATTAGGATAATCTTGAACAATTTTTAAAATATTTAAAATTTTACACAAAATTTTCAAAAATTCTAAACGAGCGGCTAAAAAAATTATGATTTTGCAAGATTTTTGGAGAATTCTTTGAAAGTTTTGGGAATTTTAAGATCATTTTTCCGATTTTCTCATTATTTTTATTTTGGTGGTTTTTTAGGGTTTTTACATTCTTCACCATGTTTGGAATCCTTGGGAATAACTTTTGAACTACAATAATTAGTTTAAGAAGCAATTTCCAAAATATTAAAGTATTTAAAAAAATCTAAGAGTTCGTTAATATTTCGGTACTTAAACAAAATTGGAAAATCTTTAATAATTCCTAAAAAATTTTAAATTTGACACAAAAATTCCATAAACTCAAATCGAACCGTTTCAAAAATTATATCATGGAAGATTTTTTGCAGAATTTTCGATAAAATTCTGTGAAAGTTTTGGAAATTTTTGGGAACATTTTAACGATTATTTTGGTTTTGTTTTTTTCTTTTTTCTTTATTTTTTTTACATTCTTCTCCATTTTAAAAACATTGAGTAATTTTCAGAATACAAAAATTTAAGAAGAAATTTCGAAAATATTAAGATATTTGATAATTCTAAGAGTTTCATTTGTTTTTATTAAATGTTCTGAAATGAAAATCAGAAAATCTCGTTTAATTTTTAAAATACACAAAATTCGACACAAAATTCACAATAGGTATGTAATCATAAACGAACGGTTTCAAAAATTTTGTGATGTTTTAAGATTTATTGTAGAATTTTCTATAAAATTTTTGAAAAGTTTTAAAAAAAATTGTGGCTGTACGATTTTTCGGACCATATTAACGATTATTTGTTTTTTTTTATTGTACTGATTTTTGGGTTTTTTATATTCTTGGCAATTTTGGAATTGAATAACTTTCGAAATGCAAAAATTCTAAAAGAAATAATAAATAGAATATTGATATTTTTTTATTATAATCTTGAAACTTTAGAATTTACAGATTTTTATAGGTAAAATGAAAATCGGAAAAATTTGTTAGTTTGAAAATCGACGTGTATAAAAATGCAATTTTTTCCTAATTTGCCTATTAACGCACCCAATGCGAAAACAGTCTATTAATGCGCTCAAAACGAATGCAGAAATAACTCTGTTGAAAAATGTAATTTTTGACGTTTGAAAACCACTTGACAGATTGTTATTCGTCGAGAAACAACTTCATGGCCATCTATGTTATTCAGAAACCTCAATCTACGTGTTTTTATCGACCACCTGTATAAATCATCCTAAAGCCTACTCGCCTTGCTTGGTAAAATAACAACCGTTCCGCGATAATTCCTCGCTCTTGTACCTATTTGGTGCGGTTCCAGCTAACTACCAACCGATGTAGGTTAATTAACCGGAACGACAGCAACATGCAATCACGATAGTTCAAGGGTCGGCATTTTTCAATTTTCAATTTCCGATTACGTCGGCGCTATTGGAAAAATCGAGGCCACCTGTTGAAGCGCAAAATTTTCGCAATCCGAAAGTAAAAATATCCGTCCTCATTGATTTTTCATCGACATATGCCAAGCCACACGCCACGCGTTGTCGAGCACTGCAATTTGCGCCATGTTAATTACACATTAATAAACATACCGTTAACATGTCATCAGCGACTAGATTCTTTATATTTTAATTCGGGTGCAGATGGTGCGACCGGTCATTGTTTCCACCCTTTAACACACTCAATGGATTTTGATCAAGTGGGGCCGCTTTAGATTAATTAGTTGGCGTGAATTATTCATGAGAGGCGATTTCGCGAAATTCATTACTAATTAACTAATTACACTGGGCGCCAAAAGTTGCGGACAAAACGCCAAAACTTAAGGACCGAACTATACACCAATTGGGTTTTTCAACCGAAATGTAAAAAATTCATGACGTCATAATGAAATCAGTGACTGAGTGACTTCCTGGCGTGTGTCCCCGAAAAGTGGGCGTTCGCCGGCTCCTGTATGTGCAAGCACCCTCGAATGGCAGTAGCGTGGAGTGTCCGACGGCGCGAACGGGGTTGACCATCTGTCAAATACCATTAGCTATGCTGGAACCGCTAAAAGGCGAGATGCGATCTGTGAAGCCAAAGGGTCAGCTATCCACGTGCAGTCTATGATAATTATAACCCCGTATATGGAGGGTAGTCGGGTTTCACGCCCACCGCGGATCCAACAGCTGGTTTGTTGGAGGAAAAAAATGAAAAATGTGGAGCTAAGTTGGCAATTTTTCTAGAACTGTTTGGGACTTCTGGATTCTATTTTGTGGATTTATTTTAATTTTTTGTATTTTTAATTTTGTTTTTGTCTGTTATTCATTTTTTTAATGTTCCTTCCGTAAAGCTTTCCCAAATTTTTCAGATTGTTTTTGGAATGCACAAATTTTGTTCTTGTGACATTAAAAATAAAGAAATTACAGGCTGTTGAAAAAATTTGTTAACATTTTCGCAGTCCAAACAAAATTTTCTAAAAATTCTTATTTTGGTATAAATTTCTCTAAATTTAATAAGATAGCCAAAAATTGATATTTTTCTCAAATTTCGTTAAAATCGCATAAAAAATGAAGAAAATACGGGATCTTAAAAAAAATCAGTAGCGTTTTTTTTTGTTCACAAAACTAAAATTTCTGAAAATTCGTCTGTTTGAGCTAAATTTTTACAAATTGGTGAATTTACTAAAACAGTCAAGAGAAACAACATGCACAAATTTCGTTCTTGTGGCAATAAAAATGAAGAAATTACAGACTGTTGAAAAAATTTCTCAACATTTTCGCTGTTCTCCAAACAAAAATTTCTAAAAATTCTTATTTTTGGGCTAAATTTCTCAAAATTAGCACTTTTACTAAAACGGGCAAGAGTGATAATTTCTACAAATTTTGCTAAAATTGCATAAAAAATGAAGAAATTACAGGCTGTTGAAAAAATTTGTTAACATTTTCTCAGTTCTCTAAACAAAAATTTCTAAAAATTCTTATTTTTGGGCTAAATTTCTCTAAATTAGCATTTTTACTAAGACGGGCAAGAGCGATAATTTCTACAAATTTTGTTAAAATAGCATAAAGAATGAAGAAATTACGGAGTCTTCAAAAATTTAGAACCTTTTTTTTTCTTCATAGAACGAAAATTTCTAAAAATTAGTCTATTTGAGCTAGATTTATGCAAACTGGTGAATTTACTAAAACAATCAAAGGAAACAATGTGTACAAATTTTGTTCTTGTGACATATAAAATGAAGAAACTACAGGCTGTTGAAAAAACTTGTTAACATTTTCGCAGTTCTCCAAACAAAAATTTCTAAAAATTCTTATTTTTGGTTTAAATATTTCTAAATTTGCACTTTTAATAAGACAGCCAGTAGTGATGTTTTCCTTAAATTTTGGTTAAATCGCATTAAAAATGAAAAAATTACGGGGTGTTAAAAAATTTAGTAGCATTTTTTTTGTTCATAAAATGAAAATTTCTAAAAAATTGTCTATTAGAACAAAATTTTTACAAATTGGTGAATTTATTAAAATTGTCAAGAGAAAAAACATGCGCAAATTTCGTTCTTGTGACATTAAAAATGAAGAAATTACAGGCTGTTGAAAAAATTTGTTAACATTTTTGCAGTTCTTCAAACAAAAATTTCTAAAAATTCTTATTGTTGGTCTAAATATTTCTAAATTAGCACTTTTAATAAGACAGCCAGTAGTGATATTTTCCTTAAATTTCGGTTAAATCGCATTAAAAATGGAAAAATTACGGGGTGTTAAAAAAAAAATTTAGTAGCATTTTTTTTTGTTCATAAAACGAAATTTTCTAAAAATTTGTCTATTTGAGCAAAATGTTTACAAATTGGTAAATTTATCAAAAAGATTTTAACAAGAAAAAAAAATTTCTCTCAATTTAATAAAATAGCCAATAGTGATATTTTTCTCAAATTTCGTTAAAATCGCATAAAAATTAGGGGATCTTAAAAAAATTAGTAGCGTTTTTTTTTATTACTAAACTAAAATTTCTAAAAATTCGTCTATTTGAGCTAAATTTTTACAAACTGGTGAATTTACTAAAACAGTCAAGAGAAACATGCACAAATTTCGTTCTTGTGGCATTAAAATGAAGAAATTACAGGCTGTTGAAAAATTTTTATAACATTTTCGCAGTTCTCCAAACAAAAATTTCTAAAAATTTTTATTTTTGAGATAAATTTCTCTAAATTAGCACTTTTACTAAGACGGGCAAGAGTAATAATTACTACAAATTTTGTTAAAATCGCATAAAAAATGAAGAAATTATGGGGCCTTAAAAAATGTAGTAGCATTTTTTTTTCTTCATCGAACGAAAATTTCTAAAAATTCGTCTATTTGAACTAGATTTATGCAAACGTGAATTTACTAAGACAATCAAAGGAAACAACGTGTACAAATTTTGTTCTTGTGACATTAAAAATGAAGGAATTTTCTCTAAATTAGCGCTGATTATAAGACAGTCAAAAGTGATAATTTCCTCAAATTTTGTAATTATTTCTTCGTATTGAAGAAATTTGTCTTTTTTCTTTTGATTTCTGCTAATTTATTTTAAGTCTAATTTCAGTTTTTTTTAGATTATATCGCTTTGTTTTATATTACTCATTTTTAACATTTTTTTAGTGTCAATTCAATTATGATGTAGATTCTTTTTCGATTTTTTTTGAAAACTTTTTGTTGCTTCTTTTTTTTCAAATTCTTCAGATTACTTGGAGTTTCTACCTTGATTGTCTTTTTAAAGTCTTCAAATTCTTTGGCATTTTTTCGCTTTCTTTCATTTAATCTCTCTGCAGCCACTTTAGATTGTTCAGATTTCCTGCTTTGACTTGTTGTTTTTTTTCTATTTCACTAACATTTCCCCTATTCTTCTAAATCTTTTTTTTATAATTCTGCATTTTTTTTAATTCTTTCGTGTTTCTTTATAAATTCGTTCAGTTCTTTAGTCACTTCTAATTCTCTTAAAGTTCTTCGGATTATTTAAGATTTTTCGTCAATTTATTTTTACCGATTATTCAGATTCTTTTTATATTTTCTTTCAATTCTTCCTTGACCTGTCTTGAGATTTTTATGTTTTTTGACTTTTTTTAGCTTCATGATTTAAACCACATTCATTTGAATATTTGGACATTTTGAATCTAAAATTTTCTTCTCACGTTTCCTAAATATGGTAATGTAACGTGGGCGGTTCATCGCTTCTCAAATGGCAAATTTGAATTTTTTTATTTCCAAACTCATATTCTATGAGAATGAGAAAAATATTAAACTTTTAGATCAATAAGTCTGTAGATTTGTGGATAAGCGAAACCCAAAAGTTGCTCCTCTCTTCAAATCCACGCCGATGCTTAAAGTTGACAATAACCAGCGGGACGCCCAATTCGCCCCCTTTTTTTCCACAAAAGTAATCGGCAGGGAGTCCAATAATCCGTGCCGTGTTCTTTCAAATCCCCTTTCCAAAACCGACGGGAAGACACTTCTTATTATGTTTCCTTTATTTACGACTTTTTTATGAATTTTTCATAAGAAACGGATGATCCTCCTCGTTATACGAAAATCATCTTCTCTTACATCATTACCGCGAAATTATGTCATGATCCAACGCTTGCTAGATCATCAATTCCATCATAAAAGATGCACAATCATTGACCCTGACCCCTGGCAACGCGATCCTTCAGAACGCCCCCCGTCGACTTGTATCGCAACAATGTGAAACCACATCTTCAACTCCCACTAAAGTCGTGATTTCCCATTTTTCCAACGTCCCTATATACAGGATGATTAGAAAAAATCCCTCGGCCTACTTTTACGGTTAGTGGAACGGATTCACTCGTGTGTATCTAACCTTTGGTCCCCGCTGGACCAGATTTCTTCCTCTTCCGGATTGTTCCGTCTTTTATGTGCGGCCGACAAGCTGTAGATCCGTTGGACAAAACCCCAATCTAAACGAGGGCTCTTTCTCCCCTAAGACCTCTACCTGGATGACGAGTTTCCCTTGTTCTGCACACCTTGCAGGCGACCGTGCGAACCGCCCAAAAATTACCACGGAGCGCGTTTCCGCGGAGGATTCTTAATCCAAGGTTTAACAGGGATGAAGGGGCTCGGGCGGAAAATTGCCTCGCGGGAGGAAGGGGATTAAAAGGGGAACACATCTTATTTGAGACGAGGCGAGGCAGCCGAGGCAACTTATGATATTCTCACTTTTTCAGTCATCCCGTTTAGTAAGAAGCGCCCTTTTGCCTCCCCAATTCCGCCCCATAATAAATAAGCCAAATAGTCGCCGCATCGAATCCCTGCCTCCGTTTAAACGCGCATGACCAAATTCGGATTATGCAATCGTGCCTGTTGCATCTCCGGATCTTTTTGAGCTCTGCTGAATCCGAAGAATGCTCTTCGAATTTCACGCTCCGATCTCACATTGCCGTTTTTATTACAAGTCGAATTAAACCGATACCGAAAAAAAAAGAGTTCATCGCACTAGCGAAAGGGAAAAAGTGAATAAACCCCACGCCAAAACTTGGCTCTGTGCTCTTTCACCGGCTCTGTTTACGCTGCATGAGAAACACAAACTTCATTGTGAATTCCGCGTAAATAAACTATCGCTTGCATCCTGTCTTCGAAATGTATCGTGCGAGTTATGCAATATGATTTGTAAACACATCTGGTGGTGTTAATTGCAGAAATCACTCATCTGGGAAAAAAACAACGAGATTTCGACGGTTTTTATTGGACGCTCTTGGCGTAATTGGGTCGGCAACGAGGCGAAAATTCTCACAACTTAAAAATAACGACCTGGATAATGTTCAATTTTTTTTTAGGTTATCGCGAAATTGCAATTTTGTGAGCGTCGTGGGCGGTGGAATCGGATCGTCCGTCGCTTCTCAATTCGCACCTGTCTTACGTTACCTAAACATGGCAATGTGTGAGCATCCGAACGTCCGTCGCTTCTTAATTCATACCTATTTTGTCTTACACCCAACTCAACTGTACGTTCATTTACCTGAATGAGGTAATTTGTGAGCATCATGAGCGATGGAATCAGAACGTCCGTCTTTTGTTAATTCTCTACTTTACGATAATTTGTTAATGTGTGAGCATCTTGGGCGATGGAATAAAAACGTTCGTTGGTTCTCAACTCACAACATTTGTTTTACATACGTTACATAAATATGAAAATGTGTGGGCTTCGTAGACGGTGTTATTGGAACGTCCGTCGCTTCTCAATTCGCACCTGTCTTACGTTACCTAAACATGGCAATGTGTGAGCATCCGAACGTCCGTCGCTTCTTAATTCATACCTATTTTGTCTTACACCCAACTCGACTGTACGTTCATTTTTTTTGCATTGTTGCGAAATTGAATTGGAAACGGAAAATATGTCGCTTCTCAACTCATACCTATCCTACGTCACCCGAATAAGGTAATTTGTGAGCATCATGAGCGATGGAATCAAAACCTCCGTCTTTTCTTAATTCTCTACTTTACGATAATCTGTTAATGTGTGAGCATCTTGGGTGATGGAATAAAAACGTTCGTTGGTTCTCAACTCACATCTATTTTTTTTTACATACGTCGACTTCGTAGACTGTGTTATTGGAACGTCCGTCGCTTCTCAATTCGAACCTATTTTATCTTTCGTTACCTTAATCTGGTAATGTCGGCGATGGAACATGATCGTTTGTCGCTTCTCAACTCACATCTCTTTTCTCTCAGACTTGACCCGAACTAACTATATGTCAATTAATTAGAAAATCTTCAATTTTTTAATGGTGTTGCGAAACTGTAATTTTGTAAGCATCATGTTCTCTGGAATCGGAACGTCCATCGCTTCTCACCTCACACCTACTTCTTTTTACGTTACTTTAAACAATTAATGTGTAGGCGCTGGAATCGGAACGTTCTTCGTTTCTCAACCCGCACGTATTTTTTTCTGTAATAAAATTGTAATTTTGTGAGCGTCTTAGGCAGTGGAAACGGAACATAATGTTGCTTCTCAATTCACATCTATCTTACGTGACCTGATTAAGGTAATTTGTGAGCATAATGAGCGATGGAATCAGAACGTTCGTCTCTTCTTAATACACTTTTATTTTTTCTTACTTTACGAAAGTCTGTTAATGTATCTTGGGGGATGAAATAAAAACGTTCGTAGGTTTTCAACTCAGATCTATTAATTTTTACGTTACCCAAATACGAAAATGTGTGAGCATCGTGGGTAGTGGAAACGAAACGTCCTTCGCTTTTCAATTCACATCTATTTTATGTTTTGTAAACCTAATCTGTTAATGTCTGAACAGCATCACGTTCGTCGCTTCTTAACTCACACCATTTTTTTTAATTTTTACAAATTGGGGAATTTATTAAAACAGTTAAGAGAAAAAACATGCACTAATTTAGTTCTTGTGACATAAAAAATGAAGAAATTACAAGCTGTTGAACAAATGTGTTAACATTTTCGCAGTTTTCCAAACAAAAGTTTCTAAAAATTCTAATTTTTAGTCTAAATTTCTCAAAACTAGCACCGTTTATAACACAGTCAAAATTGATAATTTTCTCAAATTTTGTAATTATTTCTTCGTATTGAAGAAATTTCTCTTTTTCCTTTTGACTTCTGCTAATTGATTTTAAGTCTAGTTTCTGTTTTTTTAGATTTTATCGCTTTGTTTTATAATTCCCATTTTAAACATTTTTTTGTGTCAAATCAATTAAAATGTGGATTCTTTTTCGATTTTTTTTGAAAATTTTTTGTTGCTTTTTTTTCAAATTACTCGGAGTTTTTACCTTGATTGTGTTTTTAAATTTTTCAAATTCTTTGGCATTTCTTTGCTTTCTTTCATTTAATCTCTCTGCAGACTTTTTAGATTGTTCGGATTTCCTGCTTTGACTTGTTGATTTTTTCTATTTCAAACATTTCCTCTATTCTTCTGAATCTTTTTTTATAATTCTGTATTTATTTTTAATTCTTTCGTCGTTTTTTTATAAATTCTTTCAGTTCTTTAGAGTCTCTTCTAATTGTCTTTAAGTTTTAAATTTTTCGGATTGTTTGAGATTTTTCTTCAGATTCTTTTTATATGTATTTTCAGTCTTTAAATTCTTTCTCAACCTGTCTTGAGATTTTTATGTTTTTTGATTTTTTTTGGATGCATGACTTTAACCACATTCATTTGAATATTTGGACATTTTAAATCTAAAATTTTCTTTTCTCTCTTAATTCACTCCTATTTTTTCCTACTTTATTTTACTTTATCATCTGTTTTTGTAATTGGGGCGATGGAATAAGAACGTTCGTCGGTTCTCAACCCAGATCTCTTAATTTTTACGTTACCTAAACATGATAATGTGTGAGCATCGTGGACAGTAGAAACAGAAAGTCCTTCGTTTCTCAATTCACACCTATTTTTTTCCTCGATGTATGTTAATTTATTAAAAAAAGTTCAATTTTTTTAGTATTTTGCGAAATTGTAATTTTGTGAACTTTGTACGTTTGAAACGGAACGTAAGTCGCTTCTTTTTTCTTCTTACGTTACTTAAATATGGCGAGCATCGTAAACGGTGTAATCGCAACGTTCGTCGCTTCTTAATTCACACCTATTTTCTTTTACATTACGTTAATATGTTAATGTGTGAGCATAGTCGGCGGTGGATTAAGAAGGTTTGTCGATTCTAGACTCACACCTATTTTTCCGATTTGACTTCATTGGAAAATGTACATTTTTTTAAGGTTGTTGCGAAATTGTAATTTTGTTAGCATCCAGGACCCTGTAATCGGAACGTCCGTTGCTTCTCACTTCACACCTATTTTCTTTTACATTACGTTAATATGTTGATGTGTGAGCATAGTCGGCGGTGGATTAAGAAGGTTTGTCGATTCTAGACTCACATCTATTTTTTTCCGACTTGACTTCATTGGAAAATGATCAATTTTTAACGTTGTTGCGCAATTGTAATTTTGTAAGCATCGAAACGTCCATCGCTTCTCACTTCGCACTTATTTTTTCTTACGTTACCTTCATCTGTTAATGTGTGAGCATCGTGGCCGCTGGAATGAAAACGTTCGTCGCTTCTCAACTCGCACCTATTTTTCCCTCCGACTCAACTGTATGGTAATTAATTGGTCCAATCAGACGTCACGCTCCCTTAACTCTGTATGATTGGCCCAATTACGTGTCTCCGATAACGAAAATTTCTGTGTGTGATTCAGAGCACCTGTCGGACAGATGTCGAAAAAATGACCGCACGAACTGTTTCAACCCTTGGGTCAAAAACGGATTAGCATTTGTTGGAATTACAAATCAGTGCCAGGTTTTGTGGTCGCACTCGTTTCTGTAGAGACGAAGAAGAAAAAATGGAACAGGATGTGCGAAATCGTTCGTACGTGGAATTCCCAAAATTTTGAGAAGACGACGCGTCGGTACGGAAGCCGCTTCCGTCGTGCGGTTGTGGGCGAAAATTCACGCTCCTAGGTGATAAGCTGATAAGGTTCCTTATCAGTTGTAAGGGAATGGATGAACTTGGCACCAAAACTTTGAGGGATTTTGAGTATTGTAGGTTTTTGGGTCATTTTACGTGGAATTTGGAGGTGAAATTAAGTAATCGTGGCGTTCGAATCGATTATAGCGAGACGAGCGGTAGCGAGCCGAGTAATTAATTTGCACAAAAACCATATTTGGACTGTTTTGGTTCAATAATGGGACATTTTTCGGTTGTTGTTGCGTAATCGGGGCGGCTGTTTAAATTTAGGCGAATTTGTTTTATCCGCGTGTACCATCACATTGAATTTCGAGGAAAATGTGGTAATGGAAAAGAAATCGAGTCGAGCGGCAGCGAGCCGAGTAATTATATTCTATAAACATTGGTTTTATTGCCTCTCTTTTTTATATTGCATTTATTTAAGTATTAAAAAAATATTTTACATTCAGACTTGTAGAATGTCAAAAACAAGTTTTAAAATTTATTTTGGTTTCTTTCTTATTTCAATTTTTTTTCTATTTAATTTTGAAACTAAGTTTTTAACAACATGGGCACAAGAAACAAATTACTTAAAATTTAATATTCTTCAGATTAAATGTTCTAAATGAATTTTGATGAAGTGTCCTCTTTTTTTTTTATTGCAGGATTTACAGATTTTGAGTATGTTTTGATTTTGGATATTTTAAAAATTTTGACTGACTAATTTTGGGATTTTGGTTTTTATATTTAATCTACTTAAAAGAAAAAAGCAGAAAACATATTATTATGTACTTACTTATTTTGAACATTTTATAAATTAGAATTATTCTTCAGGTTTTTTTTTTATTTTCAATTATTTTAAAAGGGCTATTGTAAGAATTCTAATATGTATTGTAAAAGCAACGAAAATTTTCCAAAATCTGGAAATTATGGATATTTCCTAATTTCTAGAAGTTTGTTTAAATATGAATATTATAGAAATTCCGAAATTGCCATAAACCCGTAAACGTACATATTTTGGAATGTATTCTCAAATTTGAAACACAAAATTAGAAGAAAAAATCAAATTTGTAATTGGATTATTAGCAATTTTGAATGAATTTAAAAAATTTGAAGCTGGTTTAAGATTGTTAAAATAAAAATTTAAATTCACACACTAAAAAAATCAAAATTTTCAAGAAATTACAAAAGGTCAATGAAATGCAAACTTTTAATCTTTTATTTAGCATCTTCTCATGCTACCAACCTTATTCTAAAATGGAAACTTGGCCAACTGCGTTTTTTTTTTAGTAAAACTATTTTTAGTATATTTTGCTTCACATTCAAAATATCAATAAAAGTTACTAATCAAAGTTTCTCTGAATCAGTTTTTACACGTATGTACTAAATTTTACTTCTAATCACATTTTGAATTTCACATCTTGAATTTTCAAAAATTTTCAAAATTTTAATTTTAGAGAGACTTAATATTCTTATTCTGTTCATTTTTATGAAAAATATGGTTTCTTTTTTCTATTCATTCTCATGCAATAAATATATTTTGATTGTTTATTTTGACATTTTGACACTTGAAATCTCGAAATTTCGAATTGCGATTTTTTTCAGTAAGACCATTTTTGGTTTATTTGGCTTTACGTCGAAGATATCGATAAAAGTTATTAAGAAAATTTGCTCATAATCAGATTTTAGGCCTTTGTGTCAATTTTCGCTTCAAAATTCACATTGGATTTTCAAAAATTTTCAAAATTTTATATTCTAGTTCGTTATTCGCTTTATTTTTGTTTGAAAAAATATTTTTGCTGATTTTTTTTCATTCTTATACGTTTCTATGTCCACCTAAATGTGTTTTAATTGTTCATATTGATTTTCACTGATAATTTCAAAATTTCGCATTGCAATTTTTTGAGTAAAGCTATTTTTTTCATATTTTGCTTCATAGGCGAAATATTGAAAATAGTTATGAAGAGAAGTTGCTCGTAATCCGATTTTATGTCTATGTAACAAATGTCACGTCAAAATTTTGAATTTGACGGAAATTTATTATTCTTATTCTGTTCATTTTTGTTGGTTAAAATATGGTTACTCTTTTCTCTTCATTCTCATGCAATAAATGTATTTTGATTGTTTATTTTGACAATTTGTCACTTGATAATTTCGAAATTTCGAATTGCGTTTTTTTTAGTAAGACCATTTTTGGTTTATTTGGCTTTACGCCAAAGGTATCGATAAAAGTTATTAAGAAAATTTGCTCATAATCAGATTTTAGGCCTTTGTGTCAATTTTCGCTTCAAAATTCACATATTGGATTTTCAAAAATTTTCAAAATTTTTTATTCAAAATTGTTATTCGCTTTATTTTTGTTTGAAAAAATATTGTTGCTAATTTTCTTTTATTGTTATACGTTTCTATGTCCACCTAAATGTGCTTTAATTGTTCATTTTGATTTTCACTAATAACTTCAAAATTTCGAATTGCGATTTTTTGAGTAAAGCAATTTTTTCCATATTTTGTTTCATAGGCGAAATATCGAAAATAGTTATGAAGAGAAGTTGCTCGCAACCAGATTTTATGTCTATATACCAAATTTCACGTCAAAATTTTGAATTTGACGGAAATTTAAGATTGCTATTCTGTTAATTTTTGTTTGGAAAAATGCTGATGCTTATTTTTCTTCATTGTCATGCGATAATAGTATATTATTACACGTATTTTATAAGACGAGTATTGTGGCACGAATGGGTGCTACAAGTCGTCTTATGAAATGTGTGTAATATACTATTTTTTCTACTTTGCATTGTAAAAAAATTTAAAAAATGCATTAAAAAGAAATTATTTTCGATTAGGGATTTTGGAGACGTTCGATTGGTAATAAATGTTTATTTTGCCTTCCATGGAAAATTTTGTAAATAATCAAAATGTAATTTTTAGGTTAAAATTCGGCGCAAGGGGTTAGAATTCGATTCTGAGCAACTTGTCTGTACAACTTTTCTGAATATTTTTAATGGCGAAAACAGTCAAGACCAAGACACTTTTTTTTTGATTTTGAAAATTTGTAGTTTTTTTCAAGAAAATGTTAACTTTTGTTTGAAATTATGTAATTGCATGAATTTAAAAAAATAATTTTACTTTTAAAGGATCTTCAATTTTCAAAATTTGCAAAATTTAAATTCTCAAAAAATTAACCAACTTTTCAAAAATATTTGCAGAATTTTTATGCGATTTTTCCTCATTTCGCAAACAAATATTTTGCCACAAAGTTTGGTAACACTTTAAACTTCACAATTTCGGAAATTATACCGTGTGAACCAAAGAAAACTGCGCAATACTCACCAATTCTAATTCTTTCTCGTGTGATTCAATTTTTAACAAAAGCAACAAAATTTGTGAGACGATAACAAAAGAATGTCAAGTTCGTATATACAGGATGTCCCTTTTCAATCGCAAACTAACAAAAGAAGAAAAACCAGAATTTCGTAATCCTGAAGTCACATTATACAGGGTGTTTTTTTTGCAATTTCGCTCGCACTTCTTTCGATTATCGCCCCCGGCGCTCTTGCATCTCATCGCTGCCGTCGCGCTTGCGCCTCTTCTTGCCACGAGGTCGCCCGTGTGGTGGGGACGGTGCCCACTCCGGTCCCCTATCGCGACACATTTACTACAGTTCCTACTATAGCCGTGATCGTGCGATAAACCCGCGAAGACCGTCGAAAAGTGCCCGAAAAAAAATGTGACAGTGAGTGATAATGGTGGATCTAAAAGGAGAAACTTCGGCGACGCCGAAGAAGTCCAGAGGGATATCCATGACGGCGGTGAAAAACTGGCTACTACCCGACAAGAAAAACCAAGACACGCCGAAATTCCAGCGGATGCCGGAGTCGTTCCTCCGGTCGATCCGGAGGAGATCTTTACGCGTGAAACGGACCAAGTCGCTGGTGCTTCCGGAAAAACGCAAATCCGGTGAGAGAGAATTCGGTGAAAGTTGATGTAGATCGTGGTTTGTTTTGCCCCGAGCCGACTAGATGAGTTTCTTCTAATCACGACCGCATTCTCTTCGGCTTATCAGGACCGGAATTGCCGTTTTGGGCTCGAGGTCTGTTTATAAATAAAGTTGTTTACAAAATTTTGGCAAGGTGCGAGTCAGCGGTTTGGCAAAAGTGCGGGACGAGAAAATAGACGCGTAGTATCGCTCTTATCGGTGGTTTTTTTCTGAAATTCCGAACGAAAAAGTGGAGAAAGTCGCACGAAATCGAACGTCCTTTGATTGTTATCTCTGGTGGTGAAAGCGCCGAATTCCGCCCTTGATGCACAAATATCTCCCTAAGACTCCTCGGGATTAGCTTTCCCATTATTTGCGCAAAGAGCAGCTGCGTGGTATCTATGACGTCAGCTGCTTCTTACTCTTCTTAATAATACGGATGACTAGATCTGGGACACGTGTGATTTCTCTCTTTTTTTGTAAACTTCAATGACGACTTTGTCCAGGTTGTGTTTTTTTTCTAGCGCGATATGAAATTTCGACATTGTCAACAAATTATTTACCAAATTGTGACATAACATGCGCATATATTTACCGGTTGATAACTTTAATATAAATAAAGTAGTATAAACAATTGCATGGGCACAACAAGTTTGTTTTATTAAAGTGATAAAAGAGTAAATAAAAATGATATTTTGAGCGTTGAGAAAGTTTTTATTTTGGAATCCCGAATTTTTGGTGCCGAGGATATTTAAATTGCGAGTTTTTTACTTACGAAAAGAAGTGTTTAAAAGACTGGAGGATCTTAAAGACTTTTTGAAATCCATTCCCAAATTTGCGAACTTTTAAGATTTTATTAATTAGCGGAATTCCCTTTATTCTATTTAAAATTTTAAATTTTGACTTTGGAAATTTTAACTTAAATTGTTGATATTGGAGTAATTGCATATTTTGGTTCTGTAAATTTTTAAAAGCGTCGAGTTTTAGAAACTTTTTCGAAAAATGTATGTTTTGGGGCATTTTTTGGCATATCTGTACATTTCAAAAATTCTAGAAAATAGTGATATTATGGTAACATTAAAATTAAAATTTTGAATGTTTTGAAACACTTGTTACAAATTTTAGAAACTATTCTTGTATTAAAATTTTTTTTTGAAATTTTTGATTTTTTTTTGAGATTTGTGGGATTTTAAAAATAATTTAACTTTTGAAAAATGACGATTTTGGCCATTTTAAGAGATCTGGAACTTTTTAAAAATGTGACATTTTTTTGTTTTGAAGTAATGCATTTTGGAAATTTTAGAAATAAACACGTTCTTGAAATATTAAAAATTTTGTTTGGAAATTATTTTGAGCTGTGTACCGTTTTTGTAAATTTTTAAATAACATTTTTGCATTTTTGAAATTTGTGAATATTTTTTGTTTTTTGTAGCATTTTTATGACATTTGAGTTTTATTTTTTGGTAATTTTTAAGAACTTGTGAATATTTTTCATCTGAAAGTTTGTAACATTATTAAAATTGTGTATCTTTCGAGAGTTTTGGGTTTTTAAGCTTCGATCAGTCAATTTTACTATTTTGGATTTTTTTTCTCAAATTTTTAAAGTTTTAGAACTCCTTAATCCTAACTCTCAAACAAAAATTTTCACAATTTGCGGAAATTAGCTCAAGAATATGAAAATTTACTGAAATAAGATCGAGTTTATCATAAAGTGGGAGTTAATCATTCATAAAACTAACTCCCAAAAATGAATTGTTTAACGAAATTGGCAAAAATCTTTGATAATTTTGGAGTTCCTGAGAAAATTGAAGAACTTGAACAACTTGAACAAATTGAACTGAAGAGTGAGAATTCTAAGCAATTAAATCGAATTTTTGATAAAATTAACTCTTAAACAAATAGTGTATTAAATTAATCTTGATAATTTGAGGGTTGATGAGGAGATTAACTAAAGACTGAGAAATTAGAGTTCCGTGAAATTAGAGTAAAGTTTTCAGAAAGGGAGAATTAAATTATCCATAAAACTAACCCTCAAAAAAAAATTAATAAAATTAATCGGCAAATTCTCCGATAATTTGAGAGTTAGTGCGGAGATTAACAGAAGAATCTGAGATTTCTATGAAATTATACCGATTTTTTTCGTACATTGAGAGTTAATTATTTATTAAACTAAATCTAAAATGTTTATCAAACTAAATCTTCAAAATTGTTTGAAAATTTGAGAGCTAATGAGGCTGAAAAATCTTAGAATTGAATGAAATTAGATCGAATCTGTTATAAAGTGGGAGTTAATCATCGCTAAATCTAACTCTCAAACAAAAATTTGCTTAAATTAATCGGTACAATTTGTTGATTATTTGAAACTTAATAAGGAGATTAACTGAAGAATCTGATAATCCTGTAAAATTAGATCTAATCTTTTATAAAGTGGAAGTTAATCACTGTTAAATGTAACTCTCAAATTAGAATTTTATAAAATTAATCAGCAAATTTTTGACAACTTGTCAGTTACTGAGGAGATTAACTGCAGAATCGAATCTAAGAATTCCGTAAAATAAATTGGGGGTTTAATCATTCATAAAACTAATTCTCAAACAAAAGTTTTATCAAATTATCGCCAAATTTTTAGACGGTTTGAGAGTTAATGTGGATCGTGGCTAAAGAATCTGAAAATTCTGAAGTGGGAGTTAATCATCGCTAAAACTAACTTTCAAACACATATTTGATTACATTAATCGGCAAGTTCTTTGACAGTTTGAGAGTTAATAAGGAAATCAACTAAAAACTCTGAGAATTCTATGAAATTAGATCGATTTTTTAATAAAGTGAGAGTTAATCGTTCATATAACTAACTCTCATATTAACATTTGATCAAATTAATGCGCTAAATTTTTTGACAATTTGAGAGTTAATTAGGAGGTTATTAGCGAATCTGAGAATTTCGTGAAATTACGTCGGATCTTCTATAAATTGGGAGTTAATCATGACTAAAATTAACTCTCAAACAAAAAGTTAATCAAATTAATCAACAACATTTTTGATCATTTTGAGAGTTAATGAGAAGATTGACTGAGGCGAGGATTTAACAAGCTAAGAGTTAATGTTGGAGAAATTAATAAGCCTAATTAAAGTACAGAATAAAAATTTCGTGAACTCTGATCGAGTTTTTCAAAAAGTGGGAATTAATCATCCATAAAAATAACTCTCAAACCAAGATTTGATGGAATTAAACAACGAGATTAAATTACTGTTGGTCAGAAATAAAAAAATGCCAAACCTTGGACAAATTAAGAGTTATCAATGGCAAAATTAATTGAAAACAACAATGTTTATACAGTTTTTAGATCTGAAAATACAATTTTGAGAGTTATAGTTTGATAAAATTGCAAAATAATTGACAATTTTTCACAACTTGGGAGTTATTAATGGTACGATAAACATACAAATTTAGAGTTTATGGTGATTAACTGCAGACAAGTTAACGAACTATTGAGAGAATTTCAAATAGTCAAATTTCAAGAGTTTAAGAGTTACTATAGACGTAATATCAAAATTTTTGTTGAAATGTTAGTTTGTCAATTTTACACATGTTCAAACTAGTTGTATACTGGGCGTTTTTTGTCCAACTTTTGGCGCTGAGTGTATTTTTCCGCCGCCACCTTGAAGCGCAATTTTCCCTCTCCCGCATTTCCGTTTCACAGAAATGACATTAATGAGCAGTTTTATACCTCAAATGACCATAGGTGTGCAATATTTAATCCACCTTGTCGTTATTTCCGGTCGCAGAATATTGTTTCAGGAAACGCACGTCTCGCACCGGAAATTAACTATTACTTAAGTGGCCAACAAACGGTTCATATTTCAATTACATCGAAACGGAATTATTGCCCTCGAGATCTAGTTTGTGGGTTAAAGAACGAGACCAAAGTACAATTTTCATCCTTATCTATCAATCATAAAACGATGGGATTTAGATAACGGGTAATAGCTGATTAAATCTAGTTATCGTTGATTTTTCGTTTTTTAACACAGCCAACTGTGATCACACGATAATTGAAAACCTTGGGCCCCTCATTAAATCTGTCTGTCTTATCCTGAAAAATCTTTATGGTAATCACCGCCACGGTCCCCGTCCCCCCATGAACCGTAAAAATTAGAAACGTCCGTAAACGGAAGACGAAAATTGTGCGATTACGGCCGTAAAAGGACAACGAAACAACACCTCCGGAAATTCGAGTAGCACGCGCGCCACTTCCGGGTCCGGAAAACAGCTGGGTATCATCCTAGGCACGCACCTGTCCCATCTCGCCGCTTCCTACGCCCATATGGGCGATTAATAAAAAGTATAACGCCGGAATCCCATGGAATAAATTCGTCGGGAATGAGTTGCGCCTCTTGAGAATTAATTTATGTGCGTGCTACCTGTATAGAGGGTGACCCTTGGAGGGTTGAAGGGGACGGCGAACGTATAATTTAAGGGTTGGCTCGGAATGGGAACTTTCCGCAGTGATTTATGGCGATTCTTGAAATTTTGATTGCTTGCTCCTGGTAATGATATGTAATTAACGTCAAGGTTTCATTGCGGCGATTGATGTCGATAAAGTTGTTTGCTTTTTTACTGTTTAACTGTTGTGGCATTTCTTCCGGAACAGTTATCGCGTCGTTGGCTGTCATTTACAATTCAAATTGATTGGGGGAAAAGTCAAAGAAACAGTGCATCAAATTCTATGGATGGAGTTTGTAGAGTGGGCTTTGCATTTTTTGGTTGGTAGCCTTGTTTGACGTTTCCGAACTGTCATGACGTGTTTAACCTCAAACTGTCAAAGAGATGCACTGAACAGGGCTAGCAAACTTGAAATTCTAAAGGTTGCTGAAAGGAAAATAATTTTTGCAAGTTTAAAATTTTTCAATTTATGGAATACGGAATTTCACAGAATTCGTAGATTAACTTTCAAATTATCTAATAATTTTGCCGATTAATTTAGCCAAATGTTTGAGAGTTATTTTGAGGAATGATTAACTCCCAACTTTATGAAAGATTCTTTAATTTCGTATTTTTAAGTTAATCTTTTGATTAACTCTCAAATTATCAAAGAAGTTGGCGATTAATTTTATTAAAATTTTGTTTGCGAGTAAATTTTATGAAAATTTTTATGTAATCTTACGGAATTTTCAATTTATTTAATTAATCTTCTTATTAACTCTCAAATTATCAAAACTTTTAACGTTTAATTTGATCAAATGTTTTTTTGAGAGTTAGTATTATGAATGTTTAACTACTTCCACTTGATGAAAGATTTAATCTCATTTCACGGAAATTCTCATACTTTAATCTTCTTATTAACTCTCAAATTATAAATAAAGTTGCCTATTAATTTGATAAATTTTTTTTTAAGAGTTTTCTGGATAATTAACTCCCATTTAATAAAAGATTTGATTTAATTTTAGGAAATTCTCAGATTTTTTAATTAATTTCCTCACTAACTCTTGAATTATCAAATAATTTTGCCGTTTTATTTGGACAAATATTTGTTTAAGAGTTAGTTTTACAAATGAATGACTCACTTTATGAAAGACTCAATCAAATTTTACGGAAATTTTCACATTACTTAGTTAATCTTCTCATTAATTCTCAAATTATCAAATAATTTTCCTAATTTTGTTCATTATATCCTTGCTTGAGAGTTAGTTTTATTGATGATTAAATCTCGATTTATAAAACATTCGATCTCCTTTTATTAAATTTTCAGATCTTTTAGTTAGTCTCTACATTAACTCTCAAGTTATGAAATATAGCAGATTAATATGATAAAAATTTGGTTTGAGAGTTACTTTTATGGATAACTAACTCGCACTTTATAAAAGATTCGCTCTAGTTTCATAGAATTCTCACACATTTTTTAGTTAATGTGTTTATTAACTTTCAAATAATCAAAGAATTTTGCAGATTAATTTAAGAAAAATTTTGTTTGAGAGTTAATCTTATAAAAAGGTCGATCTAATTTCACGGAGTTCTTCTGCTCTCAGTTTATTTTCTCATTAACTCCAAAAATATGAAAAAATTTTGTCAATTTTCTTATTAACTTCTAGTTTAACTCCCAATTTATGAAAGGGTCAATCTAATTTCACAAAATTCTCAGATTTTTTTATTTATCACTGTATTAACTCTCAAATTATTAAAGAATTTATTAGATTAATTTGATACAATTTTTGTTTGAGAGTTAATTTTATCAAACATTCAATTTAATTTTTGCGGAATTTTTTATCTTCAGTTTATCTGTTCATTTACTTCATTTGCATTTTTTTTATACTTTTTTGTTTCAGAGTTATTTTTATGGATAATTAACTCTTAATTTATGAAAGATTCGCTCTAATTTTATAGATTTTTTTTATTTTTTAATTAATCTCTTTATTAACTCATAAATAATCATTAAAGAATTTTGCAGATGAATTTGATAAAAAATTTGTTTGAGGGTTAATTTTATAAAAAATTTGATTTAATTTTATAGAATTCTCAAATCTTTTAGTTAATCTCTTCACTAACTCTCAAATTATCAAAGAATTGTGTCCATAAATTTGATAAAATTCTTATTTGTTGAGAGTTAATTTTATTAAAAATTCGATCTAATTTCACGGAATTCTCTGCTCTCAGTTTATTTCCTCATTAAACTACAAAAGTATGAAAGAATTTTGCCAATTTTCTTATTATCTTCTTGTTTGGGAGTTAGTTTTATTCCCACTTTTTGAAAAACTCGATCGAAGTTTATTATCTGTACTTTAATTTTAACTCTTATTTTTGAAAGCTTATAATTTCTCCAACATTAACTCTTAGTTTGTTAAGTCCTCGTCTCAGTCAATCTTCTCATTAACTCTCAAAATTATCAAAAATGTTGTTGATTAATTTGATTAACTTTTTGTTTGAGAGCTAATTTTAGTCATGTTTAACTCCCAATTTATGAAAGGGTCAATCTAATTTTACGAAATTTTCAGAACTCTATATTAACTCTCAAATTATTAAAGAATTTATTAGATTAATTTGATACAATTTTTGTTCGAGAGTTAATTTTATCAAACATTCAATTTAATTTCGCGGAATTTTTAATCTTCAGTTTATCTGTTCATTTACTTTGCAATTTGCAATTTTTTTGTACTTTTTTGTTTCAGAGTTACTTTTATGGATAATTAACTCTCAATTTATGAAAGATTCGCTCTAATTTCATAGAATTTTTAAATTCTTTAATTAATTTTTTTATTAACTCTTAAGTAATCATCAAAGAAGTTTGCAGAAGAATTTGATAAAATTTTTGTTTGAGGGTTAATTTTATAAAAAATTTGATTTAATTTCATAGAATTCTCAAATCTTTTAGTTAATCTCTTCATTAACTCTCAAATTATCAAATAATTGTGCCCATTAATTTGATAAAATTCTTGTTTGTTGAGAGATAATTTTATGAAAAATTTAATTTCGCGAAATTCTGTCTTTAGTTCATTTTCTTGATAACTCCAAAATTATGAAATTATTATATTATTATGAATTTTCTCAATTTTGTTATTAAATTCTAGTTTGGGAGTTATTAGTATGGATGATTAATTCCCAATTTATAAAAGGGTCGATCTAATTTTACGAAATTTTTAGATTTTTTTGTTAATCTCTACATTAACTCAAATTATCAAAGAATTTTAAATTTTTTTTATGAAATTCTTGATTGAGTGTTAGTTTTATGAATGATTAACTCCTAATTTTTAGAAAATTTGATATAATTTCAGTTAGTTTTCAGTTAGTCTCTACATTAACTTTCAAATTACCAGAGAATTTTATCCAATGTTTTCATTAAATTCTTGTTTGGGAGTTAGTTTTATAGATAGATGATTAACTCTAGTCGTCTAGTTTTATCAACATTAACTCTCAAACACTTCTTAATAAAAATTTTGTTCGTTTTTTTAGCTCGTAACGTTTTGTTTTTATCTTCAGATTAAGTTGGTTATCATGCATAACTCTTAATTTTTAGGAACCTGTAAATCTGCGTCATAATTAACTCTTAATTTAAACCGCAGTAACTCTCAACTTGTAATTTCATCAAATACGAAACACTTGGATTTTTCATACTTGTGACATTTTAACTCGCACAACTAACTCAGTGGGCTTTGGATAATTTTGTCCCATCAAGCAGACAGTCCTACCAACAGACCTCGAATTCCACAGCCTCCTTTGACACCATATGGTATTTAAGCGCCTCGATTAAATTATGACGTTGATGAAACGCTCGCACTTGTACAAAGCCACCTTTAGAATTTGAACCATCTCAATTGTGTCTTTTCTCGAAACAGTTATCGTATTCTCGGCTTTCCTCCGTCAATTCCCATTCCAGCCATACCTCGACATCCTGTCACGTTCTTTTAAATACCAGACACATACCTCGGATTTACCGATCAAAAAAAGACACAAACATGACAGTTCCTGATCCCGCTATCGATTTCGGTCCGCTGTCCACGAACCGGATTTTCCCCGGAAAATTCCAGCACTTTAATAAAACATTTCATTTTCCGCTTCGTTTCACGCGGAACGATTTTATAAAAAATGTAATTGTATGCAATTTTCTGGGTGTTGACGAGAAGAGTTTTTTTTCGTTTCAGATTCCTTCGTCAACAGCCAAGAATGGACGCTGTCCAGGACCGTACCGGACTTGAGGCTGGGAATCGTGGGCTCGTTGTCCTCCGGGAAGTCGGCGTTGGTTCATCGCTACTTGACCGGATCTTACATGCAGGAAGAGTCACCGGAAGGGGGTCGATTCAAAAAGGAAATACTCGTCGACAATCAAAGTTACCTGTTGTTGATAAGGGACGAAGGCGGACCGCCGGAATTACAGGTGACTACCGTTACCGACTTTCTAGGTTTTCAGTTACTTTGCTGTCATGTCCAGATTACAATTAATTGCGATTTAAATGCGTTTATGTACCGTAAATACTTGTGATTACCGGACCGAGTGACCCGTGGAGAAAAAAACAGAAGCAGAGGAAGGTTGAGAGTTAATGTTGATGAAATTGGTTCAGTAACTCTCAATATGTCACGTAGTTTTGTCATTTGCGAGGTAATTAACTCTTACTACTTTGCCAAAAAACTAATTTTTTTCAACTATAACTCTTATTTTTTGAGAATTTTTTTGGGTAATTTCAACAAAATTAACTCCCAAATAAAAAAAATGTCTTAAAGTTTAACCTAATATGTCAAAAACTCTGTAACTCCAAATTGTCAACAGTCATATAACTCTCAAACTAATTAATTACGTTCAATATTTAATTTAATTGGAATTTCTTCAGAGTTAATTGTATCAACATTAGCTCTTTGTTTGTCAGAAACTCGCCACTTTTCATCAACACTAACTCTCAATTTATCAGCGTTATTAGTCAGCATTAACACTTAGATTTTGTAATTAATTTGCTCAAAATTAACTTTTAATCCCAATTCTAGACTGCTTTCGTTAAAATTAACTCCCAATTTACGAATAGTTGAAAGTTTTTTCAAAAATAACTCAATTTGGATAAATATTAAATTCTCTTTGTTATTTTGTCCAAATCTTGACTATTAACTCTTAATCAGTCGCGTAGTTTTTGGCTCATTAGCAATTTTGAGCTAATTAACTCTCAATTTGTTAAAAACTCACTTACTTCAAAATTAACTCTTAAACTTAACTTAAACTCTTCGACTCTGATTTACGAATTAATTTGGTCAACTCTTATTTTTTGAGAACTTTTTGGCTAATTGTGTCAAAATTAACTCTTAAATCATGAAAAACTTTTAAAATTGGTCAAATCAATAAATACTCTTTTGCTTTTGAGTTAATATCTATCAACTTTAACTCCCAATATGTCAAAAACTTTTTAACTTTTATTTGTCAACTGTTTAATAACTGACTATAACTAACTGACTTAAACTGACTATTTGCGTTGAACTTTCATTTATTTTTCAATTGAAATTTTTCTGGAGTTAATTGAATTAAAATTACTTCTTCGTTTGCTTGAAACTGTCTACTTTTCATCAACACTAACTCGCAATTTATCAGTTTTTAGTTGATTTTGCCAAGCAACATTAACTCTTAGATTTTGTAATTCAAATGAACTGCCAGTTTACGAATTGTTAAAAGTTTTTTCAAAAATAACTCAATTTGGTTAAATATTAAATTTTCTGCGGTAATAATAATCAGAAATTTGCTTCATAACCTCGTACTTTAACAAATTTGTCCAAATCTTGACTATTAACTCTTATCTGCCGCGTAGTTTTTAGCTCATTGTCAATTTTGAGCTAATTAACTCTCAATTCACCAAAAACTCACTTACTTCAAAATCAACTCTTATGCTTAATCAAACTGAATGTCTTATTCCATCAAACGTTAACTCTTATTTTTGAGAGCTTTTTGGTTAATTGCGTCAAAATCATCACGAAATCACCAAATTAACTCCTAAATTATGGAAAACTTTTGAAAAATTTTTCAAATTAATAAAAACTTTTTTGTTTGTGAGTTAATTGCCATCAATTTTAACTCCCAATATGTCAAAAACTTTTTAACTCCTTTTTTTCAACTGTTTAATAACTCCTAATGTATCAAAAACAGACTATTTGCGTTTAACTTTTAGTTTTTACTTTTAATAATTTTCAATTGGAATTTTTTTGGAGTTAATTGTATCGATATTAACTCTCCGTTTGTCGGAAAGTCGCCTTTTTTCATTAACACTAACTCTCAATTTTTTAGAGAGATTTAGACAAGCTGAAAAGCTATTGATTGTCAGCATTAACTCTTAGATTCTGTAATTAATTTGATCAGAATTAACTCTCAATAATAGTTCCCAATCGCAATCATAGACTATTTTTGTCAAAGTTAACTCCCCGTTTACGAATTGGTCTAATCTGTCACGTAGTTTTTGGCTTATAACCGTTTATGAACTAATTTTATTTACTGTAACTCTTAATTTTCTTATTTTCTTTAAAATTAACTTTTACTAAATTGTTTAACAAGCTCTGCGAGCGTTTCGGCTAATTATCAAAAATTTTGATAATATTTGGGAGTTAATTTACATCTACTTTAACTCCCAATAAATAAAAAAGGTTTTTAACTAGATTTTTGATTTTATAGAAAAAGTGAGTTACTTTTATTAGGTTTTTTTTGGTATAGCGCCAACTAAAATCGAGCATTAACTTCGAGTTTCCCAAAAGTTGACGATTAACTCCCAGTCTGTCTAACACTTACTGACTAATTTTGTTCCACTTTAATTGGGGTTTCTGAACTAATTTCATCAACTTTAACTCTGAGTTTATCTGAAACTTTCAACTACTTTTATAAACATTAACTCTCAATGTATTATTAGTTGAATTCGCTAAACCTGTAATGTTGTTGATGGTCTGTTCTAAGTTTTTGTCAGCATTAACACTTAAATTGGCAAAGTTTGATCAATATTAACTCTTTCTCACTCGAGAACTACAAATTAGGAGTTTTTAGACGAAATTTACAGTTATGTGATGAAATTAAACAGCAAATGTCAGAGGCTTTGCAACTAGCAAAACAACAAAAACGAAAATTTGACAAGATGCTAAATTTAATTTTTTTTATAATTTTAATTATTTCCCATTTTTCAAAAAAAGGGAGAGCGAATGTTGATAAAATAAACTTGCGAATAACACAGTTAATTTGGATGAAAGCAAACTGAGAATTTAACGAATTTTTTACGAACCTGAAAATATTGCTACGAAAACTCTCATAAATTGAGAGTTATAGTTGATGGAATTACGCCCAAATGACAAATTGTAGATCGCAAAACAAGAAAATTTTTTCAAAACTAAAAGTAAATTGGGAGTTTTTGTATAATTTGAGAGCTATTTCTCATAATGTTAACAAAGACTTTTCGACAAATTGAGAGTTATTGTTGATGAAATTAAGCGGAAAAATTGGAAAATAGAAAACAGAAACTAGGATTATAATAAATTGGGAGTTTTTTTCATAATTTGAGAGTTATTTCTGGTGATATGAACAAATTCAGGGTTAATGTTGCTGTAAATGGGTCACAAATGGCAATTAAGAGTTAACTTTTACTATGATTGATAAATTGCGAGTTAAATCAGATTTGTTGGAAATATTAAATTGAGAGTTATTGTTAGTGAAAAATCTTGTAAATTTTTTGAAAATTGAGAATTTTCTTCTGTAGTTTCTTGTAAATTTTGAATATTCATCAATTATTATCGCCAGTTTGAGAGTTACGACTGTATTTCCGTCTACCCATCATAAATCCATAAATGGAAAAGACCCAAGCAAACCAATTACCCGCACTCTATTTATCAGCCTTATTACCATGAGTAGCCCAACTGGCGCCTCGGCCGTCGCCATCAAACCTACCATTCTTCAATTTAACGTCACGCAAACTCACCTGTAATAAGACCTCTTACCTGGCAAATCCTCCGGGAAATCGAGGCCCCTATCGCCGCCCCTCACGTTTTTCAAATTTTTTTTCCCTTTGCAATCGCATTTCCGAACAATTCGTTGCATCCAGCGCAAATTCCCGCTGCACCAGGCGATATATCGATTCTCAAACGAAATTCAGGAGAGCAGGAATATACACAGGAGAGAGAGAGGGAACGTGGCGCCGCGACGCTTGCAACCCCTGCTTTTGTCGGGACGCTTGTTTCAGTTGGGGTTTCGCTACCTGATGGACTGGTTGATGCAGCGGGGGCGGCGGACGTAGCGTGAGTTGCATCCTCGGCTTTTGGCTTTTTATCTTTCTATTTTGGGTGGCAGTTTTTTTGTTATACAGTACACGTCCGCGATGACGAGTCTTTTTTAGTGTATATTTATGGTTTTATTTTGTTCTTTCTTTAATTAATTGGTCAATTTCTTGTGGTCTCTTTATGTCTTTTTGTCGTTCATTTACTTGTTTTTGTTCTTTCTTTTCTTTATCTTTCTTATCTTAATTTTTTTCGTGTGGTAATTGTGGTTCTCTTTATTGATTTCATACTGCATATTCTATGTCGTAATCGTGGAGGCGTCTTTGTCGTCAGAGAAATATTAAAATAGGAGTTAATTTTATCGGTGGAAACTCTTAAAGAACTCTCAATTTTGAATTAAGTCAATAATAATGTCTTGAGTTTGTTATTTGTGAGCTAATTTCATTTATATCAACCAATTTGTCAAAAACTTAACTTTCGGCTTTCTGCCTAATTTCACAACATAAACTCTTAATTTGTTGAAGAGTTTATATTTATAGGTACATAACTAGAAATAACTCCCAATTTACTATAATCTCGTCAAATTGCAAAAAAATAGTTTTTGTTGTTTTGCAAGCTACAATTTGTTATTTTCGCGTAATTTTATTAATAACTCTTAATTTATGAGGGTTTTTATAGCAATATCTTTGAAAAATTCATCAAATATCCTCAGTTTGCTTTCATCAAAATTAACGCGTGTTGTTTGTGATACAACTTTATTCACATTAACTCTCAATTTATACATCATAGTAAGTAACTCACAACTTATAAAAAACTCTTAATTAACCATTATCTCGACTAACTTTGATATAAAATTGCTTTTGTTTGCGAGTTACAATTTGTCAGAGGCTTTTCGCTTAATTTCATCAACAATAACTCTCAATTTTTCGAAGAGTTTTTGTTTATATTATGAGAAATAACTCAAATTATTTATTTATTATTTATTATTTATTTATATTTACTGTAATGTCTTCTAATTTTGAAAGAATTTTTTTTTGTTTTGAGAATTATTTGTTAAAAGCCTTCTGCTTAATTTTATCAACAATGACTCTTACTATGTCGAAGATTTTTAAACTCTTAAATTATAAAATAAACTTTTAATTTTTTATAATTTCGTCTAATTTTAAACGAATATTGTATTTGTTTTGCGAGTTACAATTTGTCTGAGGTTTTCCACTTAATTTCATCAACAATAACTCCCAAGTTGTTTATGTGCATAATGACAAATAACTCAAATTATTAGAAAAACTCCCAATGTACTATGAATTCACCAAATTTTGAAATTCTGTCGCGTAAAATTTGTTAATAACTCTCAATTTGCTTTCATCAAAATTTAACTCGCGACTCAATTAACATTAACTCTCAATGTATGAGAGTTTTTGTAGCAATATTTTAGAAAAATTGGTCAAATTTCCTGAGTTCGCTTTCACCAAATTAACTTGTATGATTTGCGACACTATTTTATCAAAATTTACTCTCAATTTGCCATAGTTTTTGTTACCATAATGCAAAATAACTCTTAAATTATAGTAAAACGCTCCCAAGTTATTATAGTTTTATAGAAAATTTTGCGAGTTACAAATTATGAGAGGCTTTTCGGTTAATTTTATCAACAATAACTCAATTTGTCGAAAAAAATAACTCTCAAATAATAACCCAATTTACTATAATCTCTTCTAATTTTGAAAGAAGATTGCTTTTGTTTTGCGAATTACAATTTCCTCTTAATTTTCTTTAACAATAACTTTGAATTTTTCGAAGATTTTTTGCTTACATTGTAGACATAACTCTTAAAATTATAATGAAGTTCCAAATTAAGTATAATATTATCTGACTGAAAAACTCTCGTTTTTGTTGTTTTGCGAGTTACGATATGTCATTTTCGCGTAATTTTATCAATAATAACTCTCAATTTGTAAAAGTTTTTGTAGCAATATTTTCGAAGTTGTCAGTTTGGTATCATAAAAATTTATCAACGATAACTCTCAATTTACCAGAAACAATTACTTTCAGTTTATCAAATAGTTTTTATTTACTTTATGAGAAAAAAACCTCTCAAATTATAAATGACTCCCAACTTACTATATAATTTCTTCAAATTGTGAAAAAAATTGGTGTTTTTTTTTTGTTTTAGGAGTTTCGATTTGTGATTTGCGCTTAATTTCATTTAATTTATGAGAATTATTATAGCAATAAATTCGAGGTTGTGAAAAATTTCTTTAAATGTTGCTTTTATCCAAATTACCTCGTGTTAATTACAACATAATTTCATCGACAATAACTCTCATTATGATTGAGAAATGAAAAATAACTCTCATGTTATTTTTTTAAATTTTATTATAATCTCGTCTAATTTTCGTTTTCGTGTTGGGAGTTATAAAACCTCAGACACTTTTTGCTTAATTTTATGACCGATAACTCTTAATTTCGTCAACATTAACTCTAAATTTGTGCACATTTTTTCTACTTTTTCAAACTTTCATTGCTTATTTCACTAACACAAATTTCGTTAATATTAACTCTCAATTTCATTATTTAATTTGTCGAAGACAACAGTAACTCTCAAAGTAGTCATCCATTTTCCGTTAAGACGTTGACTTCAATTTTTTCTCCGGCAATTTCCTTAGAACCAACTCTCAATTTTTAAGTAATTTGTCAAAATTAACTCTCAAATTATCAAACAGTAACTCTCTCACAACTTTTATTGGCCAATAATTCTGAACTTGTCAATCATAGTTAAACCAAACGGTCACGAATGTGTAGTGACTTTCATTACGATTAACTCTCAAAATATTATCAGGGCTAGTTTGACCAGTATTAACTCGCAATTTGAGAGTTTTTTTTCAATAATAAGACAAAATACAACTCTGAACTTCGAATCATCATCATTATCAAACTACAAACAGAACAATCTTATCTCGATCGTAGAAACGTCATTACCATCCAAACTCAAAACGCAATTAGATTTCCATTTCCCGACCACCCTGTAAATCCGTTTCTATTTAAACGCCTTGCAACCTTTGACCCTTCCGCTCTTTCCAATAACACGAGCTTTCCAAGCCAAAGTTCACTGATCTCCCCACTTCCCGGAATGCATCGAACACTATTCCGGGCAAAACTTTTCAACTGCATCCCTTACATTCTTTCACCCCATTAATTCGAGTCGGAGGGTTTCAATTCTGTTCGTGGAACAAGTCGATGACCGGCAGACAAACGTAAACAAACTGCTAAAGATGTGATAATGGAGAAGATTGCAGTTACACTGCTCCACAAAAGTCACGATGCGCATTGTACTTTGACATGACATGATGACGTGATGTTTTCATTATTAATAGAGTTCTGCATTATCGACCGGTGTGTAAAATCAGGTCGGAGCAAAGCCTGGATTATGTCTCACCTGGATTCTGGAGGCTAAATTTAGCCGCGACCCTGATTGGTGGGATTGTAGTCGTAGCGTCTCGTGATTGGTGGGATTGTGTCGTAGCGCCCACTGATTGGTCCGTTTGTGGTACGGCGGGAAATTCAAACTCATTTGTGTGTTTTTTTTACAGTTTACTGCGTGGGTGGACGCCGTCATCTTCGTCTTCAGCTTAGAAAACGAGTCGTCCTTCAACGCCATCTACAACTACTACACGAAGATGTCGCACTACCGGAACTCCGCGGAAATTCCTCTGATCCTCGTAGGAACCCAAGATGCAATAAGCGAGAATAACCCGCGAGTCATCGACGACTCCCGCGCGAGGAAGCTCGCCAACGACTTGAAGAGGTGTTCGTATTACGAGACGTGTGCCACCTACGGGCTCAACGTGGAACGGGTCTTCCAAGACGGTGAGTAATCGCGCGTTTTTCTCACGCGATTTTCAATGGTGATTGTGGGTTTTTGCAGCTTGTCAAAAGATCGTTCAACAACGACTGTCGGTTTCGACGTCGTGTTTGACGCCGACGAATTCGAGGCCTTCGACGCCCAACAACCATTTCCATCCAGCGGGAGGACCAAGACATCTGCCGAGTGCGCCGGCGAATAATGGGTTCTCGCAGATGTCGCCTAGTCACAATACTTTGTCGCATAAGGTAAAGAGTGGTTAACTCTCAACGTTAACTCCCATTTGCTCAATAACTCTTGAAGTCCAGAAGATATATAACTCAACATTAACTCTCATTTGCTCAATAGCTCTTTAAATAGGAAAGATAAATGACTCTTATTTGCTCAATAACTCTTAAATTAGGAGAGATGTATAACTCTCAATTTTTAATGTTTCTACAAGCTCTGTAACTGTCACTTGTCAGATTATTTCATCATTAATCTTAATATTACGTTAATGTGTTCAATAACTCTTAACATGGCTCAGTGATTTAATTAAAATTGAGTTCACAATGTTTGGGATAGCTGTCAATTAATTTTATCGACATTAACTCCCAATTTTTGGACATTTCTTACTCTTAATGTTTCTAGTAGCTCTTTAACTGTCACTTATGAGTTAATTTCATCATCAGAAACTTTTTAATTGACTATAAACTCTTCATCTACTAGCTGTCATCAATAGCTCTCAACATTTCTAGAAATTAACTTTTAATATTAACTCTCATTTGTTCAATAACTTTTAAAATGCCTCGGTGATTACATTAAAATTAAATTCACATTTTTTTGAGTTGGCTCTCAACATTTATGTTTATTTATTTAATAACTCTTATGATTGCTCGATGATTACATCAAAAATTAGTTGACAATTGTTTGGGAATTTTTGAATAATTTTATTGACCCTATTTTTTAACTCTTAATAATTTTACAATTTTTTTTAACTGTCATTTGTGAGTTAATGTCAACATCGGAAACGTTTCTATTGACCGTAAACTCTTTTTATAGAAGCTATTAACAATAACTCTTAATATTTCTTCAAACTTTCCTCGTCCTTTTCCGAGCTAACTCTCAACATTAACTTTCAATCGTTCAATAATTTTCAAAATGACTCAGTGATAACATCAAAATGAAGTTTACAACGTTTTGAGAGCTTTCGAATAATTTTATTGACATTAACTCTTAATGTTTCTGAAGCTCTTTAACTACCACTTGTGAGTTAATATATCATCATGAGAGACTTTTTGATTAACCATAAACTTTTTATCTAGTAGCTATCAACAATAGCTCTTATTTCTAACTTTCCACGATGTTTCCCGAGCTAACTCTCATCTTTAATTCTAATTTGTTCAATAACTCGGTGATTAAATCAAAAGTTACTTGACCGTTTTTTAGGAGCTTTCGAATAATTTTATTGACATTAACTCCCAACTTTTAACTCTAAATGTTTCTACAAGATTTTTAAATGTAACTTGTGAGTTAATTTCTACATCAGGAACTTTTTAATTGCTTATAAACATTTTATATGGCACCTATGAACAATAACTCTGAATATTTTTAAAATCTTCTTATGACCTTTTCTGAGCTAACTCTCAACATTATCTGTCAGTTGTTCAGTAACTCTTAAAATGGCTCAATGATTACATCAAAATTAAGTTCACAATTTTTTGGGAGCTTTCGAATCATTTTGTTGACATTTTTTAACTCTTAATGTTTTTCCAAGCTTGTTAACTGTCATTTGTGAGTTAATTTTATTAGAAACTTTGAAATGTTGACCATAAACTCTTATAAATGTCGATATTTCCCAACATTTTCTATAAGGTAACTCTCAACATTAACTCCTCGATTATTTAATACCATTTCATCAAATTGATTATCAATAACTTCTCAATTGTTGATTTTATATTTCTATACAATATAAACTCCTAATTACGCAATAACTCTTCACTTATTCAACTGTCTGGTTTTCAATAACACAAACTAGTTTCATCAATATTAACTCTTCAATTGTCTTATAACTCATTAGACCGTTTTATAGATGTTGACTCTCAATATGCTCCTCAACTTGAACTCTTAAAAACTCTTCATTTGTTCACTAACTTTTCAAATACTTGGATCAGGAGTAACTCTTCAACTGTCTTTTTTAAGGGAAGTGATATAATCTCATTAACTGTTCGCCCAGCTCTCTTTAATTGGGAGTTAATATCTACATTAACTCTCAGTTTGGCAATACTTTCAAATTATCTTATTCTATATACAGGGTGATTTTTTTAAAACGGCAGGCGTTGTAGAATTTTTATTTATGAACCGATTTCAAAAATTTAAAAAACAAATTAAATGGTTTTTAATTTACTATAAACTGGTGATTTTAAAATTTTTCTAAATGTCTTAGTATCTTTTGGGCCATACTCAACTTTCTTATTTTAAATTGACACCCATATTTTTTTTTTCATAATTTAGAAGATATTAATTTTCTTGATTCAGAAATGTGTAATATGTTCTACTTTTACAAAAAATATTTAAAAAAAAAAATCAAAAATGAAAAAATTTAGGCAATGAAAGTTAATAAAATCTAGGTGCATGGTGTCAATTGTGCAATGAAAAAAACGGGATGGAGTTTCAACAGTATTTTAATTAAATTCGGTAGTTGTTTTTTCTGATTTGTAATTATTATTGTCTTTTGTTATTAGTAATTTCAAAAAAAAATGCCGATCCTTTCTGTTATTTGCTGCTTTTTGAAATTACAATAACGGCATTCTTTTATTTGACACCATGCAATAGATTTTATTAACTTTTATTGCTTACTTTTTTTCAATTTTGATAATTTTTTTTTAAATATTTTTGGTAGAAGTAGAACATATTGCACATTTCTGAATCAAGAAAATTAATATCTTCCAAATTATGAAAAAAAAAATATGGGTTCCAATTTAAAATAAGAAAGTTGAGTATCGCCCAAAAGATACTAAGACATTTAGAAAATTTTTAAAATCATCAGTTTATAGTAAATTAAAAACCATTTAATTTGCTTTTTAAATTTTTGAAATCGATTCATAAATAAAAATTCTACAACGCCTGCCGTTTTAAAAAAATCACCCTGTATTAACTCCACATTTGTTTAGTAACTCTGTAACTAGTTGTATTTATGATAACTCTCAACATTTTATCAACATTAACTCTCATTACATAAAACTCTTTTAACTGCCTTTCTTCAGAATATTCTTTTGTTTTAACTCTTCAACTAGCCAGCTATGTTTCGCAAGTTGATTTCATAGATATTAACTCTCAATTTATATAAAAACTCCTCCGTCGATGTAAATTGCTCAAATATTCAATAACTCATCAACTACGTTTTTTAAGTGATTTGAGTTATTTCCATCAAGATTAACTCTGTGCCTTAAAAACGCTTAACTGTGTGATTTTGGCGAAACTTTAACTCTTCAAGTAGTTAGATCAACATTAACTCTCAATTTTTCCGGAATTCTTAACAATTGTGATTATCATTTATTTTAAACTTTACTACGATTAAAACCTCAAAGTACACTTTTTTAGAGTTAACTGCACCGTCAATAACTCTCAAAGTTTTATTAATTTTGAATAATTTTTGTATCTACGCCTTTGTGTTTTGCGAGACCAAAAAGCATTATTTTTTGAGAGTTAAAATAATTGTTCCGCAATTCTTAAAAACGTTTTTTTTTTAGAGTTAATTTTACCGACGTTAACTCTCAATCATTAAATTTGCCGAGCTAATTTTATCAACTCCTAAGACGTCATCGACTGCACTTTGGGAGTTAATTAACTCTTAAATTCCCCAATTAACTCTCAATTTTTTCTCGCAGGACTCGATGAATCTCCACACCCTGGGCTCCCGCCAAGTCCACACCTTATCCTCCTCGACCCACTACCTCCACCGTGACAAAACGGACCCCACCTTCAAATCCTCCGACGAAAAATGGAACTCCTCTTCGTCAACCCTCAGCCACGGCTCCTCTCAAGCCCTCCTAGTACAAGCAGTCCCAACGGAAAACAACAACGTTGCGAAATTCGCAACCCCGCACCCCGTCGACAACCTCCAACCGAAAGACACGAAGGATCTTCCCACCCCCAGCTCCACCCCCACGACCGCCCGGAAGAGCCGGCGAAGATCCAACCTGTTCGCTCCGTCGAAGAAAGGCGACGATAAGCTGAAGAACGTCGGAGATTTCGGTAGCGGACGAGCCATTCCGCTCAAGCAGGGCTATTTGTACAAGAGGAGCAGCAAGCCGCTGAACAAAGAGTGGAAGAAGAAGTACGTGACGTTGTGCGATGATGGGAGGTTGACGTACCATCCGAGTCTGCACGACTACATGGACGACGTCCACGGGAAGGAGATCTCGCTGCAGTACGTCACTGTTAAAGTTCCTGGACAGAAGCCGAGGGGGTCGAAGTCGATTATCACGGTGGCGGGGACCAACGGGAGCAGCAGTATTAACGAGGGGTTGGGGGGGTTGTCTTTGAGCGGGAAGGACAAGCGGACGACGGAGAAGGTGCTGTTGAGCGCCTTCGAAACAGTGAAGGATCCAGGATCGAAGTACTCCCAAGTCAGCGGGGACGAGGGGATGTTGTCCAACAGCAGCTCCTTCGTCAATGGGGATGGCATCAAGACGGAGACGCCCAATGTGAAGAAGCGGCACCGAAGGATGAAGAGCAGCGGTGTGAAGAACTCGGAGTTCGACGGTACGTCTCCCTTCTTATCCCAATTCAAACTTTTAATTGAACACTCTTCTTCAGACCCTGATGGCTACGAGTTCTACATCGTCTCCTTGGACAACAAACAATGGCACTTCGAAGCCTCGAGTTCCGAAGACCGTGACGACTGGGTGGCTGCAATAGAACAACAGATCTTGAATTCTCTTCAGTTGAACGAGTCCTCCAAAGGGAAGAAACAGAGCAATCCGATGGAGGCGGCGACCATACAGTCGATACGTAGCCGTGTACCTGGGAATGGATTCTGCGTAGACTGTGACGCTACGAGTAAGAACAACGACTGATTGGTTGTCAGAGCTATAGTGACGTCATTTTTGTAGATCCTGATTGGGCGAGTCTGAATCTGGGCGTTCTCATGTGCATCGAATGTTCGGGGATTCACAGGAACTTGGGGTCGCATATTTCCAGGGTTCGCTCCCTGGATTTGGACGAGTGGCCGTAAGTAGAGAGTTTTACGAAGTTGGAATTTATATGAAGTTTAGACTCTCTAAAATCAAGTTGCAATTTGCAAAGTTTATCGCATGATACGAAGTTGCATTTTGTCATAGATTAACTTTTATTAAGTTTCGCTTTGCAAACGACTGCAATACGAAGTTGTACTTTACACGAAGCTCTTATACGAAGTTGCGGCAAAAAAGTGTACTTTATCTGAAGTTGGTCTTTGAATCAAACTCTAATACAAAGTTGAAAATTGCAAAGTTCGTCACATGATACGAAGTTGTACTTTGCAATAGATTTTTTTTTAAGTTTTGTTTTGCATACGAAGTTGTACTTTGCAAAAGACTCTTATATGAAGTTGTACTTTGCAAGAGGCTCTTATACGAAGTTGTGACAAAAAATCGTACTTTATATGAAGTTGCAGTTCACACAGACTGAACTTCATACGATGTTGCATTTTGCAATAGATTCACTTTTACTAAGTTTCGTTTTGCCAACGACTGGTATACGAAGTATACGAAGAAAAAAGTGTACTGTATATGAAGTTGATTATTGCATCAGACTTTCTAAAACGAAGTTGCAATTTACAAAGTTTGTCACATGATTCGAAGTTACACTTTACCAAGTCTGAACTTCATACGAAGTTGCACTTTGCAATAGGTTTACTTTTAAGTTTCGATTTGCAGAAGACACCTATATGAAGTTATAGCAAAAAATTGGACTTTGCAAAAGACTTTTATATGAAGTTGTACTTTGCAAGAGGCCCTTATATGAAGTTGTAAAAAAAATTGTACTTCATACGAAGTTGCATTTTACAATAGATTCACTTATATTAAGTTTTGCTTTGCAAACGACTGGTATACGAGATTGTACTTAAAGAAATAAAAGGCTCTTCTACGAAGTTGTGTCAAAAAAGTGGACTTTATATGAAGTTGACAAAGGCCAACCAAGTTGCATTAGACTCTCTAATACGAAGTTGCACTTTGCAATAGGTTCACTTTTATTAAGTTTCGATTTGCAGAAGAATCCTATACGAAGTTGTAACAAACAATTGCTTTTAATACGAAATTGGACTTTACAATAGATTCACCTTTTTAACTTTGCAAGAGGCTCTCATACGAATTTATGACAAAAAAATGTGCTATACGAGGTTGTAGTTTGCAACAGATTCTTATTTATTAAGTTTCGTTTTGATAAAAGACGGTTTTATACGAAGTTGTAGTAAAAAATGTACTTAATTATGAAGTTCATCTGTGCATCAGACTTTCTAATACGAAGTTACAATTTGCAAATTTTATCAAATGATACGAAGTTGCATTTTACAAAGACTGAACTTCATACAAAGTTGCGTTTTGCAATCGCTTTACTTTTATTAAGTTTTAATTTGAAGAAGACTCTTATATAAAGTTGTACTTCGCAAGAAGCTCTTATACGAAGTCATGTCAAAAATTTCTACTTTATAGAAAGTTGGTTTTCGGATCGAACTTTTTAATACGAAGTTGCAAGTTGCAAAATTCATCAAATCAATCATCATATGAAGTTGCGTTTTGCGATAGCTTCACTTTTATTAAGTTTCGATTTGGAGAAGACTTTGATTCGAAGTTGAACTTTGCAAGAGGCCTTTATACTAAGTTGTGACAAAAAATTGTACGTTATATAAAGTTGGTTTTTGGATCGGACTCTCTAATATGAAGTTGCATTAGGTGATAACATGATACGAAGTTGCATTTTACAATAGATTTGCTTTTATTAACTTTTGTTTTGCAAACTACTGGTATACGAAGTTGTTCTGTACGAAAGGCTTCTACACGAAGTTGCATTTTACAAACATTAAACTTCATACGAAGTTGCGTCTTGCGATAGCTTTACTTTTAAGTTTCGATTTGTTGAAGACTCTCAAACGAAGTTGTGACAAAAGTGTACTTCATACGATGTTGGTCTTTGCATTGGAATAGTTCATCACATGATAGGAAGTTGCACTTTATAAAGACTGAGCTTCATACGAAGTTGCAATCGCTTCACTTTTATTAAGTTTTGATTTGAAGATTCTTATACGAAGTGGTGACAAAAAAGTGTACTTCACACGAAGTTGTACTTTGGAAGAGATTCTTATGCGAAGTTGTACTTCGTACTCGTTGCGTAGTTGCATACCAAAACTCGTATTTTCTTGCAGAGCCGGCCACCTGAGCGTGATGTTGGCAATCGGCAATACCCTGGCAAACTCCGTGTGGGAATGCCGAATCCAGGGCCGCGTCCGGCCCACCTCCACCTCCACTCGCGAAGAGAAAGAAAGGTGGATAAGAGCAAAATACGAAAGCAAAGAGTTTTTGCCGCCCCCAAACACGACAATGCCCCTGGGCCAACAACTGGTGGACGCCGTCTGCAGCTCGAACATGAAGAGCATCATCCACGTCCTCGCGCTCGCCAACAGCGAGCAAGTCAACTCGACCGTGGCCCCCAGAGACCTGCGGACTCCTCTCCACCTCGCCTGCGCCATGGGGAACTTGGCCGTCGCTCAACTCCTCATCTGGGTAAGTCGAAAGCGCGCAATCTTCGTTCTTTGGTTGATTGGAGTTTTTGCAGCACAACGCCAACGTCAAGGCGGTGGACCAAGACGGGCGCACTTGCCTGGCCTACGCCCGCGCCGCCGCCAGCATCGCGGCGGCGAAGCAACAGACGAGTAACAGCGTGACGGCGGACGTCTCCGCCGCCGCCAGTCGGAGTTTGGTTGATCTTTTACTGTCCTATGGCTGTCCGGAAGTGTCTTGCGTGCCGGGAAGCGGCACTCTGCCTCGACGACGAGGCAGCCAAACGATGCCTCAATTCGAAAAATTACCCTCGAGTGTAATTTAAAGAAAAACCGACTGATTCGCAGTACAGGGTGCACTAAATTGTTGTTTTTCTTAGGTACACCCCCCCCCATTTCAAGTGTTCATGTTTGCAAGTGTTCGAAATTTACACTGCACTGATTAATGTTAAGTGTACCTACTCAAAAATCTGAGAGGCCATGATCAATGACGTTTCAAGTCGTTGCCTCCTCAGTTTTTCTTCAATGATCACGTGATAGTCTTGTATGCAGCTGTACAATCAAGTTTTCAACACTCGACGCACGTTGGTTTGTACTTAATTGGTTTGGTTGAACCGTGATATGTCAATTTTTGCACTATTAAAACACTTTTTTGGTAAAACTGCAGTGAGTATTAATCGTAAGTGACTATATTCATACAAATCTTTTTATATGTGAATTTGTAATATTTGTACCTTGGTCGTGATAGTAAGTTATCTCTTTGCAATGTTTTACGGTTTTTGCGAGTGGTTTATGTAACGTGGTATCATTTATTTACGCAGAAATACTCTCTTTGTTACATTGATGTATATAATTTCGCCAAAGATTTGTATCTATTGTTTTGTAAATACGAAGCTAAATTATGTACAGAAATTATATATGTTGTTCTTCCTTACATAAAAATGTTACAATTTATTTGAGTTTTACTTTAAACGACATTTCCGTACGTGTAAATCACGCTTAACAATTCACCCAAAAGTGTAAAGCCACCTTCACCAAAATTTTCACTAATCTGTCAATACATGTCAAAATTATTTTAAGGTTATGAAAAAACGAAACAATTTGAGCTTTTTGTTTAACAAGTTTGCCAACCGACACTTCAAAAGTCACTAAACTTCCTCACGCCACCACGCACTTCCGCGCCTCCTGGTTAACTTCCCGACTCCAACGCGCTTTGAAGTAGTTCCACGCGTGCACCCCGTCAAACTTCTCCCGGAACCTCTTCGTCGAGAACCTCACCCTCTGTCTAATCCCGCCCATCTTCCCCTCAGACACCGCCTCCTGGTGCTCAAAAACCAGAAAAATGTACCGATGGGCACCTGTCCCTCTCGGCGGCCCCGCCCCCCTGTACTCCGCCACGGTCTCCCCCGTCGCCAAGTCACTCCCCCTGATATTAACCACCAACCAGTGAACGACGTCGCCCAAAAACGCCCAATTCTGCGACGGTGCGTCCGGGTCGAACATGTAGAGGGTGTAGTACTTGTCGGGGGCGGCGCTCCACGTCACCTCGGGGGCGGTTCCCACCTCCGCGGGTGTGAGGTCGGTGCCGAGGTCCACTGACTTACCGCCAGGGTAATTGATGGCGATTTTCAGGGGCGGCACGTCGGGGAGGATGGAGGGCACGATATCGTCGTGCGACATTGTTTTGTTTTTAGATGACTTGATCAAATTGAAGGTCACAGGTAGAAGTCGAACGAGCGAGAAGTTAGGCCACACGAAAAACACCAAACACACTGAGATTCATACGAATTTTATTACATTTTGTTTAAACAACGTAACAAACGTCAAAACAGGCGACTAGAGTTAACATTGGATATGTACAGAAAGGCAAAAAACAGGGAGGCCTTGACTTGCAAAAGGATGTTGGGAACACTGAACCAGTTGTGACGAAGTGTCATCAAGTGTTACGTAGTCATGGCCTACTTATTTTTGTTGGAGAGCTTCTAAACACTTTGGAAAACAGCAAACATGAAAGTAAACGTCTATTTATATACAGGGTGAGACAGAAAAAGTACAATGTGTGCGAAAAAACATCTGTCTGGACTTCTTTCGCTCACACTGTATAACACAGAACTGTTCTACAGAATTAATAAAATCCTAGATTGAGGAGACCTTTGACATTTTCGTGCTGAACTCGGCGGGAGGATATAAAAGTGCAAAATAGATAATTTAGTAGTGTTTTTCATCGACTTTGGTTGGCACTGCTTGTATGTTTCAATGTTGGCAGCTCGTCTTCAAACAGTCAGGGGTACCAACGCAATTCAATTCAGTCTTGTCATGACAGTGCTGCCAACACATCGGACTGATACAAGGCCGCCTATTCACCTGAAATTGAACAATTGGTAGAACCAGCGTCCCAAACTGAAAGTCCTAAGGATAGTATACAGGGTGTTGATAAAAGTGTCTATGCGACCCAGGCTATCCGCCCGACGCGGTCGCACGTCGTGGTGGTCGTCGCGGGCATGGAAAACGCCCCGATGCCCCCAATCACGCTGACTCCCCCGCCTCCCCCTTGGGGATCCGGGGGAGGCGCTGATCAGTCAGGGTCGTATTTACAATCGATCCTCAACAGGAGAAAAACGGCTAAAAACGTGATAGCGGCCAGTAATAGTTCCACCAAGGCCAGGATAAGGAGGTCGTTTTCCTCCTCGTAAGGGTCCATTTCGTTGATGCAGACGTAGTGGTGATAGCAGCTGAGGACTTTGGTGGATTGCA
Source organism: Gnatocerus cornutus (assembly GCA_029298725.1). Classification (NCBI taxonomy): domain Eukaryota; kingdom Metazoa; phylum Arthropoda; class Insecta; order Coleoptera; family Tenebrionidae; genus Gnatocerus; species Gnatocerus cornutus. Next base: position 19,732,921 of record CM055512.1, on the reverse strand, counting down.
GCACGAGGATGGCGAGGAAGGAGCACGCAGTGGCCCATAGGATCGTTAAGGGGATGGCGACCTTCACGGAGGGGCCCAGGAAGCGGAGGTGGGAGCCCGGCATGCAGGTGGAGGTGCGGTAGCCGCCGAAGCCCTTCGTGGTGTGGATGCTGGCGGCTGGAAAGAGAAAATTGAAATTAGTTGGTGAAACTTGAGGAGATTAGATGGTTTGTTTCTCGTTCGGCTCTTCCGAAGTTGTGTAATATCAAGCGGTACGCGGATTTCCGGAACTTCCGGGCTAGATATGCAATTATCCAGATTTACGAGATTTACATTTCAAAGTGCAAACTTGGTGCTTTTCTTAAGAGAAAATCGATTGTTACCTCTTGATTTCTGTTATTAATATCGCGTGGAAATAGCCAGCTTTTCCGGATTCATATATTATGTACTAATGGACGAAGTTGAAAGGATTCCAGGCGTGAGATCCCGAAAGTATGTGAAGAGGATTAAAGTGGAGATAAACCACAACCTTCACAGGAAAAGGAAACGGTGGTGAAGAGCTTATTGGGATTTAACACGAGCTGGGGAGGAGGGAAATAAATTAGCGAAGAAGTTGGCGTGTCTCTAATCTTTAATTTTTTTTTACCGTTTTGTAGTCACTGATTTAATTGCCAGCAATCATCGCGCCCCACATTTTGACGGTCACTGCTTTACACGACAACAAGTCAAATGTAAGGTTATCGAGCTTCCTTTATTCCCGAGCAATAAATTTACGTTTGGCTATGACAGTTCACCATTGAAAGCCGAAAACGCTTGGGAAATATATCAGAAAAACGAGAATTTCCTTCTGTGGCAATCGCAATGGGAATTTTGTTTTGTCAAGGTTGGCTGCACTGCTTCCCCTATTGATCATGTGACATGGCATCAGCCTATCCCAGCGCTCGGCACCGCCATGTTTTTTCACGTCCCGGTTTGAAAAGACGCGTTGCGCCGTGTCGTGCAAAATTAGTGATATTTGGGGGTTATAGTGATCGTGAAGTGCGGGGCTACGCCCCGCCAATAACTACGTTTCAGGTTAGTGAGTGATATTTCGTTGATTTGTGTCTTTCTGTGAGCCCCATTTTGAGGGTTTGTTTTACAACGTCTCTTCTAATTGAGTACGGAGCGTTTCTGTTAGGAGCATTTTGAGGGGGCTGCGGCGTCTGCGGACTTGGTGGGTCTACTTCTGGGGCCACTTTTGGGGCTTCTGCATCAGGACGGCTCTGAGGGCTACGGGAAGGATGACAGTGGAGCTTATTGTCTTTTGTGGTTTTGTAGTTTGTTTAGTTACGGGGAGTTGCTTTTTGGTTTGAGCCCCAATCACAGTGTAGTTATTCCCCGTCTCCAAAGTAGATTTCTGTTTTACCAACGCTCATTCTTTGTTGTATTTTTCCATTATCGGTTTCTTTATAGTCAGATCCTTTTTTATTTTTTACAAGTAATTTGCTTTTGCATTACTTTTTACTCTATTTCGTTATTTCGTTGTTCTACTTGTTTTATCAACATTATCTGTTTGAATTATATGCTACATACCTTCTTTCGACTGTCACGTTTTGGATGTTTTGTTTTCACCAACAACTTAGTTACTTTTATGTTTTGTGAACGAATATTAGTCCCAGGAGTGTAAATTTCTAACCAGCACGTGTTATACACTATACTTTTCCGACAACCACGTCTAATGCCGTTAAACACAATTAAAAAATATTCGAATTTACACTGAATTTCAATAAATTTGCATACACCCATTTTTACCTAGATTCAGTTTGCTTTTATCTTGACACTGATAGATTCAAAAATTAATCAAATTACCAAGAATGATTGTTTGAATTTTTCAGTTTGACATAACCTAATTCTAGAAAATCCACCGCCAATGGCCAAAAAATCATCAAAAAGCTATAACTTGATATTTAAAGTGTCTGCGACTGCATTTTTGACAGCTACTGTGATGAGTGTTTGCGTGCGCCCGTTTGTCTGGTGTCGTGTGAGTGCGTGCCCCTAAACCGTGGGTAAAAGTTATTGTTTTTTTTTTCATTTTTTCTTCATTTGATGAAACAACTCTTTTATAATGTTTCTTTTATTCTTTCTTGTTACTGCTTCGTTTGAATGTTGAGTGAATATCTGTGTAATCTGTGTAAATTTTACTCTTTTTATACTTTTCTGTGTTGTTTCTTTTATTTTACCGTTTATTATTTTCTTGAAAAGATTTTCTGTTTCTACTAATTTCTTTGTTTTTTATATGTAGATGTAGGCATGTCAAACGATTATTAACTGTCTTCAAAATCTAGCTTATTAGCATTAATTTAGCCTATTTTGACTTTTCTTTTACATACTTTGTTTTTATGTTTCTTCTTTCTTTTCTTATTATTGTCTCTTTTATCTATTCTTCTTCATTTAAACTTAAAGTTGATTTATGTTTCATCCACCCCATATCATGGTAGTTTGATATAATTCTGTAAATGATTCTTTCCGTCATTCTTTTTTAATTTTTGCTCATTTTAGGACAATGAAATTGAAGAATTCGTTTTGATTCTTTGAATAATGTGAGAGAATATGGAGGGAAAGTAGGGACAATCTAGAGAGAATATAAAAATACATACAGGGTGATTTTGAAATAGTAGCGGAAAAAAAAGTAACGTTTTTCGTGATTTTTATTATTTTTAAAGTAAAGGTAAAAATTCCAAAATGTACCTATGCATAGTAACTTTAGTAATCATTGGCGTAGCATGAAAACGGGAATCAATTTCTTGAATTTTTTTTTTAAATTGAAACAGCAATTTAAAAAACGACTCTTGCCAACTTCCTTTATTTACAAGCTATAATGGATTTTTTTTTGTATGTATTTCAAAATGACCTTGTATGTTTAGATAGAATGTTGGAACAACAGAATATAGAGAAGTTTAAGTTTGCCTAAAAGCTGAAAATGGGGAAATGATATAGATAGAATGGAAAGAAGACAAGGAACATAAAGAGTCTAGTAAGAATTCCGACAAGAATGTAGAGAGATAATTACAATTATAGATAGAGTGTAAGAAAATCCCAAGACAATATAAGAAGAAGAAAATGTCGAGAGATGCCAGACTACGTAGAGAGAAGTTAGGGAAGATCAAAAGAGATTGCAAGAAGAAGATAAAGGATCAAAAAGATCTAGATAATCTAGCGAGATTCGAAAAATACTTAAAAATCTAAACCAGAGAGTATTCAGTATGCATGTCTGTAGAAACTGGAGAGGAACTTAGAAGAATCTAGAAATGATACATAGACAACGTAAAAAATGGTTAGAACTATCTATAGATGATCTGTAAATGTCTGAAAATGTTCAACGATCTAAAGAGAATGCAAGAAGAATATAATGGTGAAAGTAGCTCAAGGATCAAAAAGGTCTGGAGAATTTTAGAAAATCGAAAGATAGGTACTTTAAAAGTATAATCCAAATAATGTGAAAAAACAGAATATCTAGATAGAACTCAGAAGGAATGTAGAGAATTTTGTTGAGAAATTAGAGAGAAAGTAAGAATCTGGAGAGAATACGTACATAATGTAGAGAAAATCTGGAGATAATCGATAGTAGTATTTAGAGCCAATAATATGCTATAGAGAATGTTGGAAAGCTCTAAAAAGAAAGAACAAAGAAGAAGAAATTTAAGACACAATGAAATAAGAATGCGAGAAGAATGTAGAGAGAATACGTAGAGTATTTAGAGATAAATATCTACAGAGAAACTAAAGAATTAGACACATCTCGAGATTGTAGAAGAATCTGGAAACCATATCTGTTTTTGCTCGTTTTTTTTTACTTGTTTCTACTCTTTCGTTTAGCATGTTTTTTATGTTTGTTTCTTTTCTTTGTATCTTCGTTTAAATTTGGAGTTAATTTCTGTTTTATCGACAGATAATAATTGTTTCTTTTGCTTCCACTGTCGCTATTTGCTCTATTCCGTCCCATAATCTGAACTTTCTTCACTTGTAACATTAAATACTAAGTTTTCTCATGTTAATTTTTGGAAAAATAAAAATTATATCTAGCCACTTATTTTTACCTCTGAATACCTACCAACAATAGAAAATAGAAGTAGAAGCTTAGTGACATCACAACACACATTTGTGTGTAATGATGACACCCTGTATAATGAAACTGAGGCAATCATTATAGTAGGGTACTCCGCAAGGATCAATATTAGGGCCGAGGTTATTCGATCATTTTGTTGGGATGTGATAGGGTTTAATGAACATTGAGTTGGAGAGTTCATTAAATTGAACTTCACTAATGAGCTTTGGCCAGAAACTAATGGATCCATAACATATACAGAGTGTTCAGGAATCGAATTTGCATGAAAAAGAATCTGTTTTTCGCACCTAGAGTGTGTCTATTTTCATGTACATATACAGGATGTTCTAGAATGGAACTTGGATGTAAGAGACGGTGATTTTTTGTACATATACAGAGTGTTCTAAAATTGAATAAATTTAAGTTTTAGAAATGAATCTTTTTGAAAATGTTTATTTACTGTCATGAAGAATAAGTATACTATACAGGGTATAAAAATGTCTTTGCAATAAAAAACGATCATTCTACACAGGGTGTTGCATCATGAGACTTGGGAAAACTCCCATTCAAGCTCCCCGACGTCTTATTTTGCTCTGAATGAAACCTGCAAACGTCTCCATTTGTAACATTTTGCTACGTCAAACCCGACAATCGAACCGCTTTGATAACATCTATTGAAATTCTCCCACAACACAGCACAAATTTTGTAAATGAGCGCTCAAAAATGGATCCCCTCTGGCGCTCACTGTTCGATACTTTCCCGGGCGGAGTTGGATTAAGTAACAGAACGCAAACAAAGTTTGCCTTTGTGCGACGGCTTGTTAAGTTTTGACTCATTAAACTGCTAGTTAAATTAATAGCCATGTTCAGCTCCTAATGGAGTGTCAGCGAAACATTGAGATTTCAGAGTTTTTGGCTGGTATTAGTGAATTTTACAGGCGCCTTCGTTTTTACTTATTAAAGTGCTCCCACAGAGGCCGTAAATTAAGATGAGGTCGTGATGATTTATCGGTTTGGTAATGAAAATTGGGTACAAAGTCACCTCTTGCTTATCTAATTAAGTCTCGTATGGAGAGGGTTCTATGGTCATGAATTAATCTCGCTGCATTTTAGAGACAAAAAGGTTTGCGAGTTGCGCGGAATTAGAGCGTAGATACTTTGCTACTACTTGAATTTTTAATAATTTCAGACGTAGTGAGTGCTTTACTAACAGTAAAATGGGAAATGTTGCTACTATTACCCTATCTGCAGTCATAAAGATGTAAGCACCGAGTCATTGGTTTAATTCCCTTTTAATCATAATGTGTACGAGACTTGATGTGTCGTTAAGCAAACATGGGAGTATGCAAACAAGCAAATTGGAGATAGATGGTGTTATTATTATTGTAACTTACGGGCCGGAACGGCTGGATCGAGTCGACTTTGGATTGCGTTGGGAATAAAATAGTATACACACCACGCCGAAAAAGTAACAAAATTAGACGGTTTGGTAAAAATTTGACAGTTTGAAACCATATTAAATCATTTGCAGAAGTGGATTTTTGGGGTTTTTGAGTTTTCACAATGTTTAATAAACATTTTTGAATTTTTAGTTAATTTTTTTTTATTTAGTTTTGTTCTATAAGTTCGTAATTTCTATGCTATTTTTTCAGTTGATAGTGTATTTGGAACTCAAACATGATAAACACTATAAATGAAAAGATTCACGATTTGATACAAATTTGGGAGACTTTTTAGTTCCCTGAAAATGAAAAATTTTTGAATTTTGTTTTTTCTTGTTCTATAATAATTTTTTATTTTTACACAATTTATATTATATAGTCAAAAATGATAAAAAGACTACATGATGAAACAAATATTTTGTTTCCTTCTTAGTGCCAAAATTACCGAAACTACGGGTGTCCGGTGTGCTACTTTTTGAAACTTTTTATTTCCATAAAAAAACAAAATTTTTGGAAATTTTTAATTGAATTACTGAACTCTTTGAATGTCAAACTGAAAAGAATCACACGAGTTAAATGATATTTTTTAAATTTTTTGACTTTGATCCAAAAACAAATATAAAAATTATTTTTTTTATCAGATTATTTTGCAATTGAGGTCAAATATTGAATTCAAAAAGTTTTTGCTAAAAACTAAACCAAGCTAACGTGATTTTAGCGTGCATTACAGTTTTTGTTTTTTTTTTCAAAAAAAATATTTTAATTAAAGTTTTCTGAAATTTATTATTTTTCTATTTTGGCTTAGTTTATAATAAAGCCAATAATAAGATGTTCAGATGACATTCTTTAAGAAATTTTGTATATCTCCGTTTGAGATGAAAATCAAAATTTTAGAATTTTCTACAATTGCTGTGTAGCTTCATTGTTTTTATTGGAGTCTAATATAGTAAAAATGTAGACAGTTGTTGCTATAAAATATTTATTCACACTAATTTGATTATAAACAAGGTTTAATAAAAATTTTAGAAAATAAAAAAAAAATAATTTCAATCTAATTATTGGAAATTTAGTTTTTTTTGTCAACCCTTTAAATGTAAAAAGTATAACAGCCAAACAAATTTTTTTTTTTAGTTTTTGTCAAATTAATAAAACAATTTGATGCAATTTTTATAAACGGAATTACGGGATTTAATGAATTCGTAAAATTTTTTCGACAGTTTTTTTTGAATAATTTTTTTTTATTTTTGTTTTCTATACTATAATATTTTAGTTTAGCGTAGTTAATAATGAATTCAAAAATTGTACTAATTTTAAAAATTATTTGTACACGGTTTACCGACGCTTATATGATGATTACAATGTTCAGAGAAAATTTTAAATTTTTTGTGATTGAAATAAAACATATAATATAACCTTTTGAATATCACTTTTATAAACTTAAAAAAAATGTTTGGTTTTATTAAAATTTATAAGCTGCGGAAATGTAATCGTTATAGTAGTAAAACCAAGAGAATTAGACGGTCTAATACAAATTTTGCAAAATTTTGGAAAATTGTTTTTTAAAAAATATTGTAAATTTTTGTTTCTATTCTAAATTTCACAGGTATCTTGAAGTCAGCACTTCAAATATGATTGCTATAAGCATTACAACTGAAAAAAATTACAAAATTTTGGGAAATTTCTGAACCAAAAATTGTGAGCTTTGCGTTTTGTCTTTTTTCTTTTTTTGTTTTAAGTTCTACAAAAAAAATTATTTTCTTGTCTACAGTCGCGGTCAAATTGGCAAACTTTCGGTCTTTCACTGATATAAACAAAATTATAGAATTTGACAAGGATTTTGGAAATTTTTGAATGTTAATTAGTGTCACTTAAAACAGAATTAAAAAAAATCTCTTTCATTGTAAAATTTTGAAATTTAATAGATGATATTAATGGCAAGTGTAGTAAACACACTTTAAAACTCATTGGTACGGTGTTAAAACTAGAGAATACGAGAAATTAGAAACTTTTTGATTCGACTGAAAATAAAATTTTTGGAAAAATTTCTATTTTATAATTTTTAAATTTGGTTATTTATATCGGTCTTAAAATTGGTACGCTGCGCAAATGTTACTGCTGTAGTATTAAAAGTAAGCGAATTTGACGGTAAAATACAAATTTTGAAAAATTTTGATTTCAAAATTTTTGGAAATTTTTGTTTTTTATTCTGCATTTTACAGGCATCTTAAAGTCAACACTTCAGAATTATAGAATTTTGGGAAATTTTTGGTTGACCAAAAAATAAAAAAAATTTGAATTTTGTATTTTTCTGTTTTTAGGTTCACATAAAATCTTTACTTGTTTATAGTCGCGGATAAATTAGTAAAATCTTTAGATGTCATTACAGCATAACAGAATTTTCAAGAATTTTCAAAATTTTATAGTTCTACCCTATATAGAATTTTCAAAATTTGTTTTTTTTTTATTTTAAAACTTTATTTCGGTTGTTTATATCGGTCTCAAAATAGGTAAGCTGCGCAAATTCATTGCTATAATATTAAAAATAAGAGAATATGATAGTTTGATGCAAAATTTGGAAAATTTTTGAATCCTTCTAAAACTGAAAATATCAAAAATTTCGTTATGCTGGTTTTAAATTGTGGAAATTCGCACAACTCACTACCAATTCCATGCAAATTTTCTCACTCTCGCGTTAAAACAATCGGAGTTATGCCAAATATAGCACATTTTTGAAAAAAATTTCAAAAATTTTGTTCCTCCAACAAATGATTTTTTTTATACTTTTGATTAATGTAACGGCGCATTTTATGATCAACTCAAAGATAGAAAAATTGTCTATAATTTCTCACTAAAGACCAAAGAGTTTCCCCCCGATCCCAATTTTTTTCCACCGCTCAATACTCCATTTTTACAATACCGAAATAACGAGTTTAGGTTCTTCAATATCATTTTAAATTATATTCTTTAATATCTTCTGATGATGAACACAATTTCCTGTTTCCATCAGAGTGCACTCACCAAACCCTTTTACTCTCTGCATTCTCATTTTTCAATTTTCGTTTTCATTCAACTTCAATATCGCAATAACAAGATCCGTTCTGTATCAAACCTGTTTAATTAAACCGTCAAATGTAAATTTTCGTCCTCTTTGTTCTCTAAAATTGAAATTCGTTCCAATGAGGACAGTGGTAAGTAGAGATAACCAGAGGGGGTTTCCGGTCGGTACAATGGGGGAGAATTTTTCGGGGGTAAACAGAAGTGAAGAAGTGGTAAATAACCCCAACTCCATCCCTCCATCTCTTTCCAACCCGCGACTTTGGAGAACCCTCTCTCTTTCTAAAAGCGTGTTTCGTTAGATTTTTTTCCTTTTGTTTTTTCCCTTCAAAGCTCCTTTTGTACATCCCCGAGATAACAATGCCCTCTTCCACTCAGTTAAATTATCAAACGCAAATAAAAGAAGTACCTGCGGCCAATATCGTCGCTCCTCCCGCCGGAATGCCGAGTCCTAAATTCATTCGTCCTTTCTCCTCGATGAACGCCACTGTTCCAATTACCAAAAACGAGATTCCACAAACGATCTGGAGCAAAAACGGACACATCATTAATTACTGGTTTATTTCAGACTAACAATAATATTTGCATAAAAATTTAATTATGAGAAAACTGGCGCTCGAATATTATTTAGGACGGGCGAAAAACGAAATCCTCGTTTTGTTGGGTTGGGAGTGAATATTAATTATCTTTGTTTTAAATTTAGTCTGTTTTTTTCAAGGGGTTAATTACCTGCAGCACTCGAAGGCGGAAGACGACGGCGAAAGGGTAATATTCCGACGTGCGGGGGTCTGGAGGTTTATCCACGTCCACTGGGTCTTTCAGTTTGGAGAGTCCAACCTGGAACAATAGGAAGTTTTTGATTTTTTTTAGATCTTTTGGGAGGTAAATTAAGGGCGATTAAGGCCCTAAAAGTTTCTGAACTGTGAAACTAAATTTCTCTCCTACAAGGAGATAAAACAATGAAATTTGGGTTGCCTACATTAGACTAAATGTTTAGTGGGGATAGAAACAAACGTTATAGTTAAAAAGTGTTTTACTGGTATATCAGTCAAATGTCAATTTGTGGAGTTTTATTGTTAGTCGTAGAAAAAGTATAGTTTGCTACTCGTTCGGAATGGCTATTCTGGCTAGTACGGTCGACTTATTACTGAAAAGGCGTTTAGTGAGTCTAAAAATTTACTAATCTTTGGAGGAAAAAGAGAAATTTCTAGAAATATTGATTTCATAGACAAACTCAAAATCCAAAATTTTACATTAAATTTTATAATACTCACATTAGAACTAGCAAAACAGTAAAATTTGGTGGAGTTATTGCCGAAGGGGTGTCTAATAAGTCTGCTAAATTGCAGAATTTTAGGACAAAAGTAAAAAATTTGGAAATTTTTGAAATTTTTAAATTGAAATCCAAATTTTTTTACAAAACTCTGTAAGTTCGACATTTCAATCTCTGGAACAGTAAAATTTGCTTTACTAATTACTTTAGGGGTGCTTATTAATTACAATTACATGATTTTTGAGCGAAAGATAAAAGTTCTAGAAATTTTTGTTTGAAGTACGAATTCAAAACTTTTCATAAAATTTTGTAATTCTGAGCGTTTGAACTTTGATGTAATGAAATTCCAAAGATTTATTACTTCATGAGCGTTTATATAAAGAGCAAAATCACAAAAATTTTGAACAGAAAGGAAAATTTTTTAGAAATTTTGGTTTGTAGAACGAATACAAAATTCAAAAATATTTTATTAAATACCGGAATTTTGACAGTTTCAAGGCTAAAGCAGCGAGATTTGGTAGATTTGTTACTTAAGAGGCGAATAATAAGGGTAGATAATTGCAGAATTTTAGAACAAAAAGTAAACATTATAGAAATTTTCATGTTGAAGAACAAACTCGAAATTCAGAATTTTCTATTAAACTCTGTTAGTTCGACAATTTAATCTCTGGAGCAGTAAAATTTGGTGTACTTATTACTTCGCGGGCGATTATTAAACGTACAAAATTAAAAGATTTTTGACCGAAACATAAATGTTCTAGAAATTTTTGTTTGAAGGACGAATTCAAAATTTTTCATAAAATTCTGTAATTCTGAGGGTTTGAACTCTGATGTAATGAAATTCTATAGATTTATTACTTAATGAACGTTTATTTAACGATTAAAATTCCAAAAATTTTGAACGAAAAGGAAAATTTTTTGAAACTTGTTTCTAGAACGAACCCAAAATTCAAAAATATTTTATTAAATACCGGAATTTTGACAGTTTTAACGCCACAGCAGAGAGATTTGGTGGATTTCTTACTTAAGAGGCGACTAATAAGTGTAGTTGATTGCAGAATTTTAGAACAAAAATTATACATTTTGGAAATTTTTATATTGAAGAACAAACCTGAAATTCAGAATTTTCTATTAAACTCTGTAAGTTTGACATTTTAATCTCTGGAGCAGTAAAATTTGGCCTACTTATTACTTCATTGGCCCTCATTAAGTGTACAAAATTACACGATTTTTAGCTGAAAGATAAATGTTCTAGAAAATTTTGTTTGAAGGACGAACTCACAATTTTTATGAAATTCTGTTAATGTGGAGAGTTTGAACTTTAATGAAATTTTCTAGATTTTTTACTTAATGAACGTTTGCTTAAAGTGCAAAATTACAAAAATTTTAAACCAAAAGGAAAATTTGTAGAAATTTTTATTTGTAGAACAAAATCAAAATTCAATTCTTTTTATTAAATACCAAAATTCCGACAGTTTTAACGCCAAACCAGTGAAATTTAGTGCAGTTGGGCTGTCAAAAAGTGTACTTGTCTTTGTTTCTTTGCATTATTGTTTTTTAGTTTCTAATTTTCTTCAATTTTTATTGTTTTCAAAACTTAAGCACTAAAACATTTTGAACAAATTTTTGATTTTTTTCTTTTTTCAGTTTATGGTTCAAAATTTGGATTGTTTTTTATTTCTTAAAGTTTTTTTCAGATATCTTCGTTCTAGCCATAGACAAGGAAAGTTAAGTTCATTTCAATATTTCAATAGTATTATATATAATATTTCAAAGTAGAAAAGGACATTCCATGCGAGTTTCACATTATCCTTTTTCTACAAGCGTCACTATGTCAAAATAATATGTCTATTACAGCACGGAATAATGAAAATTCAAGATCAACAGATTTATTACTTAATGAGCGTTTATTTAAAGAGCAAAATTACAAAAATTTTGAACAAACAGGAAAATTTTTAGAAGTTTTTGTTTCTAGAACGAACCCAAAATTCAAAAATATTTTATTAAATACCGGAATGTTGACAGTTTTAACGCCAAAGCAGAGAGATTTGGTAGAATTGTTACTTAAGAGGCGACTAATAAGTGTAGATAATTGCAGAATTTTAGAACAAAAACTTTACTACTTCACTACTTCATTGGCCCTCATTAAGTATACAAAATTATACGATTTTTAGCCGAAAGATAAAAGTTCTAGAAATTTTTGTTTGAAGGACGAACTCACAATTTTTATGAAATTCTGTTAATGTCGAGAGTTTGAACTCTAATGAAATTTTCTAGATTTTTTACTTAATGGGCGTTTGCTCAAAGTGCAAAAATACAAAAATTTTAAGCCAAAAGGAATTTTTTTGAAATTTTTATTTGTAGAACAAAATTCAATTCTTTTTATTAAATACCGAAATTCCGACAGTTTTAACGCCAAGCCAGTGAAATTTGGTGCAGTTGGGCGGTTAATAAGTGTACTTGTTTTTGCTTATTTGCATTTTTCTTTTTTAGTTTCTTAATTTTCTTTAATTTTTTTCAGTTTCTTCAATTTTTATTGTTTTCAAAACTTAAGCATTAAAACACTTTTGAACAAACTTTTGATTTTTTTCTTTCTTCAGCTTATGGTTCAAAATTTGGATAATTTTTTTATTCTTCTTCTTAATATTTCAGTTCTGTTCTGTTTTCCAAAGAATTTAAGGATAAGAGTCTAATAGGGTATTGTACAACGAGTGGGAAACGACATTCCATGCAAGTTTCACACTATCCTTTTTTTACAAGCGTCATTATGTCAAGATATGTCTATTACAACACGGATTAATAATAATTTGACCGTTCGACTGAGCTTGTACTGAATGCAAAGTTTCATTTAGAAGGTTACTCTCGCTTTACGCCTTTGGAGTGTGTTATTGGAGGATTTGCTCGCTTCGCTCGCCCAAATCATCTTTGAGTCGACTGTAGAAAGAAGAAGAAATTCAAAAATTAAAAAAAAAATTAAGAATTATTCTTCTTATTTTTCTTTGCATTATTCCTTTTTAGTTTCTTAATTTTCTTCAATTTTTTTCAGTCTCTTCAATTTTTATTGTTTTCAAAACCAAAGCACTAAAACACTTGAACAAATTTTTGATTTTTTTTCCTTCAGCTTATGGTTCAAAATTTGGATTTGGATTTTTTTTATTCTTAAAGTTTTTTTCAGATAACTTAGTTTTAGCTATAGATAAGAAAAGTTAAGTTCATTTCAGTATCTCAGTTCTTTTCTGTTGCAAAATAACAAAGTTTTTTCTATACTTTGTCTATTCTAGTTGTCAAAACTTTTAATTATTTATACTAAAACTAAAACTTGCCAAAAATCTTGAAGAAATTTAAGAATTTAAAGGAAATCCAAATAAAAGTTAAAAAAGTGGAAGTTTTGCTGCATGAATGCAGAATAACCATTCCAAACGAGTAGCCGACTATACTTTTTCTACGACCAACGATAAAACCACAAATAAATTGAAAATGACAATTGACTGCTATACTAGTAAAATACGTTCATTTTTGACGTATACATGACGTTTGTTTTCATCCCCACTAAATATTTACCCTAATATATGCAACCCAAAGTACGTGTTTTTTATTTCTTCTAAGCCCCCTTGACGCAATTAGTCAGAATCGTCATAAATTGTCGAAATTTGATGCGAGAAAATAAATCGATCATCTCAATTTACGTTTATTTACGCGCTATAAAGCTGTTGACAGTCGATGATTAAACCTTGTCGGCGTGAAAAATAAAACAGTGAATTCCTGCGGATTACCCTCGTCCCATTAAATTCCTGCTCGGGCGAGAGAATAAATATAAAAAACACTATTTATTTACGATCGCCTTTCGTGCGGCCGCGAAAGCATACAGATGGCCCATTTTCCCCGTTTCCCATTCTGACGAATCTTAATAAGGGCCGGAGTCAGCGGAAAAATGCTCCGGAGGCGAGATTTACATTCCGATAGCGTGGCGTTGATTTGTCTTCAGGTGATTAAAGGGGGGCCGAAAGCCGCCCCTGACACTTGCACTTTAGGCCCCTCAAACCACTTTGTATTTTTTCGTCCCTTGAGATGCTCGTCGGGAGAATTGTATTGTCTTGGGGGTAATTTTATTGCGTTTAACTTGCCCGGACTGATTTAACGTTGTATTGAACAAGTTCCAATAAATATCGGGTATCGGTGTCTCAAACGCAATTATCCGGTTCTGTCATTATGTCAAGATATGACCATTACAGCACGGATCGATAAATCATGGGATTAACAATGTGGCCCAGATATGTATTTCCGCTGAGAACATTCGAGAGAGCTTGTATTGAATGTGAAGTGTAAAGTTTCATTTACAAGGTTATCCTCCTTGTGCGGTTTTAGGGTGTTTTATTGGAGGATTTGCTCGCTTCGCTCGCCCAAATCAGCGTTGAGTTGACTGTAAGGTCACTTACAGTTTAACAAACGCTCTAGTGGGTTATGGCTTTGACTTTATAAATCGTTTACAGCCACATTACCGCAAACCCCCATAAACATAATAACGCTCAAATAAATATTTTTTCCCTGCTGGTCAGTCTTACAACTCTTTACAGGTCTACATTTCGAGGTGATTTTGTTACTCAACTGACCCAAACTTACTCAAATTGATGATAAACGCAATTATATTAATTGGGGATAGTAAAGAAAAAAAATCCCTGTATTGGAACATTTGGAAATTTGTGGAGTTTATAAGTTTTGACTGTCTTATTATTAGTACCAATTTAGAAAAATTTAAACCAAAGAGGAGTATATTTAGAAATTTTGATTTGGACAACTGAAAATGTTGATTTTTTCAACACTGTAATTTCGTTATTTTTAGTGCGAGAGGAACGAAATTTATGCATGTTGTTTGTTTGTTTTAGTAATCACTAATTTGCAAAAATTTAGATCAAAAAGACGGAGATTATCACTCTCGACCGGCTTATTAAGAGCGTCGATTTAGAAAAATTTAGACCGAAGAAGAGAATTTTTAGAAATTTTCGTTTTAAGACCAAAAAAATGCCACCAATTTTTTTTAAGATCCTGCAATTTCTTTATTTGTTAAGTGATTTTAACAAAATTTGTGGAGATTATCACTCTTGACTGTCTTATTTACATTGCCTATTTACAAAAATCTAGAGCGAAAAGGAGAATTTGTAGAAATTTTTATTTCGAGTAGTTAAAAAAAAATTACAAAAAAAACTTGAACGCGGTTTAATTTCCACATTTTTGGTGTCACAAGAACGAAATTTGTGGGAGTTATTTTTAAGGTTAAATAGTCTATAAAAGTTGTTGAATTTGGGTTAATTTTAATATATCTTTGTTAGCCATTATTTCTAATAACGGTATTATCTTTATTTTTGTAAAAACATTGTTAATTTTTTTTGGAAGTTTCTATTACTAAGTGGTCCAGATAATCTAATTTTTCTTAGAAGCATAGGGAACCAAGTGTAAAAATATGCTCAAAAAATATTTTTGGATCAAAAATTACGACTATTACGCACGATTTGAAATAAATAGTCATCCAATAACTCGCAATTTGCTTTTAAATTGCATATTAAAAAGAGATTGAGAATATTTATTGCGGTTCATTTCAAGCCAGATGAGACCCAACCACTTGAGGGTTATTATGATTATGGGGGTTTGCGGTTAGGTGGCTATAAACGGTTTAAAAAGTCAAAGCCATAACCGCACTAGAGCGTTAGGTAAACTGTACACTTACACTTAGCAATACTAAATTTCCAAACAATTTACAATACACAATAGTTTTTTTTATGATGTCACTTACGTCAATGACGTTTCAGTTACGATTTTATGTCCAAGTTTTTCATTTTCATGTTTTAAAACACAACTAACACAGTTTATTTCTCAAAACTTACTTTACTTCATGTTTGAGGTTAACTGCAAATGTCAGTTGAAAAATCGAAATTCACATTTCTAAAGAGCGGCAAATTTATATAACATCTCATCGCCACCCTTTATGCTAGAAACATTTATAAACACCTTGTATCTATTACAGCACAGATTAATAATAATTTCTGTTGGGAACATACGACTGAGTTTGTACTAAATGCGAAATTTTATTTAGGTTAGTCTCGTTTTACGCTTTTAGGATGTTTAATTGTTTATTAAAGATCAGAGGTCTAATAGTGTATTGTTCAACGAGTTGAAAACCATGCGAGTTCCATACTATCCTTTTTCTACAAGCGTCATTATATCAAGACATGTCTCTTATAGCACGTATCCATAATAATTTCTGTTGGGAACATTGGACTGAGCTCGTACTGAATGCGAACTTTTATTTAAAAGTTGACTTTTGTTTAATGAATTTAGTGTGTTTTTTGGAGGATTTGCTCGCTTCGCTCGCCCAAATCAGCGTAAAGTCGGCTGTGAAGTCACTTGAAAGAATTACTAAAATTCCAAAGAATTTAAGGATTAGAGGTCTAATAGGGTATCGTACAACGAGTGGGAAATGATTCCATACAAGTTACAAACTATCCTTTTTCTACGAGCGTCATTATGTCAAGATATGTCTATTACAACACGGATTAATAATAATTTGACCGTTCGACTGAGCTTGTACTGAATACAAAGTTTCATTTGGAAGGTTACTCTCATTTTACGGTTTTAGGGTGTTTTATTGCAGGATTTGCTCGCTTCGCTTGCCCAAATTATCTTTAAGTCGACTGTAACGTCACTTTAAAGAAATACAGAAATTTAAAAACAAATCAATAATTATTCCATTAGTATATTGTACAACGAATAGAAAAGGACATTCCATGCGAGTTTTACACTATCCTTTTTCTACAAGCGTCATTATGTCAAAATAATATGGCTATTACAGCACGGATTAACAATAACTTCTGTTAAAAAGATTACAGAGCTTGTACTGACTGCGAAGTTTTAGTTAGAAAGTTAATCTAGTTGTACGGTTTTGAGGTGCTTTATTGGAGGATTTGCTCGTTTCGCTCCCCCAAATCAGCGTTGAAACAACTGTAAGGTCCCTTGAAAGACATACTAAAATTTCATAGAATTTAAAGATCAGAAATCCAATAGTGTATTGTACAACGAGTGGGAAAGGACATTGCACGGGAGTTCCGCACTATTCTTTTTCTACAAGTGTCATTATATCAAGATATGTCTATTACAGTACGTATCCATAATAATTTCTGTTGGGAATATTGAACTAAGCTTGTAGTGAATACGAAGTTTCATTTAGAAGGTGACTTTTATTTCATGGATTTAGTGTTTTTTTGGAGGATTTGTTCGCTTCGCTCGCCCAAGTCAGCGTAAAGTCGACTGTGAGGGCACTTGAAAGAAATACTAAAATTCCAAAGAATTTAAGGATTAGAGGTCCAATAGGGTATTGTACAACAAGTGGGAAACGACATTCCATGCAAGTTCCAAACTATCTTTTTTCTATGAGCGTCATTATGTCAAGATATGTCTATTACAACACGGATTAATAATAATTTGACCGTTCAACTGAGCTTTTACTGAATGCAAAGTTTCATTTAAAAGGTTACTCTCGTTTTACGGTTTTGAGGCGTTTTATTGGAGAATTTCTTCGCTTCGCTCGCCCAAATCATCTTTGAGTCGACTGTAACGTCACTTTGAAGAAATACAAAAATTCAAAAAAAATTGAAGAATTACTCCATTAGTATATTGTACAACGAGTAGAAAAGGACATTTCATGCGAGTTTCACACCATCCTTTTTTTATCCTATACTTCTTCTACGAGCGCTATAATGTCGATAATCTGTCTATTACAGCACGGATTAATAACAAGTTTTGTTAGAAACAGTCGACTTAGCTTGTACTGAATGCTAAGTTTAATTTAATAGGTCACTTTCGTTGCACAGTTTTAAGTTGTTTTATTGAAGGATTTGTTCGCTTTGCTCGCCCAAATCAGTGTAGAGTTGATAGTGAGGTCATTTGAAAGAATTACTAAAATTTCATAGCATTTAAAGATCAGAGGTCTAATAGTGTAATGTACAACGAGTGGGAAAGGATATTTCATGCGAGTTCCACACCATCCTTTTTCTACCGATCGTCATTATGTCAAAATAATATGTCTATTACGCACGGATTAATAATAATTTCTGTTGGAAATATTCGACAGAGCTTGTACTGAATGCGAAGTTTCAGTTAGTAGGTTAGTTGTGCAACCGTGCGGTTTTGAGGTGTTTTATTAGAGGATTTGCTCGCTTCGCTCGCCCAAATCAGCGTAAAGTCGACTGTGAGATCACTTGAAAGAAATACTAACATTCCAAAGAATTTAAGGATTAGAGGTCCAATAGGATATTGTACAACGAGTGGGAAAGGACATTCCATGCAAGTTCTACACTATTCTTTTTCAACGAGCGTCATTATGTCAAGATACATATGTCTATTACAACACGGATTAATAATAATTTGACCGTTCAACTGAGGTTGTACTGAATGCAGTTTCATTTAGAAGGTTACTCTCGTTTTACGGTTTTAGGGTGCTTCGCTTCGCTCGCCCAAATCACTTAGAAGGAAATATAAAAATTTAAAAAAAAAATTAAAATTATTCCATTAGTATATTGTACAGCGAGTAGAAAAGGAGATTTCATGCGAATTTTACACTATCCTTTTTCTACAAGCGTCATTATGTCAAAATAATATGTTTATTAATGCATGGATTAATAATAATTTCTGTTGGGAAGATTCGACAGAGCTTGTACTGAATGCGAAGTTTTATTTAGAAGGTTAATCTCAGTTTTGGGGTGTTTTATTGAAGGATTTGCTCGCTTTGCTCGCCCAAATCATCGTTGAGGCAACTGTAAGGTCACTTGAAACAGTTACTAAAATTTCAAAGAATTTAAGGATAAGAGATCCAATAGTGTATTGTTCAACGAGTAGGAAAAGCCATTCTATGCGAGTGCTGCACTACATTTTTTCTACGAGCGTCGTTATGTCAAGATATGTCCATTTCAGCACGGATTAATAACAGTTTTGTTGGGAACATTTGACTGAGCTTGTACTGATTTGATTGCAAAGTTTTATTAGGAAGTTTACTCTCGTACGGTTTTAGGGTGTTTTATTGGAGAATTTGCTCGCTTCGTTCGCCCAAATCAGCAATAATTAGTCTTCTATAAGGTCACTTGAAAGAAATTCAAAAATTTCAAAAAATGTAAGGATTAGAGGTATAATAGTACATTGCGCAACGAGTGAGAATACGACATTCCATGCGAGTTCTACACTATCCTTTTTCTACGACTACTTATCTTCGCCGTACAAAAACTTATATGCCAACTGTTTGTGCGTATAACTCTTCTACTTTATTCCTGTTTGTTCTCAAATTAATTACAAGCATGGCACACTGCAATTAAAGTTGAAAATTTAGTTTTCATAATTAGATATAATTGAAAACAGAGTTGACGCCAACTCCAACAAATTCTATTCAAATCTATTTGTGTCACCGAGGTGTAAATACCGGCTTAGACCCGAATGTGTAGCTGTGCTACCAATCACTAAAAACTTTCTAAATCTGTCAAGTTTGGATAATTTCTTATTTATCATTTTCGTTTCTGCTTTAATTGCATGAAAATTTTATAACTTCATGTAAAGTTCCTCCAAGTTCTAAACTTGTTGAAAAAGTCTCAAAGTCACATTTTTTCTCGGAGGTAATTGAAAAATTATACTCGACTTTAGAGAGAATTGCAATTTATTTTATTTGTCGGTTTCGCTACCTAATCTCATTATTGTCGTGTTTGTCTGGTTTACACTTGGAACTTAATTGAGGCAGTTCGTGCACGTTTGATCTCGTGCTCAAAGGAATATTGATTGTGTCGGCACTTGGTGTGATGTGAACAACAGTAATTAATTTATTTGATGGTTCGGAATCAAACAGTGAATTAGTTAATTCCATTTTGGCGGGTACTAAAGAATTAATGGAATTTCGATCACAATTGCGGATGAATTATTGAGGGTGCACTCGGTGGTGAAATATTCAGATGCGGGGAGATTGAATTTTCATGTTTCCAAGGAGGGAGAGGTGTAATGGTCAGTTTTGTCTAAAAGGGTGACAAAACCTTTAAAAACAGCACGATAAACTGTAACCGACAGATCCGTCAATTTTTTTTTAATAAAACGAATGTGTCGCTACTGTATTTTGCTGTGGAAATCGACTATTTTAAATTTCGCGTGTTTTAGTCTTTTCCCACTTTTTAGAAGCGTTTGTGGTTAAATTTTTATATTTTGAAGGTGGGGGAAGTGTACCTGTCATTTTAACCACAGAATAAGGCAGTAGCGACAACTTGCCTAAAATTGCGAAAAAAAAATACAAAACCTTGAAATTCTACAAAATGACTTGTCACTGACAGTTCTGTCAATCTTATTTCCAACAAACGCGATTGAAACGAAAAAGAGGACGCTACCGAATTATACTGTGGAAATCAAATATTCAAAATTTGGCGCCTTGTGTCTATGGTTACATTTTTGTTGACCACAGGTTAGACAGCAGCGACAACTTGCGTAAAAATTGCGAAATAAAAAAAAATGATAAAACCGTTAAATTCTGCTAGATACTTGCAGTAACTGACAGATCTGTCAATCTTATTTTCAGCAAAAGCGAAAAAAATGACAGTGGGGTCGCTACCGTACTATACTGTGGAAATTAGGTTTTTTTAGCCTCTTTCTGTTGCGTTTCTTCCTTTTGAGGTTAAATTTTTGTGTTTTGAGAGTGGGGAAGTCTCCTGGTTATTTTAATCACAGAATAAAACAGTAGCGACAACTACTCTAAAATTGCGCTACCGTACTATACTGTGGAAATCGAATATTTGAAAGATGCCGCGTTTTAGCCTTTTCTCACTTCTCATGGTCCAGTTGACTTCCTTTTTGCTTTTTGCGTTGCGTTTTTGCATTTCTCTTTGTTTTGTTTCTTAATTTAAATTCTTTTATTTAAAAAATTAAAGAAACTGAAGAGGAAATTCGTGGAAACTTGGACTGAAAACAATGAATTGTGCCAAAATACAAAAAAATAGGAGCAAAAAGAAGAATTTTCTATTAGATCAGAAAGACAATTTTTAGGGATTTTTATTCTTAGGACGAATCAAATATCCCCATTTTTTTTTGTTCAATATTACAATTCTTTCAATTTTGACTTTTAAACTATGAAATTTAGAGGTTCCATTGCCTATGGAAAATTTACTAAGTGTGCCAAATTACAAAAGTTGTGAAGCAGAAAGAAAAATGTTAAAAAAAATTTTTTTTAACGAAACTTTCTTATTTTTTGATTATTGTATTAGGTCTTATAACTCTCGTAATTTTGACATTATATTAATGAAATTTGGAACGCTGACTACAATTTAAACATTTTATAATCGGGCCAAATTTCAAAATTCTCGAACTACAAAGAAATTTTTTAGGAATTTTTACTTTGAAGGTGAACCAAAAATTTCCAAAGGTTTCTGTAAGATCCTATACCTCTGGTATTTGTGACGTTACATCAATTAAATTTGGTAGTAAGACTACTATTCACAAGTTTTGTAATCGTGGCAAATTACAAAATTCTAAAACCACAAAGAGAATTTTTTGAAATTTTTAATTCGAAAATGTACTAAAAATTTTCAATACTTTCAGTTACATCTTATAACTCTCGTAATTTTGACGTTACATCAATGAAATTTGGAAGTCTGACTACAATTCTAACGTTTTATAATTGTGCAAAATTACAAAATTCTAGAACAAAGAAAATTTTTAAAACAATTTAATTTAAAGATGTACCAAAAATTTTTGTAAAATTTTATAACTCTAGGAGTTTTGACGTGATATCAACGAAATTTGGAAGTCTGATTAAAATTCAAACGTTTAATAATTGTGCAAAATTACAAAATTTTAGAAGCACAAAGAGAATTTTTAGGAATTTTTACTTTGAAGGTGAACCAAAAATTTCCGAAATGTTTGTAAGATCTTGAACTTTAGTGATTTTGACGTTACATCAATGAAATTTGACCACAATTCAAACGTTTAATTATTGTGCTAAATTACAAAATCCTAGAACCACAAAGAAATTTTTTAGGAATTTTTAATTTGAAGGTGAAATGGGATTTCCAAATTGTTCTGTAAGATCTTATAGCTCTGCTAATTTTCACATTAAAACAATAAAATTTCTACATTTTGTCACATATAAAGCCTTTTCTAACTGTGCCAAATTACAAAAATTTAGAACCAAAACAAAAAATTTTTGGAATTTTTGTAATTTTTGTTTCCAGAAAAAATCTAAAATTTGCATTTTTCTTTTGTAGTTTAACCGCTACAACAATGAAGTTTGGATCTCTGACTACCATTAAAACGTTTTACAACTCTGCCAAATTACAAGATTTTAGAACGAAAAATAATTTTTTTTAGAATTTCTATTCCTGAAAAGAACCAAAATTTGCAAGATTTTCTGTTCGATTCCATAATTTTGATGATTTTGACAGTGTAGCAATTAAGTTTGAACATTTTATTATTTTACACTTGCGGCGTTTTTTATTTGTGCTAAACTACAAAAATTTAGAACAAAAAAATTTTTTTCGAAATTTTTCGAATTTACTTTTTCTAGGACTAAGCTAAAATTTCATTGTTTTCTATCAGATGTTATAACTCTTGACATTTTAACGCTGCAAACATGAAATTTGGAGGTTTTATTACTATCAAAACGTTTTATAGCTGTGCCAAATTGCAAAATTCTTAAACCAAAAAGAGATTTTTTGGAGATTTTTTATTCTTAGGATCATTCAAAAATTTCTTAGTTTCAATTAGATAGCATAACATTTTCAATGTTGACGCGACAACAGTGAAAGTTGCGTTACTTTCTTTGGAGGTTAAATTTTAGTGATTTGAAGGTGGGGGAATGGACTGGTATTTTTAATCACAGAATAAAACAGTGGCAACAACTTACATAAAATTGCGAAATAAAGAAAAAAGATGACAAAACCTTCAAATTCTGCAAGATAACTTGCAACTGACAGATCTGTCAATCTTATTTTCAGCAAGCGCGAATGAAACAAAGAGGGGTCGTTACTGTGTTATACTGTATTGAGGGACATTGAGGTTTTAAAATTTGGCGCCTTTTAGTCTCTTTCTATTGGTACTTAAAGATGTGTTTTACTTTGGGTTTCATTTTTTTTTATAATCCAAAATTTCTATATTTGTCAAATTTTCAAAATTTTGAAATTCTGAGATATTTAAATTTTTGGATTTTAACCTTTTTGGCTTCTTATTCTCATTTTTAAAGAGACTTCCTTAATTTGCTTCAAGTTTTAAGAATTTTTTACTTTTGAAGATTTCAAGTCACGTCAATTTTTCAAAATTTTATTTTAGAATACTTAAATTTTTGTATTTTAGACTTAATGGCTAATTTGATGTTTGGGAATAAATTGTATTTTTGATCCAATAAATTTCTTTACTTAAAGCTGTGTTTTAGATTCGTTCCCTTTTGGTTTTTAAATTTTTTTACATTCCAAAGTTTGTATGTTCGTTGATTTTTCAAAATTTTTAAATTCCGATATACTAAAATTTTCGAATTTTAAACCTATTGGCTTTACATTCTCATTTTTAAAGATGACTTTTTTAATTCGCTTTTAGTTTTTGTATTTTTTTCCATTCAAAATTTTGTTTAAAGTCGATTTTTCAAAATTTTTAATTAAAATACAAAAACTTATCAGCTTTTTTTTGATACTTAAAGTTCTTTTTCAGGTTTGTTTACTTTTGGCTTTAATTCTTTTTCACATCCCAAACTGTTCATATTTGTCGATTTTTCAAAATTTTAAAATTTTTACCTTATTCGCTTCTAAATCTCATTTTTAAAAATGAATTTTTACTTTTGTTTTGGTTTTTAAATTTTGCCACTTTTCAAAATTGTTATTTACATTAATTTTTCAAAGTTGTAAATTGGATTGTAAAGTTATTAGTTTCTTATTCTAGTACATAAAGTTATGTTTTTTGATTTGTGAACTTTGGTTTTTCTAATTTTTCCAAAATTTCGATATTCATCAATTTTTCAAAATTTTTAAACTCCCATATACTAAAATTTTCGAATTTTTAACCTATTGGCTTCACATTCTCATTTTTAAAGATGACTTTTGCTTTTAGTTTTCGTATTTTTTACCATTCAAAATTTCTTTTCAAGTCGATTTTTCAAAATTTTTAATTAAAATACAAAATTCTTTTGATTTTGGACTTATCAACTTCTTTTTCTGTTTCAGGTTTGTTTACTTTTGGTTTTAATTTTTTTTCACATCCCAAACTGTTCATATTTGTTGATTTTTTAAAATTTTTAAATTATGCAATATTGAAATTTTTGGATTTTTAACTTATTCGCTTCCTTAATCCATTTTTAAAAAAAGTTTTTAATTTTGTTTCAGTTTTTAAATTTTGTCACTTTTTAAAATTGTTCTTTACGTAGATTTTCAAAGTTGTAAATTGAAATATTTACTAAAAATTTTGGAATTGTAAAGTTATTAATTTCTTATTCTAGTACATAAAGTTTGTTTTTAGATTCGTGTTCATTTGGTTTTTCCTGTTTTTACAATCCAAAATTTCTATACACAGGGTGATTTTTTATTTATGAACCGATTTCAAAAATTTAAAAAACAAATTAAATGGTTTTTAATTTACTATAAACAGATGATTTTAAAATTTTTCTAAATGTCTTAGTATCTTTTGGGCGATACTCAACTTTCTTATTTTAAATTGGAACCCATTTTTTTTTTCATAATTTGGAAGATATTAATTTTCTTGATTCAAAAATGTGTAATATGTTCTACTTTTAACCAAAAATATTTAAAAAAAATATATCAAAATTGAAAAAAAAAGCAATAAAAGTTAATAAAATCTAGGTGCATGGTGTCAAATAAAAGAATGCCGTTTTTGTAATGTCAAAAAGCAGCAAATAACAGAAAGGATCGGCATTTTTATTTGAAATTATTAATAACAAAAGACAATAATAATTACAAATCAGAAAAAACAACTACCTAATTTAATTAAAATACTGTTGAAACGCCATCCCGTTTTTTTATTGCACAATTGACACCTACGAGAAATGCATTGTGCATTGTAAGATGTAGCCCCATCTTGTTGAAAGAAAATTTGTTCTTTCTGTTATTTGCTGCTTTTTGACATTACAATAACGATATTGTGTTATTTGACACCACGCACCTAGATTTTATTAACTTTTATTGCCTAAATTTTTTCATTTTTGATATTTTTTTTTTAAATATTTTTTGTAAAAGTAGAAAATATTACACATTTCTGAATCAAGAAAATTAATATCTTCTAAATTATGAAAAAAAAAATATGGGTGTCAATTTAAAATAAGAAAGTTGAGGATCGCCCAAAAGATACTAAGACATTTAGAAAAATTTTAAAATCATCAGTTTATAGGAAACTAAAAACCATTTAATTTGTTTTTTAAATTTTTAAAATCGGTTCATAAATAAAAATTCTACAACGCCTGCCGTTTTTAAAAAATCACCCTGTATGTCAAATTTTCAAAATTTTGAAATTCTGAAATATTTATATTTTTGGATTTCAACCTTTTTGACTTCTTATTCTCATTTTTAAAGATGACTTTCTTAATTTGCCTTTAGTTTTAAGAATTTTTTTTGGTTTTGAAAATTTCTTCTTACCTCGATTTTTCAAAATTTTTAAATTATGCGAGACTGAAATTTTTGGATTTTTTAACCTATTTGCTTCTCAATCTTATTTTTAAAAATAAGTTTTCAATTTTGTTTTGGTTTTTAAATTTTGTCACTTTTGAAATTGTTATTTATATTGATTTTTCAAAGTTGTAAATTGAAATATGTACTAAAATTTTTGGATTGTAAATTTATTAGTTTCTTATTCCACTACATAAAGTTATGTTTTTAGATTCGTGTACATTTGGTTTTTCTTATTTTTACATTTCAAAATTTCGATATTCGTCAATTTTTCCAAATTTTTAAAATCTGAGTTACTCTAATGTTTGGATTTTGAACTTATTAGCTTCATATTCTTATTTTCAAAGATGAGTTCTTAAATTTGCTTTTAGTTTTTAGGTATTTTTACAATTCAAAGTTTCTATTTACCGATTTTTTAAAATGTTTAGTTAAAATACAAAAATTTTGGGATTTTAGACTTATAAGCTTCTTATTTCAAAGTTTAAAGGTTACGTTACTGGTCTCTGTGGTTAAATTTCTCTTTTTCGAAGGTGGGGAAAGTGCGTACAAGTAATTTTCACCACAGTATCAAACAGTAGCGACAAAAGTTTTCAAAACGAAAGTTCCCCAAAGTTTGGTGTAGCTACCGCACCGCACTCTATAAATCGATTCTTTCAAAATTTAACGCCTTTTAGCCTCCTCTTCCCACATCTGGAGGGTCAATTTCCGGGCGTAACTTCCTTTGTGGTCTTTTCCAAGATCTTTTCCACATGAGAGAGTCGGAGAGTATGATCGAGTTTATGAATAGACTTAGCAGGACCCTCTTATTCGTTTTCGGGACGTTTCTCTTCGCTATTGAATCCAGTAAAGCTTCTGTGGAGTTTTCCAGCTTTGAAACTGTTTCTACGCGTTTTACGGTGTCTCGAATATGGAGAAAGAGCCGATCTAATTAGATGAGTTCATAAAAATCTCAAAATTTAGAAATTTATTTTTTATTATACTAATATATACAGGGTGGCCCATCTAAGACTTCCGGGCTCAATATCTTTGTCATTTATGAACGGATTTTTCCAAAATTTAAAATATAATTTCTTGAATAGGTAAGGATGATGTGGCATTACCAGCGTCATCCTTGTTTTAAAAATGTTAATTTTACTTGTCTTATTTTAAATTTTAATTAGTTAAGGTTTTTGTCATTTTATAAAACATCAATAATTATCCGAGTGTGCCAAAACTCAACCGTCTAGCTAGTCAAGTTGCCGAGAAAAAGAGAAAAAAGACCCTCAACATTTCCAAAAGGTGCAAAATCATAGTCGGCTATGTAAAAAATAATTTCCCACGCCCAATTTTGGACAGCCCTGCGTTCAGTCTGTCAATAATCGCTGACGTCAGTGGCGTTCTTGACATTTGTAATATTTCTCATTTGAGGTTATGTTTACTTTTGAGCACAATGATCTAATAATTTGCTACTAGATGCACCCTAAGCCCGTGTTGCTAGCGTGAAAGCGTCCTCAACACTAGAGAGAGATAGTCTATTTAGGAATTTCATAAGTGAGACAAAGATAGGTAGAGAAAATGTCACGTGATATCGAGGGACGTCATTTTTCTTAGAAACCATAAACAAAAGTGCGCACTAGCCTGTCATTGGTGACGACTGACAACTGTTTGGCTCTAGCGTTTTAAGGTTATGTGTCAAATTCAAATTCGATTTGAAATAGTCTGAGATCCTATTAAACTAAATCCTGGGTCATAAACTAACTTGTAGTGCGAACATTCATGATCTGTTGGTGTGCTAATCGTAGCTTGACCGAAGTACCGAGGATAGTACTTAACATTTGAGTAATTAGGATCAAAATGGAATTGGTATTAAGTGAAAGATTGGAGCCTGTATTAATAGAAAGTTTTGGTCTGTTTTACCATTTGCTATCACAACCACGTGAGGAACACCTATTAAATACCCCAGGTCTTTCACATTTTGATATGGTTGGCCAAGCCGGTTCTTCTATCGGGAGATGGTGAGACACAAAACTCTACTAACTATACAGCTTTCAATCTTTTACTTGATACCAATTCCATTCTGATCCTAATTATTCAAATGTTAATTACTATCCTCAACAGGTACTTTGGTCAAGCTACGATTGGGCACCTCCAAAATGATTTTTTTAATCGAATTAGTTTATGACCCAAGATTTGAACATGGACATGAATTGAATTGAATGCACGAACGGACATAAAATAGAACGACACAAGTGATCAAAGTTAAAAGCCATATATGTAAGTTTTTATAAAAAACATTTACCCACATTCAATAACACCCTAGTAGCACAAATTCTATCGGAACTATATTGGGCGCCGATATTGTTCCAACGTCCAAATGAAACGCCCTCTCGGTATCGGTACAATATCGGCTGGCAAACAGAAATTCTACAAAAATCCCATATCAAACCAATATAGGCAAACCTGTATCGAAATAATATCGGCTCTCCAACATGGGAATTATCCATGGGTTATCCAGTATAATAACAATATTGGCTATCTAATGTAAGAATTAAATGGGGTACCCAATATTGGAAATAAATTAGATCCCCGATATTGGAACTGTCTCTAAAATACTATATGACAAACATTATGGCTGCCAGAGGGATGAGGAATAAGAAATACTCAAAAAATGTATTAAAAATTATAATAAGAATATAAAAATTTAAAATACAATAAATATAACTTAAAATATAAAAATATAAGAAATAAATATAATACAATTTTTATGTTAGATCTTATATTTCGTAAAGGCAGAAATTTATTAATCGATTTGTTATCCTCCAGTTTCGTCGCATTGTGGAAACAACTTCTAAAAATTTTAAATTAAGAATTAAGCTGCATATTACAAGTTCAAATATATTACCTTCAACTATGTTGCCTAATTTTGACAGATTAATGGATTCCTTTTGGCCGTGACGGTTTGTCGACAAAAAAATGGTTTTAAAATATACTCATTTGTATTATCTGCACTCTATCCTCAGAAGTATAAAAGTGAGCTGAAAAATGAAAAAAAATATATATAAATTACATAAAAAATATGCATAATTTAACTTTTTGTCTGTAATTACTTACTTACCTTAAGGGGATATCAAACAAATTTCAGTATAGGGCAAATTCAATGTATTTTTCCAAACGCGATTACTCGAAAACTATTTGAGTAAATTGTTTTCTGTTTTTTGCATATGAATCTGTTCAACGTGCACTATGTTGAATGCTATATATAATTTTTGTAAAATGATTCTTTAATGACTTTTTGATTAATTAAATACGTAAACTTGGCTGAAAGCAAAATAATTTTTAGCATTCCACATGCGTAGACTAATTTTACATAATGTCGACTAAACAGATTTTTTTTAAAGTTAATAGTTTTTGAGAAATCGTGTTTGGAAAATTTCATATTCGAAACATGTTATCCTTGTTTAGCAGTAACATCTCTTTTCTCTGTACCAGAGAGGTCTGGTAGGTAGAAATGCGGGTACCATAAATCAATTTTGTAGCCGAAGGGATAGTTTACAACTGAAGCTTTTCCATAAACACACAAAATCTTAAATTTGCCTGAAACAAGATTTTTCTCTTTTATTCAAACTGAACGTAGCTTTGAGGATAATCATTTCAAAATTTTGAACTTTATATCTGATGAATTAGGATTTTAAATTGTTTTAGAATAGTTTTAGGTGATAAATATTTGTCTTTATCTTTATTTTTTAAGGGGATCTCGAACAAATTTGAATAGAAGGCAAATTCAATGTATTTTTCCAAACACGATTACTCGAAAACTATTTGAGTAAATTGCTTTCTGTTTTTTGCATATGGATCTGTTCAAGGTGCATTATGTTAAATGCTATATACAATTTTTGTAAAGTGAATATTTAATGACTTTTTGATTAATTAAATACGAAAACTTGGCTGAAAGCGAAATAATTTTTAGCATTCCACATGCGTAAACTTTTCAAAATTCACACATACGTATTTTGAGAACAACCAGACAGTAATATAACGTCTTGTTGTCAAAATTATGACTTTGGGGTGGTGAAAAGACTGAAAAAATTTTCGTAATTTAAAGGTTTTAAAAGATAGATCAATCACTAAAAAAACAGAATATAATTATTATTTATAATTTAATTATTTATAATTATGTTCACTATTTTTTGTTACATTTACAAATCTTGGACAAAATTCGAAGATCTCACTGCATCCATTAATTCTTCAATTTTTGCAATTACACAAATCCCACCTTTTCGGGAAAAATTTAATTTATTTATGAAGATAAACATTAAATAATAATAATGAGATATTGTAATTATTAAGTTTCACGGGTGTAATTTGTAAAATATCGGACTCTACTATCAAAGTATTTAAGATTTACTGGCCATGGGCAATAATAATTTGGCCATCAGTGCAGTCAAAACTATTAGCTATTGTCCTGACCACAAGATGATGGTAATAATAATCTAAACCACTCGGGCTGGGGTTTTAAGAAGTAGTTTTTATTTATGGTTTTATTACCGTAGTAAGCAGACTGACCATGGGTAACTCACTAAAAGAGTGCCGTCTACAAATAATGAGGGTTGAAGGGAGATGCTGCATTTAACGTTTGGATGTTTAAAATGTTTCATATAATTTTTCCTTTAAAAGGCCGTCTGACACGGTCCACAATTATGCACAGAATTTAGTCTGAAAAATTATGTCCAGAAATCTTCATCGTGTCATACACACTTTGCACACAATTTTGTACATAATTCTGTGTGAAGAAAAATTTTTAGAACATGTTCTAAATTCTTCCAGAATTCTGTACAGAAAGTGCGCGGCAATGTTGCGCATGAAGTTGAGTCATTGCGCTTGAAGTCAACTAACTTGTGTTGTGCTCAAATAATAATATCGTGGTCTAGAGATCAAGTTACTCTTTTAATTAAAGAATATCAAAAACATACATATTTGTTCGCCGTAAAGACGCCGCTGTACAAAAATCTGCATGCTCGGCAGGCAGCACTTGAAAAAATTCAAGCGTCATTAAGACCATTGCGGCCAAATATTACCACCCAAGAAATAAAGACAGGTGCTTTGAGGACCAATTTTCTGAATGTATACAAAAAGTATACATCCAGCATTGAAGTATCTTACTTTGATATATGAGGTTCTATGAACTTCAGCAGATATTTAAATTGATCGTTTGTTAAGCGAAGAAAATTTTTGTACGATTCGGATCTTCCACCAACAGCTTTTTGTTTAATAAAGTTAAAACATCTTTTCCTTGGTGACGTCGTTGTAACCATCGTCTACACCAAAGTCGTCGCTTTTGTTTTAACTTTAGCAAACCACGGGAAATTAACACAATTGATATTAAAATCACCGAAGAGTAAAACAACTCGTTGTCCATATCTTATTATACAAGGTGTCCCAGAACTCGCTCCCCATAGAGCAAGGGAAGGTGCCGACAGCAATACAGATGGTAAATTTCAAAACAAAAATTGACCAAGTTTAATAGTATTCAAGAACTGATAAAAAGTTAACAACCAATCCCGAAAGCTTATTCGAGAAGTGGAGTAAAAGGCCAACCCAATTTCCTAGGCAACGAGAGTCTAATGTTCATCTGACCAATGGATGATAGTATGTGTCCATAGTTACCAATTTTCAAATTCTGTTCAGCTTCAGGATTGGCTACAGTTTTTTTGCTTTATTTCGGTTATTTTTTGAGTTAAAAAATTATGGTTTCGAAATTTTGGTTAAGAATTCTTACCTCCATAAGCCCTTTTTCTCTGGGGCGCGAGTTCTGGGACAGCCTGTATATGGAACAATTAAAAAAATATAGCGCTACACTTTTATGGTTTTAAATTCTCAGGAATTGATGCACTCGTTTTCTGAGCAGAAACAAAATCCCTAAGTTAAACGTCAAAATATTTTCGAATGCGCAAGCGCAAAAACAGAAATATGCACAGAATTTGGAAGCCGTGTCATACATGTGCACAAAATATCTTCAAAAATACTATTCATTTTTTAAATCAGAAATATATCCCAAATTCTGTTCACATTTTTGTTCATAATTGTGGCCCGTGTCAGACGGCCTTTTACGCAGAATTTTGAAGCAGAATTTACCGTTACAGTTTGTTAGATATCCCCTTAAATTCGAATTTAAAAAAAATCGAAAAATTCGAAAAATCGAATTAAGTCAAAAAATAAAAACACATCAAGCAGAGCTTCATCCTCCCAAGTTCGAAGAAGATATGAATTTGTACAAAGTTCAATAGAATCTGTTTCGAGATCCAAATTTTCTACCTAAAACTGCCCTGGCCCGCATCCACTCATTTCACACAATAGACCAAATGCTGTAAAAACTAGCCCCAAGTGTGTCCTTCAATGCCAGACGTTTGTATCACTTTGACTTATAAATAACTACGAACGATTTGATTTAAGAATACATAAATGCACTTATTAAACAATTTCTTGCATTATACAGGGTGTTTGGTAATGTTACGATCATGATGACGAAACGAGAGATTGAGGCAGCCGTAAAAAGTAATGTTTTAAAGTTTTTTTGGGTTTTCTTTAACCGTTTTAAAGCTGGAAGGCTTTATTTGCGAACAATCAAAGATCAATTTACAATGTACCACCGAATTTTGAATGAAAGTCAATATAAAAATTGTTTTCATTAACGTCAAACTATATACAGTGATTATTTTATACCAATATCGAACTTGGTTCGTACTTGTAAAAATAAACTCATTGAATGAATCTAATTGGACGACTTTAATATCTTGTAGTTTTTTAAATAAAACGAAAAGAAATTAATTAATACTCCTGACAGAATCCAAGATAATTTACCTTCTTTGATTAGCCATTAGTCTGACTTTAACGTTAACTGACACCCTGTATATATCATATGTAAAACATTACATTTAACTTTTGTTGCAAAGAAAGTGTTACTTCAAATAGGTACACTTTTAGTAGAAACAAAATTTTTTGATATTTTATTCTGATATATCAAATAATCGTAAACAAACGGTTATTTGATTCTGAATAGACTTGAATTTATTTAATAATTGAAGCAAGCCTTTTACCCGAAGTCTAATAATATATTTTTTGCTGTCAGGTTAATATGACAATGCTTAGTATAAAAGAAAATTATTAATAAACGCGTGAGTGTGAGTGAATTGGCGCAATTTTCAATAAGGTCCAACAGTGGTGACGTCACATCAAGCGCGAACTTTTGAAGCAGTCCTACTTAAAAAGCTGGTTTAAAACTGAACCTTAGATATAATGTTTTTAAGGATCAAAATAAGACCTTCTAATTCTAACCCTTAAGAGCAGATACAATAAGGTCGACTTTTTTCGCAGAACTTTGGATTAGGAGAGTAGTTTAAGGCGAGTGCCAAGACTCGTCGCTGGTCAGAATTCGAGCTGAGCTGTCACATCGGGAAGGTTGTCAAGCGGTACCTCTGTTTACAACACCCCTTACTGTGCTATCGTAAAGTGATTGTAAAATAATAAATGCTTATTTTGCCTCTGTCTGGTAGAAATACTTTTTCATGGGTAAAATAATATGAATAAAAAACTTTTATTTTAAAATTGTAAGTACATTAGTACGTAGTAAAAAGTAGTAGTAGTAAAAAATAATTTGTCAAATAATAAATAGATTAAAGTATTATTTAATATTAGAATGCCAAACAGAAATTTTCTAAAAAAAACTAAACTTATCTGTTTTATGTTTAATTTTATTTGTTTCCAAATAGATACGTATTTGGTATGAAGGTATACTCAAAAGATACAAAATACATAGTATAATAATGTGTATAATATGTACATGTTAGTAAGTATTTATAAGAAAAGTGGTATTTACATAATAGGTACTTATTTACAATATTGACAATTAACTAGTACATAGGTAATACAAACTCAATGACGGCGGATCGGAATAGACAATCTTTGTTTCCTAGAGTCAATTAATTCCAGCAACATGTGATCAAAATAAAACTTAATCAATTTTGGTTCCATTTTTTTTTCCAAAAAGTTGTGTCTTCATAAATATATTCATATTTCATATCACTTTCTTGTCCAAACCAAACACCCAGAATACACATTTTTTTCGTGTTATTCTTAACTGCCCTTGGATTTGGTAATACCAATTATGATTTGAATTTACAATGTATGTTCCATTTTTTTCTAGTTACCAGAAGTCAACCTTTTTATTCTCCCAAAAAAAAATTATATTGTTCTCAAAGGAACAAGATTTAGTGGGTTTTTCAGTAAAAGTTGAACCGGCCGGAGGCAAAATGAAAGAAATTGTCATCACCTAGTAAAACTCCGGTCAGTTTCTTAGATAAACTCTAATCCAATATTGCAAACATCAGGTAAATTGCATCCGGTCAGGTTGCTCCATAGAGTCATACCATTCAAAACAATTTTGTTTCATTCAACATTTTTTATTCATTGATGAACTTTTAAATTCTAGTGAAATAAGAAAAAAATAAACATAAATAATAAAATATGTAATAAGAAAAATAATAATAAATTACTATTTTATTAAATTTCATTTTCTAAATTTTACGTCCAACGCCGTGAAGTAGTCGAGAAATTAATTCGTGTGTCATTGAAAGACTTTAGTTGAAAACATGACTATAAATTAAATGAATTTTCATACTACATAGTTGTTTCTATAATTTCATACATCAAGCATTATGAAACTTCGATGTGCTTGTACTTATTAGCACTTTTAATAACGCTCTTCTAATTGTAACCATTTTATTATCCTCTGTGCGAAACAAGCAGGTAAAAATTTTAGAAGAAATCCCTTGATTTACAACTTCCAAAGCTGGTCAAGAAACCGCAAATGAGGGTACGCTTATAAATCAACCTAGTCGTAAATTATCTGCAAAGCTCAGAGCTTCGATTGAAAAATTTTTAGTTTATCTCACTCATAACTAGACCAATTTTAATGATATCGATTTAAATTTAGCGGGAAAGTGATTTTGAAAGTATTCTTTACTAATTCTAAGTTTAAAAATTCACAAAAATCGGACATAAACTTCTATTCGTAAAACTACCCCTAAATTATCGAATTTTCAAGTCCTTTAACTTTTAAATTAAATGTTTTTTCCAATGTTTGATTCTTAGTTTTAGAAGAAAATATGAATACAAGCAGTTGAGAATAAGAACGAAACTGATACATTAAAAAATAAGCGAAATATTTAGACGATACTTTACATGGGATTCTCCATAAGAAAAATGTCTTGGCACTCGCCTTAAAAGTCAGCGCTTTCTGTGACGTCACACTATTGCACCATATTATCTCATTGATCTAATGTATTATTATAATACAAGATGCCCAAAATTTTAATAATTTGTAGCATTTTCTCAAAGGTTCTTAGGTGTAGCTAACAAAATTTCGAACCGTTTTTGCCACCTATTTTTTTTAATACTTCTACATTGCATATTTACTGAAAAGTAGAACATTTTTAATGTTTTTAACCAAATGTTAAGCTCTTGATACTTTTCTCTAGCAATTAATTTATCAAAATCATTGAATAAATTAGTTTGCACAAATTTATGGCAAAATTATATAGAAAAAACAATATTGTAACATTGCAGGGTAGGCGATAAGAATCCTATACTCAAGATACCAATTACTAGAACCGCATTGGAAAGATGTTGCATAATCAATATTGGCGATCAGCTTTAAATCCAACATTGTTCCAATATTGAATCACCTATCTAAAGATATTGGCACACAATATTAAACCTATGTTGGAAAAATATCGACTATCCAATATTGACTGGCCGATAAAATCCAATATTGCTACGATATTGTTTGCCAATATAGTATTTACGTCGACAATCCTATATTGAAACAATATGGTTCCTATGCATTTACGACTTTGGTGCTACTAGGGCAGTTTCATACCACTGTTTGCCACAATCGTATGAAGTTCGTCGGAAAGCATGACCAGTACATTTCTCAGCGTCGGGTAGATTCAGAATTAATCGCAGTTCTGCATGTTCTGCTAGCCTTTTAACATCTTCCTCATTTTCAGAACGGATTTTTACAAACGTGAAAAAATGTGCTTAACAACGTAAACAAACAATTGCTAACCGTCTACGAAAACGATTCGCAAACAACCGTTGATAATTTTATTGTGTAAATTCACATTTTTCAATGCTCCTAAAGGAATGCTTATAAACCTTTATTATAATATACTATTAGTTACATTTTTCTAAGCTATACAATCACAAGTCAAAAATTTTGGCACAATCATATCCACAGAACTATTCGTCTCTGGAAGGTTAGTTCTCGCGTACGTCTCAAGACTGTAAAAGAAGCAAAAACCAGTAAACATGAAAATTCCCAAACTCCACAACAACACACTGAAAATCATCCTCTTAGGAGGAACGAAGAACAGCGATGGAAAGATCACCACCATAAAACCCAAAAACATCAAAGGACAAACACCACCAGTGACGTACACCATCGCCCAATCATGGACCACAAAAGACACGAAAAACACCACAAAACGCGCCAAAAAAACATCACCACACACGTGGTTTTTGAAATCGAGATAGATATACTCGTGGAGCCAATCCTGGACCACGATATTCCATTTTCGCATCCACGTTTTGTAATCAGTGGCGGTCCACCAGTCGCTGTAGAACCTTCGATCCCCAAATCGAGTGATTTCGGCGAAGAAATTCTGCACAGAATGGAGAATCAGGTAGAAGGAGCACAACATGCCAATTCCTCCATAAAAACTGAACGCGAAGAACGTCGAGATTAGTTCGTCCAGTGTAAACTTGCGAAGCCCAAAGTCGTGGTGTGAGTCGTGGAAAACCTCGGCGATGAAGCTGAACATGAAAATTATCGCGATGATTTCGAGGAAGCGTTCCAAGACGAAGAACCAGTTGGTGCGGTTAGTCCTCGGGTACTCGTCTCTGTAGATGAGAGTTGGTGCAAAAAGGAAATAGAAATAGTTGGAGAAGTGTGGGAATTGGGGGCGATGCGCAACGTTTCGAATGAAAGAATGCAACTTCATCATGAGTCGGACCTGAAACGACTTCTTAGACTCGCGAGTGTGTTGGTTGAACTCACCGCTTCCATGGCCACGAAGGCTACACAGGGTGGTCGCAAATTGTAATGAGACAGGGCGAAGCCCACGTATCTAAACGTGTAAAAGTAGTAAGTTCCTAGTACCACCATCCAGAGAAAATCCCACGTTTTCCGTATCTCCAAAACAGTAGATAAGTGCGTGGTTCTATAGATGGCCCAAAATTTGGCGACGAAGAATGATAGACAGGTGGCCACGAAACAACACAACCAAATTACAATTGCGACGTCGAATCGAGCGAAGTAAGCGAAAATTAGTCGGAGACCAAAGTCGACACTAAAATCCCTTCAAGTATACAGGTGGTACCCAAAATAGTTACCTTTTTTTAGTCGCGTATTGGTAGGCGATGGTTTTGCAAAACAAAAGAAGAAACACAATACCGAACGCCGTACGAACAAAGGTCATTTCTGTCAACGGAGAGTCTCGTATTTCGAATTTTTTTTCACCGGTTTTGTGACCATTTTTCGGGGTTTTCATTTTGACGACAGTAGCTCACTTGATTAATTGTTGCAGAAATTGCGCGTTTTTATAAGAAGCGGGTGCATTGTAAAATAACGACAAACAAAGGAATGACGTTAAATAAATCGGTATGAATATTCAAATGTCGCTCCACACGTCATCACGATAATTAAAAAGTGGAAGCCGTCTGCATCTTCAATTTTTTTAGAAATTTCGTAAATTCAGAGAATCTAATAAGAAAATGTGAGATTCTAACATTCGTAAAAACCTTTTTTTTCCTAGCCAACTGCGAATGGATTAAAAATGAGAAGCTAATAAATCCAAAATCCAAAAATTTCAAAAAATTCGTGCTTCTATGGTAATCGAGTTGTTAAATAAACACGTTTAAAGCAGCAGAATTATTTAAAACGTTTTTTTAATTCAAAATATATAAAAACTTTATCAAAATTTATCAACAGCTGAACATTGACAATTCTAAATATTGAGAAAAATGAAAACAATCAACTCTTATTAGCCATATTATATACAAGTAACTATTTTGTAGTAAAAAAAAATGGATCTTTCATTTATTTTACTTTTTTTTTGTTATAAAATTTTCTTTGGCATTTCTAACATTTTTGTTAATGTTTGCGAACACTACTATTAAAAAACAGACATTTTAACTCACAATTTTGTTTTAGCTCTCTGCACTGACTTAAATCTCATTAAACTACACCAATCGTTATTCGTAAAATTCTAAATTTTAAGTTTTTTAACATTGGAAGCAAAAGTACCAAGTATAGTTGGTCTTCGATTTGTGTGTTTTTTGTAATGCACGATAATCGAGGTTCTACTGTATCTACAAAATTGAAATTTTGGAGATTAAAAAATCCAAAAACTAAGAACAAATTCAAGAACTTATGTTTAAAAATCAGAATAAGAATTATCAAAAATACAATTTATTCCCTAACACCAGCGATGATTAAACTAAAAACTAACAAAATAAAATAAGAATAAGAAACTAATAAGTTTAAAATCCAAAAATTTCAATTGTTCAGAATGTAAAAATTTTGAAAAATCGGCGAAAATTAAACTTTTGGAAAATTGAAAAAAATTGAAGAAATTATATCTTTAAACATCAGAATAAAAAACTAAAATGTTCAAAATTTAAAATTTCATTATTTTAGAATTCAAAAATTTTGAAAAATTGACGAAAATAGAAATTTTGGAAATTAATAAATTCAAAAACTAAAAACAAATTTAAGAATTTATGTTTAAAAATCAGAATAAGAATTATCAAAAATACAATTTATTCCCTAACACCAGCGATAATTAAACTAAAAACTAACAAAATAAAATAAGAATAAGAAACTAATAAGTTTAAAATCCAAAAATTTTTGTTGTTCAGAATGTAAAAGTTTTTAAAAATCGACGAAAATTAAACTTTTGGAAAATAAAAAAAATTGAAGAAATTATATCTTTAAACATCAGAATAAAAAACTAAAATGTTCAAAATTTAAAATTTCATTATTTTAGAATTCAAAAATTTTGAAAAATTGACGAAAATAGAAATTTTGGAATTTAAAAAATTCAAAAACTAAAAACAAATTTAAGAATTTATGTTTAAAAATCAGAATAAGAATTATCAAAAATACGATTTATTCCCTAACACCAGCGATGATTAAACTAAAAACTAACAAAATAAAATAAGAATAAGAAACTAATAAGTTTAAAATCCAAAAATTTTTGTTGTTCAGAATGTAAAATTTTTTAAAAATCGACGAAAATTAAACTTTTGGAAAATAAAAAAAAATTGAAGAAATTATATCTTTAAACATCAGAATAAAAACTAAATAGTTCAAAATTTAAAATTTCATTATTTTAGAATCCAAAAATTTTGAAAAATTTACGAAAATAGAAATTTTGAAAATTAAAAAATTCAAAAACTAATAACAAATTTAAGAACTTATGTTTAAAAGTCAAAATGATAAGCTAAAAAGTTCAAAATTAAAAAAAAAACGACGAATATAAAAATTTTGATAAGGAAAAAAATCTAAAAACTTGAAGAATAGGACTGTGAAACTAATAGGTTCAAAATCTAACAATTTCAGTATCTCAAAATTTTAAAAAGTTTTAAAATCGACGAATATAAAAATTTTGAATTGTAAAAAAATTTTAAAATAAAAAATAAATAAATCTGATAACACAACTTTAAGTACCAAAATCAGGAGCAAGTAAGTTCAAAATCCAAAAATTTTTATGTTTTTATTTAAAATTTTACATAATCGACGTAAATTGAAATTTTGAACTAAAAGCAAATTTAAGAACTCAGCTTTAAAAACTAAGAA
Source organism: Gnatocerus cornutus (assembly GCA_029298725.1). NCBI lineage: Eukaryota > Metazoa > Arthropoda > Insecta > Coleoptera > Tenebrionidae > Gnatocerus > Gnatocerus cornutus. The sequence goes on along the minus strand of CM055512.1, from coordinate 19,693,527 downwards.
TAAGAAGATAATAGGTAAAAAGTCCAAAAACTTTTGTATATCAAAATTTAAAAAAATTGAAAAATCGACGAATATAGAAATTTTGGATAGTAAAAAATTTTAAAAACGAAAGGTAAACGATTTAAAACAACTTCAAAAATCAAAATTAGGGGCCAATAAATTCAAAACCCGAAAATATTAGTATGACAAATTAAAGATTAAAATACAGACAAAAATTGAAGTTTTGGAAAGTAAAAAATCTAAACACCTATCAGAAACGTAAGAACATCTTTAAAAATCAGAATAAAAACTTACTAACTTCAAAATCCAAAAAAATTACAACCTTTTTATCACAATAAGAAGCTCATAAGTTTGAAATGTTAACATTTTAGTATGACAATTTAAAAAAAATTAAATTGATAAAAATAGAAAAGTATGACAATCGAAAAAAATTAATGGCAAAACACATCTTTAAACATCAAAATAAAAAGCTAAAAAGTTTAAAATTGCAAAAATTTTAATACATCAGAATTACAAAATTTTAAATAACACTGGTCAACAGTGATTTTGTTGCCCTTGATGTAAGAGTGGTTTCGAATACTTCTATGCCAACAATTCACGAAACTATGAATGGTTTTGGAAAATTGGCTCTGAATTTTTTTCAATCTTGATTTTCATATTTTACTAAAAATCTGTAATATTGAGAAAGAAATAGCATGTATATTCTCAATTTTTTTTTTTTGGAAATGATTACAAATTGTTTCGTTTGAATGGTTAATTAATGTACATAGAAGTTGAAAAAGAAAAAAAAATATAAAACTTATGTTAAACTTTAATGAAACGCATTTTATAAGCGCGTCTTTTATATTTTTTATGCCCTTATTTACTGAAAATCCTGAAGCATTTCAACTTTTGTTGGTCACGTGGCGTGCACAAAAGCGAATGTTAACATGATAATGAACAGTTTATTATAATTCGTGTTCTGAAGAGCCGACTCAAAGTCTAAATTATTAAAAATATAAAATACGCCAAAATCATAAAATCCAGAGCCAATTCAGTACTTTCAAGAATATATTCGAAAACTATGGTCTTGAAAACATAGAAATCCGCAGAGATATTCAGGGCAACAAAAAAAAATTTTTTTTTTGTTGAACTGTGTAATTGACGAATTTAAAAATTTTGGAATGTAAAACATTTTAAAACTAAAAGTAAACGAATTTGAAAATACTACTTTAAATATCAAAATAAGAAGCTAATTTAATTTCAAAATGAAAAAAATTCCGTATTCAATTTAAAATTTTGAAAATTAACGTAAATCCAAATTTTGAAATGTAAAAAAAATTAAAAACAAGAAAAAATTTTAAGAATTCGTCTTTGAATAAAGATCTAATAAGTTCAAAATCCAAAAATATTAGTATCTAAGATTTTTGTTTAAAAAAAAATTATAGCAAATTCAGAGAATCTAAGCCAACTCTCAGACTGAATGTGCGGGTAATCCTGACGGCGCGAAATTCAAAATGGAAACCGAACAAAAATCGCAGTTAAAATTGGAGTCACGAAAAATGAAACCTGAAACTACAAATCAAATGTCACAAAGCATAGACATTCTTATTTCTGATTTGTAAAAGAATATCACGACTTATTTCTCGGTTACCTGGCTGTTCTGAATAAAAGCAACTCTTTCTTATCCGTCGTTGACAGAGCAAAAGGGAACAAAACAACTAAATTGGACTGTTCTGTCTGGCAAGATACATTTCCTATACGTTTTATCTGTTGCGGTCCAAAGGAGTAATCTAATCTCGGATTCTAGTATATACAGAGTGTTTTCTTTTTCCACGACCAATTACAACTTGTCCAATTTATGTTTTTCTTTCGTTTCGTCGAGTTTTCCACCTGATTGCACACATAACAACACTCTCGTCAACAAAGAAACTTTCCCCAATTTGTTTCGACTACAATTTATCACAATTTTGTGCTCGAATGGCTCTCACACCGCTCCAATGAAGTTCTGAATTCAAATTTCCCGCCTTGTTGTACCGACTGAGCGATTAAAACAAATCAACCAATCGAAGGGTTAATTTAACAATATGACGTCACATAAAGTGATTATTTGTCAGTGTTACCAACTTATGAAACAAGGTCGCATTGGCGCGTAATTTGAATCTAAGCTCGTCGCACCTGAGGCAGGTCTTGTGTTGTGATGAATTTAAATAATTTTGTTTGATCTTTTGCATGTTCTTGTTTAGATTAGAGCTAAAACAACTGTAATTAACGTTTCTGGCTTAATCACAGGGCTCGTTCACAATGACAAATTACCAACGTAGCGACGGAATTTCATTTTGGAAGAGACTTCAGGAAATGTTACATTCCTCTCTAATTCTATTTTCGTTTATTGAAGTAATAAAGGTGAATTACTTCTAAAATAGCGGAGCTGGCTTATTTTTGCAACGATAAGAGGGCTAGGATAAGTAAACTGGAGAGTTCCGGTTTCTGGATTATTTGTACGAAAAAACAAGTGGAAATTCATTTTTTAAGAGAAACCAAGGGTTTTCTAAAATGTCAAAAGTCACTTGAGTTTTAGTTTTGACGTCGAATCTAAAAGTGCAATAAGATATCGGGTGTCCCATTAAAAAAACCTTCCAGTATAACAGGAATTGACATTTTGATTGACTACAAAAATGGCTACACGTTTGCGGTTTTCCTGCAAATCTGTTATTATTAACATTAACAAGAGTTATAAAATATCACTTGGATTTTCTTACATTTATCTATTTAGAAAGGTAGATTCATTGTATTTGATTTAGACTAGAAAAGCTACAAAAATCATTTTCACAACTTTACTTATTGTTTATGTCAAATGTTGGGCATTTTTAGATTCGTCTTTATGAGTTTTACTAGAAACCACCAAAAAAAGCAGTTAAACAAAGAAAATTCAGAAAATTGAATTGAACGTTTTACCCAATTTCAACAGTCTTAAAATTATCGAAGATTTAATGGATACATAGTCCTTTCTGATTTTTTAAGCGCGAAATTTGAGAAATCTTTGAAATATGATGGTAACAATTTGAAACAAAATTTTGAAATTTTAATATATAGATAATTTTGAAAAACAGTAAATAAAAAATTAAAAGGAATTCTAAAAATTCGTTTCTAAACCGCAGAATCAGAAGCTATTAAGTTTAAAATCCAAAAATTTCAGTAAGTACCTTAGAATTTGAAAATTTTGAAAAATCGACGAACATAAAAAATTTCGGATGTAAAAAATGCTAAACCTAAATGTAAACAAATTTGGAAACACAACTTTAAATATCTAAATAAGAAGCTAAAAAGATCAAAATTAAAAAATTTTAGCACTTCAGAATTTAAAAATTTTGAAAAGTTGACAAAAAATAAAATTTTGGGAAACAAAATAAACAAAAATTGAAAACAAATTCAAAAACATTAGAATAAAAAACTAAAATGTTTAAAATACAAAAATTTCAGTTCTTCAAAATTTAATATTTTTGAAAAATTAAAATTTTGGATATTTAAAAATTCAAAAACTAAAATAAAAAAAAATAAAAACATATTTAAAAATCAGAAATAAGAAGCTAATGAGTTTAAAGTCCAAAAATTTCAGTTTCTGTCTGAGAATTTGTAAATTTTGCAAAATTGATGAATATAAAAAATTTTAAATGTAAAAAATGCAAAATGTAAAAGTAAACGAATTTGAAAACACAACTTTAAATATGAAAATAAGAAGCTAAAATGTTCAAAATCCAGAAATTGTAGTACATACAGACAAAAATTGAAATTTTGGAAAATTAAAAAAAAAATTGAAATCAAATTGAAGAATTTATATCCTTAAACATCAGAATAAAAAATTAAAAAGTTTAAAATTCTAAAAATTTTTTACCTCAATACAAATTTTTTTAAAAATTGACGAAAATCGAAATTTTGGAAATTAAAAAATCCAAAAATTAAAAACAAATTTAATAACTTATGTCAGAATAAGATTAATAAATTAATTGAGAATTAAATCAGAATAAGAAATTAAAAAATTCAAAATTCAAGAAATTCTCTTCTTCAAAATTAAAGTTTTGAAAAATAATCGAAAATTGAAATTTTTGAAAAATTAAAATTTTGGATATTTAAAAATTCAAAAACTAAAATAAAAAAAATAAAAACATTTAAAAATCAGAATTAAGAAGCTAATGAGTTTAAAGTCCAAAAATTTCAGTTTCTGTCTGAGAATTTGTAAATTTTGCAAAATTGATGAATATAAAAAAATTTAAATGTAAAAAATGCAAATTTAAAAGTAAACGAATTTGAAAACACAACTTTAAATATGAAAATAAGAAGCTAAAATGTTCAAAATCCAGAAATTTTAGTACATACAGACAAAAATTGAAATTTTGGAAAATTAAAAAAAAAATTGAAATCAAATTGAAGAATTTATATCCTTAATCAGAATAAAAAATTAAAAAGTTTAAAATTCTAAAAATTTTTTACCTCAATACAAATTTTTTTAAAAATTGACGAAAATCGAAATTTTGGAAATTAAAAAATCCAAAAATTAAAAACAAATTTAATAACTTATGTCAGAATAAGATTAATAAATTAATTGAGAATTAAATCAGAATAGGAAATTAAAAAAATCAAAATTCAAGAAATTCTGTTCTTCAAAATTAAAGTTTTGAAAAATAATCAAAAATTGAAATTTTGGAAATTAAAAGTCCAAAAACAAAAGCAAATCTAAGAACTCTTCTTTAAACATCTGAATATAAAGCTAATAAGTTTAAAATAAACAGAAGTTATTGAGAATAAAATATCGAAAAACTTATCTTTAAAGATCAGAATAACAAACTACAAAGTTTAAAATCCAAAAATTGCAATACAATACAATTCAGAATGGAAAAATTGACGAATATCGAAATTTGGAAATGTAAATGATTAATAACCAAAATTAAACGAATTTGAAAACCAACTTTGAATATTACAATAAGAAGCTAATAAATTTAAAATTTAAAAATTTTAGTATGGTAATTTAAAAATTTGAAAAATTGTCAAAAATAGAAATTTTGGAATGTAAAAATTTAAGAAACATAATTGAACAAATTTCAAAACACAACTTTAAGTGTCAAAATAAGCAGCAAATATGTTTATAATCCAAAAATTTTGAAAAATTTATGTAAATTGAAGTTTTGAAAAGTAAAAAAATTCAAAATCTGAAAGCAAATTTTAGAACTCTTTTTTAAAAATTGGAATGAAAAGTTATAAGTTCAAATTCAAAAAATTTCGGTTTCTCAAAATAAAAAAAAATTGAAAAATTCACAAAAACAGAAAATTTATATTGTAAAAAAATTTAGAACAAAAAATGAGCGAATTTAAATATACAATTTTATATATGAAAATAAGAAACTAATAAGTTTAAAACTCAAAAATTTTGCAAAATGTTAGTATTTCAGATTGTAAAAATATTAAAAAAGCAAAGAAAATATAAATTTTGAAAAGGAAAAAATTTAAACACTTAAAGTAAACCTAAGAACTCATCTTTAAACATCTGAATATAAAGCTAATAAGTTTGAAAGACAAAATTTCACTACTTCAGAATTTAAAAAATATAAAATAGTTGTTATTGAGAATGAAATACCAAAAATTTAAAGAAAATCGAAGAACTCATCTTTTAAGATTAGAATAAGAAACTACAAAGTTTAAAAACCAAAAATTACAATACAAAACAATTCAGAATGTCAAAATTTTGAAAAATTGAAGAATATTGAAATTTTGAAATGTAAATTATTAAAAACCAAAACTAAACGAATTTGAAAACACAACTTTAAATATCACAATAAGAAACGAATAAATTTAAAATTCAAAAATTTTAGTATGACAATTTAAAAATTTGAAAAATTGTCAAAAATAGAAATTTTGGAATGTAAAAATTTAAAAAAATAATTGAACAAATTTTAAAAACACAACTTTAAGTGTCTAAATAAGAAGCAAATATGTTTATAATCCAAAAATTTCTGTATTTTAATTTAGAATTTTGAAAAATTTACGTAAATTGAAATTTTGGAAAAAATTTCAAAGACTAAAAGCGAATTTTAGAACTCATTTTTAAAAATGAGAATGAGAACCTTATAAGTTCAAATTCCAAAAATTTCGGTATCTCAAAATGAAAAAAATTTAAATATCCACAAATTCAGAAATTTTGTATCGTAAAAAAATTTAGAACTAAAAATGAGCGAATTTGAAAACAATTTTAAATATGAATTTAAGAAACTTATAAGTTTAAAATTCAAAAATTTGAGTTTCTCAAAAATGTTAGTATTTCAGAATGTAAAAATATTTAGAAAGCGAAGAAAATATAAATTTTGAAAAGGAAAAAATCGAAACTAAAAGTAAACCTAAGAACTCTCATCCTTAAACATCAAAATTAGAAATTTTGAAAAATCGTAGAATACAGAAATTTGTGATATTATGATTGAAGTCATTTTGTATATTCTATGGATATGAAAAATTGTTTTATTTTCGAAATTTTGAAGAATGTTATAAATCTCATTAAAACTTTCGCCCGGTGCACGGAACAAAAAAGACAGCAAAACTGTAAAAGGAACTAAATTCACACACTCCCCTCTCCCCCAACCCCAAAATTGGCAATTATCACCGACTTCCCTACACCGTTCGTAATAATTTCCAACTTCCCCCATTTCCGATTGTTTGATTTAATTACGAGATAACCACATTCTGACCCACCCATCGCAAATACTTAATCAACTAATAGTTGCTGTAACCGCCAAGAACCGAATGCAAATATTAAATTAGAGCAACACGAACTAAAACCAACAACATTGTTAGACGACAGAACATCCTGCGGCGTCATTATGTTCCAGAACAAAGTTGAACACAAAACTCGAGTAACAAATTCAACATTTAATTATGAGAAAGAATTGCATCAACGTAAATATTGAAACGAGCTGCTCGGATAATCGAATTTGTTTGATTTTTCGGTGGGCAAATATTTCTGTTTTTCTGCATTCGGGGAAGTTTGTTTATTGTTCGTGTGGGTGGTGAAGAGATACAGGGGTTTTACCTGAAAAAGCAAACAGGGAAAGAAGTGGGAATTTTATTGATCACAACTGCGCGTACATTTCGTCTGCTTCTGAAAGACTTCTTCTCTCAGACTCTGGAGCACACAGCTTCGCAGCAGGCCAGGAAGAAGGCGCAGCAGCAGTTTATGAAGACTTCGAAGCAGCCGGGCTGCGACATCTTCGGATTTTGGAAATTTGACAAATGTTTGAAGGGGAAATTTTCGTTTCTGGGGAAATGGGAGACGTTTGGATGTCAAATTAATGAAATATTTTATGGCTGGGGGCAAACTGCTATTAAATGGGAGTTATTGATATTGTAGTTCGTTTACGAGTTTGTTATTGTCATTTAATTATGGTAATGGAAATGGAAATTAATCCAATTATGGCGGATTTCCTTAGTTTCCCGTTCTACAATTTTCGAATTTCGCGCCTTCATTCATTCATTTTCTCAAATGTTCAAATTGTCAACTGCTCGAAGATTCAATTTCGTAAAGTTTATATAAAACAAATTATCATAATCTTAAATTCAAAATTTTAGCTTCTCAAAATGTCAATCCAGGAAATGGGAATTTGGAATATGACATTTTGACATTTTGGGAATTTGAAGATTTGAGATCAAGAGAGTTTGAACAACTAGCATTATAATAACTGGAGATTTAGAGATGTAAACATTTCATGTTGTGACAATTTGATAATTTTTATGTCTATAAGAATATCAAAACTGTAGAATTTGAGGAATATGACTAGTTGAGAATTTAATATTTTGAGGACTTGAAATTTTGCCAAAATAACAATTTAAGTAATGAGAATCGTGAATTTGGAGCATGATATATTATTTGATTTGATAACTCAAATAATTTTCAAATTTTTAAAACCGCAAATCGTCAGTTTTTCAAATTTTCAAATATGATAAAGATTTTGCTTTCACTGTTCAAATTCTCATTATTCCGAATTTTATTTAGTCTCATTTTTTCATTAACGTTTAATTCTCAAAAATTTTAATCAATGTAAATGTTTACTTAATGATTTATTAGTATTTGAGATGAGAACTTAAAAGTTTAACGAAACAATTTGAAGAAATCAGAATTTGAAATCTCAATACAATCTGACTTTTTGAGAATTTGATCATTTGGCATCAAGAGAACTTGAAGACCTAACATTTTAATAATTTGAGATTTGGAGTAGAACGAATTTTCAGGATCTCGAATTTAGTTGGATTTTTTCGTTATTACGTTTTTTAAATCTGGATTTTTTGTCCGAACTGTTAAATGCTCAGGTTTTTAACATAATTGGTCAATTTTTTTACATTTTTTTTGCTATTTTTGCCTTTTTATTCCCTTCTTTTTTTTTCAAGATTTTCACAATTTATTAATTTTGATTTTTTTCCCGATGTTTAAATTCTTCAGTTTCTTGGCTTTTTTTTTTCAAAATTTTTAACCAAACGATTAGTTTCAAATATTTTTTAATTTTTTTTTAATTTGCCATTATTTGTTTTCGATTACTTAAACCTTCTTAAATTTTAGAAATTCGGATAAGTTTTATATTCATATTTTTTATTAATGGTGAGTTTCCAAAAATTTTAGTATGACAATTCAAAAATTTGAAAAATCGACGAATATAAAAATTTTGGAAAATAAAAACTCATCCAAAAATCGAAAAAATTCAAAAACTTATGTTCCTCATAATTTTAAAATTTGAAAATGTAAATATAGAAATTTCGGAATGTAAAAAATCTAAAAACTAAAAGTAAACAAATTTGAAACAACAATTTTAAATACCCAAATAAAAAAGCTGACAAGTTTAAAATTCGATTTAAAAATTGAAAAATGTATGACTTTTGAAACGTAAAAAATCGTAAAACTAAAAGCATTCTAAAAACTCTTCTTTAAAAAACGAAATAATAAACTTAAGAATTCAAAAACCAAAAATTTTAGTACCTCGGAATCAAAATTTTTATAAATCGAAGAATATAGAAATTTTGGACTGCATAAAAATTTGAAAGATTTGAAAGATGAACAAATCTGAATGCACAACTTTAACTTTTACTATATTAAGAAGTTGGTAAATTCATAATCCAAAAATTTTAGTTTTTGTATTAAAAATTTTGAAAAATCGACGTAAATATTGAAAGTAAAATAATCTAAAAAATAAAAGCAAATTTAAGAACTCATCATTAAAAATGGGAATGACAATCTAATAAAGTTCAACTTTTAAAAATTTTAAGTATCTCAAAATGAAAAATATTTGAAAAATCGACGAATATTGAAATTTTGGATTAGACAAATATTTAAAACCAAATGTAAACGAATATGGTTAACAACTTAAAGTACCAAAAGTTAAGAAGTTGGTAAGTAGAAAATAATAAAAAATCAGGATTTTAACTTAAAATTTTAAAAATTTGTTGTAAATGGAAATTTTGGAAAGTAGAAATATTTTAAAATTAATAGCAAGTTAAGGAATTCATCATTAAAAATGAGAATAAAAAACTTATTAGTAAAAATTTCAGTATTTCAAAATTAAAAAAAATAAAAATTGGCGAATATACAGGGTGATTTTTTTAAAACGGCAGGCGTTGTAGAATTTTTATTTATGAACCGATTTCAAAAATTTAAAAAGCAAATTAAATGGTTTTTAATTTACTATAAACTGATGATTTTAAAAATTTTCTAAATGTCTTAGTATCTTTTGGGCGATACTCAACTTTCTTATTTTAAATTGGAACCCATATTTTTTTTTTGATAATTTGGAAGATAATAATTTTCTTGATTCAGAAATGTGCAATATGTTCTACTTCTACCAAAAATATTTTTAAAAAATTTATCAAAATTGAAAAAAAATAAGCAATAAAAGTTAATAAAATCTATTGCATGGTGTCAAATAAAAGAATGCCGTTATTGTAATGTCAAAAAGCAGCAAATAACAGACAGGGTCGGCATTTTTTTTTGAAATTATTAATAACAAAAGACAATAATAGTTACAAATCAGAGAAAACAACTACCGAATTTAATTAAAATACTGTTGAAACGCCATCCCGTTTTTTTCATTGCACAATTGACACCATGCACCTAGATTTTATTAACTTTCATTGCCTAAATTTTTTCATTTTTGATTTTTTTTTTTTTAATATTTTTTGTAAAAGTAGAACATATTACACATTTCTGAATCAAGAAAATTAATATCTTCTCAATTATGAAAAAAAAATATGGGTGTCAATTTAAAATAAGAATGTTGAGTATCGCCCAAAAGATACTAAGACATTTAGAAAAATTTTAAAATCACCAGTTTATAGTAAATTAAAATCCATTTAATTTATTTTTTAAATTTTTGAAATCGGTTCATAAATAAAAATTCTACAACGCCTGCCGTTTTAAAAAAATCACCCTGTATGTAGAAATTTTGAAATTTTGAATTGTAAAAACAATTAAAAAAAAACAAAAATCATCTAAATCTGAAAACACCAGTTTTAGTACCAAAATAAGAAGTTAGTAAGACGAAATCCAAAAATTTTAGAACTTCAACCTGAAATTTTGAAAAATTTGACGAATACTTTATAAATTTTGGAATGAAAAAAATTTTAAAACTAAAAGTAAGCGAGTTTAAAAACAATTTTAAATGTTAAAATTAAAAGATATCAAGTTCAAAACCAAAAAATTTCAAAATGTTAATTTAAAAATTTGAAAGGACGACGGAAATTTTGGAAAAATCGAAAATAAAGGCAGATCTAAAAACTTATATTTAACAATCTGAATAAGAAGCTAATAGGTTTAAAATTCCGATTTATTTAGAATTATATAAATTTTCTTTCTTGACTCACTTTAAATTTTCTTTATATTGTTACATTTTTTTTGCTTTGTCTAAATTGTTTCTTTTGATTTTTCTTAGGTAGTTGTTAGAGTCTCTAGTTATTTAGTTTATTTATTCTTTCCAAATTTTTAATTGAAATTTTTAGTTCTGTTGAAATGTTCTAAACAGTGCCTAAAATTTTAATAATTCATCTTTGAAGTTTCTTAATTTTTTAATTACTTTTATAATTTCGCAGATTCTTCTTTGGTTTTTTCGGGCTTAAAATTCTAATAAATTTAAGGTTTTTTGATTTTATACATACTTTTTTCTTGCTTCTTTTTATATTAGATCACAAAATTAGAATTTAAATCAACTGAGATCTTTAAATTCTTTTAAATTATCTAGATTTTGTTTATATTCTTTTCCGATTTTTTAAATTCTTTTGTAGTATTAAATTTCCTTTGTATTTCCTCTTAAATTCTACCTCGAATCTCCCCCCATTGGATTTTGAAAATTTTCTTAAATTCCATGTCTGATTTGTTGATTTTTTCTATAATAAAGATTAATTTTGGTGTTTCTTTTGGTCTAATTCTTGATGGACCCTGTTGAAATTTTCTAAATTTTTCTTTGGATTTTCTACATTCTATCTGAAGTTTTCTTAGATTCTTTTGAGCCTGCTTAGACTATCCTGTAAATTCTTCTTGGATTATATTTTAATTTTTTTTTACAATTTCTTTAGATTTGTACTCTATATTTTCTTTGGACTGTGACACTAACAATGGTAGGTTACATCGATGACCTCAATTTTTCATGTTATACAAGAGTTTTGGCATTGACAATTATTTATAAACAAATCAGACAAAAGGTAAAATTTTGTATGTCTGCGTCAAAAATAAATTACCAAAACTCTTACTTAAATTAAAAGTGTACTCAAACTATTAGTAAACCAAATTTATTGCTAATTTATGTACGCCAGTCTTATTGTTCGTCCGTCTTATAAAAGCGTTGGAATTGCCAAGTCCACACCCAGTTAAAATGAAAAATCCACGAAACAAGAGAAAAGAAAAAGAGTTCCAAATTCGGAATTCCCTCCTGACTGATATACCGATTGTTCGAAATATTCTCGGTTTTGTTTTCGTGCTAATGTTATGTAAAACCATCGCCTATCAATATGTGAAGAAAAAAAGGTAATTATTTTGGGTACCACCTGTATACTTGAAGGGATTTTAGTGTCGATTTTGGTCTCCGACTGATTCTCGCTTACTTCGCCCGATTTGACGTCGCAATTGTAATTTGGTTGTGTTGTTTTGCTGCCACCTGTATATCATTCTTCGTCGCCAAATTTTGGGCCACCTATAGAACCACGCACTTGTCTAAAGGTTTGGAGATACGGAAAACTTGGGATTCTTTCTGGATGCTAGTACTAGGAACTTACTACTTTTACACGTTTAGATACGTGGGCTTAGCCCTATCTCATTATAATTTGCGACCACCCTCTGTAATGTTCGCCACCATGGAAGCGGTGAGTTCAACCAACACACTCGCGTGTCTAAAAAGTGCTTTCAGGTCCGACTCATGATGAAGTTTCATTCTTTCATTCGAAACGTTGCGCATCGCTCCCAATTCCCACACTTCTCCAACTATTTCTATTTCCTTTTTGCACCAACTCTCATCTACAGAGACGAGTACCCGAGGACTAACCGCACCAACTGGTTCTTCGTCTTGGAACGCTTCGTCGAAATCATCACGATAATTTTCATGTACAGCTTCATCGCCGAGGTTTTCCACGACTCACTCCACGACTTTGGGCTTCGCAAGTTTACACTGGACGAACTAATCTTGACGTTCTTTGAGTTCACTTTATATGGTGAAATTGCCACGATGTGCACCTTCTACTTGGTTCTCCATTCTGTGCAAAATTTCTTCGCTGAAATCACTCGATTTGGGGATCGAAGGTTCTACAGCGACTGGTGGACCGCCACGGATTTCAAAACGTGGATCAAAAAATGGAATGTTGTGGTCCAGGATTGGCTCCACGAGTATATCTATCTCGATTTCAAAAACCACGTGTGTGGTAGTGATTTTTTGGCGCGTTTTTTGGTGTTTTTCGTGTCTTTTGCGGCCCATGATTGGGCGATTGTGTACGTCACTGGTGGTATTTGTCCTTTGATGCTTCTGGGTGTTGTGTTGGTGATGTTTCCATCGATTTTCTTCGATTTTCCTGAGAGGATGATTTTTACTATTTTGTTGTGGAGTTTGGGGATTTTGATGTTTACTGGTTTTTGTTTCTTGTACAGTATTGAGACGTACGCGAGAATTAATCTTCCAGGAGGAGATAGTTTTGCGGATATGATTGTTCCAAAATTTTTGACGTGTGACTGTATAGTATAGCAAAATGTAACCAAAATAAATTTCTAGGTTTTAAGATTTTGGACTATTTGGATTTTATTAATTTTCTTGGAAAACTACTTGGTTTTTATTTTTTCTTAACTCCTTTAGATCCTGTAGATTCTTTAAATTTTATGTTTCTTCAGTTCAGTTAGATCTTTAAGCTCTTATATCCCTAAGCTGCTAAATCTCTTAGCTTTTTCAGAACCTCCAGATCCTTACGGTTCTTCAAATCTTCAGATAGATTTTTTGAGAATCTTTCGTATCTATGCTTTCATAACTTTTTTGTGCGTTCTTGTTTTGTCTTCAAATTTCTTAAATTCTTGGATTGAGATCTTTTAATACTTGTGCATTTTAATACTTCTTCTGGATTGATCAATTTGTTTAAACGACTCTTGATTCTTTTAGGTTTTTTTTTGACTCTGGAAGTGAATTAAATTTTTCGAAATTTTCCAAATTTTTCAATTCTTGTAGATTTTTCGATTGATCATATAATTTTCAATTTTTTCAGATTTATTTTGCTTAATGTTGTTTATTTGGGTTCATTGAAATATCATTCTTCAAAGTTTTTTATTCATCTTTTCAGATCCTTTGCATTCTGCAAAATTAGTATACTTTTGGTATTGAAATTTTTCAGATTTTTTTTATTCTCTAGATTCTATGTACTCTCTTTTGGATAGATTAGGATTTTGGACGATTCTTTAAGATCCTACGAAGTTCTTTTTCTTGCTTTAAATCCATTAGATTCTGTAGATTCTTTAGATTGTTAAGAACTTGTAGAACCATCAAATTCTTCAAATGTTTTTTCAAATTCCTTAGATTCCTTAGCTCCTTTCAATTTTCTGGAATATTAGATCGTTTGTTTTTATATTCTTCTAGGTTTTTCATATTTTTTAGCTTCTTCAAACTCTTGAGATTCTTCATATTCTTGAAATTCTTCAGATTTTTTTATATCATTTTTCAGAAAATTTTCTAATATCTGTAACTGTAACAGTTTTAAGTCTAATGCAATGAAATTGTTCCATTTCACATGTGTATTTAGTGTACCAAATTCAAGAACTTTTGGAAAAAAACTATATTTTGTATCTTGTTTTTTTTGGAAGGCGAGCGCCAAATTAAAATGTTTCTAATCAAATCTGTAACTTTGGCAATTTTTACGCTAATACAATGCAATTTTGTGTACTTTGTGGGTATTTGGTGAAATAAATTACAAAATTTTGAAACAATAATTCAAAATTTTGGAATTTTTAATTTGGAAGACAAACTCAAAATTCAAAATTTTGTATTAAAATCCGTAAATCCCACAGTATGAATGCTATGAAGTCTATGAAATTTAGTGAACTTTTTACTTTTGAAATGTTTATTTAACACACCAAATTTCTGATTTTTAAAATAAGTAATAGAAAATTTGGATTTTTTTTGTTTGGAGGGCGAGAGAAAAATTTAAAACTTTCTATTGATATTTGTAACTCCGACTATTTTATTGCTAACTCCATAAAATTTTGGTGAACTCTTTTGATAATTTTAGTTTTTTTTGGACTTTGGAAATGCAGTTATATAATTTAAATTTTTCGGGACCTTCCGAATTCTTGTAGATTTTTCCAAAATTGGCATTTTTTTTAATCGCTTTGTTTATTTTTTACCCTTTACCAAATTATCCAAATTCGGATACTTCAGGGACTAAAATTTTTCACATTTTTCGGATTCTCTAGAATCTATGTATGTACTAAGACTTTCAAGCCCAATATTGTTATTTGTGAGAGGATTTTAATTTTATTTGTCTTAATTTAAACTAAATGTATTTCAAATTCGGATTAAATTATCTTTTTAAAAATTCGTCAAATTAATAAGCCTTGCGTACTCAGTAATTTTTCTTTTAAATTTCACTAAAATCCGAGATATTTAGCTTAAAAATCTTGGGTGGGCCACTCTGTACGTATTTTGAAATTTCTGGAAAACGAACTGAGCATTAATTAACGAAATTAATACAAAATTATGACGTGACTTTAAACTTTTTTGCTATGTATTATGGTGAAATTTCACGCCCGCGAAAAATCGGACGAAAAGTAAAATTTACTGTTACTTAATTGAAAAATGTGTTCAAACAATCCGAAACCAAAATTTTATGCTAATTTATTTGCCAATCATTTGTTTGTCTGCCTTATAAAAGCATGCGAATTTCAAAATCATTCTTTGTCGCCAAATTTTGGGCCGCCTATAGAACCAGAAACTATTTTTGGAGTAAACGGATTATTGAGGCTCATTCTACCCAGAATTTCGCGCAGATTCCAATTCCGGACTTAAAATCCACGTACGGCAACAAATAACTTTGTTATGGCCGATTAAGTTTTCGAATAGTGAATTTTCGATCCGAAATTTTTAATGCTGAATTTCTTTAAAACTAAGACTGATAGAAAGAAACGATCTGCGCCATCGTTTTTCTTGCGCATTTTTCCTTTATAAGTCGCTTTCAAATATGCAAAATTCGATGGTTGATTTTTTCGCCAAAAACTGACTGACTGATCAATGAAAATTTTTGAATTTTTCGTTTTTCGACCGACACGCATAAACTATTTGACCTACTGATTTGAGATTGGCCAGTTGATAGATCTCGAGCTGCTCTTTCGATTAATGTATGTAACTCAAAGAGATTAAACATCGTTT
This sequence comes from Gnatocerus cornutus, assembly GCA_029298725.1. Classification (NCBI taxonomy): domain Eukaryota; kingdom Metazoa; phylum Arthropoda; class Insecta; order Coleoptera; family Tenebrionidae; genus Gnatocerus; species Gnatocerus cornutus. Next base: position 19,677,640 of record CM055512.1, on the reverse strand, counting down.
TAGTCTCAAAAAACTTCTTTGAACATCACCCAGAACATCACCCAAAAAAAAAATTTAAAACAGTTTTTGGTCAACGTCCCGTTTATTTAGATGGAAAGATACGGTTTTTGCCAACGTTTTTCTCGCATCTTTTTAGCTAAAAATACGTTTTTAGATTTTTTGAAAATAAAAATTTTTTGAAACAAAAAGTGACTATACACCTCCATCGGTCGATTTTTCGCTTGTTTTTGGAGCAAACTTGCGTTATTAAAGCTCATTCTACGCAGAATTTCGCGTAGATTCTAAATCCGGGCTCAAAACCCACGTACAACAACAAATAACTAAGTTAGGGCCCATTAAAGTGCCGGATTGTAAATTTTCAGTTCTAAAATTTTAGTGCTCAATATCTTCGAAACTGCGACAGATAGAAAGAAACGGTCTGCGCCATCAGTTTTTTTGTGTTTATTTCCTTTCGACTCCGCCTTCAAAACCACAAATTTTGATGCTCCACTTATTTGCAAAAAAATATTTCTATTTTTTTTTATTCTTTTTTAATATTTCGTTTTTTTTGTTCGCCAATCATAAACTATCTGACCTAGTAATCTGAATTTTAGCCAGTCGATAGCTTTCAAGCTGTTCTTCGATCGATGCAAAACTCAAATTTTTTTAACGTCGTTTTAGTCCCAAAAAGGTTCTTTGAAAATTTCCTCAATTTTTTTTAAACACTTTTTAGTCAGTGTGTGGTTTATTTGTGAAGCAAACTTAAATTAATTGAGCTTGTTTAACGAAGAATTCCACGCTGAATTCAAAACTGTTCTCATTTTTTTTCGACGACAACAAATAACTGAGTTATGGGCGATTAAAAACTTGTCGTTATTAATTCCAGGGCTGTGTAAATAAACATAGTGCGCATTTACAAATTCCGTCGCGCCCATTTCTTTTGATGTTGACTGTACAACTCGACAAACCGCGCAGGGCTACCAATCCACCCGTTTTTCTAGTCCATCCTGTATATTCGCCGCGTGCCGCTGTATAAATCTCGCCGGAAACATAGACGGCGCCTGTCATCGCAATAATTGCCCCTCGTTGACCCTCTCAAGTTGAGCACGACACCTGTCTGCAAACTTCCTCCGATTCGCGTCTTCCCGCTACGCCTAACAACCAAAGTTTAGTCGATACTCCCGGCGACTGTCATTCTAACGTCAACGTCATGGAGTCGGCCAAGAGCTTGGTGGACAATCCCAACACGGCGCTCGCTTCCGAAACCGAAAGTGATGTTCAAACTCCGCAGAAAACTCCGACGAAGAGGAAGAAGAAGCGCAGGGGACATTTCGTGGTCGATTTTAACATCCCCGGGGTTCATAAGGTGATACTGTCGGAGAGCACGCAGAGGAGTCTTGGGTGTGTGGCCGGGGACACCGTCACCGAGGAGAAGCCGTGGATGAACGTGGACAAGGACTTGGTGATCGAGAGTTTCGACTCGGAGGGCTCGGAGTTGGTCGCGTTCAAAAACTGGATTATGGAGTTCCCAGGGAGCGAGATGCTGATCGGGTACATCCCGGACGAGTCGCACGACTACGACGAGTTCTACGTGTGTGTGACCGAGGAGGCGACGCACGCGGTCAACAACATCATCAGGAAGCTGAAGAAGATCCAAGACAACAGGTTGAATAACGCCATTAATAAGAAGGTGAAGACGTGGACGTCGCTGGGGTCCGAGAAAGAGGTGGAGGAGGTGATGGTGCGGTACGCGCGCCCGCTTATCGAAGTCGAGATCGAGAGCAAGTACCCCATTCTTCCCTTCAAGGTGCAGTTCCGGTTGGTACGGACCCAGGACTTGCGAGATGGGTACATGGAGCTGCGCCCCAGCGACGAAGCTTCGACGACGCTGTTCAAAAAGCGGATTGATGCCGCCGTACAGGTCACCCCCAGCGTCCTCGCCAACGAGGCGCAGACTGTTTGCACGTACCCGAAGAACTCGTACACGCAGTACGAGTACGAACTCCCGGAGATCAACGAGACCATGGGGGAGTTCGATGGGATTGACTCGTTTTGCGACATCTTGAGGGTTAATGGGTGTATTGATCTCTACTCCAACGACTACGAGAACTTGGTCATGGACAACGTGTACGGGACTAAAGTGACCATCCCGGAATTCAAAGAGTACTTCTGTTTTATCGATATGAACCTCTGCGGCGCGAAGATGATCTCCAGTTTGACGTGGCACCCCATGTGGACTGGGTGTGTGGTGGCCTCCTACGTCGACGTGGCCCCTTCACTTTACCTCACCTTACCAAAGACCAGCGATGAGATCTTCAAAGCGATTCACGACACCAATCCCGTTCTCTTCTGGAGCTTCGCCGACGACCTCAAACCGAAGCTCATCTTGGAGACGCCGCGCCCCATCTACGCGCTCTCTTGTTGCCCCCACGACCCCAACGTCATCATTGGAGGCTGCTCCAATGGTCAGATTATCCTCTGGGACATCACCCAGAGGCTCAACAACGTGGAGGAGGAAGAGATCTTGACAGTAAACCAGCAGAAGTACCGCGACTACATGTTCTCTCTCATGAACTGGATGAAGAACATCTTCGACTTGGGGTTGGTACGACCAACGGCCGTTTCGGACTTGAAGTACTCCCATCAGGGCTGTGTTAACCACATTACGTGGTTGTCGCCGTTCCATTGCGCCTCCAAGACTGGGAAGATCGAAGCGAATCCAAACAAGGGTCACTCGATGACGCTATTAACTTCTTCAGAGGATGGGAGTATTATGATCTGGGACCTCCTGAAGAAGCCCATCGTGGCTCCCGGAGGCTTCAAAGCGATCCGGAAGATGAAGCGGCTGAAGAAGAGACCTAGTGCTCTGTCGGTGATGGAGTCCCCGTTCAAGATCCTCCACCTCAACCTCAAACCCATCTATCGGATTAACTTGTTGAGTCCGATAGACAACAGAGTGTTGAGTATCTCCTCGTGCTACATGAGCTTCTTCAAGACGGTCTACGAACCAATCAACACCAAGAGCGTGAAGTTGTCCGACAGGTTACACTACAAACCCGTGCTGACTCTTGGGAACAGCGACACCCGGAAGACTTTCCACGTGGGTACCATGGAAGGCGACTACATCCAAGGAACGTGGGATGGACAAGAGTTCGACTCTGGAGAAATCGTCAACTTCGAAGACTCCGCGTGTGTTAACTTCGGGAAGTTCCACGACGGCCCCGTCGTCACCATCGAATACGCCGAAGAGATCGACACTTTCCTATCCGTTGGAGGAAAAGTCTTCGCGCTCTGGCGCGAGAGCTTCAAGAACCGCCCCATCCTCTGGAGGAAGGGCACTTCGATCTACACCCACGGCTCCTTCTTCCAGTTCGACCGCTCCATGATCAAACTCACGAGGATCGACGGAAACGACGAAGTCTGGGCTTTGTTCTATCAGAGCAAATCGCCTTTGACCACGCGTCTGATGTCCAACGGTGCCATCAACATGGCGAGTACCCACCCTCGGAAACTGAAGAACAACGTCATCGCGCTGTGCGACTACCGAGGCAGTCTGCGGATGTTTTACCGGCAGCACCTCAGCCAATCCATCGTGCGAGGGAAAGTCGACTCCATGAGCGAGTTCATCTCGCGGGAGATCGTCCGGAAGAGCTCCTTCTCGCAGTGGCAGACCTCCTGGAACCAACGCTCCAAAGAGGCGGTGGAGGTGGCCCAAACCAAAGAAGAACGCGTCGTCATCGAGGAAAAAGAACCAAAGCGCGTGGAAAAAAAGCGACTCGCTAAGGTCAGCCCCGGGTTGAGGTACCTGGAGATGGTCCAAGAGCAACAGCGCATCAACGACCAAGCGAGGATCAAAAGCATCATCTTGATGAAGAAGCAGTTGGACACGGAGGACCTCCTGAAGAAACGGGAGCCGCTCCGCAAGCTCGAAGAAGAGAACGAGGTGAAGAAGCGCAAACAGAAGAACAAACTCCGGGAGTCGGATAAGATCTTCAAAGGACAAGTCGCGATGTTGTTTCCGGACGTGGTGAAAGTAAAACCGGCGCCGCCTCCCAATCCGTACGAAGACTGTTACAGTGAGGAGATCAAGAAGATGAGCTTTGAAGAGTACCATGAGAGCGCCATCTTCGCCCAGGACTACGTGGAGGAGCACCCGTTCAGCTACGACTTCCAATGGGTGAACGTGTTGAGAGCCGGAAGGGAAAGACGGAAGAAGTTGGATGAGGGGAGTAACAAATATCGACATAGGACGCGGTACGAGGAGAGAACGAGACAGTTGGAGGCGGTGGAGGAGGAGGTGGTCCCCGAACCAGCGAAAATTATCGACGAGATCTCTTTTATTTCTAGCATGTAGAATGTTAATTTTCATTAAATTCTTTCTCTAATTACTGTCAAACCTGAAATTAAGAATCCATTTCTGCCAACGTGAAACAAATTATAAGTTCGAGCTTTAAGTTGGCAAACTTTTTAATTAAGCCGTTTGCAAACTTTCATTTCTCATAACTGTTAGCGCATTTTTCAACTGCCCGGAGTCCCGGAAATAAAACGGGCATTTCCGGGCAATTCCCTCCTTGTGAGCGCCGCTTGAAATCTTTGAAACAATAATGTATTCAGGCGATGGAGTCGTCGAATAAATTTATTCGTGAATTGACTTTGAGACCGGAAGAGTGAAGTAATAGACGCATTACATTGATGAGAGTTGTGTATGCTGAAAGCAAATGTCTTCTGGAGCGAGCTGGAGGTATCGACCTGAAATGCGATATGCTTGTTTGATGATGGCGTTTTATCTTAGGAAAGCTACTGATGCAAGAATTTTACTAGAAATTACACTTTGGGAGTTGAATTTTGTCGATGGCGGCGGCGGGCGGCCTTTGATTTCGTGATCTAAGGAGTGTATTTGGTGGATTTTTTATTAAATATGCGAGATAAAAGGGCGTTCTAACGATCTGAAGCTTTAGAAATTTTAAAAAATTACGTTTTAGTTAATTCTGTGAGAATTTTGATGCTTCCTTGTACGTACCTGTAGCTTCCTATTTAACCGATTTACAGGGTATTGAAACAAATTTTGTAATTTTTTCTTAATGCTCAAAACGAAAATTAAAATTAAAAATTAATTAAAATTTTTGAAAATTGGTAGTTTTCTTTGAAGGGAAAAAATTTTTTTTTTGTAGCTTCATTTCTAATCGATTTACATGGTGATGAAAGAAATTTTGTAATTTTTTTTGGTACTTTGAAACAAAAATCTCAAAAAAATAGTTGGCAATTATCCAAATTTTTGAAAATAGGAATCTATGAAGAAAAAACGTCTCAAGCACAAATTTTGTTCACGTGGCTTTATCACGAGATCAAAACAAATTTGTAGTTTTTTCTGTTCTCAAAACGAAAATTTGAAAAAACTTTTGCCAATGGTTTAAATTTTTAAAAATTGATACGTTAAGTCCTGAGAAGAAAAAACGAAATGTAGACAAATTTTGTTTTTGTACTTTTTTTTATAAATGGCAAATTAAGAATTTCGAAAAGCTAGTTGCTACTTGTTTAAATTTTTGAAAATTGCATTTACTCCTGAGGAGAAGAAACGTAAAATTCACAAATTGTGTTCCTATACCTTAACAAATAGAGTAACAAATTTAGGGACCGAGGAAATTAATTTTGAAATTTCTTTAAAAAGAAATTTTCATAAAAACAGTTGCAAATGGTTTAAATTTTTTAAAATTAGGTACACTTGGTACTGAGGAAGAGAAGAGTTGTGTTCACAAATTTTGTTTCTGTAGCTTCATAAATAACAAATTTACAAAGTGATTAAACAAATTTTGAATTTTTTATCGATCCTGAATGTGAAATAAAATCAAAAAATCACTTTCTAATGCTCTAAAATTTTGAAAATAGGTACATGTAGTACCGAAAGTAAGAAAAGTAATATTCTGCAATTTTGTTTCTACAGCTTCGCAAATAAGAGTTTTGCAGGGTGATAAAACAAGTTTTGAAAATTTTTTATTGATCCCGAATTTGAAAATTTCAAAAAAAATACTTGCCATTAGTCTTCATTTTCGAAAATTGGAACATGTAGTATTGATGGTAAGAGGAGTGAAATTCAGTAATTTTGTTCTTGTAGCTTCGTAAATCACGGGTTTACAAAGTGACAATACAAATTTCAAAAATTTTAAACAATCGTGACTCTAAAATTTAGAAAAAAAATATGAGTAAATGGTCTAAATTTTTGACAATTGCTATACGTAGTACTGAAGGTAAAAGTAGTGACATCCAGCAATTTTGTTCTTGTACCATCAGAAATAAAAGATTAACAAGTTAAAGCAAAACATTTTTGAAAATTTTGTATCGATCTTGAATATGAAAATTTAAAAAAAAATAATTTTCAAAATTTATAACAGTTGGTACAAGTAGTACTGTAGATAGAAGGAATGTTATCCAGCAATTTGGTTCCTGTAGCTTCATAAATAGCAGATTTATATAGTGACAAAACAAATTTTAGTTTTAGTCAATCCTGAATCTAAAAATTAAAAATAAAATACTTGCCAATGGTCTAAATTTTTGAAAATTGATACATGTAGTACTGAAAGTAAGAGGAGAAATATCCACCAGTTTTGTTCCTATAGGCCTTCAAATAACTAATTTACAGGATGATTTTGAAAATTTTGTATTGATTCTGAATTTAAAAATTTCAAAAAAAGAATCCCAATAGTTTACATTTTTGAAAATTGGAACATTAAGCATTGAAGGTAAGAGGAGTAAAATTCAACAATATTGTTCGGGTAACTTTGTACATAACAGATGTACAGAATGATAAAACCAATTTTGAAAATTTTTCACCAATCCTGAATCAGAAAATTAAAAAAAAACTGGCCAATGATTTAAATTTTTGAAAATTGTTACATGTACTGATGGTAAGAGGAGTAGCATCCAGAAAATTTGTTCTTACAGCTTTGCAATTAATAGATTTACCGGGTGTTAAAACAAATTTTGATTTTTTTTATCGACTTTTTGTTTAAAAATTTCAAAAAAATACTTGCAATTAATCTACATTTTGAAAATTGAAACATACCGCACTGAAAGTAAGAGGAGTGAAATTTAGTAATATTGCTTCTGTAGCTTCAATAATAACATGAACAAATGGTAAAGCAAAATTTGAAAGTTTTCTATCAATACAAAATCGGAAAATTTAAAAAAAAACTGACCAATGATCTAAATTTTTGAAAATTGTTAAATGTAGTACTGATAGTAAGAGGAGTAACATCCAAAAAATTGTTCTTACAGCTTTGCAATTAATAGATTTACGAGGTGATGAAACAAATTTTGATTTCTTTTAACGATCCTTAGTTTAAAAATTTCAAAAAAATACTTGCCATTAGTCTACATTTTTGAAAATTGAAACATACCGCACTGAAAGTAAGAGGAGTGAAATTTAGTAATATTGCTTCTGTAGCTTCAATAATAACAGATGAACAGATGGTAAAGCAAAATTTGAAAATTCTCTATCAATACAAAATCGGAAAATTAAAAAAAAAAACTGGCCAATGATCTAAATTTTTGAAAATTGTTATATGAAGTACTGATAGTAAGAGGAGTAACATCCAAAAAAATTGTTCTTACAGCTTTGCAATTAATAGATTTACGGGGTGTTAAAACAAATTTAGATTTTTTTTATCGACCTTTAGTTTAAAAATTTCAAAAAAATACTTGCCATTAGTCTACATTTTGGAAAATTGAAACATACCGCACTGAAAGTAAGAGGAGTGAAATTCAGTAATATTGCTTCTGTAGCTTCAATAATAACAGATATACAGACTGATGAAAACATTTTAAAAATTGTTCATCAATCCTAAATATACAAATTTCAAAATATTACTTGTCAATAGTCATTTTTCAAAATTAGTGGATGTAGTACTAAAGGTAAAAGGAGTGATATATAACAATTTTGTTAATGCAGCTTCATAAATAACAGATTTACAGAGTGATGAAACAAACTTTTAAAATTTTAATCAATCCTAAATCTGAAAATTTGAAAAAAAATACTTGTAAATGCTCTAAAATTAGAAAATTGGTACACGCAGTACTGAAAGTAAGATTAGTGGCATATAACAATTTTGTTCTTTTACCTTCATAAATAAAAGATTTTCAGAGTGAAGAAACAAATTTTGAAAACTTTGATGTTATCCTGACTACAAAAAAATACTTGCCAATGGTCTAAATTTTTGAAATTTGGTACAGGCAGTACTGAAGATAAAGGGAATGTTATTTAGCCATTTTGTTGCTATAACTTCGAAAATAACAGATTTTCAGAGTGGTAAAGCAAAATTTGAAAATTTTCTATCAATACAAAATCTGAAAATTTCAAAAAAATACTTGCCAATGGTTTAAATTCTTGAAAATTAGTGCATGTAGTACTGAAGGTAAAAGGAATATTATCCAGCAGTTTTGTTCCTGTAGCTTCGTAAATAACATATTTACTGAGCAATGAAACAAATTTAAAAAATGTAAACTGTAACTTATTAAATTTGGTATTTTTATTACAAGTTGGCATCATTGTCCACCGAATTTGACATCCACCAATTTTAAAACATTGTTGATATTTGTACAATGTTTCAACGACAAATAGACGCGTTCCATAAATATAAAGATTTAGGGCTCGACTACTTAGAATTATCTAAAGATTCCTCCACTTCAAGCACAATTCTTAAGTGTAAACTTTGATAAGTCATCGACCTCTTTTAAATACGTCCAGAACAAACATCGCCACGTCCAACACAATGAAATGTAGATCAAGAACGCCTCGCCCTGGACACGTAAATATTTTACTTCCACTCAATTAAGCTCAACTTTGCCCGGAAATATGAAGAGAACAGAAACAAACGAACGATAAAGACGAACGCAACACTTGTTTGCCTTGTTACAAAAGCAGTTTGTTTAGAATTAGTTCGCAACTGTACGCCAATGCGCCACTTTTATCTCGAACGAAATTCGAGCTTTCATTACACTAATGCTTTATCGGGAAGTTATTAATTCGATAACTAAATAAATACGCGTTTAGGCGGTAATTTCGGGCCGATCGATAACTGCAACAGAGGCGCTAAATCCGTCAAATGTGTACGAACACACGGAAAAGTCGGCTCGGTTTGAAACTTTATTAATAAATTACACGTTTTGCGGCCCGAGCTTTAAAATGTCAAACCTGAAAGAAACGGGGCTAAATTAAGAAAATCACTATTTGGGTGTATCTGAAATTCGCGTGGCGGAAATCCGCTTTCATATTCCAAGATACCTGGCATCGACTTTTTTCTCATTTAAAATATTCATGCCATCAACTCCACAATCCGCATTGAGCATGCATGAGAAACTACATAAAGAAATTCGCTTTTTTTTTGTTTCGGGAACTTGAATTAAATTAAATATGTTAGTTGGAAAGCGAGTCATAGTCGAGGAAGCATCAACAAATTCTTTTAGAGAAAAGAGGATTGTGGTGAAGGCTGATAAGAATTATCAGAACCGCAGGAAAAACGAGCTGGATTTGGAGAGATTCTGTATTATTTGAGTTAAAGGATTTCGCTCGAACGGGAGATTTTATAGAATTTTTTGTCTTAACGAGGAGAATGCCAGCGGAGGATTTTATTAAGAGAATGAGATCATCGAACTTCATTAGATTTTATGAATTATTTTAGAGTTGTAACAGATTTTTCGGGGCCCGTTTTTCTTAGTACGGCCCTGTAATGCCAATGACAACGTCATTGTAAAGTCAAAATGTAGACATTTTCAAGATTTTACTTTTTGAGCTCAAATTTTTTTAATCCGGTCCTGGATTTTGAGTAAAATTTCGGAAAACATACTTTTCAAACAAACGTCGTTTCAATTCAAATAAAAGAAAAATAAAATAACTTTAAATTTATTGGTTTTGCTAGAACCTAGCTTTAAAATTTTACGCTTCTCGGGCCCAATAATTTCGAATCCAGTCCTGGGATCTCAAATTTTATTTCATGGCACCTCATGTAAAAATTAGTACGAATTTTAAAATGACCGGTATCATTTTATAACCAAAATTTATTATTACGGTCCTGCAATTTTAACAACGCTACTATAAAGTGAAAATTCTGAAGTAATTTTGTAACTTGGCGACAATTTAAAAAAAGATTTTCGAAAAAGTAGTCAAAAAATTATTCAAAGGCGTTATTGAAGGCCAAAATTTAGTAGTACTGTTCTGCAATTTTTGAGTCAAACTATTTTTATTTATTTTTAACCACTTAAAACGGACGCCGTTTTTTTTAGTACAGACCTGCAATGTCAACAGCAACGTCACTGTAAACCCAAAGTTATATTTAGATTTTTTACATAACATCACGTAATTTCCAAAATTTTTTTTGGGGTCCATAATTTTCTAATCCGGTCCTGAAATTTCAATGCCAATTCTACGGCTTTGAAGTTACGATTTCGAGCTATTCTTTAATATTCTACAAATTTATTATTTTTGCTATGACTCTCTGTGCCTAGGGCTCAAAACTGTGTAATCCTGTCCTGAATTTTGAGAAAATTTTGACAAACTAAAGAGTGGAATTTATTTCTATCTGGTTTTAAAAAAATGGCGTCAGATCAACTTCAAAATAAAAGAAAAGTAAAAAAACAATTTTGAATTTTTACTTTTTCTGATTCTTAGTTTTCAAACTTTACTTTTTACGTGAACTACAATTTGGGCTCAATAATTTCGAATCCAGTCCTGGGATCTCAAGTCGGCTAAGTTTGCGGTTTTATGACACGTTTTGGAAAAATCTGTACAAATTTTAAAACGATCGACAAACGTTAATTTAGACCGGAATTTGTTAATACGGCCCTGCAATTTTAATAATCATTTTTTATATAAGTAAAGCGTGAAGTTCAACGATTTTTAACTTGTGACAACTCAAAATCAAATTTTGGAAAAAAGTAAACATTTTTAAATGATCCACCGGCTTTATTTCAAGCCAAAATTACAAATACGGTCCTGCAAACACTATTAAAAAGACAACTTTGCACCTTTGTTTATTTTTTGATCCAATTTTTAGCCCAGAATGTGTATCAAAAGAAATACCGGAAATTTCAGTGTTTTTGTTTTGGCGTCCAAAATCACATTTTGAAAAATCAGTATAACTATATACTAATTGTTTTTCTAGCTGGCTGTGATATTTCGTGTGAGGTCATGACCGTTTTAATAACAAAACGAGAATGGCTGGAGACTTAGAGAAAGTTATGTATTTCCCAGTGATTTTTAAATTTTGGGTTTGGGCTCGATATTTTCTAATCCAGTCCTGACATTTCAATGACACTTACATGTTTTTGAAGCTAAGATCTCAAAATTTACTTACACTTCTTATTCAACTATTAACATTTGTTTCGTTTTTAGTGGCAACAAATTAAAAACGTATTTTACAAAAACTCGTTAAAATTTCGATTTATAGTTTTTCGGACCAGTACGGTTCTGTAATTTTAATGACAGTTACAACACAACTTCATAGTATTTTTGTCAGGTTTTTAATTTTTTTCACAATTTAATTTAGTCTAAAGTCGCATTACAAAAAGACGTCTATAGACTAGGATTTTTTTTTAATTTTAGTGTGATGCCAGGACCGTATTAGAAATAATTTTAGTTGCTTTAGAAAACGAGTATAGAACACTAAAATTTAATTGTTTCAAATGCTTCCTAGGATGGAAATCTTAAAATATTTCTGGCTTCACATTCCGGTCGCAATTTTTTCTATAATACAGTCCTGAGTTTCATTGACTGTTGGCGGTTTTGAAGTAAAGGTTTTATACCGTCTCTCCAATTTTGGTAACTCAAGGTATCATTTCGAAAAAACAAAATAAAAATTGAAATAAATTTGAGATTAGTAATTTTTGGTCAAAATACACTAATACGATCCTGTAATTTTAGTGATAGTTGTAACATTATATCTTTATTCAGTTTTAATTTTATTTTCATTTTTAGCCAACATTGAGAACCAAAAAAAAATCTCATTTTGAAATCTCAATTTTGATTGTAATTAAAATAAAAACAATAATTTGAAATTTGATTTTTGGCGCTATAATAAAAATAAAATCCCTAAAGACGAGAAAAAGAGTTTTTGGATGGCTTAAACTCCACTCTGTAAACATACATTATACAAGGTGTTTATAAATGTTTCTAACATCAACAGTGGCTCTGGAGTTTCTGTCAAGGACTATTTTGCCGCTTTGTTTACATAGTGAATATAACATCTTGAATTTTTTTTATATTATGACTTCATCAACAACGTTTCAGTTACGGTTGTGTCCAAGTTTATGATTTTCAGGATTTTATCCACAACTTGAAGAGTTTTTTTTCAAAACTTACATTTTACCATGATTGAGGTTAACTACAAGGTGTTTATAAATGTTTCTAGCATCAAGGGTGGGTATGAAATGTCAAAGAAATTTGCCGCTCATTACAAATGTGGGTTTCGATTTTTCAACTGACATTTGCAGCTAACCTCAAACATGGAGCAAAGTAAGTTTTGAGAAATAAACTGTTCTAGTTGTGGTTTGAAACCTGAAAAACAAAAAATTGGACACAAAACTGTAACTGAAACGTCATTGACGTAAATAACATTATAAATAATGTTCAAGATAGTCATATTCACTATGAAAATAAAGCGGCAAAATAGTGTACGACAGGAATTCCAGAGCCTCTCTTGATGCTAGAAACATTTATAAACACCTTGTACAAATAAATGTCTGTTAAAAAATCTAAACCCACATTTGTAATGAGCGGCAAATTGCTTTGACACGATGCTAGAAAAATTTATAAACACCTTGTATGTACAATGTGTCTATAAACCATTGTACCATCAAGGCGGCTGTGCCCGAATGAATTGCCTATTATGATAATGGAAAATTCATCCGTTCACAGCCACCCTGATGGGACCATAACTCAAAATTTTCATAAAACCCGCCCCATATTTATTAGCTTCTTTTTCCTTATCCGTCCAACAAATGTTGCCTTAAAGTCTGACAATTTGTCGATAAAGAAGTCTGCTTCAAAGTAATAAAACAAGTAATAAAAATAAAACGTTACTTTCAACCACCGAGACGAGTTTTTTTATCTCGTCCGCTTTACGCGCACATTTCTACCACTGAAAACGGTAATTATATCACTGGAGAAAAAAATCAGATTTAATAGATTTCAATCAACCGCTACCGATCCCAATTATAATTTATTGGGGCGAAAATCAATGAAAATTTAGCTTCTGCGAGATGGCTCAATTACTCCCGATAAACACATTTTAAATGAATATAGAGGGCTTGGAAATAAATTAAAACGTTGACGTCCATTTTGAAAGCTTGAAATTGCGACTTGGATGGTTTAATTCACATTCTGTGCTGAATTTCGCCGGAGTTTTGCCTGATTTCAGCGGTGTTTGAGCCAGAATTGTACAAAGTAAAAAACTAGAATTTTTTTTCAAAACGTCAGGACCGGCTTGAAAAATATAGAGCCCTAGACACTTAAATTTAAACTCTTAAACACTTAACTTTCGCTAATTCTCTAGACTAGTTTGATTATCAAAACGGATATGACGTCACACTACACCAGCCACCTACAAAAATATAGTAGTAATTTTGTTTTTTTTTTTAATAGAAGTTTTCCATGATTTCTTGTTTTTATTTTGGACCAAAAATGGAGAAAAACAATATTACAATGGTACAGGTCAGTATTATAAAATTTTGGTTTTTTAAAATGTTACCTTAAGCTGTCATAAGTAATGACAAAAAATGTAAAAAAATATTAAAAAAAAAATTTTTTAAAGCCACTAGAATTATTTTTGATACGGTCCTGGCGTTACTCTAAAATTAAAAAAAACCTAAATTTTCAGTTCCCAAATGATGACGAAAAATGACCGTTTTCTGACCGCTTTAATTTTTGTCCGCTAGAGTGGCGCCATCTATCTTAAATTTTTTAAATTACATCATGATGCCGATATTACCCCTAATTTTATAATTATTTAGGTAAAATCATATAAAGATGAAAGTTTCATAAATATTTACAATTATTCAGTTGTTATAAATCATTAGATCAATAAATCATAAATAAAAATTAATCAATTTGTAAATTTATTGATGTTGCCAAAAAAATCTTGTGCGTTTTATGGCCTGCTCTCGTCTTGTTTCTGCCCTCGGTTTTGGTCTCGCCCATTAAAATAAGGCTCGGCCAAAAAAGAAACACTTTTTGGCCTTGATACACAAATAACTATCGTACTTCATGGGTGTCTTTTCAAATTGCGACTTTGGACAAAATTCAGTTAAAAAAACCTAAAAAAAAGACACAAAAATACTCTGAAATTGTGACGTAACTGCTAATAAAATTACAGGACTGTACTGATCCAAAATGTAGATATAAATAGAAATTATAAGTAATTTTTTGCAAAATACGCTTTTTAATTGTTGTAACTAAAAAAGAAAGTAAATCTTGAGACCGTAGCTTCAAAAGCGTAAAAGTCATTAAAATGTCAGGACCGTATAAAAAAATTTCGGGCCCAAAAACCATGTCTAGCAAATTTTTGAAATTGCGGCAAAAACTTTCCAGAAATCTCCACTTTTGCGATTGAAATGGTCATGACGTCACACTAAATACAGGGTGATTTTTAAAAAACGGCAGGCGGTGTAGAATTTTTATTAATGAACCGATTTCAAAAATTTAAAAAACAAATTAAATGGTTTTCAATTTACTATAAACTGATGATTTTAGAATTTTTCTAATTGTCTTCGTATCTTTTGGGCGATTTTTTAAAAAATCACCCTGTATATCATAGCCACCTAGAAAAAAATATAGTAGTTGTGCCAATTTTTCAAAATATGATTTTAGGCGCCGAAACAAAAACTAAACAAAGTTATAATGTTGGTTTTCCAATGATGTTTGCAGAACCGTATTTGTAAATTTTGGCGTAAAATAACGCCGTTGAATCATTTCAAATTTTTACTTTTTTCCAAAATTTTTCCTAGAGTCGCCGCAGGTTAAAATATCGTTGAAATTCTCGCTTTAATGATATAATTAACGATTACTAAAATTGCAGGACCGTATTAAAAAATTCTGGTCTAAAATAAAGTCAGTAGATTGTTTCAAAATTTGTGCTGAATTTTCCAAAATGTGTCATAAAATCTCAAAACGAGCCGACTTGAAATCCCAAGGCTGGATTCGCAATTATTAAGCCTGAATTTAAAATTATACGTAAAAAGTAAAGTTTGGAAACTAAGATTAATAATAAAACATCAAAATTCAAAATTACTTTTATTTTTTTCTATTTTGAGGTTGGTCTGACGTCATTTTGGAAAGCCCCACGCAACTATTTACAATGCAAAATTAAATTTTCACTGTACCTCAAAATACAGGACAGGATTATAAGTTTTTGAGCTCAAAAATAAAAAAATCTGTAAAAAAATTAATGATCGCTTTTAAATAATAGTTTTGAAACCGTGAAAATTTTATTATTGAAATTTCAGGGCCGGATTAAAAAAATTGAGCCGAAAATTTAAAATCAATTTCAATTTTTTTCGTGTTTTTTTTTAAATCCTTTTTGAGCAGTTGCAAAGATACAAAAATATTTGAATATTTCAGTACCGTAATAAAAATTTTTGATCCAAAATGACTCCTGGATAGTTTCAAGATGTGTACCAATTTTTCGAAAATCCAGGACCGGACTTCAAATTAATGAGATTATTATGAAGTAAAGTTCAAAAAAGTGTCAGTGACGACTTGAGTTAATAACAGACTCGCGTTTGCTTGACAACACCCCTTTCAACCCAGTAAAACGTTTTCCAACCCTCCAACCCCAAAATTTCTAAACACATCTCCCATCAAATTACCTCATTCCCCCACTTTAGCAAGCTCAAAATTGCAATCTCCCTATTAAAACTTCTCCTACTGTTGTAATTTGCATGTTGGCTCTCATTCAGCAGAATTAGACGAAAATTCAGTTTGATTTCCGAGCGTCTCCTCTGGTATTTTAATTAAAAAAAGCCGAATATTTTAAACCCAATTTATTTGCCGCCGAAACAGCAATCAAGACGTTTTTTAACGAAATTAAGTTAAAACTTCAATTAATTGTGTCGAGTTTGGATTCGACTTTCGCGCAAAAAATTCCAATTAAAACGGAAACGACGAGAAATTGGAAATTCGGATTTTAATATTCGGCGATAAGAGAGATATTCGTCGCGCTGTCATCTTAACTGAGGAGCCAATATCGGCATACTTCTGATGGGTTTATGAGATTTTTATCCCAAGACGGAAATAGTTTTTCTAATTTTACTTATATACAGGTGTCCCGAAAGTCAAACTGCCACTTTCATCTCCATTTCCCCGTTTATTTACGCCCCCAACACTTCCATAACCCAAACTACGTTTCCCAGGATCGACCCATCGGGACTCTCTAACTTATATACACTTTTATGGGCCACCTGTGTGTTATCACCTCGCCCGACTTCCTCCACTTTTCGAGCAGCTCGTGCAAATTTTCCGAATAAAAAACTTTTCCGACTTACCACTTCGGATTCTTCCATTGTCGTGTTTGATCTCGACGCAGCACAAAAATAACTCACAAATATTTGCAGAGGAATCGCGAGTTACGAGTGCGAGCGGAAAGTGCGCTTTGGCGGAAAGCTCGACGCACACTACAGGTTGGATGTGGGAGCTTTGAAACGAGAGGATGTGGTAGAGAGAGAGGAACGTCTCTTGCGCTGTTTTCGCGAGGGAAGTTTTATTAATTTTTCGATGTTTTTGCGGGGAAGGGGGGTGGGGATGTAAGGAATATTGGGGTAGAAAAATACGGAAGTTTGGATTGTTAGTTTTTTGGTCGTTTCAATCATATTTTGTTAAATCTGTTTATGTTTACATAATAATATCATAAATCTGAACTTTTCAAGGAAAAATTTGAAATTTTATCGTTTGCAAGTTACAAATTTTGGTCGCTTTAAAAAATTTGTATTTTTGTTAATTCTGTGAATATTTGTACAATTCCTCGTCTCAGTCTTAAGGCAGATGAAATCTGCGAGACAAAGGACAAATTTCGTGATTCTAAAGGTTTAGAGGCAGATTTAGAATTTTATTTAAGAAATGATAAATTTTTGCATCCACCAATTTCGGTTGTTTTAAAAAATTCGTATTTTTGTTAATTTTGTAGATATTTGTTCAATTCCTAATTTCTGACTTAAGACAGATGAAATCTATGAGACCATAGACAGATTTCGTGATTCTAAAAGTCTAGAACCAGATTTATAATTTTTATTTGGAAATCATAGATTTTCGCATCCACCATTTTTGGTCGATTTAAAAATTTGTATTTTTGTTAATTCTGTGGATATTTGTTCAATTCCTCTTTTCCGTATTAAAACAGATAAAATCTACAAGACAACAGACAAATTTCGTGATTCTAAAGGTTTAGATGCAGATTTAGAATTTTCATTTGGAGACGATAGATTTTTGCACCCACTAATTTAGGTCGTTTTCAAAAATTCGCATTTTTGTTAATTCTGTAGATACATGTAAAATTCCTCGTTTCTGTCTTAAGACAGATGAAATCTAAGAGACAGTAAACAGATTTCGTGATTCAAGAAGTTTAGAGCCAGATTTATAATTTTTATTTGGAAATGATAAATTTCGCATCCACCAATTTTGGTCGATTTCAAAAATTCGTATTTTTGTTAATTCTGTGGATAATTGTCCAATTACTCATTTCTGTCTTAAGAGAGATAAAGTCTACGAGACCATAGACAGATTTCGTGATTCTAAACGTTTAGAGTCAGATTTAGAATTTTAACTTAGAAATGATAGATTTTTGCATTTACCAATTTTGGTTGTCTTCAAAAATTCGTATTTCAATTAATTCTGTGCATATTTGTACAATTCCTCGTATCAGTCTTAAAGCAGATGAAATCTGCCAAACAAAGGACAGATTTCGTGATTCTAAAGGTTTAGAGCCAGATTTAGAATTTTTATTTGGATATAATAAATTTTCGCATCCACCAATTTTGGTCGATTTTAGAAATTTGTATTTTTGTTAATTCTGTGAATTTTTGTACAATTCCTTTTTTCTGTATTGAAACCGATGAAATATACAAGACAACAGACAAATTTCGTGATTTGAGCGGTTTAAAGGCAGATTTAAAATTTTTATTTGGAAACGATAGATTTTTGCATCCACCAATTTAGGTCGTTTTCAAAAATTCGAATTTTTGTTAATTCTGTAGATATTTGTCCAATTCCTCGTTTCTGTTTTAAGACCGATGAAATCTACGAGAAAAAAGAATAGATTTTGTGATTCCAAAAGTTTAGAGTCAGATTTAGAATTTTAATTTAGAAATGATTTTTGCATGTACCAAATTTGGTTGTCTTCAAAAATTCGTATGTCTGTTAATTTCTACAATTAATTGTTTCTATATTAAAATAGATCAATTCAACGGGACTGGACTAAATTTTATTATTTTATAGTTTCAAATCTGAATTTAAAATTTTAATTTGAAAATAATAGTTTTGCATCCACCAATTTTGGTGGTTTTCAAAAATTCGTATTTCTGTTTATTTTGTGAATATTTGTACTATTCCTTGTCCCTATATTAAAATAGATTAATTTTACGAAACAATAGACAAAATATTATTATTCTAAAGATTTAGAGCCAGATTTATAATTTTTATTTGGAAATGGCAGATTTTCGCATCCAGCAATTTTTGTTGTTTTCAAAAATTCATATTTTAGTTAATTCTGTATATATTTGTACAATTCCTTGTTTCTGTATTAAGACAAATAAAATCTACAAGACAACAGACAACTTTCGTGATTCTAAAGATTTAGAGCCGGAGTTAGAATTTTAATTTGGAAATGATAGATTTTTGCATCCACCAATCTTGGGCGTTTTAAAAATTCGTATTTCGGTTAATTGTGTGGATAATAGTACAAATTCTCGTTTCTATCTTTAGTCAGATTAAATCTACGAGACAACAAACAGATTACGTGATTCTAAAGGTTAAGAGGCAGATTTAGAATTTTTATTTGGAAATAATAAATTTTCGCATCCACCAATTTTGGTCGATTTTAAAAATTTGTATTTTTGTAAATTCTGTGAATATTTGTATCTTGGGCGTTTTAAAAATTCGTATTTTGGTTAATTGTTTGGGTAATAGAACAAATCCTCGTTTCTGTCTTTAGTCAGATGAAATCTACGAGAGAATAAACAGATTTCGTGATTCTAAAAGTTAGAACCGGATTTATAATTTTTTTAAGAAGTAATAAATTTTTGCATCTACCAATTTTGGTCCTATTCAAAAATTCGTATTTTTGTTAATTCTGTGAATATTTGTCCAATTCCTCGCTTCTGTCTTAAGAGAGATAAAGTCTACGAGACCATAGGCATATTTCGTGATTCTAAATGTTTACAGTCAGATTTAGAATTTTAGTTTAGAAATGATAGATTTTTGCATTTATCAATTTTGGTCGTTTTAAAAAATTCGTATTTCAGTTAATTCTGTGGATATTTCTCCAATTCCTCGTTTCTGTCTTAAGACAGATGAAATCTACGAGACCATAGACAGATTTCGTGATTCTGAAAGTCTAGAAACAGATTTAGCATATTTATTTGGAAACGATAGATTTTTGCATCCACCAAGTTTAGTCGTTTTCAAAAATTCGTATTTTAGTTTTTTCGGGGGATATTTGTACAATTCCTCGGTTCTGTCTTAAAGCAGATGAAATCTACGAGACCACAAACAGATTTCGCGATTCTAAGATCTAGAGCCAGATTTAGAATTTTAATTACAAAATGGTAAATTTTTGCATCCACCAATTTTCGTCGTTTTCAAAAATTCGTATTTTTATTAACTCTGTGGATATTTGTACAAATCCTGGTTTCTATATTAAGACAAATAAAATATACAAGCGAACAGACAAATTTCGTGATTATAAAGGTTTAGAGGCAGATTTAGAATTTTTATTTGGTAACGATAGATTTTTGCTTTCAGCAATTTTGATCGTTTTCAACAATTCGAATTTTAGTCAATTTTGTAAGTATTTATACAATTCATTGTTTTAGTCTTAAAACGGGTGAAATCTACAATACAACAGAAAAATTTCGTGATTCTAGATGTTTAGAGGCAGGTTGAGAATTTTTTAAATAAACAATGATAGATTTTTGCATCCATCAATTTTGGTTGTTTTCAAAAATTCGTATTCTTTTTAATTCAGTGATTATTTGTCCAATCTCTCGTTTCTGTCTTAACACAGATGAAATCTACGAGACAAAGGACAAATTTCGTGATTCTAAAGGTTTAGAGCCGGATTTAGAATTTTATTTAAGAAATGATAAATTTTTGCATCCACCAATTTCGGTTGTTTTAAAAAATTCATATTTTTGTTAATTTTGTAGACATTTGTTCAATTCCTAATTTCTGACTTAAGACAGATAAAATCTACGAGACTATAGACAGATTTCGTGATTCTAAAAGTCTAGAGCCAGATTTATAATTTTTATCTGGAAATCATAGATTTTCGCATCCACCAATTTTGGTCGATTTAAAAATTTGTATTTTTGTTAATTCTGTGGATATTTGTTCAATTTCTCTTTTCTGTATTAAAACAGATAAAATCTACAAAACAACAGACAAATTTTGTGATTCTAAAGGTTTAGATGCCGATTTAGAATTTTCATTTGGAGACGATAGATTTTTGCACCCACTAATTTAGGTCGTTTTCAAAAATTCGAATTTTTGTTAATTCTGTAGATATTTGTCCAATTCCTCGTTTCTGCCTTAAGGTAGATGAAATGTACGAAACAATAAACAGATTTCGTGATTCTAAAAGTTTAGAGCCAGATTTATAATTTTTATTTGGAAAGGATAGGTTTTTGCATCCACCAATTTTGATCGATTTCAAAAATTTGTATTTTTGTTAATTCTATGAATATTTGTACAGTACCTCTTTTCTGTATTGAAACCGATGAAATCTACAAGACAATAGACAAATTTCGTGATTTGAACGGTTTAAAGGCAGATTTAGAATTTTTATTTGGAAACGATAGATTTTTGCATCCACCAATTTTGGTCGTTTTCAAAAATTAGAATTTTAGTTAAATCTATGGATATTTGTACAATTCCTTGTCTCAGTCTTAAGACAGGAGAAATCTACGAGTCAAATAACAGATTTTGTGATTCAAATGATTTAAAGTTAGATTTTGAGTTTTTATTTGAAAATGATATATTTTCGCATCAACCATTTTTAGTAGTTTCCAAAAATTTGTATTTTTGTTAATTTCGTAGATAATTGTACAATCCCTTGTTTCTGAATTAAAACAGGTAAAAACCACGAGTTAATAGACGGATTTCCTGATTCGAACAATGTAGAGTCAGATTTAGAATTTTAATTTAGGAGTGATAGATTTTTGTATGTACCAACATTGGTCGTCTTAAAAAATTCTTATTTCTGTTAATTCTGTAGATGACAATTCCTCGATTTTGTCTTGACAGATCAAATCTACGGGACTTTTGTTGTTGTTCCGTCTTTTGACAGATTTCGTGATTCTAAAGGTTTAGAGCCAGATTTAGAATATTCTTAAGTTAGAGGTGATAGATTTTTGCATTCGCCAATTTTGGTCGTTTTCAAAAGTATGTATTTTTGTTAATTCTGTGGATATTTGTACAATTCTCCGTTTCGGTCCTAAGACATGAAATCTACGAGAAAATAAACAAATTTTATAATTCTAAAGGTTTAGAGCCAGATTTAAAATTTTTATAATGTTCTTGATAGAAATTGAAGAACTTTTGTTAAGCACATACATAAATCCGGAGATCAGTTTTGCTAACGTGAGAAATAAAATCATTCAAGACATAAAACGCCCTATTACTTCAAATAAATGTGACTTTGAGATCCTCCATATCCACAAGAACGCCGCAGACATAACGCACGACCTCTTGACACTCCGAATTAGTCTCGTATTTTTTATTAAAAAAAGTGGTCAGATCGGGTTGATTCCCCTATCGGTACAAAGAAAATGAAATATTTGAGCAAATTTCTCAATACAACTTTTATAGAGTGACAATTAAGACGAACCAAAAAGTTTCAAAATTCAATAAAAAAAAATTGTATTTTTGGTTGTGTCGACGCTAAAAAGCTGTACTTTACCGAGATTACTACTTTTAAGCTATTTAGTCACTGTACTAAATTACAAGAAACAAAAGACGCGGATTTTAGAAATTTTTATTTTTAGGAGGAACCAAAAAGTTTCAAAATTTAATAGAAAAAATTATAGGTTTGGTTATGTTGGCGCTAACGAGCTGAAATTTATAAAGATTACTACTTTTAACTCAGTTAGTAACTGTTCCAAATTTCAAGATTCTAAAGCAAAAGACGCAGATTTTAGAAATTTTTATTTTTACGACGAACCAAAAAGTTTCAATATTCAGTAAAAAATTTTTCCACTTGGTCAAAAATGCAACTTCCTGGAGCATCTCTACGATGTCTCAACAACTCGTCGGAGTACGAAAATTGTGAGGACATCATTAAATTACCCGGAAAACTTTGCCTAAGCGCGGCTGAAGGGAATTAATCAATCTTGATCATGAGAACCACTCAGCTCGTTGTAATCTATTGATGTTGTTTCATTATATCTGTTCAAAAATTTATAAAAGAGAAAAACACTTTTCTGAACGTGCTGACAATGAATTTTTTTATTAAATGCACCCCCGTTACAGTTTCTGTCAGATTTCCAAAGAGTGATTCACCGGAATTTGCCCGGAAGTCATTACGTTTTGCCATGAGACTGAAACCTGCAAGCTGGAGAAATCCGTGGCTGGAGCACATCGGACGCGAATATTTCACCAGTCATTTACCGTGAAAAAGCTCCAAGGACAATATTGAGTTCCTCGGAAAATTCCGGTGAAATTTCTCACAAATCATTGAAATTAGAAACTTTCGACACAGAGAAAGGTGTGAATTCCGACCATTTTGAACCGGGGAAATTCAACTCTGTTTGCCGCTTTTCGATACTTGTCCTGATTTCAGAGATACGACACCCCGGAGTTTGCCCGGAAATTATGATTTTTTCACGTTTCTGGAGTTTTGTTGCGAATACGAGTCTCTGAGAAAGTCGTGATTGCGCAGCAGATTACTCGGACGCAGTTATTTCGTAAACTGCGATCGTAAAAACCTCTAAACACATTATTGAATTCCCCGGAAATTGTGCGTGCGATGGGACCAAAACGATCAGTGATTTTATGTTTGGCGCGATTTTTCATTAAGAAAACGTGTTTGGACTCTTTTTGGAAGACTGAATCTAAATGTGTGCAACCAAAACAGATAAATTCCTTTCCTGAGTTTCCCCGGAAATCATAATTTTGAAAATTCGACCTTGGAAGACAGTCGCAGACATTGTTAGTTTCAAAGAAATACTAAATTTCTAACCGTAAAATTTCAATTTTATCTCAAAACAGCGAAATTCCTGAAGTTGAAAGTGATTTTTCTCAAAATCCGAAATATCTGGATTTGGGGAAATTTCAAATTCTTAGAATAAAAGTTCGTGGAAATGTGCACCCGTTTGCTACATCACCATATGTGTTCTATTCCCGGAGTTACGTCCTCCGGAATTTGCCCGGAAATTATTTTTTTTTTAATACTTACGATTGATTTGTTTTTGCCCAGCTAAAATATCTAAAAACTATATAATTCAACAATTTTCCAACTCCGGGGTCTGTGTCACGATATTTGTCTCAATTTTGGAAACAGACACTGCGGAGTTTACCCGGAATTAGTTTCAATCAAAATAGTGAATCGAAATTCAAAATCTCAAATTTTATTCAAATAATTTTGAAAAAAAAAATATTTTTTTGTTTATAGAAATAGGGCGTCCTGTGTTTGCTCAAAAATTACAATTTTCTACATTTTTCACTCAGTTTGGTAGTATGGATCATAATGTATCGAAAAGTACAATTAATTTCGCTGACTTGAAATTAAAAAAAATATATTGTTCACAAACGAGAAATTGCATAAAATTTAATTCCTGAAAAAAAAAACAAAATTTACTTCATTTTTAATTTGTGGCCACCACATTCTTTGAACTATAAACAAAAATTGCAGATTTTTTTTTTAAGATGAACCAAAAATTTTCAAAATTTTTATGTCTATAAGTCCAGTAATTTTGATTATTTGAGAATGAGAATCGAGGAATTTTTGGCCTTTGATCCTCTGATTAGCCCTGCCAAATTGCAAGTTTTAAGAACAGAATCATAAAAAATCGAAAATTTATTTTTTCGGAAAATCAAAATTTTTATTTTTTTTTTTTTAAAAACACATTACTTGTAATTTTAACGGTTTAAGAATAAAATTTTCGAGCAATACTCAAATTGGATTGCTGCTTAGCTTTGGCAGATTTAAATTTTGAAGACTAGTTGCATACATTTTTGACATTTTTGTATTTCGAAAAAACAACACTTTCCAATTTTTTTACAAAAATGCTAAAATTTAAATTTAAAACCAGTGAAAAGAAAAATTTTAGGTAAATGGGCAATAAAAACCCGTTAAAAATATCTATAAAACTGTATAACTCTCATTGGTGCAGGGCTGGACTAGACGCAAATGCGCCCGAAATCCAAATCGTAAATCCATTAGTCAGAAATTCGACCTTATTAATTCTGCCTTATTGAGCCTCCTAAGATGATTCCAAACTAATGTGAAGTTGAGTAAAACTCTCAGAGCCGCATTTTGGAAAAACCAAAAATAATACTATTTTTTTCAAAATTTGAATTATGGAAGGGCAGAAAACCAAGAGAAGAATTTTAAAAATCGTAGAAATATTATAAATCACTGGGTTTAACGATATTGAGCACTGAAACGGACTGCATTAGAAAATATTGGATCTGAAATGTAGACCGTGTTTTATTTTTATTAATTTTTGTGAAAAATTTCTTTAAATAGCTCAAATCTTAACTATTTTCGAAGGAATTTTTACTTTTTCGAAACTTTCTAGGCATTCTAAGTTTATTCGAAAAGTTTATCAGGTAATACTTAAAATCAGGATCGTCTGCAAAAAATTCAAATTTCTCAAAATTCAGATTTGAAAGAAATTTTCTTTTTAAGATGAACCATAAATTTTCAAAATTTTTATGTCTATAAGTCCAGTAATTTTGATGATTTGAGAATGAAACTCGAGGCATTTTGGCCTTTGATACTCTGATTAGTCCTGCCAAATTGCCAAAGAACAGAATCAAAAAATCGAAAATTTATTTTTTCGGAAAATCAAAATTTCTTTTTCAAAAAAACACATTACTGGTAATTTTAACGATTTGAGAATAAAATTCTCG
This sequence comes from Gnatocerus cornutus, assembly GCA_029298725.1. Taxonomy (NCBI): domain Eukaryota; kingdom Metazoa; phylum Arthropoda; class Insecta; order Coleoptera; family Tenebrionidae; genus Gnatocerus; species Gnatocerus cornutus. The sequence goes on along the minus strand of CM055512.1, from coordinate 19,652,337 downwards.
AGCAATACTCAATTTGGATTGTCATCATTTGTCAGATTTAAATTTTGAAGACCAGTTGCATGAATTTTTGACAATTTTGTATTTTGAAAAACCAACAGTTTCTCATTTTTTTACAAAAATTTATTTTTTGTGAAAAATTTCTTTTAATAGTCCAAATTTTGACTATTTTGGAAGGAACTTTTACTTTTCTGAGACTTACTAGGCCTTCTAAGTTTATTCGAAACGTTTATCAGGTCACACTTAAAACCAGGACCGTCTGCAAAAAATTCAAATTTTTCAAAATTTACATTTGAAAGGCAAATACTGGAGCAATACTTAGGCAAAAAATTGAAACTATATTTTTTTGCCTCGACTTTAGAACAGTGTGATTGTTCCTGAAATTGCAGGGTTGGAGTAGAAAATATAGATCCGTTTCATTTTTAGAGATTTTCATGCTTAGCATCGCAGATTTTCTCCGCTTTTTTTGACTCTAGTAAAAACCGCATCTTTCTATCTGTCTTTAGACATTTATCAACTAAAAATTTACCTTCCAAAATTTTAATCGTTTTAATTTATTTGTAAACACACATTCAAAATTTTGAAAGTTTTGAATTCTACGTGAAATTCTGGGTAAAATGAGCACAAATAATTTAAAATTGCTAAGTAAAGAAACGAGATGTCAACTAAATTAAATTTAGATTTTCAAAAAATTTCAAATTTCAAAATCGGGACAACTAACATTTGATCCTTTTAGGGCAAAAAGACGAGAGAAACGATAGACAAAAGTGCATATTTCTATCTCTCATAGTTCCGGAGACTTAAGAGGTCAAATATTGGAAAAACAAGTTTTCTAAATCGTTTAGTAAAAATTCGCATAGGATTTTGCGTAAAGTTCTGCGTAAAATAAGCACAACCTAGTTAAGTTTTCGCCACAAATAAGCGATATATCGACCGAATTAGAATTTAGAAACCTAATTTTTGCGCAAAATTTGAAATGTGTAATTCAGGATATGCAGCATATGTTTTTTTTTGCCCCAAGGACGAGAAAAACAATGGTGAAAACCGCAACTTTCTATCTGTTATAGTTCCGGAGATATCAAGGTTCAAAAATTGAATTTTTTTTGAAAAAGTCAGGGCCGTATTCGGAAAATTGAAAAATTAGACATTATTTTTAGATTTTCTAAAATTCGATTTTGGAATAAAAGACGAGCTTCGTCAGAGGTCTTGGGAAAATTCTCCGGGAAATTCCGCGCTCGATCCGAATTAATTGATTGATAGCGACACGCTCAAAGACAAAGGAATGCTTCGAATTTTCCCGTATTATTTACTTTTTTCCAAAGCAGACTCTAACCCCTAAAAATATGTTCATCCCTCTTAAAGAATAACTCGGAATTTATCGCAGACTTGGCCTTTTCATCTCTTCACAAACTTGGCAAAACTAATAAATATCCGTCGTCATATCAAAGACTCCAACTATGATTTATTCATGTAAAGCAACATTTCCTCTTAAAAATTCCCTCCTCCGTTGTCACCCTGAAATCCCAAAAAGATAACAACGTTACGCGAATCAAACGCAATTTGTGAAATCGCCCGGAAAAGCGACTTATTCAGGAGCGCGAGCGGGAAATAACTTCCCCCGTAATTTATTCCCTCTTGTTTAACAGGTGAGTCAGGGTTTCATCATTTATTTAGATAAAAAGTATCACAAAGTTCAGTCTTGGCCGCGTGTTTCGCCATTTGCAAGATCCCGAAGGTTTGCAACAGCCAGAAGAGTCCCGACAGGGTGAAGAACACCTCCGTCGCCAACAACACGTCGGCGTCCAGGTCAGGGAATTGCATTCTTTGCAGGACTGTGACGAGGACCATGCAGCGGAGGAGTTCCAGGAGGCAAGCGCAGGGAGCGTTGTCGAACAGGAGGCCGATGGAGGTGAGGGAGGCGATGATGTACAGCACGAAGAGGAGGACAGAAACGGGATTGAGAGCCTGGAAAAATTAAATTCGTTAAGGGAAAATGTGAGATTTTTTTTACCATGTGTCTGGCGGCTAGTTCTTGGAATCCGTAGACCACGACGCAGAAGTGGAGGAGGAGGTACAAGTTGCACCAAAGGGGTAGTTTTACGTCGTATTTCTCCCGGGGAACCACCTGGAAATAAAATTTGTCACTACTAAATGAGGATTTATTGTTTCTAGGGCGCTTGTGACGTCACCACGAATCTTTTTTTTTAATTTTGGCACTTTCGAAAATTTTTGTTTTGAACTAAATCAGACGTTTTTGGATATTTAGCCCATTATATATCTGCCTATTGTTCTATTTCAGTTTTAGCTCTTCAAACGTAAGATTTGGAAAAAATTATTTGATTTTTGAATTTTTTACAAACGACTCTGACAGTTTTGGTTAACATCGCAATATTTTGAAATAATCAGAAAAACAAAGTTGGTGAAAATAGTCAAAATTTCAGTTTTTGGGATTTTTTTGAATTTCGAATTTTTCCAATACGGTCCTGAAATTTTAACTATAGTTATACCTTTCTATTTTGGCAAAAATACTACAAATTTTTGTGTTTTTGAACTAAATCAGACGTTTTTGGAAGCTATTTTGATAATTTTCTGCCTCTTTGAGTGTACCATTTTTAAGATTGTGACGTCATAGTTCAAAATCAGAACCGTCTCTAAAAAACTCAAAAATTTAGAAATAATATCTGAATTTGAAGGTCTACAACAAAACTTCCGAGCAAAATCTCAAATCTTGCTTGAAATATTATATTGGAACGTGAATGAAACGACAGGACTGTAATAGAAAATTTTGGGGCCAAAATATATTAAACTCACTTTCAATATTTTAACTTTTAACTCGAAATTTGAATGTATTTTCAGCGTTTTAAATAACGACAGGACTGTAATAGAAAATTTTGGGCCCAAAATATATTAAACTCGCTTTCAATATTTTAACTTTTAACTCGAAATTTGAATGTATTTTCAGCGTTTTAAATTTATTCAGGATTGCGAGGTCATACTATAATCAGGACCGTCTGAATTCTGTAATAATTACATACAAAATTGTCGAAAATTTGAGTTTGAAAAGTTAAAACTAGAATACTATAAAGTGTAAACACAACGACGGGTAAAGTCAGAAACGTCGACTTTATAATAATGAAATTGGCACTGAAAGGGCAGAATTGGACTAGCAAAATTAAAGCCCAAAGTGTGTTTTGATTTTTTTTCCAATTCTTAAATTTCAAACTAGCCAAATCAGAAAATTACGGTGTTTTTGAAAATATTTTTGATTTTCTCTCATTTTTGACTATAATAGGTATTTTTTTGGAAAAGACAGAGCCGTATCCAAAAAAACTAAAAATCTGAATTTAACACCAGTGAAATAAAAATTTGGAACAAATGGCAGATAAATAGACTTTTAAACTATTATTTTTAGAACTGTATAACTTACATTGAAGGCACAGGACTGGACCAGAAGCAATTGGGCCCGGAATTCAGAACTTTAATTTTTTTGAATTCTAAGTTTAAATTTCCGAAGCTTGAACAAAATTGCAAGTTTTCTCAGAAATGTACAACTGTTATTAAAATTTCAGGACTGCAGTAGAAAATATTCCAAATTAACAAAAATCCAAAAGCTGGAATTTTGACTATTTTGAAAATTTTGCCTTTTTGAACCTTCAAAGATTATCTGAAATTATTGTGAAGTTAAATAAAAATGTCAGACCAGTCTGTGAAAAAATAAAAAAATTTTAATTTTTTCAAAATTTTGAATTAGTGAAGACCCGAAAATTATTTAAATTTTTTTTTAGAAAAAATCGTAGGGATATTATAAATTAGTGAATTTTACGGTATATTATAATAACAGGACTGGATGAGATAATTTTGAGCCTAAATAATAGCCGTTTAAGATTTTTAATTTCTAGTCAAATTTCGGATGTTTTCGGATAGATTTTTCTTTTTTTAAACTTTCTAAAGCATCTCATTTAATTTAAAATGCTTGTCAAGTCATACTTAAAATCAAGACGGTCTACAAAAATTGAAAATTTTCTAAAATTTACATTTAAAAAGCTGAAACCAAAATTGCTATATGTATTATATTGTAACGACTTTAGAGCAGTGTGATTGTCATTAAAATTGCAGGGTTGTACTATAAAATATAGGCCCTCTTTAATTTTTTGGAATATCTAAGCTTCGAACGAACTAACTTCGTAGATTTTTCTGATTTTTTGACTCTTGTAAGTTCATTTTAATTGTTTTTTAAAACATCAGAGCCGTACTTCAAAAAATTAAAAAAATTATAGTCATCATCGATTTTTCTAAAATTTAATATTGTCTTTTTAACTGACATTGAAATTGCAGGAGTGGGCTAGAGGCTATTGGGTCAAAAAGTGTGCTCGATTTGGACAGTTTTTTCAGGAACTCTTTGATTTTTCTCTCACCAAAATCAGGACCGTCTGTAGTAAATTTAAAGTCGAATACAAAAAAAATGTATAAAAACATGGCAAAATCTGAAGTACACAATTATTGTTACAATTACAGAGCCGCATTAGAAAATATTGGGTGCAAAATGGAGTTCAGTTAGAATTATTTAAGTTCTAAAAAAATTTCAAAGTTTTTAACCAGTTCTGTGGAGTTTCAAATGACATTAAAAAATTAGGTACATTTTGAAAAAAACATTTTTTTTTATTTTCAGTTTGAAACATTACATGTAGAAAACTGTTTAAAAAAAATTGAAAACATTTAAAGCGATACTTTTTGATTGTTCCATGTACAGCTTTTATCAAAATTCCAGGGAAGGATTTTAAAATTTTTGACCCAAAATACAATTTTTGGTTGATTACAAAATATTCAAAAATTATACAGAAATTTTAAAAAATTTAATTAAAAAAATACTCGACAAAATTGAAAAAAAAACATTTAAAATAATTGATAACAACATCACAATAGAATAACAATAAAATTAAAATATGTTAAAATAGGCGAAATTTTAGTTTTAGGAATTTTTTTATTTCGAAATTTTCCAGTACGCTCCTGAAATTTTAACTGCAGTTACATTTCTAAGATGTATTTTGCGATTTTTTTTTCTACAATTTCGGAAAAATTTTTCTAAAAACCTTTAAAATTAATATTCAATACAATGTTATTTTTTCCATAAAGGGCTCTGATATTTGTCGAAATTTTAACTTTTGTGTTTTTTTTTTGGATCTTGAAATTTTCTAATACGGTCCTGATATTGTTGAACACTTAAACTATTTAATTATTCAATTACTCAAAAATATAATTCAAAATTTTGAAAAAACTTTTTTTGGGTACGGCCCTGTTTCATTTTCACAAATGTTCAAAATCCACTTCCAACAGTAAAAAATGACAGTAAATTTAAAGAATTTCCGCAAACAAACAAAAATGCATTTGAAAATAAGACTCGGTGACATTACAGGACTGTACTGTAAAATATTGAACCCCATCACTAATGTAGCTACATTGTAAAAATTGAATGGCCGGTTTAAAAATCATTGAGCCCCATAAACCACGAACTCACTTTAATTTTGTCCTCCTCCAGCCCCAAGCGCGGTTTTCCCGGCTCCCAGCTCGGTCCATAAAAGACAGCAGCAAGTTTATGTTTCCAACAACTCATTTCTTTGAACTTCTGTCCGACATGGACCGTATAAAAAGTCTGCAAACATAAAAGCACCGTCAACTCTCTAAACATAAAATAAGCAAAAATCTACATCCTTTTTAGTACAAAGGCGAAATCTCACTGAAATTTGATTAAATTCCTTCTTACTTGTAAATGCAAGATGTTGAAAGACGGCTGATTCATCACGAGGCCGTAAACGATCTCTTCGTCGTGGCGCTCTTCAGCAAAAGTTCCAAAGAGACGGTCCCAGATGATGAGGACGCCCCCGTAGTTCTTATCAAGACAGTATAAATTAGACCCTGGAAAAATCACTTTATTGGATGTCTTCGCCACAAAGTTATCTCACCGTGGTGGACTCTGTGGTGCTGCGGAGTGTTGAAAATCATCTCTAGAGGCCCCAGAGTCTTGACGGCTTTGGTATGTATCCAAAACTGATAAAGCAAATTGAATTGCTGATGCGTAACGAAATGGGCTGGCGGAATCGCGATCGCCAAGGGTAGATAAAAAATCTGGAAAAGTATAAAGACAAAGATGATTTTTATGAATTCCACTGCAGAGTAATTGGAAGAAATGAGGCGGCGCGATCATCAATCATGAAACGAAGTTTCCTAATACCCAATTATTATGAAGGGAGGTGTATAAAAACGCTGGAAATGTCTTACTTAAGAGGATTTTTCACCCCAAAGGAGGTTGGGGTAGACGGGTTTTCTGCTTTTTAAGGGATGTTTTACTGATGTGTTCTTTGTTATGAGGCCTTACTTTAGCGGGAAATGTTGGTAGAACTGTCAACAATGATACGTATAAATTGATGCCCAATCTCAAGGAGAGAGAGACGATTTGTACAGAGCTACATAATTTCATTTTAGATTGGGAATTAGAAAAAAAAATGAAACTGCCACTTTTTGGGTCCACTATTTTCTGAGCCTGGCGTGAAATTTTCATTTTGAATTTTACTGATACGGCCCTGATTTTGAGGACCAATACAGTTGTTCACTTCTAAGTTTCGGCGCATTTCGCAATTTTTTCTACAAGTTTGGAAAAACTTTTACATATTTTTGATACGTTTAAAATCATCAAATCCGAAAATCAAAATTTGCGAAAATAGTTGAAATTTCAGCTTTCGGATTTTTTTTGTTATGAATTTTTCCAGTACGGTCATGAAATTTTGACTACAATTTAATAGAAATTTTTTGGATACGGCCCTGTTTTTTTTGAGAAATGTTTAAACTTTAAAATATGTAGTTTAAAAATTACAGAAATAATTTAGAAAAAAATGCGTAAACTTGCGAAATTTTGCTCGTTTTAAATTTGAAAATTGTAAAAATTGTCATTTTTATTCATCATCATCATAATACTTTCAAATAACCAGAAAATCCAAAATTTCAGTTTTTGAATATTTTTTTTCATTTTCTAATACGGTCCTGAAATCTTAACTGCAGTTGTACAATTTTAAGTTTCAGCGCAATTTATGACTTATTCAACAATTTTTTAAAACCACCACAAGTATATATACAGAGTGATGAAAAAACCTGACCTGAAATGGGCGCTTTTTTTCATCACCTTGTATATATTTTTTTTAATACGGGCCTGTATTTTTCCAAACTCTTTTTTAAAACACCTTTGAATAGGCAAGAAATGATGTTAGAAAAAAATTTATTATTTAACTCGTAAACTGGACAAAATAAAATGACTTACTTTTTGGGCCTTATATTTTCTAATTCAATCCTGTCCTTTTAGACAATTACACTGTTTTAAAGTCGTATATCTGCCCATTGTTCCACATTTTTGGATATCTCAGTTTTAGCTCTTCAAACGTAAAATTTGGAAATAATTATTTGATTTTTGGATTTTTCACAAACGACTCTGACAGTTTTGGTCAACAATATTTTGAAATAATCAGAAAAACAAAGTTTGTGAAAATAGTCGAAATTTCAATTTTTGGGATTTTTTTGAATTTCGAATTTTTCCAATACGGTCCTGAAATTTTAACTATTGTTATACCCTTCTATTTTGGAAGAAATACAAATTTTTGTTTTTTTTTTTGTTTTTGATTGGCCCTATATTTTTCAAAATCAATTTTTTAAAACAACTTCAAATAGTCTAAAAATAAGAGTCAGAAAAATATGCACTAATTAGATTTTTATTTTTTTTATTGTCAGTTTTTCCGACACGGTCCTGAAATTTTAACTACAGCTGAAAACTTTTTGAAGTTTCGGCGCCTTTTCCGATGTTTTCTACATATTGTATTCGAGCAATCTAAATTCAAAATTCAAAATTTCTACACACGGCTCTGGTTTTTTAATTTGACGTCACAGCGAATCTAAATAAAATGTGAAAACCTTTAAAGTGTGATAAAAATAAAAAACTTGGTCAAACATGGTAAATTTAAAAAAATTGAACTAGCTGGATTTCGGGTCGAAAAGCGTCTAGTCCAGTCCTGACATTTCAATAGGGGTTAAACCGCTTCAAACGCAGTTTTAAATTTTATTTGTCATTAGTTTTACACAAAAGTTTAATTCAAAACTGCTGTAAATGTTTGGTTTTTTTTTTGGTACAGCCCTGTTTTTTTTTCAAAAATGTTTTCAATCGACTTCTAGAATGCAAAAAATAGTCAGAAAAATATTTGCAAACATACAAAAATCTACGATTTCGGTTGTTTTAGCGAATTTTAGGTTTGAAAATTGGAAAAATTTAAGCGACCTACACTTCGAGTTTTGAATTTTCTAGTCCAATCCTGCCTTTTTAGTAATAATTTCACTTTTCTCCTTTTTTAAGTATCCCATTTGTAGCTTTTCTAACGAGAAATTTGGAATAGGTTATGTAATTAGATTTTGTGGTTTTTGAATTTTTCCAATACGGTCCTGAAATTTTAACTACAGTTGTACACTTTAAAATTTCAGCGCATTTTGCAATTTTTCCCATATTTTGTATTCGAGCATTTTAAATTCAAAGTAAATAAATTGAACTTAAAAATTTTACAGACGGTCCTGGTTTTTCGATGTGACGTCACAACCATTTTAAATAAAAAACTTTTGAAATGTGATAAAAATAAAAGAACTTGTTTAAACATAGCAAATTTGACTTGGAATTTAAAAAAATAGCTAGCTGGTTTTCGGGTCGAATAGCATCTAGTCCAGTCCTGACATTTCAGTAGGAGTTCCAAAGATATAGTTTTTAAGTATATTTGTCATTTGTTCTAGACTTTTTATTACAATAGTCTAATTTAATATTATGGAAAAACTTCTACAAATGTTTTTTTTTGGGTACGGCCCTGTTTTTTTTTTCAGAAAAGGATATCCGCAAACATGCGAAAATTTGTGATTTATATCGTTTTAGGCTTAAAAATTGGAAGAATATTTAGCTTCTAAAACGCAAATTTGCGAAATTTTTTTTTACTTTTTTTAGTTTTTATATTAGAGATCTAAAATCTTTTTAGGTTTAATCTTTAAGTTTAAATTCAAGTTTTTTGAGAAAGACTAAAATTACAAAATTTTGAATTGACAGTATATTTTGCTTTCAAATTTGACTATTTGACTAGACTTTTTACTACAATAAAATCTAATTCAATATTATGGAAAAACTTCTACAAATGGTTGTTCTTTTTTTGGGTACGGCCCTGGTTTTTTTTCAGAAATGTTTAAAATCAACTTTCAATAGTCTAAAAGTGAAAAGAATATCTGCAAACATACGAATATTTGTGATTTATATCGTATTAGGCTTGAAAATTGGAAGAATGTTTAGCTTTTCAAACGTAAATTTACGAAAATTTTAAATTTTGAATTTAACGTTTTAGTATTTTATTTTTTAGTTTTTATATTAGAGATCTAAAATCTAGTTTTTTGGTTTAATCTTGAAGTCTGATTTCAAGTTTTTTGATGAAGACTAAAAAAATTACAAAATTTTGAACTGACAGAATATTTTTCTTTCAAATTTGAAAAAATACGATTTTTGTTTTTTCCAGATCGGGTCTGGCTTAAAAAGAATCCGTAAAAATGTAAAAAAGCAGGCCATGACTGTCAAATCCGCGCAGTGTCATTCCCTTCATTGTTGCCAACTGAATCTAAAAATCATGGCCTCCTAATTTAAAAAGAAAACACTCAGTAGAATGAAAAGTAAATGCCCAATAAAATCAAATCCCACTTCGATCGTAGCGTCTGTAATCACAATCCTCAAACAATAATTTGTTATCCGAGTCGGCGAAGCTAGTATTACAGCTAAGCGTTTAAGAAATAGGAAAATAACGAAGTTATTTCGAAAGTTGCACGGAAGCGAACTCACATTCTAAGTACCCCCGCTTGCTTAGATGTCAGTATCAGGTTTTCTAATTAAATTTAGAAGATCACAGCGTGCTTTGTACAGCCAACTTGAGCATTTCAAATCAATTTATTTACAGTGTTGTGTAAAGCGTCGCGACGACCGGCGTCGGTTCACAAACGCTAATAGATCATAAAAAATCAATGACTGACATTTGAGGTTGTGTGTTGTTTCAGTACTACCAACTTACGGAAAAGTCACGGCCTGCTAATTTTTTTTTAATTTAAGGTCACTTCTAAATTAAATTCTTTAGACCCGGATCAAGTTCGCTTCCGTTTCCGGTTGACAGACTTACAAAGCCGCACCATCCCTGCATGAAACTCTGGCGGAGGCCCACGGCCATGTTGAATTCTTCGGAGCTGTGGTGGACTTGGTGCTGCGCCCAGAGAATGTGGATTTCTGAAAAAATGGGGTTGAAAAATTGGGGGGTGTCGTGGAGGTGGGCTTACCGTGGCAGGCTCGATGGACCCAGTAGTAGCAGAAGTCTACGCCGATGGCGGCGAGGTACCATGTGGAGGGGTGGGACCATGGGAGGTCGAAGAGGCGGAAGTTGTCGTAGAGGTAGACGTAGAGGTAGCTTTCGGCACCGCGGAATATCAATCTGGAACAAAAGGAAAAAAAATTGGGTTTTCGATTTCAAAAATTTGGAAAAATTTTGAAAATCTAAAATTTTGTTTTTTTTTTGTTTCTTCAATTTTGGGTTTTGATACAGATGATTAGAAAGCTAAAAATTGTAAACTCCGTAATTTGCACGTCTATAGGACCATTAAAATGACCAAAATTACAGATTTTGATCAAAATTTGATCGATTTTGGTTAGTCCTAATTAATGAAATTCCAAAATTTTGCGCTTTGGAACAACTAATTCGCCTGTTTGTTCTGTAATTAGCACAGTTTATAACCACATTTTGAGTAGACGCACTGTTTGACGGAAAATTTGAATCCAAAATTTTGAAATTTTTCCAAAAATATTTGGAACTTTTGGAAAATTTCAAATTTTTTTTTGAACGTTTTCATTTCCGCCTAGGCGCTCTTTTTCGGAAATTCAAAAGTAGGAAACTTCTCAATTTTTACTGCTGTGAGACTTCAAATACAAATTTCTGAATACGACTTTCAAAATTTGTGGTTCGTTTCTATTAAAATTTTGAAAATTTAGATGCAGGTGCAGATTGCTGCTGATTTCTTGCAATTCAGCCGTTGAAACTTAATAAAAATTGGTGGTTTTGCAAATCCACGCCAGAAAACGGCGAAAATCAGCGAGAAATCGTCGTTTAGCATCGAAATAAGCGGATTTCTTCAAGAATTTTGATGATTTCGTGCAGATTTCTGCTGATTTCTTGCATTTCAGCCGTTGAATCTTGATAAAAATTGGTGGTTTTGTAGATTTCGAACTCTTCTTTGCAAGTCCAAGCCAGAAAACGGCGAGAATCAGCAAGAAATCGTTGTTTAACATCGAGATAAGCGGATTTTTCTACGAATTTTGACGATTTTTTCAAAAATATTTGGAAATTTTGGAAAATTTCTAATTTTTTTTTGGTAAACGCTTTTATTTCAGCCTAGGCGCTCTTTTTCGGAAAATCAAAAGTAAGAAACTTCTCAATTTTTACTGCTGTAAGACTTCAAATACAAATTTTGAATACGATTTTCAAAATTTGTAGTTCGTTTCTATTAGAATTTTAAAAATTCGCCAATTTGTTTCTGTAATGTTGTAATTATCACAGTTGATAACTGCGTTTGGAGCAGATGACAGGTTAATAACATACGATTTCATCATAAATTTAGAGCTTTTTTTTTAAATTTGGAATTTTTGTTTGCTGAACCTTTTTTAATATGAGCCGGCCGTTCTTACTCAGAAGAACAAAAGTAACAAAATCCACAATTTTTTCTGTTGTGAGACCTAAACAACAGATTTATAAATACAAATTTCAAATTTTTTAAATTGTTTTTATTAAAATTTTGAAAATTCATCGGTTTTTCTCTGTAATGTTATAATTAGCACAGTTGATAACCGCGTTTTGAGTAGTCGCACAGTGTAATGGCAAGCAATTTGAATCCAAAATTTTTGAAAAATTGTCAAAAATATTGTGAAATTTGTGAGAATTTCTAAATTTTCACTGGACGCTTTTATTTCGGCTCGGACGTCATTCTTCAAAAAGCTAAAAGTATTCAACTTTACAATTTTCTCTGCTGTGAGACTAAAATACAAATTTTTATATGCAAACAATATTACCGAATATTTTGTTCTTTTTTAATAAAATTTTGATTAATTCGCACATTTTTTACTGTAATTAGCCTAGTTGATATCCACGTTTTGAGTAACCGCAGACAATTTATATTCAAAATTTTGGATTTTTTTTCAATATTCGTTTTAATTTCTAGTTTTTTTTTTTGCTAGACAATTTTATTTCGGCCTGGACTGAGCGCTCAGTTTCAGAAGACCAAAAATAATAAACCTTGATTTTCATTGCCGTGAGAACTAAAATACAAACTTTTGAATACAATGTTGAAAATTCTCTTAAGTTTCTTTTTAATGTCACATTTAGCACAGTTGATTACCTCATTTTAAGCAGTTTATTGTCAGACAATTCAAAATTTTTAATTTTTTTTTAAATATTTGAAAAAATTTTGAAAACTTCTCGTTTTGATTTGCTGGAAGCAAAATTTCAAACTTTAAATTTCGAAAAAAGATCTTACTAAAAAAAAACTCCCCAAATTTTATTGTCGATTTTTTAAATTACATGTTTAAACCACCAAAAATTTTGAAAAATTTTAATTTTATTCTGAAATTAAAAATTTTCGAAATTTGTCCTTTTCATTCTCAAACTTGATTTGTCAAAGCTAATAAACAAGTTTTTTAGAATATTACTAAAAATTTTAGAATTATTTAGTTTTCAATGCACAAAAATAATTTTCGACAATTTTTCCAGAATTTCGAAAATTTGAATTTTTCCTGCTGTGCGACTAAAGTACAAATTTTTTAATACGATTTTCAAAATTTGTGGTTCGTTTCTATTAAAATTTTGAAAATTCGTCAATTTGTTTCTGTAATGTTGTAATTAGCACAGTTGATAACTGCGTTTGGAGCAGATGGCAGTTTAATAACATACGATTTCAGAACTTTTTTTAAAATTTCGAATTTTTGTTTGCTGGACCTTTTTATTATGAGCCGAGCATCCTTTCTTAGAAGAACAAAAGTAACAAAATCCCCAATTTTTACTGTTGTGAGACTTAAACTACAGATCTATAAATACAATTTTCAAAATTTTTAATTTGTTTTCATTAAAATTTTGAAAATTCATCGGTTTTTCTTTGTAATGTTGTAATTAGCACAGTTGATAACCGCGTTTTAAGTAGTCGCACAGTGTAATGGCAAGTAATTTGAATCCAAAATTTTTGAAAAATTGACAATATTGTGAAATTTTTGAAAATTTCTAGGTTTTAGGTTCTAGGTTTTTTTAATGGGCCCGGACGTCATTTTTCAAAAAGTCAAAAATATTCAACTTTCCAATGTTCACTGCTGTGAGACTAAAATACAAATTTTTATATGTATTCAATAATTGTGAAAAATATTTTGTTTTTATTAAAATTTTAAAAATTTGTATATTTTTCACTGTAATGTTGTAATTAGCCCAGTTGATATCCACGTTTTGAGTAAACGCAGACAATTTATATGTCCAAAATTTTGGATTTTTTTCATTTTTTTTAATTACTAGTTTTTTTTACTAGACACTTTTATTTTGGCCTGAGCACTCTTCAGAAAGCCAAAAGTAATAAACCTCTTAATTTTCATTGCTGTGAGGCCTAAAATACAATGATAAACAATTTTAGTTTATTTACATAAAAATTTTGAAAATTTATTTTTAATGCAATTAGCATAGTTGATAACCACATTTTAAGCAGTTTATTATCAGACAATTCCAAAATTTTTGTGTTTTTTTTTATATTTAAACAAATTTTGAAAACTTCTAGTTTTTATTTGCTGGACGCCAAATTTCGAAAAACGTTCTTACTAATAATTAAAATTCTTCCCAAATTTTATTGTCGTTTTGTTAAATTACAGATATAAACTACCAAAAATTTTGAAAAATTTTACTGTCATCAAAACTTTTCAAAATTTGTCGTTTTTATTCTCAATCTTAATTCGGCAAAGCTAAGAAACAAGTTTTTTAGAGTAATTCTGAAAACAAAAGAATAAAATTTTAGAATTATTTAGTTTTCAGTGTACCAAAATAATTTTTGACAATTTTTCCAGAATTTCGAAAATTTGAATTTTTCGCATGCTTTATAATTTCGAGGTACATAAACAACGGAAGAACTTTCCTTTAGCTCAGTCTTAAAAATTCAAGAATTTCCAAATTTTGAAAAATTTCGTTTCGTCAAAAAATTTTCAAAAATCAATTTTTTTTTACATTTCCAAACTCGTGCCCAATTTCCCCAAAAAGCGCCCCCATCATGCTCTTCCCGAATCAATACGAACGTTACAAATTACAGTGAAGCGTTAAAAAAATAAATAGCGACGCTCGGCGTCGCGACGCGAAAAACAACAAAAAACGTAGCGCAATCATTGAATATGTCGCTATTGATTGAAACGGAAAACGTCAATCTAACGAGCGAAACAATTATCAAACTCATCGGCAATAATACCAACCTTCCACATTCTTGCACGAGACCATGGGAGAGACTAGTTAGACCATCGTTGAGACGAAAAGTCGGTTTTCTTTCCAACCACAGAAGGAGGTTTTCCAGGAGGATAAAGGCGAGGAAATACGGCCACGACTGAAAAAAAAACAAAAAAAAACATAAAATTGCGTGTTAGGAGGCTTTGGAAACGGTGAAAATGCCACCCGCATTGTCGTCGTTGTTATCTGGAAACAAACGTACAGGGCTACCAACATTAAAAAACTACACAAGGCCTTCTAGAGCCCCGTTTTCCGTCCAATTACGCCGTCCGTTTGTCACTTGTAATTCTCTAACAAGCAAACTCCATTATGCGATAATTAATTCACATATTCAACGAGGTGAGTGCTCTCCCCTTCGCCAAGAAGCTTAATTTGCGCTCCGAAATTAAAACGTCAGCTTAACTTCCCCTCGCGACAACTATCTGATTAAAAAGGTAGGCCATGACTTTTCCGTAAGTTGGTAACGCTGGAAACTAACATAACCTCAAATGTGGTCAAACGTCACTTATGCAAAGCCTGCTATTTTTTTTCGTATCACCGAAAAATGTTTTTTAATGTGTGGGGGTGGTCTTGGATGCTGGAGGCGGCGCCGCTCCAATCGTTTTAAAATGTAAATGAAATGCTTGTGATTAAGTCTGTAGGAATGTGATACGGTTTGTTTTCCGCAGAGTGAAATTAACTGTATAATTAAGTGTCTGATGATGCGAACAAAGGTCGGTAGAAATTTCTAGATATTTGAAATTTAAATGAAAATCGGAAAAAACAAACAACTGTGGTGCTTCTATGAATTATTCGGACTTCAATCGGGGATATATGGTGATTTTTATCACGTGTTGTTCGGTTTAGAGTGCCTTGAATCATCCCAGTCCATTGTTTTTTTAAATTTATTTTTTTGGTTTTCAATTTTTTTATTTTCTTTCAAAATTTGCATTCTTAATTTATATGGTTTATAAATTTTGGTTTTTCATAATTTTAGCATGTACATTTATGTTTAATCTCTCTGTATATATTTTTATTGTTAGGCGTATTTCCCTCTTATTAACAGACTAAACAAGCAAATAAAATGGAAATAACGTTTCCACGAAATGTAGTAGAAAAATTACGAATATTGCGCAATATTATTATTGTTATTATTTTAAATAGGGTTTTTACATAAATGAACGAGATTTTATTGTAGAAAAAAAAATCTTTTCAGAATTTGTAGAAGGTTGGTAACGCTGTCTTTCGTATTTGAAAATTTAGTTTGAGATTTGTTTGCTTTCTTTATTTGAAAATTGTTAAAAAATTTAGCTGATTTTAAAATAATATATCTAAAAATACCTAAAATTTGTCAGCACTTCAGACATATTTTGAAAATGTGTGCTCAAAATTTTGAAAAATTTTGCCTCAGATTTTTGGCAATTTTGCAATTGACTACTGAAATTTTGTATTTTAGAATTTTTCTAGATATTGAAATCATTAATAATTTTGAATTTGAAGTCTGAAAATTTGATATTTTGCTTGAGAATTGTGGAGTTAGAAACAGAATTCTCGAATTTCTGAAATGACAAATTTCCACAGTAATATTTTTTATCTACGACCATTTAGTTATTTGGAACGAACCCGTGTAGTAATGAACACATCGCAGGCTCTGATTGGCTGAAAGTCATTTAGTAATGACCACTACAACCCAATGTTTCAGTAATTTATCCTAGTACTTAATGAAAACAACTGTCAGATTTTGTTTTGTCAACTAAAAATTCACAAAAGTTATTAAAGTTTGTGTATTTTGGAGATGAAAACAGTGTTTCAACATGAATGATAATGATAGTAGTTCTAACGAATTAATGAGTACTCTGCTAGACATTACAAAGCCGAAACCTTAAATATTTTGTCGAAAAAATCCAAGATTTGTGTCTACTTTTTTGTAGTCGTAGATAAAGCATAGTATTACACTCGCATGTCATGGCCCTTATTCACTCGGTTGATTCACTCCATTCGCTCGTAGGCTCGCTCGTGTTGCAAACTCAACCTCGTAAATAAAAGGTCTCATAACATACTCGTATTATAATATATTATTAAACACTTTCAAAAAATTTAATTTTTAAAATTACTAAATATAAGTCATTTAAATTGATTTTACAAATTCTAAATTTACAATTCCCAAATTAAATTTCCAAAATTTTGTTTTTTTATAACTTAATGACTTGGAGAATTCTTAGATGTTTAAACTGCTAAAATTTAAAGAACTTCTAAATTACATTTCCAAAATTTTTAAGAATTTTATAAGAAATTGCAGTGACAATTCTCAAATCTCCAACAAGGCGGAAAATCCAAAATTCTCGTTTTATATCAAACATTAAAAACTTCAAAATTTTGAAAATATTCTCACATTTCCGAGAATTCCGAAAGCGAAAACCAAAATTAATTGAATTCTCGAATATCTATAACGAATTTTCAGCTCTCCATAATTCCCAAATGGCTAAAAAAGTCACGAAGTTTTTCGTTTCAGTCAGTCAATTTTTTATAAATTGTATGACTTTTTAGAAATTCGAGAATTTACCTAAATTTAGTTATTTGCTTTTGGAATTGTGTAATTTGAAATTAAAATTTCCAAATGCAATTCTGAAATTTCTGAAACGACGAATTCCCATATAATAATAATAATAATAAGTCGTAATTTTAATTTAATTTAATTAAATTTCCTAAATAGAATTTTTTTAATAGCTGAAATTATGAATTCTCAAATGAAAATATTATTTCACAATTTTCAGTAAATTAAATTAAATTTCCAAAATGACGAGTTTCCAGTAAAAAATTTTGAAATTAAATTAAAATTCTCGAATGGAATTCACAATACCAGAAACGTTGAATTCCCAAATGGAATAATTGTTTCAACTTTTTCAAAATATTTAGTTTGAATTTTAATTCCTAAATTATATTAATTCATTTTCAAAATTCAATTAAAATTCATTCCCAAATTAAATTTAAATAAATAAAACTCCTGAAGTTGCGAATTCCCAGATTAAATTGTTGTTTTAGAAATTTTAAGTACTTTACAAACCAAATTGAATTTTTTCAATGGAATTCACAAATTTTCTAAACAAATTTTCAAATTTATTGTTGCACTTTTTTCAAAGTTTTCCAGTTATTTTCAGAATCGTAATCTCTAAATTACTTTACTAAAACTTTACTGAAATAGCGAATTTTCAAATGAAAATGTTTTATCTTTTTCAAAATTTTTCGGTAATTTACAAATTAATTAAAATTTCCAAAAAAACAAGTTTCCAATAGAAATTTTTGTTAAAATTCACAAACTTTCAGAATCGTAATTTTGAAATTAAATAATTAATATAAAAATGTTATTTTCGAAATTTTGAGTACTTTTCAAACCAAATTGAATTTTTACAATGGAATTCACAAATTTTCTAAACAACAAATTTCCAAATTTATTGTTTCAGTTTTTTCAAATCTTTGCAGTTATTTTCCGAATCGTAATCTCTAAATTAAATTAAAATTGCCAAATAGAATCCCAACTTTACTGAAATAGCGAATTTTCAAATGAAAATGTTTTATCTTTTTCAAAATTTTTCGGTAATTTACAAATTAATTAAAATTTCCAAAAAACAAGTTTCCAATAGAAATTTTTGTTAAAATTCACAAACTTTCAGAATCGTAATTTTGAAATTAATTAAAATTCCCGAATAGAATTCTCAAACATCTGAAACAAAGAATTCCTAAATGAAATTGTTTCCAAGTTTTTCAAAATTGAATTAAAATTCCCAAATTGAATTTTCAAATTGCTGAAATTGTGACGAAATTGTTTTCGAAATTTTTAGTACTTTTCAAATTTGAATAGGATTTCCAAAATAAAATTCACAAATTTTCGAATTGATGATTTTCCAACAGAAATTTTTCTTTCACTTTTTCAAATGGAATTCTCAAATTTCTCAAGTCACGAATTCCAAAATTCAGTTATTGTTTCCACTGTTTCATATTTTATAGTAATTTTTAGAATCGTAAATTTAAAGTTGAAGTAAAATTCCTAAATGGAATTCTCAAATTTTTGAAAAGAAAAATTCTCAAATAAAATTGTTGCTGCAACTTTCCAAATTAAAAAAAAAACACAATTTTTGGATTCTCGGAATTTTCATTGTTTGTTGGACATATGGGAATTTCAATTATCAAAAATTCAAAAAACAATTTTTGACAGTTAAAGATTTTGGAATTTTAAATTGGAATTTGGTAGTTTGAATTTTGGAATTATTTTGGCAATTTGAAATGTAACATAGTGTGTTCCATATATAACAACTTAACACGATAAGTGTCGCGTAAATCAATCAGAAACACTCTGTATATTCGTTCTCTGAGGGCCTAAAGAAAATTTTCTCCAATTTAGCCCCTTCACGTTATAGAAAGCCATTAAAACGGTGTCTAAATTTCCACCCGTTCACGTTTTATTTACAACATTGAAAAGTTTACCGTTGAACGCAACACAATTCCCTCAAAAATTAAATCGCATCAAGTTGACATGAAAACAACAAAAACATTGAAATCTGGCACAAATTTGTTATAAAGGCTTTAATTGTTAATCGCAATTGTTATTTAATTGAATAAATTTTAATTAGAAACGAGGTCACAGCGCTATCACTCCGATTCCAAAACAAATCAAAATGAACTTACGTTTCGGAAAAAATTCGGCACATCTTCCGGATTCTCGAAGGTGGTCTCCCCGGGATCGACGACGTAAAACATCCTCCCCAAGCCCTTAAAAACCTCCCCAAAACGGTCATCCCTCGTCCGCTCATTCTCGACGATTCGGATCAACACTGACGTCACGTCTTCACTGTAGTTCTGGCAATGCTGGTCCATTTTTCTCAGGTGAACTCGTTTTTGAAAATGAGAAAATGCAAGAGACAGTTCATGAGCTGAGGCAAACTATTTTTAGAGGAAAACTCGCGCGAGAGTTCTGCTCTAGTTTATCGGCAAAAGCTTGGAGGTTTGTCTTTTATTATGCGAGAGTTTGGTGGGGAGATTTATTTCTGGATGGTAATCAAGACACGAATCTTATCACCTAGGTGTTTATTCGTTTGTTTTAGCTCAACTTGACATGGAACGTGTGGAATGATAAGGACGAAATGAGGGTCACGAAAAAGTTTTCTTTGTCGTGGTCACCGAATCGACACGGCGTGGAGAGGATATACAGGGTGGCTCATGATTTTTGGTGATTCCAAGTATGTTTCTTGGGGTGTAAATTATTAAAATTTTTAGGAATTTTTGGAATCGTAATTTCTAAATTCAAGTGAAATTGCCAAAAGGAATTCTCAAATTATTAAAGTGTCAAATTGCCAACTGAAATTGGTTCAAATTTTTCAAAATTCTAATTTTCAAGTTCAATTAAAGTTCTCAAATTTCTGAAATGGCGAATTTCCGAATAAAATTATTATTTATATATAAAATTATGAAATTTAAATTCACAATTGGAATTCTCAAATTTCTGAAATGGCGAATTCTTTTGTAACATTTTTGTTTCAATTTTTTTGGTAATTTTGAGACTTGAAATTGTAAAATTAAATCAAAATTTCTAAACAAAATTCATATTTTTAAAATGGCAAATTTCCAAATCAATTTGTTTCAAATTCTTCAAATTCTTCAAAATGACGAATACCCAAATAAAATTATTGCCCCAGTTTTTTTAAAATTGTCAGTTTTTTTAAATTTAAATTTCAAAATCAAATTAGAATCCTCTAATAAAATTTTCAAAATTTTGGTATAGTGCATTCCCATTTGAAATTGTTGTTTCACCTTTTCAAAAATTTTAGAAAATTTTAGCATCAATTTCTAAATTAAATTGAAATTCCCACATTTCCAAAATGTCGAATTCTCGAACAAAATTGTTTCAACTTTTTCCAAATTATAATTTCTAAATTGAATAGATATTTCAAATTGCTGAAAAGTGATGAATTCCCAAAGTTATTGTTTCAAATTTTTTGGTAACTTTCGTAACTGGAATTTAGAATTAAATTAAAATTTTCAAAAGAAATTTTCTAAGATTTCTAAAATGAATTTCCAAATAAAATTTTTAAAATTTTTGAAATTAATATTTACATTCTGAATATGATGAGTAAACTGAATAATTTAAAAATTTAATAATTTTTAGAATCTTAATTTTAAAAATAAATTAAAACTCCCGAATTAAATTCTCAAATATCTGGAATTCCCAAAAGAAATGATTGTGTCAGCCTTTTCAAAATTTTTAGTTCTTTTTAGAAATGTTAGACCTGAATTAAATTAAACTTGTCAAATGGAATTTTAAAATAAAATCGTTTACATTTTTCAAAATTGAATTACAATTCCCAAATTGAATTTTCAAATTGCTGAAATTGAAAATTTCTAAATCAAATTGTAGTTTTTAAAATTTTTAGTACATTTAGAATTAAATAGAATTTCTAAAATGGGATTTCCAAAAGGACACGATGAAATTTTTGTTTTAACTTTTTCATTAATTTTCAAAATCGTTATTTTAAAGTATGAAATTTAAATTTTCAAATAAAATTCTTAAGTTTCTGAAATGCGAATTTTCAAATAAAATTTTTGTTCTTTGTTTTCAAAATGAAATTAAAATTCACAGATTATAAAAATTACGAATATCCAAATGAAGATACTTTCAACCATTTTAAAATTTTATTATTTTTATTAAATTTACAAAATGTCAAATATCCAAATAAAATTGTTTCAAAGTCCTAATTTTACACGTAAATTATAACTTCCAATTTGTATTTTCACACTGCTGAACTTGTGAATTTTTAAATAAAAATGTTATTTTAACTTTATCAAGATTTTTAAAAAATTTCAAATTGAATTAAATTATCAAAATGACAAGTTTACAATAGAAATTATTGCTTCACTAATTTTCTCTAATTTTCAGAATCGTAATTTTGAAATTCAATTCAAATTCTGGAATGGAATTCTCAAACATCTGAAATGACGAATTCTTAAATAAAAGTTCTTGTTTTCGAAATTTTTGCCACTTTTCAAATTTAACTGAATTTTCAATAGAAATTCTTCTTTTAATTCACCAGAATCCAAATTTTTACATGGAATTCCCTAATGAAATTGAGTTAAAATTTTCAAAACAAATTCTCAAATTTCTGAAATCACGAATTTCAAAATTAAATTATTGTCTCAACTTATTCATAATTTTTAATTGTTAATAATAATTGAAGTTGTAAATTTAATGAGCTATTAAAATTTCTAAATGGAATTTAAAATTTCTGAAATGGCGAATCCTTGAATAGAATGTGTTTTAAAATTTTCAGTAATTTTTGAAACTTTGATTTCAAAATTCCCAAACAGAATTTTAAAATTTCTAAAATGGCAAATTAACAAATAATATGTTCAACTTTTTCAGAAATTTTTAGAAATTTAATATTAAAATTCACAAATGCAATTCTTAAATTTCTGAAAAAATGAAATTCTAAAAAACTTTTTTAATGATTCTTTAAATCGTAATTCTCAAATTTCCAAAATGTAGAATTCTCAAACAAAATTGTTTCAACTTTTTCCAAATTATTATTTCTAAATTGAATAGATATTTCAAATTGCTGAAGTGATGAATTCCCAAAGTTATTGATTCAAATTTTTTGGTAATTTTTGGAACTTGAATTTTCAAATTTTTCAAATTAATACTTACATTTTGAATATGGTGAGTTTTTACTGAAAAATTTAAAAATTTAATAATTTTTAGAATCTTAATTTCAAAATTAAATTAAAATTCCCGAATTAAATTCTCAAATATCCGGAATTCCCAAAAGAAATGATTGTGTCAACCTTTTCAAAATTTTTAGTTATTTTTATAAATGTTAGACTTAAATTAAATTAAACTTGCCAAATGGAATTTCCAAATAAAATCGTTTACATTTTTTAAAATTGTATTAAAATTCCCAAATTGAATTTTCAAATTGCTGAAATTGGAAATTTCTAAATCAAATTGTTGTTTTTGAAATTTTTAGAACTTTTCAAATTAAATAGAAATTCTAAAATAGAATTTCCGAAAAGACACGTTGAAATTTTTGTTTCAACTTTTTCATTAATTTTCAAAATCGTAATTTTAAAATAAGAAATTTAAATTTTCAAATGGAATTCTTAAGTTTCTAAAATTCGAATTTTCAAATAAATTTTTTGTTCTTTGTTTTTAAAATAAAATTAAAATTTACAAATTATAAAAAAAACGAATTTCCAAATGAAGATAGTTTCAACCTTTTCAAAATATTATTTTAAGAATCGTAAATTCTCAAATTTACAAAATGTCAAAGATCCAAATGAAATTGTTTCAAATTATTGAAAGTCCTAATTTTACACGTAAATTAAAACTGCTGAACTTGTGAATTTTTAAATAAAAATGTTGTTTCAACTGAAATGACAAGTTTATAGTAGAAATTAGTGTTTCATTAATTTTCTCTAATTTTCAGAATCGTAATTTTGAAATTCAATTTAAATTCTTGAATGGAAGTCTCAAACATCTGAAATGACGAATTCCCAAATAACATTTGTTGTTTTCGAAATTTTTAGCTCTTTTCAAATTTAACTGAATTTTCAATAGAAATTCTTCTTTTAATTCACCAGAATCCAAATTTTTAAATTACATTAAAATTTTTATATGGAATTCCTTAATGAAATTGTTTTAAATTGAGTTAAAATTTTTAAAAATTAACTTGTTGTCTCAACTTATTCATCATTTTTAATTGTTAATAATAATTGAAGTTGTAAATTCAAAGAGCAATTAAAATTTCCAAATGGAATTTAAAATTTCTGAAATGGCGAATTCTCGAATAGAATGTGTTTTAAAATTTTCAGTAATTTTTGAAACTCTGATTTCAAAATTCCCAAGCAGAATTTTTAAATTTTTAAAATGGCGAATTAACAAATATTTTCAACTTTTTCAGAAATTATTAGAACTTTAATTAAAATTCACAAATGCAATTCTTAAATTTCTGAAAAAATTAAATTCCAAAAAAAAATTTTTGTAATAATTCATTAAATCGTAATTCTCAAATTTCTAAAATGGCGAATTCCAAAATAAATTTGTTTTAAAAATCGCAGTTAAAAAAGAAGTTATAATTGGAATAAACTTAAGTTTAATTTTTCCAATTTCCGATGTCTAAAATTCTCAATTTTCGAAAACAACTTAAAATTTACAAAATGATCAGATTCTCGAATAAAATTTCTATTATTTATTGTTTATTTTCTAATTTTAATGACTTCTGAAGATTTTTAAATAAATGTTTGGAAATTCTCAGAAGTTTAAAGTGCAAAAATTTCCAAATTCGATCTCCAAAATCAAAGGTTCTCATATCAAACATTAAAAAAACTTCAAATTTTTTTTAATTAGGAAAATTTCCAAACTAAGAATCAAAATTAACTAATTTCTTCAGAACAAATTTTCAAGTTACTGAATTCCCAAATGTCTGAAAAAGTTACAAATTTTCTATTATAATTTCAGTTTTTTAATTGTAGTCAAATTTTCTTAAATTCTAAGACCAAAATGATACAAAATTTTCTTTTTTTGAATTGTTTAAACAACAGAAAATGTAGAAAATGTAAGATTAAATATTTCAATTTTTAGAGAGTTCTCACATAAAAGAATGAAAAAAAAGTAGATTTTTGGACTTTTCAATTTTATAAAATTCCCAACTGCTTCTAAAATGTAGCAAATCTGTGCTGAATTCAACGAAATTTCGAACTGAAACAATTAAGAATTTTGATGTCTATAACATCTAAGTCTTCAAATGAAATTTTATAAAATCCCAAAATACTTAAATCAAATTTCAAAATTTTTGTAAGGTTTTCCCAAAATTTTCGACATCATTTTTTCAAAATTTAACAAAATTTTTAACGCTTAAAAAAATTTTTCAAATCGAAAATGAAACGTGACCAACGCCACCGAAATTTTAGTTTGTAACTCACCCTGTATATTATTCCAGAGATAAACACGCAGTTTTGTTTACAGTTTTTCCGACTGTTATTGCATGACGTTTTTTCAAATTTCTACGTAGCACAAAAATACTTCTCCTTACTCATTAGCAATAAACAATAATATTTATTTCACATAAAATGGAGCCAAGATTAATTGCTACTTAACCTTAGATTTGATTTTTTTCCGAGAATGCCAAGTGCATATACAGGGGCATTACAAAAATCTCCTCCAAACAGGAAACTCGAAAAAAAATAAAAAGATTTTTGCAATTTTTTGCAACAGGTCGTAGATCTCTCACTATCATTGAAAGTCTCCAGTCATCCTTCACATTGACACTGAAAATTGCTAATTGGAGCCACGCCTTCGAAATTGTACTACTATTCATCGAGCAATGCGCACAAACTGTCATGCTAACAACAGAACAACGACCTGAGATCTTCAAAGATCAATGAATCATCTTCACTTTTCTTCGTTTCTTCACTTTTCGATTGGATTTCTGCACCGTCATCATGATAAAGAAAAATGTAAATGAGAATCTGATAATGATAAGATTTGCAACAAAGATCAGACATTACATCAGACGTGTTTTTATTTATTTCTTTTGTCTGGAAGATGTAATGTCTCAACTGTATTCGTCAGAAATTGCATAACAAGATTAACAGTTTTTTTGTTTTGAATAAATATGCAAAAATGTGTTGTCTGACAGTTTTTTTTATTTCTATTATCGATGTTGGTATAATTTGAAGTGTAACTTGTTGACTAAAAATAATTTTTGGATACACAATTTCTGACAATGAAAGTATTGTTGAATGTCGATTTTTTTTATTAGCGAAATATAAAAATAGTTGCAAAAATTCCGTGTTTTTGCGGAATAAAAAAAACAATTAATAGACCCTTTTTAATTTTTTTTTATTAAATGTTTCAAAATCAATTTTATTTGGTCGATAATTTCGTTGAAGGACACAAGCTCAATGAATTTTAGTCGTATAGTGTAGCCACAAATTACCAATTCAAAAGTCAATTTTTGAAATTTGCAAAAATTTTGGTTTTGTTAAATAAATTTTTCGCTTCATTTTATGAAAACTTTTCATTTGACAAGTTCAATAGAGAGATTTGCGCTGAACATTTAAAGATATTTTGAAAATTTTAGTGACAAACTGATTTTTGAATAAATTTTTAAAATTTTTGTTTTCAAAAAAATGTTTGAAAATTTATATTTTTGGTCTTAGAACTTGTAATTCTAAAAAAAAAAACGTCCGCGAATTTCATTCTTAGAACTACCAATAGAACCTCATTTTCTAAAAAGTGTCTACTAAAAATTTTGGATTTTCAAAAATTACAATTTTTGACAATTTATGTTGTTGATCTTTAACATTGCAATTTCACGAAGCCAATTTGAGCTTCAAATTGAATATAATCCGAGAATTTCATTCTTTAATAGTTATAATTACTATCAAATATTGTTTTTTTTAACTGAAAACTTTTGGTTTATAAAAAAAATATTTTTTTAAAAATTTATGTTTCTGGTTTTAAAATTTGATATTTGGCACCTAAGAATCTCATATTTAAATCGGCAAATTATCCGAGTTCTAGCTTTTACAAAAAAATTTAAAACTTGCTTTATTCCAAAAAATAAATTTTCGAAAATTTATATTTTTGGCCTTAAAACTAGCAATTTGACAGGAGAATTAAGCGTGTGTCAAAAAGAGAAACGTCCGCGAATTTCATTCTTAAATCGTTAAAAATACCAATGATACGTAATTTTATAAAAAATTGAAAACTTTTGGTTTTTCAGAAAATAACATGTCACTGGTTTTCAAAATAGCAATTTGATAAAGCTAATAAGAGTTCCAAATTGAGTGTTGTCCGAGAATTTCATTCTTGAATCGTTGAAATTACCATCAATGTACGATTTTTTTGATAAAACTGAAAACTTGATTTTCCAAAAAAATATATTTTTTTAAATTTATGGTTCTGGTCTTAAAATTGCGATTTGAGAGCTAAGAATCTCATTTTCAAATCGTCAAATTCTACCGAACTGATAAGCATATCGAAGAGAAAAAAGGCAAATTTTATTCTTAAATCCTCAAAACTACCAATGATACGTAATGTTATTAAAAATATTGAAAATTTTGGAATGTAAAAAATTACAATTTTTTGATAATTTATGTTTTTGATCTTCAAAATTGGAATTTGACAAAGCTACTCGTTTCAAATTAATATTCGCCTGACAATTTCATTTTTAATATGTGATTTTTTGAAAAAATTTAAAACTTGCTTTTCCAAAAAAGTAAATTTTCAAAAATGTATGTTACTGATCCCAAAAGTTGCAATTTAGCAGAGCTAATAAGCGTATCAAAGAAAAGTCTTCTTCAAATCGACAAAATTACAGGTTTTATAAAAATTTTGAAAATTGTGTTTTTATCTTCAAATTAAATTTTCTGTAATGTTTGTTTATAATTACAAATTTTGTAATTTGACCGAGATAATTAACCTTTGAAGTACAGTAAGGTCCAAAAATGGCATTACCATCGCTACAAAAATTTATAAAAAAAATGTTTTAAAAATAATTATTTTTGGTAATTCCTGTTTTAAATTTTTTATTTTTTGATTTGAAAAATTTGAATAACTTACCGAAAATAAATTCGACTAATTAAAACATTTTTTAAAATGTTTTAAAAAAAATTGGAATGTATTGTTTTTTGGAATACAAAATTGTCAAAAATTTTTGCAACTGGTCTTCAAAATTTAAATCTTCCAAAGCTAAGCAGCAATCCAATTAAGTATTGCTCGAGAATTTTATTCTTAAACCGTTAAAATTACCAGTAATGTGTTTTTTTTGAAAAAATTCAAAAATTTTGATTTTCCGAAAAAATAAATTTTCGATTTTTTATGATTCTGTTCTTAAAACTTGCAATTTGGCAGAGCTAAGCAGAGGATCAAAGGCCAAAAAGTCCTCGATTATCATTCTCAAATCATCAAAATTACTGGACTGGACTGGAAATTTTGAAAATTTTTGGTTCATCTTAAAAAAAAATTCTGCAATTTTTGTTTATAGTTCAAAGAATGTGGTGGCCACAAATTAAAACTGAAGTAAATATTGCTTTTTTTTTCAGGAATTAAATTTTATGCAATTTCTCGTTTGTGAACAATAATATATATTTTTAATTTTAAGTCAGCGAAATTAATTGTACTTTTCGGTACATTTTGATCCGTACTACCAAACTGAGTGAAAAATGTAGTAAATTGTAATTTTTGAGCAAACACAGGACGCCCTATTTCTATAAACAAAAAAATATATTTCTTTTCAAAATTATTTGAATAAAATTTGAGATTTTAAATTTTGATTGACTATTTCGATTGAAACTAATTCCAGGTAAACTCCGGAGTGTCTGTTTCCAAAATTGAGACAAATATCGTGACACAGACCCCGGAGTTGGAAAATTCGGGATTATACAGGGTGGCCCATCTAAGACTTTCGGGCTCAATATCTTTGTTATTTTTGAACGGATTTTTCCAAAATTTAAAATATAATTTCTTGAATAGGTAAGGATGATGTGGCATTACCAGCGTCATCCTTGTCTTAAAAATGTTAATTTTACTTGTCTTTTTTAAATTTTAATTAGTTAAGATTTATGTCATTTTATAAAACATCAATAATTATCCGAGTGTGCCAAAACTCAACCGTCTAGCTAGTCAAGTTTCCGAGAAAAAGAGAAAAAAGACCCTCAACATTTCCAAAAGATGCAAAAAATCAAGTATTAAAAAAAAACAATTTTAATTTCCGGGCAAATTCCGGAGGACGTTACTCCGGGAATTGAACACATATGGTGATGTAGCAAACGGGTGCACATTTCCACGAACGTTTATTCTAAGATTTTGAAATTTCCCCCAAATCCAGATATTTCAGATTTTGAGAAAAATCACTTTCAACTTCAGGAATTTCGCTGTTTTGAGATAAAATTGAAATTTTACGGTTAGAAATTTAGTATTTCTTTGAAACTAACAATGTCTGCGACTGTCATCCAAGGTCGAATTTTTTGCGTGGCCACAAAAATTATGATTTCCGGGGAAACTCCGGAAAGGAATTTATCTGTTTTGGTTGCACACATTTAGATTCACTCTTCCAAAAAGAGTCCAAACACGTTTTCTTAATGAAAAATCGCGCCAAACATAAAATCACTGATCGTTTCGGTCCCATCGCACGCACAATTTCCGAGGAATTCAATAATGTGTTTAGGGGTTTTTTACGATCGCAGTTTACGAAATAACTGCGTCCGAGTAATCTGCTACGCAATCACGACTTTCTCAGAGACTCGTATTCGCAACAAAACTCCAGAAACGTGAAGAAATCATAATTTCCGGGCAAACTCCGGGGTGTCGTATCTCTGAAATCAGGACAAGTATCGAAAAGCGGCAAACAGAGTTGAATTTCACCGGTTCAAAATGGTCGGAATTCACACCTTTCTCTGTGTCGAAAGTTTCTAATTTCAATGATTTGTGAGAAATTTCACCGGAATTTTCCGAGGGACTCAATATTGTCCTTGGAGATTTTTCACGGTAAATGACTGGTGAAATATTCGCGTCCGATGTGCTCCAGCCACGGATTTCTCCAGCTTGCAAGTTTCAGTCTCATGACAAAACGTGATGATTTCCGGGCAAACTCCGGTGAATCGTTCTTTGAAAATGTGACAGAAACAGTAACGGGGGTGCATTTAATGAAAAAATTCATTGTCAGCACGTCCAGAAAAGTGTTTTTCTCTTTTATAAATTTTTGAACAGACATAATGAGACAACATCAATAGATTACAACGAGCTGAGTGGTTCTCATGATCAAGATTGATTAATTCCCTTCAGCCGCGCTTAGGCAAAGTTTTCCGGGTAATTTAATGATGTCCTCACAATTTTCGTACTCCGACGAGTTGTTGAAATATCGTGGAGAAGCTCCAGGAAGTTGCATTTTTGACGACGTGGAGAAATGTGCATTTTCCGGGCAAATTCCGGGACAGAAATTGTCACTCTATCAAAGTTATATTGAGAAATTTGCTCAAATATTTCATTTTCTTTGTACCCATAGGGGAATCAACCCGATCTGACCACTTTTTTTGAATAAAAATGCGAGACCAAAGCAGCAGACTGAGCAATTAGTTCGCAATAAATCGATTGGTTTACGCTTTCTGGAGAATTTCTCCAGGAATTCGTAGTGTAAAGAGGTCGTGCGTTATGTCTGCGGCGTTCTTGTGGATGTCGAGGATCTCAATGTCACATTTATTTGAAGTAATAGGGCGCTTCATGTCCTGAATGATTTTATTTCTCACGTTAGCGAAACTGATCTTCGGATTTATGTATGTGCTAAAAGAAATATCATCAATTTCTGTGGACATTATAAAAATACAAAATTTGCTAAACCTTTAGAATCATGAAATTTATTAATTCTCGATTTCAGTTGGACAAACATTCATAGAATTAACAAAACTACGAGTTTATGAAACCGACCAAAATTGGTGAATGCGAAAATCTATCATTTCCTAATAAAAATTTTAAACCTGGCTCTCAATCTTTAGAATCTCGAAATTTGTTTATGGTCTTGTAGATTTCATCTGTCTTAAGACAGAAACGAAGAATTGTACAAATATCTACAGAATTAACAAAAATACATTTTTTTTTTAAATGAGCAAAATTGGTGGATGCCAAAATCTATCATTTCCAAATAAAAATTCTAAATCTGGGTCTACATCTTTAGAATCCCGAAATTTGTTTATGATCTCGTAAATTTCATCTGTCTTAAGACAGAAACGAAGAATTGTACAAATATCCACAGAATTAACAAAAATACAAATTTTATAAAACGAGCAATATTGGTGGATGCCAAAATCTATGATTTCCAAATAAAAATTCTAAATCTGGGTCTAAATCTTTAGAATCCCGAAATTTGTTTATGATCTCGTAAATTTCATCTGTCTTAAGACAGAAACGAAGAATTGAACAAATATCTACAGAATTAACAAAAATACAAATTTTATAAAACGAGTAAAATTGGTGGATGCCAAAATCTATGATTTTCAAATAAAAATTCTAAATCTGGGTCTAAACCTTTAACATCATGAAATCTGTCAACTTTCTCGTAGAATTAATCTATTTTAAGATAGAAACGAGGAATTGTACAAATATCCACAGAATTAACAAAAATACAAACTTTTAAAAATGACCAAAATTGGTGAATGCAAAAATCTATCATTTCCTAATAAAAATTTTAAACTTGGCTCTAAATCTTTAGAATCTCGAAATTTGTTTATGGTCTCGTAGATTACATATATCTTAAGACCGAAACGAAGAATTGAACAATTATCCACAGAATTAACAAAAATACAAATTTTTTAAAACGAGCAAAATTGGTGGAGGCCAAAATCTATGATTTCCAAATAAAAATTATTAATCTGGCTCTAGATATTTGGAATCGCGAAATCTGTCAACTTTCTCGTAGAATTTATCTGTTTTAAGATAGAAACGAGGATTTGTACAAATATCCACAGAATTAACAAAAATACAAATTTTTTAAAACGAGCAAAATTGGTGGATGCAAAAATCTATCATTTCCTAATAAAAATTTTAAACCTGGCTCTCAATCTTTAGAATCTCGAAATTTGTTTATGGTCTTGTAGATTTCATCTGTCTTAACACAGAAACGAAGAATTGTACAAATATCTACAGAATTAACAAAAATACAATTTTTTTAAAATGAGCAAAATTGGTGGATGCCAAAATCTATGATTTCCAAATAAAAATTCTAAATCTGGGTCTAAATCTTTAGAATCCCGAAATTTGTTTATGATCTCGTAAATTTCATCTGTCTTAAGACAGAAACGAAGAATTGTACAAATATCTACAGAATTAACAAAAATACAAATTTTATAAAACGAGTAAAATTGGTGGATGCCAAAATCTATGATTTTCAAATAAAAATTCTAAATCTGGGTCTAAACCTTTAGAATCATGAAATCTGTCAACTTTCTCGTAGAATTCATCTGTTTTAAGACAGAAACGAGGAATTGTACAAATATACACAGACTTAACAAAAATACGAATTTTTGAAAACGACCAAAATTGGTAGATGCAAAAATCTATCATTTCTAATTAAAAATTCTAAATTTGACTCCAAAGTTTTAAAATCACGAAATCTGTCTATGGTCTCGTACATTTCATCTGTTTATGAAGAAACAAGAATTTGTACAAATATCCACAGAATTAAGTTAAATACGAATTTTTGAAAACAACCAAAATTGATTGATGCGGTAATCTGTTATTTCAAAAACAAATCTAAATCTGACATCAATCCTTTAGAATTACGAAATCTGTTTATTGCCTTGTAGATTTCATCAGTCTTAAGATAGAATCGGAGAATTTGTACAAATATCCCCACAATTAACTAAAATACGAACTTTTAAAATCGACTAAAATTGGTGGATGCAAAAATCTGTCGTTTCTAAATAAAAATTCTAAAGTCCAGCTCATTGCTAACAGTCCAATACCCTGTGTAAAGTTTCTAAAATTCTTGGGTGTAAATCCGGCTTTCAATTCTTTAGGGAGAAAATTAGGGAAAAATTGAATGACGACTTTTGAGGTTAACACGTTGTCAGAGTTTAGTGTCTTAACATCTCACATTAGTTAAAAATTAATTAAAGGTTATTCCAATAAGGTTTGGCAAACTTTTGCAGTATGATTAGCTTCTACGCATGTCACAATTTCTTCAAGGTCAAACGTTTTTTCTGCCAACTGTTTTCGATAAAAATTGCTAGGAGCTGCTGCCAACCTTACTTTTTAATAAGTGGACCGATAGTAATGAGTTCTAGTATAAATCTGGTTATGTCTTTTATTGACGACATTGATTCCCAGATTTATGTATTTTTAATAACTAAGATTAAGTTTTAAGAAAAATTATAAATGTTAAGGGTCGGTTTAACATGGCGTTTAATGTGGTTTCTTTAAAGAAGGCGTAAATTTTGTTAAACTTTTACACAAAAGAAGAAAATTTGAGAAAGAAAACTTGCTACCAAAAAAGTAAAACTACAAGGTAGATTTGACACTTTGAAGAAATGAGTTACAAAGAAAGAAACGAAAATATCTGTGAGTAGTCGATAAATAATGAAAAAAAGATAAGATTAATTAACTAGGAAAGACGAAAATTTGTCAAAAAGAAAGAAGCAATGAACTAAAATAGAAGAATAACACAAAAAGGGAAAATGTTGAAAAGAACGTTGAACTCAAACACCACGAAGACATGAGAAAACGATAGAAAAAAACTGAAAAGGGAAAGAAAATAATGTAGTGAAAGTTTGGAAAACTGAGAGTTAGCAAAAGAAAGATAAATAAGAAAATTTTGTAACAAATATTAAAATTAAACAAAACATCCAAAATTAGAAATACGAGCACTTCTATGACAAATAATAAATTAAAGTTTAGACGAGTAAATAAAACTTTTGACACTTCAAAAATAGCAATAAATAGTGAAATTTTGATAATAGCATCGTGCAATATTTTCTCATATTTGCTAATTATAGTAAATAGCATCAGATCAAAATTAATTGTGTTAATACTGCATATTGCGTATTTTTATTTATTTAATGTTGCAATCCTGATGATTTATTTTGGTGATATTGATATGACAAAGTTGGCGTCACATTTCCCCAAAAACTGACGCTTGTCAATTTTGACATTAAATTCGCTGTGTTTGATAGGATGAGCATAATAACACGTGGCTACAGATCTAGAAAATCGATTAAAATGAACCTCATTTGTAAAATGTTATATCGGCAATCGTCTTTTGACCCCCAAAACCCCAATTTACATAAAACAAAACACCCAACAAGAGAATGAAGAAGACTTGGCGACGTATAGGCAACCAACAATCCACCAAAGCGCGTCCTCCAACCGCTAACTTCACTCATCTCAACTGTCATTTTCTCTCGAACATCTGTCAAACATCTGTCAACCTGTCAGTAAATGTTTGCGGTGTAGTGTGGAGTTTGTAAATTATTCAGTTCGGCGTCGCCACTCCATTAGTAAGTTTCTACACTTTCCAACGACCACATTTTATCAACAATTTAATTCGATAGGTTTATTATGACCGGTGAAACTGAAGTGTCTGTGAACGGAAATACTCAGTTCCCCGCAAGTGGAGACAAGTTAATTAATTTTATTGACAACCGGTCGTGTACCAAGCCTGTAACGAGGGTAAGTTGCATTTTTCCCACAATCTAAACGATTAATTTCAAGAAATGAATGAGCTTTTTTAAGTAAACACGCTGTAGATCAAAGCGGAAGTGTTAGTAGTTCATGTTTGTGTTTGTTTCTGGTAGCCAAAGTTAATACAGGGTGACTCTTAAAATATCCGTGTGGTCGCAGGAGGCGGTGGATGTAAACAAACGCGAATGACAAGTTCCAAGTTCACGCGACTCCCTAAAAAGTGAAACAAAACAATATCGTTATGCCGGTCCACTGTGATTGTTTGGTGGGAAAGTTTTATTTGTAACCCTTTTAGCACGTGGTTTTACCCCGTTGTCGATAAAACAGGAATTCTCTCGAATTTTCATTGATTTATTTCGTTTTTTCATTGTATTTTTTTTGTTTCTTATGTTCATTTTATATGAGTTTCTTTATTTGCTTCTTTTATTACTTTGTCTGTTTTCTCGTCTAATTTTTGGATGAATTATAATTCTTCAATTTAATTTTCTGTTCATTATTTTCTTATTTATCTTTCTTCCCGCTATCCCTCAGTTGTCCAAACTTTTACTACATTCTTTCTCTTTACTTTTAATTTTGTTTCTACTGTTTTATCATTTCTTTGTTCTGTTTTAGTTCAACGTTCTCTTCAACAATTTTTCTTTTATTTTCTGTTTTTTTCTCTTTTTTTGCCCCCTCCTTGCTTTTCACTCTGACTCAATTTGCAGTTTTTTCTCTTTAAATAAATGTGTTTTTTTTTCATTTTTCTATTACATATATTTTATATTTTTATCCTTAATTCGGCGCTTTTTTTTGTTTTCTCTGTTTCTTCTTATATTTTTATTTCTTCAAAGTTTCGCTCTTTCTATACTACTTCTTTCAGCATCTGTTTTCTTAGATTTTCTTCTTTTATATTCTCTTCAGTGTTCTTTACATTAAGAGATGAAAATTAGAGAATTTCTACATCTAGAACATCCAATACAGTGAAAAATCAAGTTTTGCCAACCCAACAAAATCCGCCTTGAATATCTTCTAGATCTAGGGAATCACAGTTTTTGCGTTTTTTCTCACAGCTAGCACAATTTTTTGACTCAAAATCTACGCTTCAGATTATTCTGTATCTAGCTAGAAACACAATTTTTTCACGAAGATACAACAAGGGAGAAGAAATTCGTTTTGTTTTTATCAAAAGAAGGTAAAAAACAGCTTTTTGTTGATACAAATCATTCTAGAATGTGAGCTCCAACATCTTCTGGAGCTAGAAATATCTAGAAATAGAAATATAATTTCATGTTTTCGAATTTTTTCGTATAAACAAAATCTTGCATTGTATAGATCACAATTGGACGCTTTTGATTCTTCTAAATCTAGAAATGAAATGCTTAGTTGTCAAATTAGAACTGGTTCTACCAAAATGCGACTAGAAATAGAAGAAACTCGCTTTGTCTTCACCAGAAAAAGTAACAAATCAGATTTTGGCAACACCAAAAATGCTAGAATTTTGCGTCAACATCCTCTAGATCTAGAAATGTAGACATTTTTGCAATTTTTCGCACACACAAAACTCACATTCTAGAGAATACTAGGTATAGAATTTAGATCCTTTTAGATCTAGAAATGAAATGTCTCATATTATAGAATTGTTTCGAGTAAGGTGTAGAAAGAATTTTTTTTTATCTTTTTCAGAAGAAGTGAAAATCAGTTTTTTGAAAATCTTCTAGATCTAGAAATGTCGATATTTTAGCAGTTTTTCTTATAAAGAAATTGTGCATTCTAGAGCACGCTAGGCTTATAATCTAGATCCTTTTAGATCTAGAAATGAATTGTCTGATATTCTAGAGCTGTTTCTACGTAGGTGCAAAAAAAATTTCTTTATCAGAAAAAGTGAAGATCAGTTTTTGTCAACAGCAAAAATTCTAGAATCTGAGCTCCAACATCCTTAGATCTAGAAATGTTGAATTTTTTACAATTTTTCGTACAAACAAAACTCGTATTCTAGAGTATAGTAGCTTTAGAATCTAGATTCTTCTAGATCTAGAAACGAAATGTTTGATATTCTAGAATTGTTTTTACGAATATACAAAATGAAATCGGTTTATCTTCAACTAAAGAACTAGATCTAGAACTGTCGAAATTTTTGCAATTTTTTGTTCAAACAAAACTCGCATTATTGAGCCCTTAGAATCTAGATCCTTCTAGATCTGGAAGTGGAATGTTTGAAATTCTAGAATTGTTTCTACTACGATGCAAATAGAAATCTCTTTATCTTCATCAGAAGAAGTTAAGTTCGATTTTTGGCAACACTACACATTCTATATGTAGCAGCATCTTCTAAATCTAGAAATCTCGAATTTTTGGCAATTTTTCATACAAACAAAACTCGCATTCTAGAGCACGAAGCTCTAGAATCTAAATCCTTCTAAATTTAGAAATGAAACGACTGAGATCCTCGAACTGTTTCTACGAAGGGGCAAAAAGAAATCTCTTTATCATTATCAGAAAAAGTGAAGATCAGATATCGTCAACACCAAACATTCTAGAATCTGAGTGCCAACATCCTCTAGATCTAGAAATGTCGATCGAATGTTTGCAGTTTTTTGTAAAAACAAGACTTGCATTGTCGAGCACAGTAAGCTTAGAATCTAAATCCCTTTAGAAGATCCTAGAACTTTTTTTATGAAGATGCAAAAAGAAATCTAGAATCTGAGCTTCACATCCTCTAGCTCTAGAAATGTCAATATTTTTGCAATTTTTGCACAAACAAACCTCGCATTTTTGATCACAGTAGGCTTAGAATCTAGATCCTTCTACATCTAGAAATGAAATGTCTGATTGTTTCTATGACGGTGCAAACAGAAATCTCTTTACCTTTATCAGAAAAAGAGAAGATCAGTTTTCGTCAACACGAAATATTCTAAAATCTGAGCTCCAACATCCTCTAGATCTAGAAATTATTTGCAATTTTTTGTACAAACAAAACTCGCATTCTAGAGCACAGTGGGTTTAGAATCTGGTCCCTTCTAGATCTAGAAATGAAATGTCTGATACGAAGGTACAAACAGAAATTTCTTTATCTTCATAAGAAGAAGTGAAGATAGGTTTTTGTCAACAACATTCTAGAATCTGAGCTTTAACTTCATCTAGGTCTAAAACTGTCAAGTTCCTCTTTTCCCATCATTTCGTTTGAACTAATTTCTGTTTTTTTTTCACCTTCGTGTCAACAGATGCCGCTGTACCTCTTCTAGACACACACTTGCGTTTTGCACGGATCTTTTTCGAGCACCCTGTATATCCACCATATTTTGCATCAGCAAGAGTCGCTTTATTTGGTAATTTCTTAATTTAAAGCGTCACGCCAACTTGATTTCATCAGTTCTGGTAGTAACAGTACAGTTAGACGCTTAAAATTCAGTTACCACTGTAGCGTTTCTTTTGTTTAATAATTACTTTCTTTTTTTACGTAAAAGTGTACATCTAAATTTTAGTTAATCGTAAATTTAGCCGGTTATATAACCGTATACATGCATAATTGCCAACAAAATCCCGAGAATTTTCTATTTGAAAGTAAGTGCAAGTAAATTCGCTCGGAGAAAGGGATGTGCTACCAATTACGATCTAGTAGTCGTAGAAGTTAATTAGTTCACTTGTTTGTCCAGCACCTGCTCTGTGAAACTATACTGCACTCGCTTCGTCGACAGCTTTCGTGATTGATCGATTGTTTATGAATGTGTTTCTGTCAGTGCGTTTGATTTTTGTTTATTTTTGTTTCGCTTTCGTCTTTTTTATCTTGTATGTTTTCCAGTATTTATTGTGGTGGTGTCTTGCATGAAGTCTGTGTTGGACGGACCTGAAACAGCTGAACGTTGCTTTTGTAAAAAATGACAAACTCGCAGGTAAGTCACCGCTGTTTTGCATGAACGACCAATCGAAAGCGTGCGGGGATTTGAATCGGCCAATCGGGCGCGGCGGGTTTTTTTGAATGGGCCAATCGCGGCGAAAATGTTGGATGTTCTAGGTTAGGTCACTTGATTACCGATTTTTATTCCTGGGAATGTTCTCACAGTCTGAAATTTATTTCCGAATATTACAATAAGTGGAGGTATTGGTAATAACATTCTTGTGCTACTTTTTAAAATTTCACGACACGGCTTCCAAAGATGGCCTTCAAACTTTCGAACGAGGACTAACACGAAGGAGGCTTTGAAATTTGAGGGGGTTGGTAGCATTGGCGGTCATTGCAACTTTGTTTTTAGTAGTGCGAAACAGAAACAAAAAGGAAGTTAAAAAATATAAAACAAAATCAGAATAGGAAGATAAGGAAGAAGGAAGAATGACGGAAATGAAAACCACAATGGTAAAAATATGCATAAAAGAAAAATGAAAATAGAAACGTGGCTAAAGAGGTAAAGAAAACGAAAGTGAAGGAGAATTAAGAAATATCTTAAAAGAGTAACATAAAAAGGTGAAAAAACGAAAGAAGGAAAGTAAGAATATTAATTACGAAAGTGGTGGAATGGAAGAGAAAGATTGTAAAAAATGTAAAAACAATATTTAATGAAAACGGAAAAGAAAGATGAATTGCACAAATTATTAAGAAAAAGACGAAATAATGTGCAATAAAAGTGACAGAAATGAAGCAACAGAGGCAAGGAAGTTAAAATGGATAATTCATGGAAGAAGTGAAGAAATATGAAAAATATTGTAGAAACTTTAAGGATGAAACTAGAAATTTTAGAAAAGTTGAAAATAAATATACGAATTGCCATAAAGAAAATAGGAGAAAATGACGAGCTGATGTATAACTAATGAGAGAAAAGAAGAAATACAGGCGAGAAGGAAGTAAAGAAACCGGAAAAAATATCGTAGAAAATGCGCAAAAGCAAACAAATATATTGTTAAAATTGAGAATGAGAGAAACGAAGAAATTGCAGAAAACGCAAACAAAGAAAATCCAAAAACTTGAAGAATAAAAGACTAGAAAACATTAGAGAACATAGAA
The DNA here is from genome assembly GCA_029298725.1 of Gnatocerus cornutus. NCBI lineage: Eukaryota > Metazoa > Arthropoda > Insecta > Coleoptera > Tenebrionidae > Gnatocerus > Gnatocerus cornutus. The sequence goes on along the minus strand of CM055512.1, from coordinate 19,613,561 downwards.
CAACGAAGGAAAGAGCAATGAAGCAAATAAAACGAATATGGAGGAAGAGAATACGATAATTCATACAAAAAATGAAGAAATAGGAAAAAATATTATAAGCAATGCGATTCAGAGAAAAATGAAGAGAGCAACGAAAAACGAGAGCTCTGAAAAATGGAAGAGGCAGATAGGAGAAATTGACGTAAAAATTTATAATAAAAATTGGAGTAAAAGGAAACTCATGAAACAGAAAACGCGGAGCTAAAAAAAACAAGAAAACTAAGATAAGAAGAAAGAAAGTGAAAGGAAGCAGTGGAGAAGCTTCATAAAAATTGAAGAAATGAAGGAAGACAGGCGAAAATTGAGGAAGAGAAGAGCAATAACTTATAAGAGAAGTGAAGAAATAGAAAAAGTATTTTTCGCCCATCGTCTATTGTAGAGTGGCAAAACAGAAAATTGAAGAAAGACAGTCAAAGTAAACACAAGAAATAAAGAGAGAACAAATAATTGCTCTGAAATGGAAGAAGAAAATGTGATAAAACGACGCAAAAATTTGTAGCAGGTATCAATGAATTTGAGAAGAGGAAAGTGAAGAAACATGAAAAAAATTGTAGAAAATGGGAGGAAGAAAGGAACACTACGAAATTAGAACATTGCATCGAAGATAAGAAGAAAGAAAGCGAAAGAAGGCAACAGAAAAACTGATTCAAAGAATAGGAAAAAAATATAACGAAGAAATGTTATTGTGTAAGGAAAATGACAGAAAGGCAGTAAGAGAAACAAATTTTATTGGAAAAGCGAACAAAGAAATTTCGAAGGTAATAAGAAACGATACAAATAGAGGGCAACGAAGATCTGCTTGAAAGAACGAAAAGAAGAATCCGAGAAAATGACGCAAAATGTGAGAAATAAAGTAAGACAGGCAAAAATTAAGGAACAGAAGAACGATGATTCATAGGAAAAGAGAAGAAACGGAAAAAATAGTGTAAACAATGTGCGTTAAAGGAAAATGAACTACTTAAAAGGAAGAGTAGTTAAACAGGAAATGAAGGAAGAAGCGAAAGTAAAAAGAAGTGGGGGAGAGTAACGAAGAATCGTTCTTAAATTGATAAAGAAAATGTGGCAAACTGACGCAAAAATGAGAGAAATTGAAAAATAGGAAGTGAAGAAACATGAAAAATATTGTAGAAAATGGGAGGAAGAGGAAAACACAAGGAAATTTGAACGTTACAACGAAGGTATAAAAAACGAAAGTCAAAGGAAATGTAGAATAAGAGGAAGCGAAAGATGGGAGAAATTGGCGTAAAAATCTATAATAAAAATGGGAGAAGTTAAGTAAATGGGAATTGACGAAACAGACAAAAGCAAGAAGAAAATTAATTAAAATTAACTTAAAATTAAATTGTACAACGAAGAACTGCTCTAAAGTACGAAAAAACGAATTCGAGAAAATGTTGCAAAATGTCATAAATAAGAGAAATGAAGTAAGACGGGCCAAAATGGAGGAAAAGAAGAAGTTAAGAAAAACAAAAAATATCGTAGATTATGCGAGCAGAAAAATTGAATTGCTGATCGATCGAATATAAAAACAAAACAAACGAGAGATAAAAGAAGAACTGTCATAAAGCATTAGATTGGAAAATATGTAATAAAAATGACTTATGGAAAAAGTGAAGAAAGGGAAAAAGCATCGTAGAAAATACGAGGAAGGGAATAAGGCAATGGTAAACTCACAAATCTAAAAGATTATACATTAAAGATGATAACAAAAACCCGAAAAGAAACAGTAAAGAACACAGAACAACGAAGGAAAGAAAAATAAAATAAGACAGACAGATATGGAGCTAGTGAAAAACGATAATTAGTGATGAAACGGAACTAAATATGTTAGAAAGCGCAGGGAAAAAAAGAAGAATTAATGAACGAAATATTCAAGAAAGTTTAATAAAAGAGGACAAACAGAATGAAAAGTATATAGTGTGGATATAAAATTGACATATTATGAAAACAAATAAATAAATATAGAAAAATGAAAAACAAAAACAAAATCCAAGTGACACACCGGCAACAAGAGTAATTTTAATATATGATGAACCTTGTGATGAATCTTAAGGAAAACAAAAAAAAAAGAGAAAAACACAATAATACAGGCAAAACTAAAGCAAAACATACTAGATAATAGCACTTGTATCCATAGAAAACTTCCAAAAAATTATTATTATCACTATCTATTGAACAATAGGCAATTATACCTCATACTTTACTTACATCAACATTAAAACCCGATTAAAACCTATTTATAGTATTAAAGGTTAGGCTGGGGAATTCGCGGTATGTTTTTGTTTCAAATTGTCCCTGTTATCTAGATCTCATAGCATTAAAAAAATTAGGCGGGCCATGACAGACATCGATTGCTTACTCAATGCCGCCAACACCCTAAACTTAAATATTGATTAATATGCAAACGTGTCAGTGTTGACACTTTCGAAACGTCAAACCAATTCTACCAACATACCAAATAATTCAAAACCAATTAAACACACTTTGTATTCAAATTGATCCTCTTCAATGTAGCGCCAGTTGCTTTCCTTCAGAAACCCGTTTCCTTGAGATGCGCTCGTAATAATTAGCAAGTAAGTTTAATAAAAGTACTGAGTCATAGCATAACATTTATCAGTGTTAACGAGTCAAAGTACCACATCTGTTTATGTACACATACCACAACTTTTATCTCAGACGTGATAACAACGATAACATTTTTATTGTCAGGCGAGCCAAATTACGGACAATCGTTTATTATCGTTGTAAAAACACGCACAGAATGTCAATTTTGCAGTGATTGATTTGATAGTGATTTGTTTTAATCGAACCCGGAACTCATCATGGCTAAGGTACTAATCAAGATCTAGTTGTCTGTGACTCTGTGGACGTACGTCTGGATATCTGTCATTCAACGGCTTTTTCTGTAGAGTTTAGACAGACGTTTACAAGGGAATAGACAACTAGATCTAAAATAGTCTCATTAGTTAAGTCACAATTGTGCATGTTTATGTAAGTTGACCCTTCACACATGTGGTACCACGTGGGCTCTGAAATTAACATACCAAAGTGACGGGAATTAATTACGCTATATATAGGGCGAGCGCAGCGAGCGCGCTATACAGGCTGTTCCACAACTAACTCTCCCCCGTTCCAGGTATGGTTCCGCGGCGTGCGTAGCTCGAAATTCCGCCACGTCTACGGAGACCCCGCCAAACGCGAAAGATGCTACGACAACATCAACATAACCAAAAACGCCCACGACTCCCAATTCTGTGCGGTCAACCCGAAATTCGTCGCACTGGTGACGGAAGTCGCCGGGGGCGGCGCCTTCATCGTCATCCCCATCGAAAGCGTAAGTGTCCCCATATTTCCCCCAGGACCCCAAATAATTGTTTTTCGAATTTGCCGCTTTAATAGGTCCATTAGAGCACTAAATTTGGAGTCGTTTATAGGTAATCTATAAGAGAACTCAAAGTAGGAAATTTTGTTTTTTAAGAATTGGCAGAACTAATCAGTCTGGCTGTCACCTGTTTCCTGTCAAGTTCTTGGTCAATTTCACCATTACGGATTTTACGATTCGTAAAATGTATCATTATAATTGAATTGTCCTTTGCGGCCAACAATATAAAGTCCAGCTCATTACTATCAGTCCACGCTCCTGTGTAAATTTTCTAAAATTCTTGGGTGTAAATCCGGCTTTCAGTTCTTTAGGGAGAAAATTAGGGGAAAATTGTATAACGATTTTTGAGGTTAACATGTTGTCAACGTTTAGTGTATCAACATCTCGCATTAGTTAAGAATTAATCAAAGGTAAGTTCCAAAAGAGAGATTTAAATAAGGATTTAACAAGTTTTGGCAAACTTGCGCAGGACCATTAGCTTCTACGCATGTGACAATTGCTCCAAGGTCAAATGCTTTTTCTGCCAACTGTTTTCGACTGTTGCCAACTTAACTTTTTAATGACTGGACCAATCGTAATGAGCTCTGGTATACCAGCCCTTAGTGATTTTTATCGGTAACAATTGGCAGCAAAAGCGTTTGACCTTGACGCAACTGTGGCATGCGTAGAAACTAATCATCTTTCACAACATTGCCAAAACTTGGTAAATTTCTATTAAAATCATTCTTTTGCAACAAATTTTTAATTAGTTGTTGATTAATACACTAAACTTGGACAACGTGTTAACCTTAAAAAATCGGTACATTCAATTTTCCCCTAATTTTCTCCCTAAGAAATTGAAAGCCTGATTTACACCCAAAAATTTTCGAAAATTTACTGAATGAGCTGCACTTTATATGTACCTAAATACAAGGTGTTTATAAATGTTTCTAGCATCAAGCGTGGAATTCCTGTCGTACACTATTTTGCCGCTTTATTTTCATGGTGAATATATGTGCTCAAGTTTTCGATTTTCAGGTTTTAAACCACAACTCGAACAGTTTATTTCTCAAAACTTACTTTGCTTCATGTTTGAGGTTAACTGCAAATGTCAGTTGACAAATCGAAACCCACATTTGTAACGAGCGGCACAATTCTTTGACATTTCATAGCCACCCTTGATGCTAGAAACATTTATAAACAAGTTGTATAATAGATGTGAATACAGGTTGTGAGGTTAGGTTAGGTTAGGTTAAAATGGAGTGCGGGCACTACCGCCTGTAAAGTATGCAACCTCCCACTCTGGAGGATCAACAAACCGTGTCGGTCCATTTAAATCCATTGAAAGAGTTGTTTAGATGCAGTATTTAATAATTTTTTTTGTATTGTAGTTGGGTTGCAACTTCTTAAAATGTATTGCCTTAATAGTAATTTTGATCAGTGAATGGTAAATGTTTAATTTCAGCCAGAATACAAACTGGTATCTCTATTAATTTTTGGCATATTAAGTTAAATGTTGATAAAATCGTAAAGTTCTTTTTTAGGGATATTTATATGCAACTTGCAACTTTGCAAAATCCATGACCATACTAAATACAGCAAATATGACAAATTCAATCTATTAGGATTTTTTGAATAAAGCTACCGATTTTCTTGTAATTTACTTCGCGTTAGGAATATTTCTAAAAGTTAGGTAATACATATTCTAAGAGAAGTTGCTTAGAATCGAATTTTATAATCATTTATACCAAATGAAGAGTTTTTAAACGAAAAATTTCCAAATTTTATTTTATCACATACAGCCGCGGACAGAAAAATCTTAGACGTCAATGTCATTTAATTGTCGCATGATGTAAAACCCCACTTAGAATTTAGTAACCTTACTTTTTTGTACTGTCAATTTTGAGTTATAATTTTTAATTTCAAAATTTTCGGTGTTTTCAATATTGCAAGGAACTGACTGTAGATCATACCGCTCTGTACTAAAGATACTATTCTAATTTTATTCGTTTCAGTCTTGATAATTCTTAATTGTCAACTTGTCAATACTTTGATGTTTTAAACGTCAGTAATGGCAATGACAGTAAAGCACAGATTACACTCAAATTTTTGAAACGTCAGAAAAATGACGTCTAAGATTTTGTGTTCGCGGTTGTAAGTGCTTTTAAGCAGTAATAAGAATTGGGGAACCAAAATGGGCTTACACAATTTTGAACCACTTTCAACTTTAAATTTTGAGTTCCCATTAAGTATAATTTTATGCGAATTAAAAAATAATCAAAATAATTTATTTAGCAGAAATGAACAAAATAATATTTTATTATCAATAATTAACGATAGAATTTAAAGTTTTTAATATTTAAAAAAAAACGAAATAAGAATTTTAAGTTGAAATTTTGTAAGTAATGTTCTGAGCAATTTTTCTTAAAAATCGAAGTTGTTCAACACCAAGGAGAAGTTCACTTTATTCAAAAACTCGTAGACAATCTATCATTTTCAAATTCATTCTTCTAAAATTAAGGAAGATAAAAAAAAGCTTATTCATTTAAAGTACAAAGCACTGTATTATTTTTCTGTCTAATCTGCAGATATTTTCAATTTTATTTTAATTTTCATCGTCAAGCGACAAACGCCTGTAACTTTTTTTTGCGATTTTTAAAATGCCAAATTTGGAAACACGTCATTCGTTGGCGTTTTTGGGCCACTAATTACGCCAAAAGTGTCCTAAAATAAACAATTACTATTCCATGAGAGTATAGATAATACATATTAAAAGGTTGCAACCCAACCATAGTAAAAACACAGTCAAAAATAATTAAATACTGCATCTAAACAACGGTTTGTTGATCCTCCAGAGTGGGAGGTTGCATACTTTACAGGCGGTAGTGCCCGCACTCCATTCGGTGATAGTAAAACTCCATAAAAGTCAAATTTTAATTGAATTTGAAAATCAAGTGGCAACTCGTGGTTACAAAACCATTACCAATCGTGTAACACGAAAACTCTTAGAATTGGAAAATTTAAATTTTTTATTAAAAAAAGGGTGCAAATTCGAAAAAATATCATAAAGGACTTGTTTTATTTTATTTGATAGCAATGCTATCATCATCAGAGCGATGATTAAACTTTTTTGTAAATATTTGGTGTTTGGGAAAAAATTGTAATTTTAATAATAAAACACGTTCTTTAATATACAATTTTTCCCCAAAGACGGGACGATTGGACTTCAACGCGAGTCGGGTGACGGGGCACACCGGCCCGGTCCTGGACATCAAATGGAACCCCTTCAACGACAACATCATCGCGTCGTGCTCCGACGACTGCACCGTAAGTGTTCAATTAAAAAAGTCGTCGAGTTGGCGTGTCTAAAACTGTCAAATGTAAGCACAGATATGTTGATTTAGATTAAACTGTGGCACATCCCGGACGGCGGGCTGTCGATGCACCTCACCGATTGGCTGGTGGAGCTGCAAGGTCACAAGCGCCGCGTGGCGTACATCGAATGGCATCCAAGTGCGGAAAACATCCTTTTTAGTGCCGGTTTCGATCACCTTGTAAGTCCGAGAAAGTGCTCTTTATCGGTGACTTTCTCTGTTTCTCCAGGTGATTATATGGGACATAGAAAAAGGTGAAACCGTCAACGTGATCGACTGTCATCCTGACGTGATCTACTCCATGTCGCTGAACCGCGATGGAAGTCTCCTGGCGACGACATGCAAAGACAAGAAGTTGAGGGTGATCGAACCAAGAAGCGGCATGGTCAAGAGTGTAATTAACTTCATGACGGTTTGGTTTCGGTGCTAACACGTCACTTTTAGGAAGGTGTTTGTCATTCGGGATCCAAAGCGAGTAAAGCGACGTTTTTAGGCGCGAGCGGGAGGATTTTGAGTACGGGTTTCTCACGACATTCCGATCGGCAGTACTCGATTTGGGACCAGAACGACTTAAGTAAAGCGCTCACAACGGACACGATCGACAGCTCGTCGGGGGTGGTCTTCCCGTTTTTTGACTGCGACACTAACATCGTCTACCTTGCGGGGAAAGGAGACGGCAATATTAGATACTACGAGATTACGAGCGAGGCGCCCTATATCCACTTCCTGAGCCAGTTTCTTAGCGGCAATCCACAGGTAACTTCACCTAAAACCGTACAATTGTCACATTTTCGCTCTTCCAGCGCGGTCTTGGCTTCATGCCGAAACGCGGCCTCGCCATCCACAACTGCGAAATCTTCCGCTTCTACAAACTCCACGCCATCAAAGGCCTCTGCGAGCCCATCAGCATGATCGTCCCCCGGAAAAGCGACCAATTCCACGAAGACCTCTACCCCGACACCGCCGCCCCCAAACCGGCCCTGTCCGCTCAAGAATGGATCAAAGGACTCAACGCTAATCCCACTTTAATGTCTTTGCGGACTGGTGGCAACATCACTACGTACAAACCGAGAGTACACAAACCTGCAGTACCTGTGGCGTCGCACAATAATAAGATGAAGTTTGCGTTTTTGTCGACGGAGACGATTCCGGATTACCGGCCGAAGGATTTGATCGAGGAGAAAATACAGAAGACTACGACTAATCAGACGACGAAGTTCCAGCAGTTGCAGCAGAGGTTCGGGCATGTGGAGACGGCGGATATGCCGCTTATGAAGGAGATTAATACGATTGGGGACAATATCAGCACCGAGCATGACGTAAGGGTGGAAATATTGTTCTATTTTTCTATACTTAAAGCTCTGTTTTGTGATTTGGTTGGTATTCCTGAGGTTGCTTGTCTATTGTTGGTTTAAAATCGCGTGCGCATCGAACCAAGGGCACTTTTCTTCTCACACGGTCACTCCAGAATTTACGACTAATCAAGACGCATGCGCATCGAACCAAGGGCACTCTATTATTTACACGGTTATTCCAACAACTGTCTTATTTACAAATAATTCTATAGTTTGCATATCGAACCGAGGGCACTCTGATTTTTGCCCGTTTTTTCCGGTAACTGTCTTATTTACCTCTAATCCAGTCGCATGCGGATCGAACCAAGGGCACTCTATTCTTAACACGTTTAGTCCAGCAACTGTCACATTTACCTCTAATTCAATCGCGTGCGCATCGATTCAAGGGACTTTATTTTTACCATGTTTAGTCTCAACTGTCTTGTTTACGAGGGATTAGAACGTATGCGTATCGAACCAAGGGCACTCTTGTGACGGTCTTATTATTTATAACGAATTCATCAGTGTGCGTTTCGAACCAAGGGTACTCTGTTTTTTACGCGGTTGTTTTAGTGACTGTTTTATTTACGACTAATCCCGTCGCGTGCGTATCGAACCAAGGGCACTCTACATTTTAGCGACTGTTATTTACAAATAATCCTGTCGTATGCGTATCGAACCTAGGGCACCTCATTTTTCACCAGGTTATCCCAGTAACTCTTAATTACAACTAATCAATCTGCGTGCGGATCGAACCAAGGGCACCCTATTTTCCCGGTTATTTCCAGAACTGTCTTATTAACTTCCAATCCAATCGCGTGCGGATCGAACCAAGGGTACTTTATTCTTAACACGTTTAGTCCAGCAACTGTCTAATTTACAACTAATCCTATAGTTTGCATATCGAACCAAGGGCACCCCGTTTTGTGCCTGGTTTCCCCAGTAACTGTCATATTTAACTCTAATCCAATCGCATGTTTATCGAACCAAGGGCACTCTATTTTTAACACATTTAGTCCAGCAACTGTCTTATGTATTAATAATCCTCTATTATGCGCATCGAACCAAGGACACTCTCTAGTAACTGTCTTCTTTACCTCTAATCCAATCGAGTGCGCATCGAACCAAGGGCACTCTATTTTTAAAATATTTAGTCTTAACTGTCTTATTACAAGATATCAAAACGCGTGCGTATCGAACCAAGGGCACTTTTCTTCTCACACGGTTTCTTAAGAAACTGTCTAATTTACGACTAATCAAGACGCATGCGCATCTAACCAAGGGCACTCTAATATTTACACGATTATTCCAACTGTCTTATTTACAAATAATTCTATAGTTTGCATATCGAACCGAGGGCACTCTGATTTTTGCCCGTTTTTTCCGGTAACTGTCTTATTTACCTCTAATCCAGTCGCATGCGGATCGAACCAAGGGCACCCTATTCTTAACACGTTTAGTCCAGCAACTGTCACATTTTCCTCTAATTCAATCGCGTGCGCATCGAGCCAAGGGGACTTTATTTTTACCATGTTTAGTCTCAACTGTCTTGTTTACGAGGGATTAGAACGTATGCGTATCGAACCAAGGGCACTCTTGTGACGGTGTTATTATTTATAACGAATTCATCAGTGTGCGTTTCGAACCAAGGGTACTCTGTTTTTTACGCGGTTGCTTTAGTGACTGTTTTATTTACGACTAATCCCGTCGCGTGCGTATCGAACCAAGGGCACTCTACATTTTAGCGACTGTTATTTACAAATAATCCTGTCGTATGCGTATCGAACCTAGGGCACCTCATTTTTCACCAGGTTATCCCAGTAACTCTTAATTACAACTAATCAATCTGCGTGCGGATCGAACCAAGGGCACCCTATTTTCCCGGTTATTTCCAGAACTGTCTTATTAACTTCCAATCCAATCGCGTGCGGATCGAACCAAGGGTACTTTATTCTTAACACGTTTAGTCCAGCAACTGTCTAATTTACAACTAATCCTATAGTTTGCATATCGAACCAAGGGCACCCGGTTTTGTGCCTGGTTTCCCCAGTAACTGTCATATTTAACTCTAATCCAATCGCATGTTTATCGAACCAAGGGCACTCTATTTTTAACACATTTAGTCCAGCAACTGTCTTATGTATTAATAATCCTCTATTATGCGCATCGAACCAAGGACACTCTCTAGTAACTGTCTTCTTTACCTCTAATCCAATCGAGTGCGCATCGAACCAAGGGCACCCTATTTTTAACATATTTAGTCACAACTGTCTTATTATAAGGTATCAAAACGCGTGCGTATCGAACCAAGGGCACTTTTCTTTTCACACGGTCACTCCAGAATTTACGACTAATCAAGACGCATGCGCATCGAACCAAGGGCACTCTATTATTTACACGGTTATTCCAACAACTGTCTTAATTACAACTAATCCTATAGTTTGCATATCGAACCAAGGGTACCCTGTTTTTCCCGGTTATTTCAAGAACTGTCTTATTAACTTCCAATCCAATCGCGTGCGGATCGAACCAAGGGTACTTTATTCTTAACACATTTAGTTCAGCAATTGTCTAATTTACAACTAATTCTATAGTTTGCATGTCGAACCAAGGGCACCCTGTTTTGTGCCTGGTTTTCCCATAAACTGTCATATTTAACTTTAATCCAATCGCATATTTATCGAACCAAGGGCACTCTATTTTTAACACATTTGGTCCAGCAACTGTCTTATGTATTAATAATCCTCTATTATGCGCATCGAACCAAGGACACTCTCTAGTAACTGTCTTCTTTATCTCTAATCCAATCGAGTGCGCATCGAACCAAGGGCACTCTATTTTTAAAATATTTAGTCTTAACTGTCTTATTACAAGATATCAAAATGCGTGCGTATCGCACCAAGGGCACTTTTCTTCTCACACGGTTACTCCAAAATTTACGACTAATCAAGACACATGCGCATCGAACCAAGGGCACTCTATTATTTACACGGTTATTCCAACAACTGTCTTAATTACAAATAATCCTATAGTATGCATATCGAACCAAGGGCACCCTGTTTTTTTCCACGGTTTCTCCAGTAACTGTCTTATTTATCTCTAATTCGCATGAGGAGCGAACCAAGGGCACTCTATTTTTAAGACGTTTAGTCCAGCAACTGTCTTATTTACAAATAATTCTTTATTATGCGCATCGAACCAAGGGCACCCTATAGTAACTGTCTTATTTACCTCTAATCCAATCGCGTGCGGATTGAACCAAGGGTACTCTACTTTTAACATGTTTAGTCTCAACTGTCTTATTTCCAAGGTATCAAAACCCGTGCGCATCGAACCAAGGGCACTTTTCTTCTTACAGTGTTACTCCGGAAACTGTCTAATTTACAACTAATCAAGACGCATGCGCATCTAACCAAGGGCACCTTAATATTTCCACGGTTATTCCAACAACTGTCTTATTTACAAATAATCCTATAGTTTGCATATGGAACCAAGGGCACCCGATTTTTTGCCAGGTTTCCCCTGTAACAAGTCCTGACTAAGGGAGGGGCTAAGGGTGCTGTAGCACCGGGCCCTACTTTCCCAGGGGCCCCTTGCCTCGTAAAAATTTGCTATAGAAATTGAAAAAAAAACAAATCAAATACGTAAGGCTTTCTTTGCATAATTTTATCGATGGGCCCCCTTTTACGATTTAGCCCTGGGCCTCAAATTTTCTTAATCCAGGCTTGTAGTGTAACTGTCTTATTTAACTCGCATGCTCATCGAACCAAGGGCACTTTATTTTTCACACGTTTAATCCAGCAACTGTCTTATTTACAAATAATCCTTCATTATGCGCATCGAACCAAGGGCACCCTCTAGTAACTGTACCTTTAATCCAGTCGCGTGCGCATCAAACCAAGGGCACTCTATTTTTAACATGTACTAATAGTCTCAACTGTCTTATTTACAAGGTATCAAAACGCTTGCTGATCGAACCAAGGGCACCCTACTTTTACTCTGATTAAACGAGCTAGTGTTTTTCTATTTCGGGGCTTTTCAAATGTTTTCGATGCTTTAAGAGATTTAAAAAATGTTAATTTTGTCCCTTGGTTGGTACTCCTGCAGTTACTTGTCAATTGTTAATCAAGACCATCGCTTGCTTGATTAGGGAAGATCTATCGTAGTCAAAGGTGGCTCTGCATCTAAACAATCTTTTAGATTAGGTGTTTATAATTCATTTTTCCGATGGCGCTAAATTTAAAATACAGGACCGTGATTTTACGAGTACTATTTACACGATACTAATTTTGTTAGGTCATCTATTAATTTTACATTTGGTTGGCAGAATTTTTGACGTTTGCGAATAATCTGACAGACGACACATGACCTGCCAACTAGATTTTTTTTTTTGTAATAACACCCGATACGTTCAGAGCCAACTATATATTTCTTATAGATAATTTTTGTTTTAGTTGAAGCAGGCGTACAAGCAGCAGTCCGAGGAGCTCCGCAAAGTGAAGAAGCAGCTGTCGAACAGCGAGCGAAGAGTGAAAGAATTGGAAGACATAATTAAAAAGTTACAAAACAAGTAAACTCGTATCTCTAAATTATTGTTTTATGTTAGTACGTCGTTACCATTTAAGCTATTTTTACGATTTTTGTGATACGTTTAGTTAGTGTTTTTATTTAATTACAGTGACAGCGTCACGTTGTTAACGTTGGTAATAGGGCTTTCTTCGTTATCGTTGGCCAAATCAGTATTTTAGTACTTTGATAGCATCGTAGCTTTTTTAAAAAATCTGCGAAAAGCACAACAGTATTACAAAGACACGTAGCCTTCAATGTACAAGTATCGGGTGTTCACATAAAAAAATATATCGTAGCCGTCGTAGACATTGACAAAGTGAGGTTATGGACGTTTTTATGTAAACACTCGATACACTCCAATTCCTTTCTTTGTATCCAAAAGCTGAATAAGTGTGCTTAAAATATTTAGCTTCTAAGAGAAAATCTTGAGCTTTTGTATCTTTACATTGTGCTGAAATCAATATAATTTCATACAGAGTGTTTATTTACCTAAATATTACAAGTTTGAGAGCGACTAAAACTAGAATTAAGGTGAAGAATGTGGAAGGTTTGGTGTCGGGGGCGGCGTTGCAGCCGTTCCCGGAACAAGTGAAGACGCAGGTACGGTAGGAGAGGATGTCTCCCGGTTGTTTTACGTAATTGCAGTAGTTTCCGAGATCCAGGGATGAGCAGAAACGTTTGGCGCCGATTCCTCCTGGAAAATTTGGGAAAATCAGTTGGTTAACGTGTACTAGAGTTTTAAGTTTTAGATGTAGATGGAGTGTTGGAGCTAAGGTGAAAATTCAAGCACAAGGTACACATTCAATGCTACTCAGATGTGATGTTGTAGTTGCAGTAGTATTCTAGATTTTTGACATCTAGATCAAGATTTTGGACAAATTCTACATAGATCTAAAAGGTTCCGTTTCTAAATAGAACGTCTTATATTGTTTGTTTCTTTTACAATCGCACATTACTTCGAGTTACTCTACTTGCTGTCATTCTAGATCTATAATTTGAAAGAAGCTCTGCCGTATAGATAGATGTAGATTATCTGACAAATTAATATTTCTACTGTGGAGTTTCAATTTTGAATTTGGTTATATTTTATTATTTAGAGTTAGATGTTTCATTTTTAGATTTTATCAAGCTAGATTTGAAGGCAGTATAGATTTAAATGAAGATCTAAATCCAATTTTGGAGCAAATTTACATTTCTTGACATTCACTAGTGTTAACACTTTCTGCTAGAATACTAGTATTCTAGCACTTTCACATCTAGATGAACACTTGCGACACATAGAAGGTTAGTTTTGCAGCTAGTATTTTCGCCCTTTGACATTCTAGATCTACAATTTAGAAGTTCTGCCGTATAGATGTAGATTACCTGACCAATATTTTTTCTGTGGAGTTCAAATTTTGAATTCAGTTTTGTTTTATTGTTTAGATTTTTTAGATCTAGATTTCAAGACAGTATAGATAGATCTAGATGGAGAGCTAACCCCAGTTTTGGAACAGATTTCTATTTCTTTACATAACACTCGTAGTATTTTAGTGTTTTGACATATAGATGAATACTTACGATCTACATAGATCTAGAAGGTTACTTTTTTGGTTTTTCAGCTAGTTTTTCCGTTCTTTGACACTTTAGACCTAAGATTTAGAAGTAAATTAAAATTAAATTAGAGTAAGTAAATTGAAATTTTGAAGTTGTGTTTATTTTTCTTTTAGATTTTGTAGATCTAGATTTGAAGGCACGAGCAAAATCTAATGTTGAGATAAATTTCATAAAAAAAATGGCATTTTATTTGATTCTATTGCTATTCAAGATATTTAACACTTAGATGAAGACTTAGGACCGACATAGATCTAGAAGACACTATTCTAAACAGACCGCTCTGTATTTTTACCTTCTCCCTTCAAAAATACTTTAATTTGAAATGCTCCAAGTCTACATACCTAGATGCAGATTGTTTAAATTCAAGTCTGTCTAATTTCACAACTTTTCTACATCTACATAGTTTAGAAGAAGCTCTAACGTATAGAAACATTTAGATTGAGCTACTATGGAGTTGGAATTTTGAATTCTAGATTTTTTAGATATGGATGAAGAGATAAACCAAGTTTTGCTGCAGAATTTTTACAAATTTCAATTTATCTACATGCAGTTGCGCTAGTTTTCTAGTACTTTGACATATAGATGGAAACTTACTATCCCCATAGATCTAAAAGGTTATAAATAGAACGCTCTGTATTTTTCCCTTTCCCTACTTTCCTTTAAGTTGCTGTAGTTTTTCCAATTTGACATTCTAGATCTGCAATATTGATTACCAATGACTATATAGATCTAGATGACGAGCAAATCACAACTTTGGGGCAAATTTTATTAAATTTTCTTATTTCTTTGCTTCTAGTTAAGCTAATATTGTAGATGTTTGACAGCTAGATGAAGACTTAGTACCGACATAGATCTAGAAGATACCGTTCTAAACAGACCGCTTTCTTTTTCCCATAAAAACTCTTTTATTCGAAATGCTCTGTTTTTACAGTTCTGACATTCTACATCTACAGTCTAACAGAAACTCTGATGCATAGATGTAGATTTTGTTACTTCGAGCTAGTCTAGTTGTACAACTCCTGTAGATCTACTTTTGAAAAAGCTGTGACGTATAGATAGATTAAGCTAATTTTGGGCCGAAATTTTGAATTCTAGATTTTCTATTCTAGATCTACATAAAATTCCCATTTCATTACATACACTTGTAGTAATTTTCTAGTTCTCCTAGATGACACCTAGATGAACGATTACGAGCTACATAAATCTAGAAGGTAATACTTTAGTAAAAAGAACGCCCTGTACAAATGTACTTTACTAAATTTAAGTTGCTTTAGTTTATCCGCTCTTTTTCATTCTAGATCTACAATTTAGAACATCTGAGGTATAGATCTAGATTGAGTTACTATACCAACGACTGTATAGGTCTAGATGCAGTGAAAAAACCAACTTTGGGGCAAATTTTATTTAAAAGTCTTACTTATTTACTTTTAGTTGTGCTAGTACTCTAGCTATTTGACACCTAGATTAGGAGTTAGGACTGACATAGATCTAGAATTGTTCTAAACAGACAGTATTTTTTACATCCTACCACAAAAACACTTCTTAAATTCGAAATGCTCTAATTCTACAGCTCTCTGACATTCTAGATCTATATTTTAACTGAAACTAGACATAGAGGTAGATTATGTCACTCTCCTACTGACAAGGAAACCCTGACATATGCATAGATGTAGATTGCGCTACTATGGAGTTGAAATTTTGAAGTTTGTTTAATTTTTATTTTGAATTTTCTAGATCTAGATGAAGACTCTGGGGCAAATTCTACACAAATTCGCATTTCTTTCTTTTCTTTTCTTATTGTGCTAGTATTCTAGATCTTTGACATCCAGATGCAGATTAGAAAATTACATAGATCTAGATGGTGTCCAAACATTTTTATCTTGTCTAAACACACTTTACATACAGCTGTAGTAGATTTTCAAACTTCGAACATGCTAGATCTAGAATGTAGCAACAAATCAAATGTTTTCTTCTGTTTCTATGGGCGTATATGAGGTCTACTTGTCTTTTATCCCCATGCACTTGTTTTTCACAATACGTTTCATAGGGTTTGATAAAAAATAAATTTTGAAAGATCTAGATGATCTAGATGAACTCCTCTAGTTTTTGTTATCCTCAAGCTCTAAATGTAACTAGATCTCGAAACTTGATCTATAGAGCTCAAATCAAAACAATAGTATCTAATCTAGAAAATCCGGTAGAAATAGATCTAGATGAAGTTCTAACCAGCATCAACTGTGGAGCTAAAATTCTGGACCAATTTTGACTTCTACTCTACTTGCTATAGATCTAGATCTAAATGAACATGCCAACTAAAAGTGAAAGCTACACACTACACTTACTCAGTACTACCACTCAAAGCGCAATTAGTGAGTTGGTAGCTCTGTCAATCAGGGCTACCAACCTAAAACCACGAGCTGCTACCACACAAATGAACACAAATTACCATCCAAACTCGTCGATTTGACACAATACTGAGCTTCAAAAACGTCGTCACAGTTTTCGGGCTCAATCCCCCCCAAATGTATCATCCCATCCGAGCATTCTATACTTTCGTAAGCTGCGCATCGATAGCATGAGATAGATGAGCCTTTTCCCAAGCAGCAATGGAAAGAAGTTAGAGGTTAGTCACAGGTTACACTTCATTTCAAACTATTTGACATATCCGCGCGTGTAAAACACGCTTAAGAGTGCAAAGGGGGCTTTCGCCAATCTGGGGACAAATCTGTCAATTTTGAAGTTAGGTGTGACAATTGAGTAAACCAAAAGTCACTAGATTGGGATGTCAAATATTCTAAAACGAACTGTATGATTAGTTTGAGTTAGTCCGGTGAATCCCAGGAAACCAGTTCGATGGAAATACCTTCGAATCTGCCAGTGTGCTTAATGCAGTACTTGGCATCGTACACGTTGTCACACGGTTCCGCTTTAATGTCGATGTCGCTAGTGAGCCACTCGTTGCATTGAAATGGTTTGTTGGGATCACTTCCTGAACATTGGTAGCAATCTAATCCTACGCCTAGAATCACAGGGGAAGTTGAACAAAATCTCCACTTTGACAATGTTTAGTTTCTCAAGGTTGGCACTAGTTTGACATAAAATGTGGTGCGCATTGCGACCCTACTGAAGAGTGAGTCTTTTACACCCGAAAAACCCAATTCGCGCGATAAAAATGTTAGGATCTGTGAACAGTGTGAAATTATCTCTTACTCATTCAACTGGCAAGTGGAAAGATACGAACGTGTGCATTTCCGCTCCCGCGATAGAAACGGCGCTTAATTTAAAAGGAAAGTTGGGAATGTGTTGAAACTATTTATTTAGATTCCGCCCTCTGTCCGTTTTATTGCGACGCTAATGAATAATTGAACACACCTGTTTGTGCTGGTGTCCTTTGATACTCAGATTTACATTTACAAGGTCTCATCCGGGCTGAGTCGAATAGGAAGGACGCGGCAACAAAAGGGATAAACCTCTTTGGCGCGGCTGATTCAGAGCACAATGTGGAGATAAAACTCGTTATTTTGAAGGGATAAAAGACGTTTTCTGTGTTTTTTTCGTGGTGATCTTACACAGAATTTTACGATTTCAGGGGTGGCTTCGAATTTTTTCTACGCGCAAGGGGTGCCGAGATTTCCGAGATTAAATCTAGTTGGTGCCCGAGAGAATTATAATCGCGATAAGTTGATTCATTCTATATTTGTACTATTTAATTTGGTCTCATTTGATGCAGAATTTCACGAGGAATTCAATGGTGTCCTTAGATTTCGCCTACATCAACGGGTTGGTCAGATTTTTGGGTCTTTCCAAAGTGGTCTTGCAATTTGGGGAAAGGGAAATTTACAATGACGTCACAATTGTCAAACGCGACCAATTGAGTTCAAATTTTGTACACTGGTGCAGAATTTCACGAGGAATCCAGTGGTGTACTCAGATTTGGGCTGCGCTTACGGATTGTCGAGATATTCGCATTTGCGTTTTTCTAGTAGCCCAAAAATTTTTGAAAAGCTTTTGTCTTTGTAACTTTATAACTACTACCCCGATTGAGGCCAAATTTACCAATTATATGAAATTCCATACGTTCTTTCGATTTGTACCACATTTGACAACTTTTGACCAAATTTTTATTGCAAAAAAGGCATTTTTTAGAATCTACGTCAAAATTCGAAATGTACATCTTTACGAATCAATAACTCAATCAATTCTAGTTTTATTACAATCATTTTAGTCTCATTTGATGCAGAATTTCGTGAGGAATTCAAGTGTGTCCTCAAAATACGTTTGACTCTACAGAGTGTCCAAATATCGGAGAATGAATTTGACGAGTAGCCCAGAAATTTTCTAAAACGACACTCTTTAGAAATGTTGGTATAATTTTCAAACTGCAGTACCGGCTGAGTTCAAATTGGGCAAAGTTACAAACTTCGATTCGTTCTTTCGATTGATACCACAATTAATCAAATTCGACCTTGTCTTTACTGTCAAAAATGCCGCTACTTGTGAGGTTCCCCGAAAATTGCATCCCAGACTTACTAATCAAGATAAATCGATCAATTTTCGCTTTAGTAGTACCAATTTGGTCTCATCCGACGTAAAATTTCACGAGGAATTCAGCAGTGTGCTCAGATTTGGTCGACACTCTCAAATCACCCAGATATTCGCATTTGAGATTTTCTAGTAGCCCAGAAAATTTTGAAAAGCATTTGTCATGATAATTTTTAAACTACCGCCCGGATTGAGACTAAATTTCGCATTTATATGAATTTTTATACGTTCTTTCGATCTGCACCAAATTTGAGAACATTCGATCAAATTTTCATTGTAAAAAACACATTTCTTTAGTCTCTACGTCAAAATTGTAAATGCACATTTTGAAGTCGCAATAAATCAACCAATTCTAGCTGTTTTATAACTACTGTGGTCTCATTTGATGCAGAATTTCGTGAGGAATTTAATGGTATCCTCAAATTACGTTTGTATCTACAGGGTGTACAAATATCTACGAATAAATTGCACGAGTAGCCGGAAATTTTCTTAAACGACACTCTATAGTAATGTCGGTATAATTTTTAAACTGCAGCATCGATTGAGCTCAAATTGGGTAAACGTACAAATTTCGGCTCATTCTTTCGATTCATACTAAAATTAACCAAATCCGACCTTATATTCACTATAAAAAAAGCATTTACCTGTGAGCTGCCACGAAAGTTGGAACCGAGACTTACTAATCATGATAAATTGGCGAATTTTCCCTTTCAGTGTACAAATTTGGTCTCATCCTACACAGAATTTCACGAAGAATCCAGCAGTGTTCTCAGATTCGGTCTATGATCACAAATAATGCAGATATTTGCATTTGAGTTTTTCGAGTAGCCCAGAAAAGTTTGAAAAGTATTTGTCTTTATAACTTTGAAACTACCGCCCTGATTGAAACCAAATTTGGCATTTACATGCATTTCCATACGTTCTTTCTATTCGTACCACACTTGACAACATTTGATCAAATTTTTATTGTAAAAACACATTTTTATAAAATTAACGTCAAAATTCAATATATATATCTTTACGTCACAATAAATCAATCAATTCTAGCTCTATTACATCTAATTTGGTCTCATCCGACGCAGAATTTCACAAGAAATCCATCAGTGTCCCTACATTTGGTGTACCATCAGAAATGGCCTTAATATTCGCATTTGAGTTTTTCGAGTAGCCCAGAAAATTTTCAAACGCATTTGTCTCTATAACTTTGAATTTGTCGCCTCGATAGTGACCAAATTTAGCAATTATACGAATTTCTATACGTTCTTTCGATTTGTACCACATTTAAGAACATTCGACCAAATTTTCATTGTAAAAAGACGTATTTCTTAAGTATCTACGTGAAAATTCGAAATATACTACATTTTTACGTGCCAATAAATCAATCAATTCTAGCTTTATTACAATACAAACAAATTTAGTCTCATTTGATGCAGAATTGCGTGAGGAATTCACTGGTGTTCTCAAAATACGTTTGTACCTACAGGGTGTGCAAATATCAGCGAATAAATTTGACGAGAGGTGCAGAAATTTTTAGAAATGTGGATATAATTCTTAAACTGCAACACCGACTGATTTCAAACTGGGCAAACTTCCAAATTTTATTCTGTTCTTTTGATTGAGACCAAAATTAACCTAATTTAGTTTCGCCTTCACTCTAAAAAATACCTTTGTTTTTAAGCTACCTCGAATTTCAGATCTGCGACTTTCTTGTCTCAATAAAACAATACATTTTCGCTTTTGTTGTACGAATCTGATCTCGTTTTACGCAGAATTTCATGAGAAATTCAGTAATGTCCTCGGTTTTGGTCTACGTTTTCAAATCGCCCAGATATTCTCATTTGCGTTTTTCGAGTAGCTCAGAAATTTTTTAAAAGAATTTGTCTTTGTAACTTTAAAACTGTAATATCGTATAAATTTCTATAGGGTCTTTCGATTTGTATCACCTTTGAGACCATTCGACCAAATTTTCATTGTTAAAAACATGTTTATTTGGTATTTACGTCTAAATCCAAAATGCATATTTTGAAGTCGCAGTAAATCAATCAATTTTAGTTTTATTACAACTAATTTGGACTCATTTTATGCAGAATTTCGCAAGCAATTTAACGGTGCACTCGAAATACATTTTCATCTCCAGGGTGTGTAAGTATCCGCGAATGAATTTCACGAGTGGCTAAGAAATTTTCTAAAACAACACTCAATAGAAAAGTCGGTATAATTTTCAAAATAAACCAGCGATTAAATTAAAATTGAGCAAACTTGTAAATGTCAGTCCGTTCTTTCGATTGATACCAAAATTACCCGAATTTAGTCTCGCCTTCACTACAAAAAAAGCCTCTGTACCTCGAAATTCTAAACTGCAACTTACTTGTCTCCATAAATCGATGAATTTTCGCTTTTTCGTTATACTAATTTGGTCTCATCCGACGCAGAATTTCACGAGGAATTCAACAGTGTCCTCAGATTTCGTTTACTGTCACAAATTGTCCAGATTTGTGTTTTTCGAGGAGCCCAGAAAATTTTCAAACCCGTTTGTCTTTATAATTTTGAAACTACAGCCCGGATTGAAACCAAATTTGGAATTTGTATGAATTTCTATCCCTTCTTTCAATTTGTACCACATTTTACAACATTCGACCAAATTTCCATTGTAAAAAAATCCCTTATTTGCCATCGACGTCAAAATACAAAGTCAAAATTTTCCGAGTGCAATAAATGGAGCAATTTTAACTTGAATTGCCCCCAATTTAGTGTTGTTTTTACGCAGAAATTCACGTAGATCTCAAAAGACAACTACATGGAGTTAACAAATTAGGCCAGAAACCTTCAAAAACGTAAAAAAGATCAAAATGCACACGTTAAAAAACCATTAAATTTTCATCACCCGCCAAACTAAAGAAGTTTGCAAGAACTTTCCCAATCAACGCGACACTTTTCCCAACTGAAATTAACGACAATACAAACAATTGGAAGAGGAATTCGCATCGCTGAGTCATTTCACATCATTATTACTCACTTAAGTCTTCATAATTTCGAAACTCGACTTGACCGTTCAGTTCGTTCTCTCAACATTATCGTTTGTTTACATTGATAATCATCCAAAACAGATCAAAGTTCGATGAATTGCACGCAACAAAAGACCCCAAAATACTTACAACTTTGAAGAACCGCGCACAAAACCACCAAAACCACAAACACCATTTTGTCCGATTTACTTCAACTTCAACATTAAAGTTTGAGAACGTGTAGAACCACACCTTCGCGAAGAGAAAAGGGACGCGCCGTGTTGTTTTGATGACGAACAGGTGGTCAATGGACAACGCGAGTGGTGTGGGCAACCATGAAGAGTTTAGGCTACACAATGAGCGCTCGACGCTCGTGGAAAGTGTGGTGCGGAGTTCTCCGGGTGTAGTCCGGGCAACGTTCGCTTACAACACGGAGACCCGGAGTCCCGGAGTCGCGCTTTTTTACTTTTCGGCGGTTTTAATGGGATTAATTGGGTCTTTGAAGGGGTAAAGTGGGCTTAATTGGAACAAAGGAAGGGATTGTGATTTTATTACGATTGATGCGGGTCTGTGGGTGAATTTTAGCAAGATAGATGCGCCAAATTAATCTAATAAATTAATTAAATTCGACCAAGCCGGCCCGGATTTCAAAAAATCTGGAGACACTGCGAAATTCTGCGCAGGATGAGATCAAATTCGTACAACGAAAGCGAAAATTCATTGTTTTATCGAGACAAGAAAGTCGCAGTTCTGAATTTCGCAGTGGCTTAAAAACAAAGGTATTTTTTAGAGTGAAGGCGAAACAAAATTGGGGTAATTTTGGTATCAATCAAAAGAACGGACTGAAATTTGGAAGTTTGCCCAGTTTGAACTCAGTCGGTGTCGCAGTTTAAGAATTATACTCACATTTCTAAAGAGTGTTGCTTTAGACAATTTCTGAACCTCTCGTCAAATTTATTCCCTGATATTTGCACACCCTGTAAATACAAACGTATTTTGAGAACACCGTTGAATTCCTCACGAAATTCTGCATCAAATGAAACTAAATTTGTTATAATAAAGCTAGAATTGATTGATTTATTGACACGTAAAAATGTACATTTCGAATTTTCACGTAGATACTAAAGAAATACGTCTTTTTACAATGAAAATTTGGTCGAATGTTGTTAAATGTGGTACAAATCGAAAGAATGTATAGAAATTCGTATAATTGCTAAATTTGGTCACTATCGAGGTGACAAATTCAAAGTTATAGAGACAAATGCTTTTGAAAATTTTCTGGGCTACTCGAAAAACTCAAATGCGAATATTAAGGCCATTTGTGATCGTACACCAAATGTAGGGACACTGATGGATTCCTTGTGAAATTCTGCGTCGGATGAGACCAAATTAGAAGTAATAGAGCTAGAATTGATTGATTTAATTGTGACGTAAAGATATACATTTCGAATTTTGACGTTAATCTTATAAAAATAAAAATTTGATCAAATGTTGTCAAGCGTGGTACGAATGGAAAGAACGTAATGAAATGCATGTGAATGCCAAATTTGGTTTCAATCAGGGCGGTAGTTTCAAAGTTATAAAGACAAATGCTTTTCAAAATTTTCTGGGCTACTCGAAAAACTCAAATGCGAATATCTGAATTATTTGTGATCGTAGACCGAATCTGAGAACGCTGCTGGATTCTTCGTGAAATTCTGCGTAGGATGAGACCAAATTTGTACATTGAAAGCGAAAATTCGCCAATTTATCATGATTAGTAAGTCTCGGTTCCAACTTTTGTGGCAGCTCACGGGTAAATGCGTTTTTTATAGTGAAGATAAGGTCGGATTTGGTTAATTTTAGTATGAATCGAAAGAATGAGCCGAAATTTGTACGCTTACCCAATTTGAGCTCAATCGATACTGCAGTTTAAGAATTATACCGACATTACTAAGGAGTGTCGTTTAAGAAAATTTCCGGCTACTCGTGCAATTTATTCGTAGATATTTGTACACCCTGTAGATACAAACGTAATTTGAGGATACCATTAAATTCCTCACGAAATTCTGCATCAAATGAGACCACAGTAGTTATAAAACAGATAGAATTGATTGATTGATTGCGACTTCAAAATGTGCATTTAGAATTTTGACGTAGAGACTAAAGAAATGCGTTTTTTACAATGAAAATTTGATCAAATGTTTTTAAATGTGAAGCAGATCGAAAGAACGTATAAAAATTCATATAAATGTGAAATTTAGTCTCAATCCGGGCCGTAGTTTCAAAATTATCATAACAAATGCTTTTCAAAGTTTTCTGGGCCACTAGAAAATCTCAAATGCGAATGTCTGGGTAATTTGAAAGCGTCGACCAAATCTGAGCCCACTGCTGAATTCCTCGTAAAATTTTACATCGGATGAGACTAAATTGGTACAACTAAAGCAAAAATTGATCGATTTATCGCGATTAGTAAGTCTCGGATGCAACTTTTGAGGTAGCCCACAAGTAAAGATACTTTTAACAGTGAAGAAAAAATCAAATTTGATTAATTTTGGTATCAATCAAAAGAAAAAATCGAAGTTTGTAATTTTGCCTAATTTGAACTCAATCGGTGCTGCAGTTTGAAAATTATACCGACACTTTTAAAGAGTGTTGTTTTAGAAAATTTCTGGGCTACTCGGCAAATTCATTCGTCGATATTTGAACACTCTGTAGAGTCAAAGACATTTTGAGGACACTATTAAATTCCTAACAAAATTCTGCTTCAAATAAGACCAAAATGGTTGTAACAGAACTAGAATTAATTGATTTATTGCTTCCTAAAGATGTGCATTTCGAATTTTAACCTTGATACCAAAAATTGGGTTTTTTACAACGAAAATTTGGTCAAAAGTTGGCAAATGTGATACAAATCGAAAGAACGTATAAAAATTCAAATAAATGCCAAATTTGGTCACAATCGAGATGGTAGTTACGACGTTATAAAGTCAAATGCGTTTCAAAATTTTCTGGGCTACTCGGAAAACTCAAATGCGAATAACTCGACAATCCGTAAGCGCAGCCCAAATGTAAGTACACCACTGGATTCCTTGTGAAGTTTTGCACCAGTCTACAAAATTTGAACTCAATTGGTCGCGTTTGACAGTTATGGCGTCATTGTGAGTTGTCTTTTCCGAAATTTCACGAGCACCTTAGAAAGACCTAAAAATCAGACCAACCCGTTGATGTAGATGAAATCTTAGGACACCAATGAATTCCTCGTGAAATTCTGCATCAAATGAGATCAAATTAGTTGTAATAAAACTAGAATTGATTGATTTATTGCGACTTCAAAATGTGCATTTTGAGTTTTGACGTCGATACTAAATAAGCACGTTTTTAACAATGAAAATTTGGTCAAATGTTTTCAAATGTGGTACAAATTGAAAGAACGTATGAAAATTGATATAAATGCTAAATTTGGTCTCATTCAATACAGTAGTTTCAACAAATGCTTTTCAAAATTTTCTGGGCTACTCGAAAAACTCAAATGCGAATATCTGGACAATCTGTAACCATATATCAAATCTGAGGACACTTCTGGATTCCTCGTGAAATTCTGCGTCAAATGAGGCCAAATTCGTACATCAAACGCAAAAATGTATCTATTTATCGTGACGAATACTTAGTTCCGACTTTCGTTGTAGCCTACAAAAAAGGCATTTTTAACAGTGAAGACCAAGTCGAATTCTATTAATTTTTATATCTATGAAAAAAACGGATTAAAATTTATAAGTTTGCTTAATTTGAACTCAATCGGTGCTGCAGTTTAAAAATTATATTGACATTTCTAAAAAAATTAGTTTTTGAAAAATCGAAAAATTGAAACTTGAATATTAGGGCAACCTGTAGACGTAGCCAAATTTTGAAGACACCAATAAATTCCTCGTAAAATTCTGCGTAAGATGATATCTCATTGGTAATAATAAATTAAAAATTGTTTGATTTTTTGAGGCCACAAGATGTACAGGTGTTGTTTGTTGTCATTAGACTAATTAGACTAAATTGTAAGTCTAACGAGAAAATTAAATTCGCCTTCTAGATGTCCTACACGTGGACCCAATTAACCGGATTGAACTAAATAGATTAAATTAGACTATTAATGCCAATTTGAAGTAAGTCAGACCAAGTCGTGCAAAATTATCCTCCAAAGACTAACTTAGACTTGGAAATTGACCAAATTCGATTTAATCCGACGAAATTAGACTCGATGGACTAAATTATACGCAGAAAGTTGATTGATCTTGGATTTTTATGTATTATT
This sequence comes from Gnatocerus cornutus, assembly GCA_029298725.1. Taxonomy (NCBI): domain Eukaryota; kingdom Metazoa; phylum Arthropoda; class Insecta; order Coleoptera; family Tenebrionidae; genus Gnatocerus; species Gnatocerus cornutus. Next base: position 19,587,456 of record CM055512.1, on the reverse strand, counting down.
TGGGAGTTTTTCATATGACAATGTTGGTACAATTGACAGCTGTCAATATCGACATCTCATTTTCTGTGTAATTTGGTTTAAAAAATGCAAAATTTGGTCAACAGTGTTGTTCCAGTAATTTAATTTCAGCGCATTTAATTAATTCATTGGGCTCTACCTCGTTTTTAGCTCACTGACGCGCGTCTAGTTTATATAGCTCTGTGGAACGCACCCTCGCAGTGTCAAAATCAAGCAACCAACTGTCATTCAAACGTCACTCTGTCTGTCATTCCCGTCACAAAAACAACAAATTGATCAGCATCAAAACGCAATGACATCAAAAATATTCCGTGAAATCTAACAAAAAAATCAATTTCCTTCAATTCTACGCGTTTTCAGGTAAGTAAACTCGCGTGACCTACTTATTGTGTAACACCCACTCAACTAACCTTCTTGTCGTCTTTTTGTGTTAAAAATCGTCGGATTCCTCTTAAATCTCACGTTTTGTGCACAAACTCCCTATTTGTTTTGTTTTTAGGCTGATTAAGACTTCGATCATGGCTGCTTTGAGACATTCTGGACTCAAGTGAAGTGATGGAAGGAATCGAATGCTCGGGGTTCACGTTTTACAATGAATTTGATTCCGCGAACCTCGCCAAAGTTGTGTATGTGCCCCCCAATGAGTCTGTCATTAGTGTGGCGAATAACTCTGCAAAGACGCCTCCAGAAGTCCCTGATTTGGAGTTCAATGTGTGGACGAGACCGGACTGCTGCGGGACGGAGTTCGAGAACGGGAACAGGACGTGGTTTTATTTTGGAGTAAAAGGTAATTTTGAAGGGAATTGGGGCTCAAAAGGACGTTTTTTAAACTGTCAAATTGTGCCTTCCTTTTTGTGGGTTGGTAGCACTGTTTTAACGTAAGTTAAACATTGCCTGGTAGATTGATTCAAATTGAGTTAAAGTAAACTTTGGTTTTTGTAGCTATGTTGGTAGCACTGTTTTTATGACACATGTCAAATATGATGTAGACCTCGGTTTTTGTATGTTGGTGGCAGTGTTTTAACGTAGTTCAACTTGGTTCATTGTTTAAATCCGAGTTGAAATAGGCTTTGGTTTTTGTAGGTATGTTGGTAGTACTGTTTTTATAAGACAAATGTCATTTTATCAGTTTAGTCATTTAGTTGAAATTAGTCAACTTTTTTTACTAAGCGTAGTTCAGTCCCAATTGGCTTATTAGTCTGATTAGTCCATTTAGTGCATTTACTTGACTTCTTTGACATCTAATTAAGTCAATTTGGTCAATTTGGACTATTTTACTCCATAAATTAGTGTAATTTAGTCTAGTTTAGCGAATTTTATATTTTGAATTAAATTCCTGTCTAAATTCGTTCAACTTGATCTTCGCCCATTTGGTTGAAATTAGTCAACTTTTTTCTACACAGCGTAATTAAGTCGTAATTGACTTGACTTAGTAATTAGTTTAATTAAAAGTCCTTTTAGTGCGTTTAATTAATTTTCTTTGACATCTAATGCAGTCAGTCGTTTCTGTTTAACTTAGCCTTGATTATCTTTCGTATTTCAGTTCTAATTAGAATTAACAAGTAATTACTGTAATCTAATTAGTCTCAACTTGGTCTTAATTAACTTCCAGTATAGGATAACTTGGTGTAATTTGATCTTTCATTTAGTCGAAATTAGTCAATTTCTTTAGACAAAGCGTATTTCAGCCTTAATTAGAATGGTCTAGTAATTAGTCTATTTACGTTTAACTAACTACGTCGACATCTAATTTGATCTGTCTGGTCTAATTCAATCTAACTTGGCCTTAATTAACTTTCAATATAGCTTAATTAAGTCTAATTTGATCTTTCAATTAGTCCATTTGGTTAAGCGTATTTCAGTTCTAATTGAAAAGTAATTGGTCTATTTGAAGTAGTCTTATTTAATTTAGCACTTTCAACGAAATTCTTCTACATCTAATTTTACCTGTCGAGTCTAATTCAATCTAACTGAGCTTAATTAATTTCCGATTAGTATAATTTGTATAATTAATTTGATCTTTCAGTTAGTCCGTTTAGATGAAATTAGTATTTTTTTTCTACACAGCGTAATTTAGTCCTAATTGAAATAAGCTTGTAATTAGTCTATCTTAATTAGTCTATTTAACACGTTTAATTAACTTTTTTGACATATAAATTGGTCTCTAGAGTCTAATTCAGCCTAACCGGGTCTTAATTAACTTCCAATTGAATGTAATTTAGTGTAACTTAATCTTTCAGTTGGTCCATTTAGTCGAAATGTTACATTTTTAATTGGAATGACGTAGTAATTAGTTTAATTTAATTGGTTTCAACTTCTTTGACATCTAATCTGTCTAGTCTAAATCAATCTAACTTAGCCTATATTGACTTTCAATATGATATACTTTAGTCTATTTTTTTTTCAATTAGTTCATTTAATCGAAATTAGTCAACTTCTTTCTACAAAGCGTGGTTTAGTCCTAATTGGAATGACCCAGTAACTAGTCTAATTTAAGTAGTCTCATTTCGTCAATTTACCTTTAACAAACTTTTTTGACATATAATTTGGCCTGTCGAGTCTAATTCAGTCTAATTTGGTTTTAATTATTTGCCAATATGGTACAATTTACAATAATTATTATATTAATTAATTTCTAAAATTGTGTAATATAGCCTAATTACATCTTTCAGTTAGTCCATTTAGTCGAAATTGCGTATTTTAATCCTAATTGGATTGACCTAGTTATTAGTCTACTTTAATTTATTTAGCACGTGTAACCAACTTTTTTGACATATATGTAATTTGGTCTGTCGAGTCTAATTCAGTCTAATTTGGTTTTAATTATTTGTCAATATAGGACAATTCATTTGATTTTTCAGTTAGTTTATTTAATCTAATTTAGTCATCTTTTTTCTACCAAAGCCTATCTCAGTCCTAATTGGAATGACTAATACACAATTAGTCTCATTTAGTTGTTTCAACATCTTTTTCGACATTTATATTGTTCCGTAACTTCTAATTAAGTGTAATTTAGCGTAATTAAATATATCTGTTGGTTCATTTTGCCAAATTAGTCATTTTTTTCTACAACGCGTATTTAAGTACTAATTCGAATGACGAGTAATTATTCTAATTTGATCTATTCATCACGTTTAATTATGTTCTTCGTCATCTAAATTGGTCTGTCGAGCCTAATTCAATCTAATTTGGCTTTAATTAAGTGCCAATTGAATATAATTTAGTCTAATATGATCTTTCAGTTCATCCATATAGTCGCAATTAGTCAACTTCTTTCTTCAAAGCGTAATTCAGTTCTTAATAGCATGATAATGTAATTAGTCCGTTTAATTTTTTTTTTTGCATCTAATTTACACTTTCTAATTCAGTCCGATTTGGCCTAGTTTTCTTTCAAAATAATATAATTTATTCCAACTTAGTTAGACTTATTGCAATTAGTCGAAACTAGTCAACATCAAAGACATAATTGAGGCAATTGACTGTAATTTACTTCAATTTGATTAGAATTTGAATAATTTTAGTCGAAAATATTTACTAAGATTTTAATTTAACAAATTTGGCCTATCGAGTCTAATTTGTTTAAACGAATTTTGACACTTTAGAGAGTTACAATTTATACGGACTTGGTCTGATTTATGTTGAAATTATTGTCGTTTTATTTGCAATTGGTATAGTCTAATTTAGGCAACGATTACATTTACGAAGTCTAATTTGGTTTGAATTGGGCTGTTCTAAATAACTTAGACTTATTTCTTTAAACCTGATTTTGTTTTACAGTTTGTAAGTCTTTCGAAACAATTTACTACAACTTCGCATTAGTCTAATTTAGTCTAATTAGTCTAATTTAATTCAACTTGGTTTGACTAAGTGGAATTAGTTTAATTTCATAGTCTACTACTGGAACGTCTAATTTATGCCGACTTAGCTCGTTTAACTGATAAATTTAAACGAAATTAGTCAACTTGTAATTTTATTACTCATCTTACTTATCTATCGATTCTAATTCACACTAATTTAACGTAATTTTACGACATATTCCTAATTTAGTACAACTTTTTACTCGTTGGTAGCACTGTTTTGCGACAGCTGTCAGAAGACACATGTCATTTTTAACGTCAAACTATCACAGAGTGTTATGCAGGGCTGCCAACATACCAAGGTTATAAAAGTAAGGCGACTTTGCTTTCTCTATGTTGGTGACATGACGTCATCAATGTTTGATTTCAAATAGACAGATCAAGCTGCAATTTTCACAGCCTCCTATAACTCCTAAAATCAGTCAATTTGGAATTGCAGTACTACCAACACACTGAATTTAAAAGACCACTTTAGCGTTAGGAATTGGACACAAACAGTGTTGCCAACATATTTCTAAAACCAATGCTTCCTTCTCTCCAAAATCTCCTTTTTACTTTTTAGGTTCGTTTGATATTCTAGGTTATCTGAAGACAGGACTACCAACTGTTAAATTTTAAAGACCATATTTTTTATTCCAGCACACTCGCCATGTCTCTTGGTTCGTCTGAACATCGTCGACCTCAACCGCCAGGGCAAAATGTACAGCCAAGGCATGGCCCCCGTCTTTCGCGTCGTCCCCGGAAAGCCCCAATGGGAGCGCATCCGTGACAAACCCGTCTACAACGTAACTATTCCCCTTTCCACCCCCACGTTCTAACCTCCCTTATTTCAGACAATCGACGACATCTTTACGCTTAGTTTTAAATTTAAGACACCAGAAAATGTTCACAGTGTAACCTACTTTGCGTTCACCTACCCCTTTTCTTACACGGACCTCCAGAAGATGTTGAGCGGCATCGACGTGAAGTTCGACAAGTACATCGCGACGTACGAAGATGATATCTACTACACGAAGGAGGTGGTGTGTCGGTCGCTTGGAGGCCGCGACGTCAATCTCTTGACGATCTCTTCGTACCACGGCATCACCCCCGAGATGGAGGTGCGGCTGAAGAATCTCTTCCCCGACAAGAACACGCGGCGGCCGTTCAAATTCGTCGGGAAGAAGGTGAGCGAACGGGGCGAAATTCCCAGGGTACCACCATCGAATTTCAGGTGATTTTCGTCTCGGCGCGGGTGCACCCAGGGGAAACGCCATCAACGTTCGTCTTCAACGGCCTGTTGAACTTGCTGTTGACTCGCGACGACCCTGTGGCCATCATGCTGCGACGCTTGTACGTGTTTAAGATGGTACCGTTCTTGAACCCGGACGGGGTGGCGATGGGGCACTACCGCACCGACACGCGTGGGGTGAATCTCAACAGGATGTATCTTAACCCGTTGCTGTCTCAGCACTCGCCGGTGTTTGCCGCGCGGGCGCTGATCCGCTACTACCACTTCGGGTTCGAGAAGGAAGAAGTCGACGCGTCCTCCACGGGGGGCGACAGCAACATCAGCATGAAAGTCTCCCACATGAGCTTGGAGGAGAACGACAAGAGCGTGTGGTGCGTGAAATGTAAGACTTTCACGATTAAGTTGGACGACGCCATCGCAGGGTTGTCGAGTGTAGGGGGAGTGTGCAGGAAGTGTCGCGAAGAAGTGAAAATTGAAGAGGGCGATGTCAACTCCAACGAGTCGGGGCTGTTCTTGTACATGGATCTGCACGGCCATGCCTCGAAGAAGGGGATTTTTATGTACGGCAACCACTTCGAGGAGTTGGAGAGGAATGTCGAGTGCATGCTGTTGCCGAAGTTGATGAGCATCAACAACCACAACTTTCATTTCACTGCCTGTAATTTTACCGAACGGAATATGTATCTCAGGTGAGATACATCTTTATTTGTTTATGCGCACTGTGTTTTTTTACACAGCCGGGGATTCATGAACGGTCGATTTCTCGGTTATTTTTGGAGGAAACTTGCGTGTTGCCGCTCATTATACTCAGAATTTTGCGCAGATTCTAAATCAAGTTTCAAAATCCACATGCGACAACAAATAACTGAGTTAGGCTTTTTAGATGTAGACTAATATTGACCAAGTGGTACGACTTGACTGAACTAAATTGGTCTAATTCCACAAAATTAGACTTCCAATATGTAGAAAAAGATTGCCAACGACGTAGTAAATAAACTTAATTAGACTTTTATTAATGATAATGAAGCGACGCTAATTTTAATAAAATTTAGGCGAAGTCGGTTAAAATTAGATTAATTTTACTAAATTAAACCAAGGTGGACTAAATTACCCTAATTTTACTAAATTTAACTAATACTAATGATACGACGCTAATCTTGATGAAAGTTAAATCAATTCGGTTTTTATTAGACTAATTTTACTAATTCAGATGAAATTGGACTAAATTAGACTTAGAGAGGTAGACTACTATTGACTAAGCAGGACTAGCTGAACTAAATTAGACTTTCAAGACGTAGACCGCGACGTATTAAACAGACTTATAAATTAATTAGACTAATACGAATGAGGTGTCTCTAATTTTTATGAAAGTTGGGCTTAAATTAGACTAATGTTACTAATTAAACAACTACTTTTACCAAATCAGACCAACTTGAATTAAATTAGACTTCTTAGATTTTGAGTAATATTGATCAAGTAGGTCTAGCTGGACTAATTTAGCTTAATTTTACTAAATTAGACTTGCTATACGTTGACTAAGATTGCCCACGACACAGTAGCTAGACTAAACTGGACTAGTACGAATGAAGTGACGCTAATTTTGATGAAAGCTGGGTAAAATCGGTTTAAAGTGGGCTAATTGTACTAATTCAGACCAAATTAGACTAAATTACACTTCCTGGACGTGGACGAGTAGGACTAGATGAATCAAATTAACCTAATTTTACTAAATTAGACTGTTCTGAATGAAAGTATGCCAATTCTAAAGTATGTCAGGTTAAGTCTACTAAATTACGCAGAATTGAGACAAATTAAATTAAATTACGCTTCCTATATGTCTATTAACATTGGCCAACTACAAAGTAGACTAGTTCGAACGGAATGAATAAGTCAGGTCAAGTTTTGCCAATCTAGACTAACTTTGATTACGGTGAACTAAATTATACTAATTTTACTGAATTAATCTTCCAATACGTAGACTATGAATGCCCACAACGTAGCAGCTAGACTAAATTAGACTAATACGAATGGAACGACGCTAATTTTAATGAAAGTTGGTTTAAGTTTAAATTAGGCTAATTTAAGTAAAATCACAGTAAGTTAAATTAAATTAAACTAATTATCTCAATTTGGACTAAATTAGACTTCCTAGACGTAGACTAATATTGACTAAGTAAGACTTGCTGGACTAAATTAACCTAATTTTCCTAAATTAAACTTCCGAGACGTAGACTACTATGTAGTAAATAGACTAATAAATTAATTAAACTAATATGAATGGAATGTCTTGATAAAAGTAAAGTAAAGTCGGTTTAAATTTGACTAATTTTACTTATTCAGACCAACTACTTTTACTAAATTAGATGAAATTGAATTAAATTAGATATTGAGTACTATTGACCAAGTAAGACTTGCTGCACTAAATTTGCCTAATTTTACTAATTCTGGCCAAGTTAGACTAAATCAGATTTCCTGGACGTGGACTAATATTGAACAAGTTGGACTAGTGGGACCAAATTTGTTTAATTTTACTAAATTAGTCTAATTTTACTTAATTAGATTTCCTATACGTAGAGTAAGATGTCGTTAATAGACTTACTTAGACTAATACGAATGAAGCAACGCTAATTTTGATTGAATCTGAATCAAATAGGTTTAAATAAGACTAATTTTACTAATTCGGACCAAATTAGACTAAATTAGGCTTCATGACCGTATACTAACATTGAGCAAGTAGGTTTACTAAATTAGACTTTCAATACGTAGACAAAGATTGCTCATGACGTACTAATTAGACTTAATTAGACTTAAACGAATGAAGCGACTCAAATTTTGACGAAAGTTGGGCCAAATCGGTTTAAATTAGACTAATTTTACTAATTCAGAACATGTTGAACTAAATGCGACTTCCTAGACGTAAACTAAGATTACCGACTAAATTAGATTAATACGAATGAAATACTAATTTCGATGACAGTTGAGCGAAGTCCGTTTATGAAAATTTTTGAATTTTTCGTTTTTTGGCCACCACTCGTAAACTATTTGACCTACCGATCTGAAATTTGGCCAGTTGATAGATCTCGAGCCAGTCTTTCGATTGATATAGTCTTAAAGGTCGTTTTTGCCTTAAAAAAGTTTTTTGAAAATCACTCCAAAAAGACTTCTTGAAAACAGTTTTTGGTGAATATCTCGTTTATTTGTAAAGTTAACTTAAGTTATAGGTGCTCATTTAACGAAGAATTTCACGCTGAATCCAAAACTGCCTTAATTTTTTCCCTACGTGAACAAATATCTGAGTTATGGTCGAGTTTTGGGTAGTCCGTTCTTAGTTGTTTTTTCGACCTTTTTCGGTCGATTTCTTGCTTATTTTTGAAGTAAACTTCCTTTATTGGAGGTCATTTTACCCAGAATTTCACGACAGTTCCAAATCCGGGCTTCAAATCCACAAAAAACTGAGTTTATGAATTTATGGTTGTGTAAAGAAACATATTGCGCATTTACAAATTTAAGTATATTTGTAAAAGAACATGAAAACGAAACGAAATTTCTTTTGCTGCTGACTGTACCTTCTTTAGTATTGTTGAATTCCAGGGACCGAAGAGACGGCATGAGCCGCGAAGGCTCCGGCCGCGTCGCCGTCCTCAAACTCACCGGACTGACAAAAAGTTACACCCTCGAATGTAATTACAACACCGGAAGACTGGTCAACGTGCTCCCTCCTACAATCAAAGAAGCCCACAACAAGGTCCATACAATTCTAGTGCCTCCAAAGTACACCCCTCAGATCTTCGAAGAGGTGCTCTACGTCCCCCCATGTTCATCTCTAACTGTGCTGATTTCAGGTCGGTCGGTCTCTCGGCGCCTCAATCTTAGACCTCACCGGTCAGAACCCCTGCACTCGAATCCCCAACTCCGAATTCCACTCAATCTCCGGACTAAAAGACTGGCTGCGTGTTAACTGTGCCAAAGACCTGGAAGCCGGGATTCCCGATAAGGTGAAGCTGAGGAATCTAGCAGGCCTGCAGAACCAGGTAGGCCAACGTGATGTTTTAGACACGTGACGTTGTACAGGGTGGTCGATTTTGTGTTGTCAATATAAAAACTTAACTCTGGTAAGAGTTTTATTGCTGCAGGGTAAAACCGCTCATGGATTAGTCGTGAAGACGAGACCTTCAGTTCCGAAACGTTTAGCTATTCGCTCTAGACCCAGCACAGTTCCTATCGAACGCAAAGAGAACATGGTCGAGCCGAGTTGCTCGTACACGAGCACTGACCGTCCCAAGAGCGCGTTTCGGCTTAATAAGAAACCGAAAGTGAAGAAAGATCTGACGCATAAGTTCAAGCGGAGCATCAGCAGCGAGAAGAAGTTGATTAGAGGTAAGATTAAGAGCGCGAACAAGATTTGTATGATGAAGAGTGAGAGCAAGATCGGGTACAAGAAGGAGGAAGAGAGCAAGGCGGAGGAAGCGAGCTCGAGTAAGCCGTTTCTGGGGCACAGCTTCGCGAAGAATTCGAGCTTTACGAAGTGTAAGTTTAAGAAGCACTCGCTGAGGAGGTTGAAGAACTCGGCGGAGGCCGCGAAGGGCGAGAAGAAGAGGAAGAAACTCAAGTCGAAGTAAATTTTAGTGTTACCGATAACGTGATATTTTTGTGATTGTCAATATTTTGGTTAAAATTTATATAATATACCTACATAACGTACAATAAATGGATCATGGTCGAAAAGGGGGTTGTTAAAGTTGGGGGAATTATTGAAATTTCAAATTTCGCGTTTTGCAGCTAACCTCACTTTTTATCGCGCGGAATTTGAAATTTCTGTCTTGGGGTTGGTACTGTTTACTGTTCACTTTCTAATCTAATCTAAGTTTTTGTTGATGTGGATCTGTGACTTACTCGTTTTCATCAAATTATCTGTTTTATAAGGTGAAAATTAAAAGCAACAACAAGTTGGTGTATTGGAGTCTTTTTTTTAACATCCCCTGTTTAAATTTGGCGCTGGTTTGAGTTTGTGATGGTGGCGCCATCTGTTCGAATGCAACCAATAATACACAATTGGGGCCCATGGAGTGCGGGTCCATTTAAATACCATTGAAAACTGTTTAGATGCAGTATTTAATTATTTTAGACTGTTTTTACTATGGTTGGGTTGAAATCTTTTAATATGTTTTATATACAGGGTCCGGCAACACTTCAAAATTCATAAAACTTTCAAAATTTGCATACGCTCACAGTTAACAAAGCTCTAGAAGCTGACGCAAAAATTTGTTTTTTATCACTGATAGTTTTGGCGTCGCGACGCTTTGAAAATGTAATATTTAGGTAATTGTGAGGGTTTGTGATATCAACCCCTAATTTAATTTTTTTTCAATATAAATATGTTTAAAATATCTCAGTTGTTATTTTAGATTCAATGCAAATTGTCTTCAAAATTTGAGAAAAAAATGCTGTTTTATCAAGTTAGTTTCCAATTTCATTACGTCAAAACTGGGAACTACGTTTACACCCATCTGTCAACATCTTGTGTCACAAATGACATCTATTCTTTGGCTCGCTTTAGATCGTAACAAAAGTCTTACTAGGTGAAATTGTCGCTTTGCCGATGTTAATTAACGATTTCTGGTGTCCATAAAGTGCAACATGCCCGTGTTAATCAAAATTAACCTTTATAAAAGTGAATGAAGTGACTTGTGAAATTTTGGTGTAAACGTAGTTTGCCACTGCATCGTCATAATTTTGAAAACTAACTTGATGAAGCAGCGTTTTTTTCGCAAATTTTAAACACAATTTGTATTTGATTTAAAACAAAAATTCAAATATTTTTGTTACACTTATGTCGAAAAAAATTTGAATTCACGAATATTTCCGCAAAAACTCAAAAATCGCTAAAAATTAGACTTCTTGGACGTCGCGACGCTAACAAACCGTGATAAAAAACAATTTTTTTTGTCAGCTTCTAGAGCTTCGTCAACTGTGAGCGAGTGCAAATTTTCAAAATTTTGTCTTTAAAATTAAAGACGATTTTGGGGGTGGACACAAGTGTTGCCGGACCCTGTATACTCTCACTGAGTAGTAATTGTTTATTTTAGGACATTTTTGGCGTAATTGGTGGTCCAAAAACGCCAATGAATAACGACTTTCCAAATTTGGTATTTTAAAAATCGCACAAAAAAGTTAGAGGCGTTTGTCGCTTGACGATGAAAATTAAAATAAAATTGAAATATTTGCAGATTAGACGAAAAAATAATACAATGCTTTGAACTTCAAATGAATAAGCTTTTATCTTCCTTAATTGTAGAAGGGAGAATTTGGAAATGATAGATTGTCCACGAGTTTTTGTATAAATAAATAAATTGAATAAAACTTTTCCTTGGTGTTGGATTTTTAAGAAAAGTTGCTCAGAATACATTCCTTACAAAATTTCAACTTAAAATTCTTATTTCGATTTTTTTAAATATTAAAATCTTTAAATTCGATCGTTAATTATTGATAATGAAATATTATTTTTTATTATATCGTGATTCATTAAATTTCCATTCTAGGTAGGCCGTGTATTTTGGACGTGCGTTGACTTCTTGTTCGATAACTAGCAAATCTCGCAAATATTAAGTCGAAACTACTGTAATGCAAGCCCGGATTAAGAAAATTTGAGGCCCGGGGCTAAATCGTAAAAGGGGGCCCATCGATGATAAAATTATGCAAAGAAATCCGTACGTACTTGATTTGTATTTTTTCAATTTCTATAGCAAATTTTTACGTGGCAAGGGGCCCCTGGGAAAGTGGGGCCCGGTGCTACAGCACCCTTAGCCCCCCCCTTAGTCCGGACTTGCTGTAATGGTGTTAGTTACGACATCAATTTTTTTTTCAAAGCCAACTGCGAATGGAAATTTAATGAATCACACAATACCTGCATTATAATCCTAAATTAAAACACGCAAAAGCGTGCAAAAGGAGGTCTTTAAAACGCTAAAGCTTTAAAGTTGTCTAGGTAACAAGAAATAGTGAAATGTCAATATGCACACAACAATTAGAATTTGAACTGCACATCCTCGTGCCACATATGGCATAAGTAATTTTTTTCTAATTTTGGAAATGTAAAAAAAGATTTTCCATGAAAATGAGCACATTTCTTTTATTTCCCTTTCAAGTAAAAGCTTTCTCTTATCGAAAAATAAAGAATGTTACTTAGTTGAAAAAATACAATTTGTGTAATTCAAGAAATTCAAATTTTATAGTCAAATTTCTTAGAAATGTTGAAACACTCCAACTTTTTAACAAAAACAAAATTTGATTTTTTAGGCAATTTATATCGTTAATATTGCAGGTTTGTATTGTAGGTGCGCCACACGTTCCATATTATGTTCAAATAGTTTTTGTTTTTTACATTTTTTTTTTCTATATTCGATCAGGTACCGTTTTTAAAAATGAAAAAATTGCCGACAGCTTTAAATACATATTGACGCTCCATTATACAGGGTGGCCCATCTAAGACTTTCGGGCTCAATATCTTTGTTATTTTTGAACGGATTTTTCCAAAATTTAAAATATAATTTCTTGAATAGGTAAGGATGATGTGACATTACCAGCGTCATCCTTGTCTTAAAAATGTTAATTTTACTTGTCTTATTAAATTTTAATTAGTTAAGATTTATGTCATTTTATAAAACATCAATAATTATCCGAGTGTGCCAAAATTCAACCGTCTAGCTAGTCAAGTTGCCAAGAAAAAGAGAAAAAAGACCCTCAACATTTCCAAAAAATGCAAAATCATAGTCGGCTATGAAAAAAATAATTTCCCACGCTCAATTTTGGACATCCCTGCGTTCGGTCTGTCAATAATCGCTGACGTTGACATTTGTAATATTTCTCATTTGAGGTTATGTTTACTTGGATTTTTTGCACCAAAACGTTGCCTGATGCATTGTGATTAGTTTCCAATTTCAAAAGATCGCGATAAATCGTTCTGCATATTCATCATCATGCTCAAAAGTAAACATAACCTCAAATGAGAAATATCACAAATGTTGAGAAACGATGCTCGGTCCAATGCATTGTGATTAGTTACCAAAAGATCGAGATAACATATCGTGAATGTGCAAGTTTAAATCAATCGTACTGATCATAATACTCAAAAATAAACATAACCTCAAATGAATGTCACAAATGTCAAGAACGTCACGGATTAATCAACAAGTCAGGGATGTCCAAAATCTAAACTTGCTGTAGAAGTCGATTGTTTCATAGCCGACTATCAGTTTGTATCATTTGGAAATGTTGAGGTTCTTTTTTGTCTTTTTCTCGGCAACTTGACTTGATAGACGGTTGATTTTTGGCACACGCGTATAATTATTGATGTTTTATAAAACTACATAACTCTTAACTAACTAAAATTTAAAATAAGACAAGTAAAATTTACATTTTTAAGACCAGGATGGCGTTGGTAATGTCACATTCATCCTTACCTATTCAAGAAATTATATTTTAAATTTTGGAAAAATCCGTTCATAAATAACTAAGATATTGAGCCCGAAAGTCTTAAATGGGCCACCCTGTATTTTCAGTGTAGGTAAAATTGGTAAAATACTTGAATCGAGAGTCGAGAAACGTGATTTTGACCTCGTCTTTCGAATGACACATAATTAGAGTAGGATTTTTACTATTTATAGATTCTCATTATTCGATTATTTGAAAAGAAAATATTAATTAGACATTTTCGAAATTGCAAAGACCTGCAAAAGTTGCAAAAAATGTGTATTTTTGAATTTTTTGACGCTCAAAAACTATGACAAAATCAAAAGATGTGTTATCGTTTAAGGCTCTGTCCTACCCCGGCCGAAGTGCATAGGAAATAGCGCAAAACGCCATTACTTTTTACGGCCACAAATTAAGAGTTGGAGTTTTGATTTTTTTTTGTACGTGTTTTGTACATCGAAATGTACCCGGGAAACTCTTTGATTTTCAAAAATTTCTTATAAATTGATTAAAAAAAAATAAAAACTGAAAAAACGCCATGTCGTTTTACGGGCGCAGTTTTAGGAATTTTTGCTTGAACTACGACTCGATAGATGAGGAATTTGATTCTACATCCGGGAAACTCCTTGATATTTTCCCCACATGAATAGTTTGTTTAGAAAAAAATAAAATGTAATGTAAAAAATTTCTCAATTTTCTAAAAGTCGACAACCAACACTTCAATGTTCCCATGATTTACAGCCCCTCACAACAGGGGGTCTCTAATCCTAATCACGGTGCGACGACTACAGCTCGACCGACCGGCGATTGACCATTGGGACCCCAAATTTATACCTATTTCCTACCAAGAATTGAAGACTGCCGCATCTGAATATAATAACATTTTAACCCTCATGCAAGATTTCTAAAAACAAATTTTAATACATTTTGTCGACATTTTAATAATTAGATTAACGATTGCAAGAGATTTTTAATCGTTAATCTAACTAAAAAGTCACTGTACAAAACCTTTTTTTTTTCTCAGTTGAGTGTGGTATTTTGAGTTTAGATTTAGTGCAATCAGACTCATCTTTATTGACAAAAAATTCGCTTTTGACTCTTGAAGCAAACCTCAATTAACAACTTGAATTACAACATTGCATTTAAACAGTCTATTGTATATAGGACAACGGATTAATTGCATTTCATACATTGATTGTTATGCATTTTATTGCAACTTTGACCATTTGGTCCTTTGCCGCAAGCAGGGTGGAATGTTTTCTCAAGTAGCCATAAGATCAAAAAGGTCAGCACCGAGTTGTCTCCCATACATGACCGTCAGGTTAAAACAAAAAAAATAGACGATTGAAAGCTTTTTAGCGCTCCCGTAACTATTTGATTTTTAGATACCAGCATAGCTCTATATTGTTACTTCTGTGTTTTGGCAATTTCCCCAACTTTGTTAAAATAATTACCCAAAACATGATTTTACATTTTCAATGATTTCTGTATACATATCTCAAATTGTGCTACTTTTGCAACTTTTTAAACTTTTCCAAAATGATGAAAACATTCATTGATGTGGACATTTGTTCTCAACTTTTGAAATATTTAGTTATGTCAAGATATGTTATTTTTTAATTTTTCGTGATGCTTATAAAAAGTAAAAACAAATTAGTGTTAAAGTTTAATACACCAGTATTACTTAGAATCCTTCTAGATCGATGGATACCTTTCATAATTTTGAAACTCACGTTAATATAAGTAGCTGATGGCAAAAGTACAACTACACAAATTTTAATAGCTATTTGTGTATTAAAAGCGTAAAAATTTACATTGCCGATTGAAAGAGACAAAAAGTCTAAAGTTGCGCGGCAACCTCTCGAAAACGGCAATTTGAATTTGCCCTCGAAATACACACAATATTTTTTCTACAATCTTGGATCCTTTTTTTATTAAAAACAACTTCTACATCTAATTTTTAGATTTTTAAGACCCAACCGCACACCACCTTCTATGTTGCCATGGAAAAAATACCTATGGCATAAGCGATTTATCGAAAAAAAAATCGTGATTGAGTGTTTTTTCAATTTTATAAAAAAAAATTGTAGCTTTAGAACATATGTATTCTTTAACTACCTGTAATATTTTGTGTTATTCGGAAGTACCCAAATATCCGTTTTAAAATTTGATAGAATTGATTTTATTAAATACCCGCGGATGCGTTGAAACACAAGAAATGACAAGATGAACTAATATCTAAATCTAATTTATTTCAATTTACTATCAATTAAAACACTGCGTGACAAAATTTTAGTAGCCAAAAAACTGTTATGTTCTATAGGTAACCCACCTTTTGAAAAAACATATGCCGTTAACCGCAAGTCACCACCAAATTTTATATTTAATTTTAAAAGTAAAATTTTATGACTTAGTAACTTTTAAACATTTTTGTTTCCAAAATGAATGTGTTTACATTATCAAATAGAATCAATTTCAAATTACTGTAATAAAATCGAATTTTGTAATAAAGAGTAAAAAAATCGTATCAAAGTTAAACAAGTTATGATTTGCATATAATTTTTTGAAATTTTAGTATTTTATATGTATTTTAAATATTGATAACCATTCCATAACATTAAAATCATAAGTAAAAAGAAAAAGAATTTCTTTTCTATGTTTTTTTAACTACTTATGTTAAAAATTGACGTAACAAAAAGAACGTGAAGGTTATTAGGTAAAGATGTCCTTTTGGTATGTACTTTGTTTACATTACATAACACATTCAAAATTAATTTGAATTTGTTGCACAGTGTAATTTTGAAAATAAAATTATGATGGTACACATTTTTTACTTGAAATATAAAGTTTGTTAGATGATGCCTCATCATTTATTATTTCTCTTTATTATTCATTTATTATTTTCGAGGGACATAATAATTCGAAATCGGGAAAACGTTCGAAACAAACTCCAAAGCAAGGCAAATTCATCTGCCTGGTTTATTGCTGAACTGTTGTAGAAAATATGCTAATTTTACAGACGATTTTCACCCTTATGGATGATTGGCATGTGTCAAATTGTTAGTATGTTGGGTTGCATATTTTTCAAAACACGAATTTTAGTTGAGGGGTAGAACAGCCTTAATGTCAGTTTTTTTCGTTTTTGAAAATTTTAATTTTTGAGCAGAAAGCGGTTTCAATGGTACGAACTTATAAAATATTGTGCCAGTTGGTATGACATTTGCACATTTATTTTTCTCGCATGATTTCAGAGTTATTGTTATGTGTTTGGTCTTTCTTTTTGTCATTCATTTACTTATTTTATTAGTCATATTAGTGAAAAAAAAAGAAATTGCTGGTTGACGTATAGGCAGCCCAAAATACAATTTTATGTACCTGAATTTAGCTTGATTGTATTTTTAGCAATCCACTCTGCATTTCGATAAACCAACTTGTTATTGTAATATTATTTGGATTTGATAAAGTGGAAGGCTCTTATGAAATCTGAATACAAATAGTGCCATATGTTATTTAATGATTAAATTGAAATTCCCGCCCACTCTTTGACGTCACATCTGTTCAGTTGGTTACTGAACCTAGCCTAGCAGCACAAAATGCGAATTGTAATTTAGATCGATTGCTAGAAGCATGGGAGCAAGACATATGCTGCGTGTGGTGTTTGCAGTTTCTATTTTGATTAACATAACATGTTCTTTAGAAGTGAAAAAATTTCCTTTACTTATGCCCAATGTGTATCCTGACAGGGTAAGTGACATTTTACTGATTCTCGGTTGTTAGTGGGGTTGCCTACTCGATTAATCACGAAAATATCCATTCCTTTAGCCGAAAATTGCGGGAATATTAAATCTACATTTATACAGTTTTAAAATGTTTAGGAAACTTTGTTGATTTAAGCTATTTTCTCTATTTGTTTCTTCAATTAGATCTTTATTTTTACATCCAATATGGTAAGATTTTCTCAGGCCCTTCGTGTTTTATTAATGTTTACCTTTCTTGCATAATGGTCTTTTGTGGGACATAAACGTACAGTTTAACAAACGCTCTAGTGCGGTTATGGCTTTGACTTAATAACTTTGACATAATAACGCTCACATGGTTCGGTCTCATCTAAAATATTTTTTCCCAGCTGGTCAGTCTTACAGGTCTACATTTTGAGGTGATTTTGTTACTCAACTGACCCAAACTTACTCAAATTGATGATAAATGCCATTATATTAATTGGGGATACAAAAGAAAAAAATACGTTTATTGGAACATTTGGAAATTTGTGGAGTTTATAAGTCTTGACTGTGTTATTAATAGTACCAATTTAGAAAAATTTAAACCAATAAGAAGAATATTTAGAAATTTTTATATGGACAACTGAAAATGTCAATTTTTTCAACACTGTAATTTCGTTATTTCTAGTGCGAGAGCAACTAAATTTATGCATGTCGTTTCTTTTGTTTGTTTTAGTAATATCACTAATTTGCAAAAATTTAGATCAAAAAATCGAATTTTTACAAATTTTCGTTTTAAGACCAATAAAATGACACCATTTTTTTTAATCGTGTAATTTCTTTATTTTTTATGCGATTTTAACGAAATTTGTGGAGATTATCACTCTCGACTGCCTTATTAAGAGCGTCAATTTAGAAAAATTTAGACTAAAAAAGAGAATTTTTGATTTCGAGGAGCGAAGAAAAATTTTTGTTTTTAACCAAAAAAAAATGCGACCAAAAATTTTAAACGACCTGTAAGTTCTTCACTTTTAATGCCACTGTAACCAAATTTGTGAATTTATAAGTCTTAACTGTATTATTAAGAGTTTTAGAAAAATTTAGACCAAAAAAGGAGAATATTTAGAAATTTTTATTTGGACAACACTGAAAATGTCAATTTTTTCAACACTGTAATTAGTGAGACAGGAACGAAATTTATGCATGTTGTTTCTTTTGTTTGTTTTAGTCATATCACTAATTTGCAAAAATTTTGATTAAAAAGTCGAATTTTTAAAAATTTTCGTTTTAAAACCATAAAAATGCCACCAATTTTTTTTAAGATCCTGCAATTTCTTTATTTGTTAAGTGATTTTAACTAAATTTGTGGAGATTATCACTCTCGACTGCCTTATTAAGAGCGTCAATTTGGAAAAATTTAGACCAAAAAAGAGAATTTTTAGAAATTTTGATTTCGAGGAGCGAAGACAAATTTTTGTTTTTAACCAAAAAAAAAAAATGTGACCAAAAATTTTTGACTGACCTGACCTGACCTGACCAAAAATTTTAAACGACCTGTAAGTTCTTCATTTTTAATGCCACTATAACCAAATTTGTGAATTTATAAGTCTTAACTGTATTATTAAGAGTTTTAGAAAAATTTAGACCAAAAAAGAAGAATATTTAGAAATTTTTATTTGGACAACAGTAAAAATGTCAATTTTTTCAACACTGTAATTAGTGAGACAGGAACGAAATTTATGCATGTTGTTTCTTTTGTTTGTTTTAGTCATATCACTAATTTGCAAAAATTTTGATTAAAAAGTCGAATTTTTAAAAAGTTTCGTTTTAAGACCATAAAAATGCCACCAATTTTTTTTAACATCCTGCAATTTCTTTATTTGTTAAGTGATTTTAACTAAATTTGTGGAGATTATCACTCTTGACTGTCTTATTTACAGTGCCGATTTACAAAAATTTAGAGCGAAAAGGAGAATTTGTAGAAATTTTTATTTCAAGTAGCTAAAAAAAAATACAAAAAAAACTTGAACACGGTTTAATTTCCACATTTTTGGTGTCACAAGAACGAAATTTGTGGGCGTTATTTTTATGGTCAAATAGTCCATAAAAGTTGTTGAATTTGGGTTAATTTTAATATATCTTTGTTAGCCATTATTTCTAATAACGTATTATCTTTCTTTGTGTAAAAACATTGTTAATTTTTTTTGAAAGTTTCTATTACTAAGTGGAACTTAGGTCCAGATAATATAATTTTTCTTAGAAGCATAAGGAACCAAGTGTAAAAATATGCCCAAAAATATATTTTTGGATCAAAAATTACGACTATTACGCACGATTTGAAATAAATAGTCATCAATAACTCGCAATGCGCTTTTAAATTGCATATTTGAAAAGAGATTGAGAATATTTATTACGGTTCATTTCAAGCCAGATGAGACCCAACCACTTTATGATTATGATTATGGGGGTTTGCGGTAACGTGGCTATAAACGGTTTAAAAAGTCAAAGCCATAACCGCACTAGACCCATTGATAAACTGTATTAAATTTTCAAGCATATGGAGCCACCACAAGAACACGTTTTTCCCAGGATTTATTGCAGCAGATTTATTTATAGCCTGTAATTATAAGGCCTCTAAAGGAATATTTGATCTTTAGGGACATAACGTTTTACATCAAATATTCACAACAAGACAAGCAAATTTAAAAGAAAAATTAAAAAACTTGCTCGGGGTTTTTTGGAAACTAACATATATCTTGACTAAATTGCAAATATTTCGTATTTATCATGCAATCAAAAACAATATTTTTTATTGATTCTATTGTAATACTGCGATAAAAATATCGCACTCTTAGAATTTGACAAGTTGATGAATCCGCCAGTCCTTGATCCAAATCTAATATTCATTTTCCGTGCTCTTTTATTCACCAAGCCTAGGTCGAAGTAATGTGGGTAATCAAAAATGTTTATTTTTTATAGTTATACAGGGTCCGGCAACACTTGTGTCCACCCCCAAAATCGTCATTAATTTTTAAGATAAAATTTTGAAAATTTGCATTTGCTCATAGTTGACAAAGCTCTAGAAGCTGACGCAAAAATTTGTTTGTTATCACAGTTTGGTTGGCGTCGCGACGCCTAAGAAGTATAATTTTTAGCGATTTTTGAGTTTTTGCAGAAATATTCGCGAATTTAATTTTTTTTCAACATAACTGTGAAACAAATATCTGAGTTTTTATTTTAAATATAATGCAAATTGTGTTCAAAATTTGCGAAAAAAACGTTGTTTCATCAAGTTAGTTTTCAAAATTATGACAGCGCAGCGGCAAACAACGTTTACACCAAAATTTCACAAGTCACTTCATTCACTATTATAAAGGTTAATTTTTATTAACACGGGCATGTTGCACTTTATGGACACCAGAAATCGTTAATTAACATCGATAAAGCGACAATTTCACCAAGTAAGACTTTTGTTACAATCTAAAGCGAGCCAAAAGATAGATGTCATTTGTGACACAAGATGTTGACAGATGGATGTAAACGTAGTTTCCAATTTTGACGTAATAAAATTGGAAACTAACTTGATAAAACAGCATTTTTTTCTCAAATTTTGAACACAATTTGGATTGAATCTAAAATAACAACTGAGATATTTTTAACACATTTATATTGAAAAAAAATTAAATTAGAGGTTGATATAACAAACCCTCACAATTAACTAAAAATTACATTTTTAAGGCGTCGCGACGCCAAAACTATCGGTGATAAAAAACTAATTTTTTCGTCACCTTCTAGAGCTTTGTCAACTGTTGAGCGTAGGCAAATTTTCAAAATTTTATCTTTAAAATTAATGACGATTTTTATAACCCGATTTAAATACGGGTGTACAAGCTACATGCAAGACATTTTAAAGATCAAAGAAGGAAATTTCACTCGGTCATTGCGGTGGCTCTAAGCAATAAACCACGCGCTCGCGGCATATTTTATAAGAAAAAGATACGTGCAATAAAAGATATGAGGCGATAAACATGCATCAGGAAGAATAGAAGTGCTAGTTTAAGTATTTTCTGAATGTCAGGCCATTTCAAAGATTTTAAAAATTTTTTTTTTTACAGGAAGAGTCATATTTCTGCACGCCCGTACGCGTGGTCCCTGATAAAAGCTTCTACATAGGTGAGCCCCACAAGTGTTTGAATTAATTTTCACAGAAAATTTCCAGTCGGATTTGAGCCCACTGCTACGATGGACGTGGTGCACCACATGATTGTTTTTGGATGTTCAAAACCAGGGACCACCGACGCATTTTGGTATTTTCAAAGATTATTATGAATTGTTTTAAAAGTTTTTTGTAGGGATTGTGGTGAAATGGCAAGCTCTGACTCGAATCCAAGGCTGAAAAAAGCAAATCCTTGTGCTGATGGCTCGAATGTAGGTTTCCTCCTTTGTTATACAGGGTGATTTTTTAAAAAACCGCAGGCGTTGTAGAATTTTTATTTATGAATCGATTTCAAAAATTTTAAAAACAAATTAAATGGTTTTTAATTTACTATAAACTGATAATTTTAAAAAATTTCTAAATGTCTTAGTATCTTTTGGGCGATACTCAACTTTCTTATTTTAAACTGGCACCCATATTTTTTTTTCATAATTTGGAACATATTAATTGTTGCTTTTTGACATTACAATAACGATATTGTGTTATTTGACACCACGCACCTAGATTTTATTAACTTTTATTGCTTATTTTTTTCAATTTTGATAATCTTTTAAAAAATATTTTTTCGTAAAAGTAGAACATATTACACATTTCTGAATCAAGAAAATTAATATCTTCCAAATTACGAAAAAAAAATAATATGGGTGCCAATTTAAAATAAGAAAGTTGAGTATCGCCCAAAAGATACTAAGACATTTAGAATTTTTTTAAAATTATCAGTTTATAGTAAATTAAAAACCATTTAATATATTTTTTTAATTTTTGAAATCGGTTCATAAATAAAAATTCTACAACGCCTGCCATTTTAAAAAAATCACCCTGTATTAGAATAATTCAAATAAATTTAGACTAATTTAGTTAAACAGACCCAATTAGGCCTAGTTGACGTGACTAATATTGAACTGGTTAAATTAGTTAAACTTAATTAGATTGCTACGAAACAGAAGAGGTTGCTGGATGGACTAACTCAGAGCAAATCAGACTAAATTCGACTAATTAATTAAGTCGGATCAAATAAAATTTAACGGACTAAATTAAACTTGATAAAATAAATTGAACATGTTATAAATTGACTAAATTTACCAAATTAGTGAGGTAAAGATGGACCAAATTATGCTAAATTTACAAAGAAAAACTATCCTGGACTAAATTAGACTTTTTGGAAATTGAAACTAAATGCGTCAAACCAGTTCAACGTGACTAAATTTTACAAATTTTACTAGTTTGGACAAAATTAGAAAAAATGAACAGAGTCAGGAAGTGTTATAAATTGACTAAATTTTACTAAATTAGCTAAATGAGACGAAGTTGGACTAAATTATATTAAATTGACGAAGTATATTTGACTAAATTTGACTTATTCGGACTAATTGCATCGAGCCTATTCTACGAGACTAAATTGGACTAAATGGACCAAAATTAGGTCAAATTTTACTAATTTAGACTTAAAACTTGGAAAGTCAACACTCAGGTCATATAATAAATTAGAATCAATTGACTAAATTCGTCTTCTTTGATGCAACATGGTCTAGATAAGTTCGAGTTGGACTAAATCAAATTCACTGGACTAAACTACATTCGAAAACTTAAATTAGGCATACAATAATAAGTTTATTATATTTCATTAAATTAATCAGGCCTAATATGGACTAAACTTGACTAATTTAGACTCGCTATACTAAATTAACGTCTCTAAAGTTCATCTAATTCGACTAAATAAAACCAAGTGCGACTAAATAAGACTCGAGTTCTATAAAATTGGACTAATTTCAATAAAATTAACGAAGTCGGGCAAAGTGAGAGACTAAATTAGACTAGACTTACTGAATAAGTTTTTTTGAAAGTAAGCAGCATGATGTAGATAAAGCCAAGCTGGACTAAATTACACTTTATGGACTAAATTAAGAGTCTTTAAGGTTTTAATTTGTTATAAACTACACAAAATAACCAAAATCAGGTTAACTTGGACTTAATTAGACTTGACAGACTAAGTTTGAGTTCTATAATATGTTAACTAATTTCAACGAATTGACAGAGTCACACCAAGTTGGAGTAAATTAGACTAAATGATAAAAGTCAGGTCAAGTCAGGCTAAATTAGACTCAATAAACGTTAATGTAGTAGTTTCACTTAATGAAATCTAAGTCTAATTATACCAAATTAGACTAGAAAGGCTAACTTCGTCTTCTGAAAGTTTCAAACCAATTCTAGTCCAAAATAGGCTTGATAAATCAAATTGGACGTCTTATAAATTGACTAAATTTTACCAAATTAGTTAAATAAGACCAAGTTAGACTAAATTATACTTAATAGACAAAGCAAAGCAATCTTGGGCTAAATTAGACTTCTTGGAAGTTGATCTATTTAGCCAGCTCAACGTATCTAAATTGGGTTAAAGTCAATATAAATTAGACTTCTTAGAATTTTACTAATTTAGACCAATTTCGTATACACGATTTAAGTCAGGTAAATTTTAGTCAAATTAGGGTCTACTTACACCAAAATAAAAAAAAAACAAAAAACTCAAGCAAAATTCGATTTTTTAGAAGTTTGAACAAAATTGGTCTTAACTGTACTAAGTAGACTTGACTAAATTTGATGAAATTACATAATTCAATTAGACTAATTTGGGGTAAACTATATAATTTCTAAATTAGATTTTATAAATTAAATTCAACGATATGAACAAAGTTACGCCAAGTCAAATTAAATTAGACTTTGGGGTCGATTTCAAGTGTGACTTGCGTTACTGCAAATCCCATTTGCAACATAGCAACGCCAATTACATTGCTCAAACTTTGGCAACGGCTGCAAATTTGCGTTAACGCAGTGACTTGAAATCGACCCGTTAGCCCACTAAATTAAACGTTTTAAAAGTTCACTAAATTGCACGAAATTGACTAGATCAGGCCAAGTTGTACAAATTTAAATTAGACTCGACTTCTGTACTTTGACTAATTTCATCTAAATTAACAAAGTCGGGCCAAGTTAGTCTAAATTAGACAATAAATACTAACTTGTTACAGTAAATTAGACGCCTTAAAAGTTCGCTAAATTCGATTAACTCGACAAAATCAATAAGCCAAGTTGGACTAAATTTTACTTACTGAACAATGAAAGGCTATAAGTCAGTCTAAACTAGATTTGATTAACCAAATTAGGAAAAATCGAATCAAATTAAAATCGATAGACTAACTCAGGACAAATTAGAATAAACTCGTTAAGTTACGCTTCTCATTAGACCTGATAAAATTAGCAAACAAACCAAATTAGGCCAAATTAAACTAATTTTGACTAGACAAAATCAGTATTTGGTGCTTTTTGACATTTCAATAACGGCATTCGTTTATTTGACACCATGCACCTAGATTTTATTAACTTTTATTGCTTATTTTTTCAATTTTCATAATTTTTTAAAAAATATTTTTTCGTAAAAGTAGAACATATTACACATTTCTGAATCAAGAAAATTAATATCTTCCAAATTACGAAAAAAAAAATATGGGTGCCAATTTAAAATAAGAAAGTTGAGTATCGCCCAAAAGATACTAAGACATTTAGAAAAATTTTAAAATCATCAGTTTATAGGAAATTTAAAACCATTTAATATATTTTTTTAATTTTTGAAATTGGTTCATAAATAAAGATTCTACAACGCCTGCCGTTTTTTAAAAATCACCGTGTATGTCTATATTTTTAATTTTTCAAGGTGATTTATGCGTGGGCTCTAAATGCTAAGCCATTGGAACTCCCGGAGAATGTAGGGTTTCAGGTGGGAAAAGGGACACAGATTCAGTATTTGGTTCTTCAGATTCATTATTCCAAGAAATTTAAAGGTAAAAACGAAAAAAACGAACGAAAACGAAAGTACAAAAATCAATTCTTTTTTTTAGAGGATGAAAGAGACAACTCCGGCTTGCATTTGATATACACCGAAGTCCCGTTAGTATCACACTATTACTGTCTTATTAGATTCTAAAGGTTTTTTTCAGACAAAGTAAACTCGCTGGAGTTTTGCTTTTGGGTACTGGTGGTACCATTCCTCCACATTCCGTAACCCACATGGAAACTTTATGTCAGATTCGTGAAAAGAAAACTATTTATCCATTTGCTTATAGAACCCACACCCACGAACTAGGTGGGTACGCACCCCTAAATTTCAGTTCTTTATTTTTTTTAATTTAGGGAAAGTTGTGTCCGGGTATAGCGTCCGCAGAGACAAATTCGGAATGGATCACTGGTCACTCCTAGGAAAACGTAATCCTTACACCGCACAAATGTTTTATCCCATTTTCAACAAAAATCCAATTCGATATGGAGACCGACTGGTAATATTTCAACAGTTTTATTTCGTTTTTTTGCACGATAATGTTCTAGGCGGCCCGTTGCACAATGGACAGCACGAATAAAACAGATTACACTATTGTCGGGTAGGTTTATTGAGTTTCGCTCGGTTTTTGTTTTTCTAAAAGACACTTTTTTAGTCCCAAGCACGAGAACGAAATGTGTAATTTCTACATTATGTATTACGTAGAGGAGGGTAGTCCACTTGACATGAAATATTGCATATCTGAAGGACCACCGTACTTTTATTGGCGTAACGAAGAAAACAATTTGAACAACATTCCGGAAGACGAGGCATCCAACTTAATTTAAATCGACCAAAGTGAAACGTAAATATCGAATTATGTATCGCATATTTTTGTAAGGTTTTTATGATTCCAATGTAAAGTATCAAAAATCTCATAGATTTGAGGGCATGGAAATTGCATATCTCAAAATTAGACATATGATGGTTAGGTAATTGTAGTCAATTCCACTTTTGTACTTAATTTATTTTTTATTTCTTTACATTAATTTATGGCCATTTAAAATGCGCCAACGTAACATTCCAAAAATTGCACAAAAATGCACAATTTTTTTTATTGCACCGTAGTTAATTATTTTTTTATAGAGTTGAACTTTTCGTGTGTGGCGGCTCTGTCTTTCCAGTAGTTTACATTTTTTGCCACTGTAAGAAAAGTTTAACTTTTTTAACATACAGGGTGTTAGGTAACGTTACGGCCATAGATTAATGGGTAATTAAGGAAGGCAAACTGTCTTGGAATCCGCGATTAATTTTATTTTTTTCGTTTTAGTTAAAAAGCTACAAGCCTTTAAAGTTGACCAATAGAATGGCGTCAAATAATTTTTCAATTTTACAGAAATCCAAGTAGCTTTTGGACCAAACGAATAATTTGTCACTTTCCCGTCACATTTGAAGTTTTAAATCAGTGGCGTCAATAAAAGGGAAAAAACAACGCAATTTTATTCAAAAAACAGACAATAAAGGAACACTACAATAGATGTTCAAAATGGCCACCATATTGTTGAACACATAATTGTAAACGACGCAACAATGTTTCCTTTATTGTACCCAACACATTTTCGTTTTGACGAACTTGATTTGTGATGTCCACAAAAATGGAACAAGTACGCCACTGATAAAAAATAAGAACTGTCAATTTGACATCAAACAAAAAATTTCCTTCAGTAACTCTGATTCAAATTTTTATAACCTTATGCAAATTGTTCCCTGATTGGTCACATTCAAAGCCTTCCAGCTCTTAAACGGTGCCTCCATCACCCCTTTTTCTATGGCCGTAACGTTACCTAACACCCTGTATATTCAAGTTTAATGCACTGTACTACAATCATGTGACCTAGTAGAAAACTATACATCTTAGAATTTCATAAATATGTATACAGGTGACGTATATAACCAACTAGCAACAGTATCTGTAAGGTAACATGGGACTGACTTCTTGAATTATGTAAATTTTTATATAATAATTACACGAGCATTGTTGATTCCTTCTTTAATTAAAACCAAACCTAGTGTTAAATTGTATGTCTATTTTTATGTTATACTCCTTTATTTTTGATCTGTCAAACTCTAAGGGTGGGTTTCACCAACCGCAGTTAAATAACTTAACTGTCGAATAACGCTATTTTTTAAATAAATGTGACAGCTGTCGTTTCACCACTTCAGTTAACGTTTATTAATCAAATAAAATCACAAATAAACTAACTGGGCAAAGTTGGTTGGTTAAATCAAAGTTAATTCAATTTTTTGTGCAATGGATCCATTTTCTGTTTTGTAAATCTCAACTTGTATATAATAAACACACATATTTTATTTGTTAAGTATTACAAGCTTTGTAAGCATAGATTTACAACACAACTGCAAATATTCCACCTTTTGCACTATCGATGTTCAAAAGCCTTGCTCTGTTACTACTTCCATCCACTCTTTCAAGATCTTCCTCGACCTTTTCTAACCATCGTTTTTTTAGTCTCCCTTTTCATATTTTACCTATCGATCTCCTACATAAGACTTGTTTAGTTGCCCAACGTGTCCCACCCATCTTAATATTTGCGCCTTTATAGGTATATGCGGTTACTCTGGGCTCCTGGTAGAGTGCATACACACCTCTTGGTAAATTCTTCTCTGCCATCTCAATATTTAGATTTCAACATAGCACTTAAACTTCCGCATTTTCAATTTTTCTTTGCAACTCTGGCTTTTATTTCTTTCTCTTCTTTCCCCTCTTTTTCTACTTGCACTAGATGCACGAAGTCTTCAACTTCTTCAAAAATATATTTTCTATCAATTTCGCCGCTTCTCACTCCGCATTCTTCAGCTCATTCTTTATCTGGACTCGCCATCACCATGTATGTTGTTTTTTTCTCATTAATTTCCAGTCCAACTTTAAATACTTCTCCTTATTCTAACTTTCTTACCACCCGCTTTGGCTCTTTTTCCGATTTGACTAACACAGACATTTATAAAGCGATTCGCCAACCCAAATTTTCCTATCAATTGCTTGATTTCCTCAGAAGTTAAGACCACCATTTTGCCAATAATGCAATGTCGTTCGCGAATGCAATGCTCTACCTCATTTCTTGTTTCTACCCGCGTCATTCTTGTTAATCTTACTGATTTCTTCGGTATTGCCAAGTGTAGCATTGCGTGATAAACTTATTCTCTCTTGATACAGACATAACAAGGAGTTTTGGTATATTTTGCTGACTGTTTTCAAAAACGTAAACTTTTGTATAACTGTCAACGATGGCACTTGAATGTACACTCTAGGCTAAAATAACACTCTAGTTAACTATTCGTTAAATAATAAACCAGACGTCAAAATATTTTGGTGAAACAAAATTTTACTTAATTGACAAATAAAATTTATCTATTTAATAACTAACTGAGCATTTAACTGACGTTGGTGAAACCCACCCTATGTTACTAGAGAACAAAATAAGTTACTCATCAGTGCCTTGCACTTTAAATAAACGAAGTATGTGTCCTAACTACTCCTTTCACTGTGTCGTGAACTTCAAGTTGCTGTGACATCTACAAATTATATGTTTATGGCCTATGACTGAAACATACATTCCAGTTTTTAGACTGATTGAAAATAACGGAGACTATTCAGGTTTATTAGTTGCACTGTTGAAAATAGTTTACAGTATGTTGAGACTTCCTAGTTTATTCTCGTTGAATCGGTTGAAATTTTATGAATATCGCTATAATGTATTTAATGAGTGTATTGATGTTCTTTTGTTATGTAGAGTATATTGTTTCTGAAATATTTGTTTGCAAAATTTTAGTTCTCAAGAAAAAAAATGGCTATGATATGAGATATAGTTAGAGAACTAAATTACTATTGATAAGTAAGTAGATTGTTCTGTTCGTTGTATTTTGTCTGGGGAGGTGCAAGCGGCTTTACACTTTTATGAAGTTTTTTTCATAACAGTGTGACAACAGGTGTATTTACACACGTGCCAAAGTGAAGAACTCAAATTTAGAGAAAGTCGTTATTTATTAGGATAACTGAGTTTGTAATTCAATTAACGTGGAAACTCGAAATAGCTATAATGTTATTGTAGGTTTTATATAAAAATATATAAATTCAAGGCTATTACTGCGTGTAATAAAAAAAGTGTTCATTTATGTGTGGTTCATAAAATATTAGCAGAAATTGGGTTTTATATTTATATAACTGGGGGTAAAGTTGACGAGCAAAAACCGCGAATTTTTTATTTGATGTTGAAACATTTTATTGCAAAATTCGTAATCTGACGGCCAAAACTACCTCATAGATAAGAGTGTAGCCCAAAGTCCCTAAATCTATAGGTCTGAGCGAGTTGCCAAGTGTGGGTGGGTGCCGTTACGGGGGGCGAGAGGGAATGTGACGTCATAACGGTTCGTGTCATTTAATTCGACAGGGTTCCTACAGAGAGCAGGGGCGCATTTGTATGATTGGTCCTCTACCCAAAAAAAAATTTTCAGTCTCTTTTTGGCTCTTATGCCTGCTTATTATCATCGTATTTACCTCCTATTTGAAGAAAAACACATCACAAATATCCCAGGATCTTAAGACACTCAGTCCTGGGACACAAATAATTCAATGACAAAAACTTTATTCATTGAAAGATCGGAAGTTGTACTGTCAAAAAGTTTTGTGTTCCTCACCATTTCCTGGCAGAAATTGCCATATGGCAGACCATTTCAAAATGTGCGAAATGTTAAGGTTTTCCTGGTGTTCCCCGCGTGGTTGTGGAAGAAAATGGTGAGGTAAGACCAAACTTTTCTGACAGTGCAGCTTCCGATCTTACATTTGAAAGCATTTGGTTACTGATTAGCCAAGTGATTCTCATTAGAGGCACTTGGGTCAAGCAGCGATTGGGGACACCACTTGTACTCGTCATGAAACCTTAAAAAAGCTTGTTTGGTCGAATTAGTTTATGACTGAATTGAGTGTCAAAAGTGAAAATACATTCACGCAAAAATACACCGGTGTACTGCTTGCTGAGCAATGTATTCAAACTTCGCGCCAAAAGGTGAACCGTTTTGACGTCATCAACATGGGAACGCGATTAGTGGACTCGCTCAGACCTATAGATATAGGGACTTTGAGTGTAGCCAATATTTTACTTGAGAACTGTAATTTTAAACATAGTGTTGCTACTCAGCAGTTCCACACGAACTGAACCTGACACATTAAAAACTAAAACATCTTGCAGAAACATAATTTTGTTAAAAATCGAATATATAAATCTTAAATTAACCAAAACCATGAATGGTTGAATTGTTTGCTTCTTGATACTTTAAATAACCACCTTCTTTTAACTACACTTTCGTTCATCTATTTTAATTAAATTTTTCGCTTAACTTCACTTATTTTTTTTCACTCAAAATATAAATTCCAAGAATTTAAAATTAGTGGACAAATCAGCTTGAACTATTTACTTAACACATCAGATACTGAATACATAAAAAAGTAATTTCATAATTTGTTTTTGAATTAAAACTTTGTTAAGAAAATTTGTCACACCCGTGACAATATTTTAACAAAAGTTGGCAAAACTGGTTGAAATCTGGTGAGTTAAAAATTGATAATTTGTATACAAAGTAACAAATTGATAATGCAGTTTTTGCACTAATTAAAGTTAAAAGATATATTAGAGAAATACTGAAAATAAATGTCACGGGTGTGATAATTGTTACATCGGACACTCCAAATTTGATGATTTAAGGCTTAAACATGTACACACAGTTGGTTTTAACAACTCCTATTATACTGCCGTACTAAGCAAAAATGACTTATCTACATTTTTTTGGAAAATGGAGTTTTTGATAAATACAAACTGTTAAACCCAAGTATTATTATTCCAATAAACAAAAAATTACGAATATTCACTCTATGTAATGAAAAAACTGTTATGAATTATACCTTATCTGCAGTTTTTATAAGTTTGCTAAGCAATTAAGACCTATCTGCATTTTCACTAAGTTCATTGTGCAACAAAAACTTATTTGGTAGAATTCAATTTTATATTTGTCATTTTTATTTCGTTGGACAACGCTGTAATTACTTGTGTACGGATTTGTTGTTTGTTTATTTATTAAGTTAAGCAGAGTTGTTTCAAGGTAAATTAAAATTACTTCAAAAAATGCCATTTCCATTATATCGGTTCGCAGATGCATTTTATGTACAGTCTATTTCACCAACTTATCCCGATGTCTCATAAAAATTTAAGAGTACGGTTCAAGTACCGACATCCCGCTCTGTCTGTATTTGACAGAGTACGCTGTCAAATATTAGTTTATTTTAAAAAATTTAAATTCTCATTATTTTGTTCCAGGTCAGGTTCAGTGAGTCACGGGTACTAATCCCTCAGGTACTCAAGTGAACTTACATGGAGGTAAATTTTTTTATGTTTTCTTAGAGTAAATTTTGTGCAATTCTTTAGTGATTTTTGTGTTCTATTGTTGTCGGTGTTCGCATTCCTAGTTGCACTCTGAGAGCTCGGCATATTTGAGAGCTTCTGTCTCTCTTTACTTCTTAAATTGGAAAAGAACAGAGAGAAACACAATCTTAATGCTATACGTTCTTGGTTTGCTTTAGCTTCAGTTATCGGATAGAAAGAGATAAAACCATAAACGTACTTCATTTCTTGCTCTGAACGCTTTTATGAGAGATCGGGATAAGTTCGTGAAACAGACTGTATGTGAGCGACAATGAGAGCACGGATTGTGGTATTCAGGAAAACATGGAAAGTAAAAAGCTAGAGAAGAAAAATTATTTCACAAAAATAAGAATTTTAAGGAAAAGAAGACGTTGCGACAAATCTTTAAGTGAACGAAACAAAAAGAAGCCAACTGCCATGCGAGCTTAGCACTGTCAAAGACGCATGTAAATGTAAGAAAAACTGCAGAAATAGTGTAGGGAAAGACAGACAATGTGAAATAAATGAAGAGTTTTGGATGTTAAATTATGATAATAATAATAAGAATTGGGCTTTATTTTTCTTCTTTTTTTACTTAGTTAATTGCCAGAAAGTGAAACTTGCAGTAGTACAAATTAAATCAACAGGATTTCAACAAATGCGATAAGAATAAATTTTCTAAAACGTCAGTGATTGACATGCAAATGAATTTTTTTTTCATAAACGAATGTTATCAGTTTATTTAATGTAAATAAGCTAAATCCTCGTTCAATATTTACATAAGTTTGTAACGGTAAAATTCCAAAGAGAGACAAAACACTTAAATATAAAAAAGATTTTAAACAGGCCTAATTTGTCTACAACAACGGTCGATTCAAATTTAGATAATTTAATTTTTTGTTCATAACTTGTTAAAAAAATTATTTCATTTGTTTATATACAATTGTTAAATTATCATTAATGACATAATGACAATAAAGCTAAACTATCGAGAACAATATTAATAATTATTTGATTTGCAGATAAGGTATTTGTACTTAGTAAATGTGGAATATTTTGTTCAAAGAAACGCTTGAAGTGCAAAATTAACTAATCCGAAAGAAATAATTGAATGACAAGTTTAGGGTTCTATTTTAAAGCGCTTTTAAAAAATATACTAGGATTTTGAAGTACAAGATCATAAGGTAAATAGTGGAACCAAATATAAACGCCAATAGTTCGATATCTCAGTTAGGACTTTTATGTAGATAAGTCATTTTTGCTTAGTGCGGCAGTATAATGCTCACATGTTAAAGAAACTCTGGATGGTATGGGAGGCACAAATAAACGTATTGTTCACAGAAAGGTAATCAACAATTCTGTTAAGGATTTCTTCTTGAAAGCAAAAAATCAATTAATAATATAAATATTTTGTATACTGGTGAATTCAAAGTCAAAATATCTGAATCAACTAAGTAAAAATATTCAAGCAATCAATACCAAATATCCAACAATATCTCATATTTTGTCCAAATAAAGAAGTTAGTTTAGGGTGGATGTAGGTATGTCTAGCGGACAAAAGTACACTCGACCGATTTGTGGAACCGAAACTGGGGGCTGTGGGCGCCTTCGCCTGTGTAAAATATAACTTACTTTGTTCAAAATGTTACAAGCATTAATAAAATTAGTCTTTCTGCTACATTATTTTTATTTTTTTAGCAACATTTATTTAACAAGTTTTGCTTTGTCACGCCCGTTACAAATGTATGTCACACCCGTTACAGTTTTCTAAAAAATACAGTGCACAATTGAATTGGTTATTCTAATTGCAAAGAGGCTTAAAATGTGTGCCTATAGTTCATATGTTTGTGTACTAAAGGAGAAGGAATCTGACTTTTGTGATTCGCAGAAATATAGAAAAATGTTATTAAAAACAATAAATTTAATTTGTACGCGTCACACCCGTGACACCACAAATTAATTTGCTGCTTTTTGATCTGCAATTGTAACTTAACAAATTTTATTTAGATAATTTGCAGCACTTTAACCTACCTGATAACAGTGTACTGTAGCGTTTTTCGTGTTCGTTAGATTATTTATTAAACCCAAAAACGACTTTATAACAACTTTTCAACAACTCTTGCACTATTTTCAATTCTCTCCTATTTTTTTTTAATGTCAATCTTCCCTCGCCGCCTCCGTTGTTGTTCTCCCTACTTGATTTCGCTCTACCCGATCCGTTACATTGCCCCCTTCTTAAATACTCTTCGTCCCGAAGTGTTTTTCCGGTCAGCCTGTGAGCAAACTTGCATTTAGATCCTCTCTTGCATCGAGAGGTCTCGAAAAAGTAGCAGGGAACAGTCTTTTCAGGTGGCGATAAAGTTCTAACCACGCCTTCTTCTTCCCCAAAGTATGGTGATAACCGATTGAAATGGATCACTTTCATTTTGCCATTAGGAAGCTTCTTGATAGCATAGATGACGTCATTGATGCGGTTGACAACCCGATATGGCCCTTCCCACGAGGTTTGTAACTTTGGAGACAATCCTCGACGACGACGAGGGTTGTAAAACCAGACCAAATCCTCGGGCTGGTAACCACCACGGTCTGCGTTGACGTCGTATGCTTCCTTCATCCGATCGCTAGCTATCTGGATGTTATGACGCACCCGGTGGTGAATATCGTCCATTTTCCTGCGTAGCCCACTGACGTAGTCTTCACCTGCGATATCTTGTCCAGGCGGACATCCAAACATTAAATCGCAAGGCAGACGTAACTCACGACCCATTAAAATACTTGCAGGCGTTTGTCCGGTGGTCTCATGAACCGAAGAACGATATGCCAACAAAAAGAATGGAAGATGACGATCCCAGTCTCTTTGATGGTCAGAGACAACTTTCGTCAGGTACCGATTCATTGTCCTATTCATTCGCTCCACCATCCCGTCAGATTGCGGATGTAACGGAGTTGTTCTGGTTTTGCGAATTTTTAGAACGCGACACATCTCCTGGAATAACGCGGACTCGAAATTTCTTCCTTGGTCTGAGTGTAGTTCAAGCGGCACTCCAAATCGGCAAACGAGCTCTCTTACTAAAACATCCGCCACAGTTACAGCTTCCTGATTAGGCAAAGCGTATGCTTCGACCCACTTGCTAAAATAATCCATAACCACGGCAATATACTTGTTTCCGTCGTCAGTCTCTGGAAATGGACCAGCAATGTCCACGGCCATTCGCTCAAAAGGACTACCAACATTGTATTGACGCATGGGTGCTTTTCGACGTCTAGGCGGCCCATTACTTGCCGCACAGGTCACACATTTCTTTGTCCATTCCTGCACATCTGCCTTGCAGTTTACCCAATAAAATCGCTCTCGCAGTTTACCGAGCGTCTTGGCTACCCCCAAGTGCCCCCCTGTAGTACCACTATGGACCTCTCCTAGCACTTCGGATATTCGATTCTTCGGAACTATAAATTGCTTTCTGTCTTCCTGTCTCTCCGATGTCCGCAATACCCTTTTCAACAATCCATTGTCGACGACAATGGAGTTCCATTGAGCCCAGTAGGATTTCACGACAGGTGAAAACCGCGCGACCTCCTCCCATGTCGGACGGCGGTCCGTTTTTTTCCATTGAAGCATCAGCCCCAGGTCAGGATCATTTTCTTGATCCCTTTGAAGCTTCTCATTCTCCCAACGGTCGTTCACTACTCTAATTCTGCGAGCAGATTCATCTTTCTCCTCCGCTCGCTGACAATGTTTACAATCCTCTTCGCAAGGTCTTCTTGATAAGACGTCGGCATTTTGATGGATTTTTCCAGCTCGGTGCTCGGTGTCGTAATCAAATTCCTGGAGCCTCTCAATCCATCTGGCCACCTGGCCCTCAGGATTCTTAAATTGCAAAAGCCATTTTAATGCAGCATGGTCTGTTCTCAGCAGAAATCTCCTTCCATACAAGTACTTGTAGAAGTGCTCAACAGCTTTAACGACCGCCAATAACTCTCGTCTAGTGACACAATAGTTCTTTTCAGGTTTCGACAAGGTCTTACTGAAATAACCGATGACCTTTTCTTGTCCGTCTTGTTCTTGAGACAGTACTGCTCCTATTCCCACATTACTTGCGTCGGTGTCCAGTATAAACTTCCCATCAGTCATCGGATAACTGAGCACCGGGGCACTAGTCAAAGCCTCTTTCAGCCTCCCGAAGGCTTCCTCACTTTCTTCGTCCCACTGGTATTTTCGTTCTTCTTCAGTTAGTCGCGTCAGTGGCTTAGCAATGTTAGCGAATCCCGGCACGTAACGGCGGTAATATGTGCACAAACCCAAGAAACTACGAAGCTCATGTTTATTGGTGGGTCTTGGCCATTTCTTCACAGCGCTGATCTTCTGTTCATCGACGGCGACTCCGTAACTCGAAACAATATGTCCCAAGTACTGGACTTCTTTCTTAAACAGATGACACTTTTTGGGACTAAGTTTCAAACCGGAACTTCGTAATCGATGGAAAACTTCTTCTAAGTTTTTCATGTGGTCTTCGAACTGCTTTCCTACCACGATGATATCGTCGAGGTATACCAAGCATGTCTTCCACGATAACCCTTTCAGCACTGTCTCCATTAATCTCTCAAAGGTAGCGGGAGCATTACACAATCCAAATGGCATCACTGTGAATTGCCACAATCCAGAACCGACGGTGAATGCCGTTTTCTCGCGATCTTCAACTGCTAACTCAACTTGCCAATAACCACTTTTTAAATCCAGGGTTGAAAAAATTGCAGATCCAGCCAAAGTGTCTAATGTATCGTCGATTCGAGGTAAAGGGTAGCTGTCTTTCTTTGTAACATTGTTTAACTGGCGGTAGTCTACACAAAATCTAGTTGAGCCGTCCTTCTTCTTCACCAAGACTACTGGAGAAGCCCACGGACTATTCGAAGGTTCAATTACGCCTTCCTGCTCCATTTCTCGAACAATGTTTTCAGCTTCTTCCCTTTTGGCAAATGGTAACCTCCTTGCCGTTTGCCTAATTGGACGCGCATTTCCAATGTCGATCTGGTGTCGAACAATTTTTGTTCTTCCCTTCTTCCCATCTCCAACGTCAAAGATGTCTTGATACGAGCTGACCAATTTTCTCAGCTTTTTCTGCTGGAAAGTACTTAAATCCTGAGAAGATGTTGTAATCAGTGAGTTGAGCTGGACAGGTAGCCTTTCTGATGTTTCCTCCACAAGGCTTAATTGTTGGACAATTGAAGATACAAGAGAACAGTTTCCCAGAAAGGTGCCTTTCTTCAGTGACATAGAGTAATAATTCACATTCATTACCCTCACGGGCACCACCTTGCCTGCACAGAACAAATTTTTCCCAATCGCTAGCCCCCGTCCAACTTCGTTGTCGTGGCACCTGGGTTCAAAAAGTAAAATACTGCCGTCACGTGTTTTTCCTTCCAGACGTGCACTTAAGATCACCTCGCTTCTTTCTGGAACCGAGGTATCTTCTGCTAGGACTACGCGAACCGCTTTTTCTCCAGCCCGGTGAAGTACAACCTCTTCGCCATTTATTTTTAGTGTTCCCTTTTCAAAGTTTAACTTGCAACCTTTTCCATTCAAAATGTCCATGCCTAGTATAACTTCGTCTTCGATGCCGGCTACTAGAACCTTATGTTTAAACGACGTACTTCCAATTGTGATGGTAGCTTCAACTTCTCCATGGATTACAGCTGCTTCCCCGGTGGCAGTACGTAATCTCCAATTGGTGGGCGATACTTTCTTGCCAGTCTTGATAACATCCGATCTTACAATTGTCTTTGTCGCACCTGTATCTAGCAGCAGCACGTGTAACTTTCCGTCAATAAGGCCATCCACGAAAGCGCTGTTCGGTTGGTGTTTAAGCGATGCAATTTGTGCTCTTGGGGCTTGCTGGCGATAGGTCGACGGTTGCCCCCTTTCCTCGACCCGCCTTAGTTTTCCGACACCGACGAAGTCGACGCCTCCTTGAGCTTTTCTTTGCAGTAACTACGTATATGCCCCTCTTTTCCGCAGTTCCAACATCTTATCGGACGTTTTTTTTTCATGACCTCATTCAAGATTTGCTTCACGGCAGCCTCCAGATCTTCTCCCTTACATTCCAACTCTTCGCTCTCAACCATTCGAATCTTTTGATGGCTTCTTGATGTCATCTTCGTTGTTTCAAATTCTAAAGCACGAGCAAGCGCATCCATTAATTTCGCGGGATGAGCCATCAGTAAAGAGTGTCTCGTATCGCTGTCACGAAGGCCGTCTATGAACGCGTCCACCGCTAGCCGTTCCAGCACGTTCTCTGGAGTCGCGGGGTATGCTAGACGCGTCAAACGAGCCACGTCGGCCTCGAATTCTTGTAAACTCTCATTTAGCTTCTGGGACCGGTTCTTTAACTGGCAGTGGTATACACGTTCCAGATGAGCTTGTCCATAGCGCATTTCTAGGTGTTTCACCAGTTGCTGATAATCGTGTTGTTGTTCTGGAGGAAGAGCTTGTAAAACCTCAGTTGGATCACCGCGCAGGGCCACAATCAATGCTGTTGCTTTCTCCGCTGGAGTCCATCCATTCGTTGCTGCCACTGCTTCGAATTGAAGAACGTATGTGGCCCATGAGGACTTTCCATCGAACGGCGGAGGTTTTAGACGCAGTTTTGATGTTTCAAATATAGGCAACGTTGCTTGAACATTCTTCTCTTCTATTTTTTTCCTCTAATGCCAGCAATCGACGTTCTAAGTCTGATAGATCATCCTTCAATTGTTCCGCTTGTTCTTTAAATTCTTTACGCAGTTCTCTAGAATTTACCAGCATGTTTTGCTCCAACTCAGTTGTTCTATCAAGCAGTTTTTTTTCCAAACCCTCAAAACTTTCTAAAATTTCTTTTTTTACGTTTTTCTGTTGTTCTACATTTTCTCGAATGCTCTTGTCCATCATCTGAAGCATCGTAGTCACGTCGCTTGGAATTTGAAATAAAACTACTTCTGGATCTTCTCCTGAATTTCGTATTGCCTCTTGCAGCCGCTGTTGGAGTATGGTCTTTTTACCCTCGGCGTCCAACTCGCGTTCCTCTAGCTCCCGCCGTAGGTCTGCTACCTTCAGATCCTTTAACAAGACTTTCCTCATAGCCATTTTATGTCTCCTAATTCACTACCCTACACCTGACACCAATTGTAGCGTTTTTCGTGTTCGTTAGATTATTTATTAAACCCAAAAACGACTTTATAACAACTTTTCAACAACTCTTGCACTATTTTCAATTCTCTCCTATTTTTTTTTAATGTCAATCTTCCCTCGCCGCCTCCGTTGTTGTTCTCCCTACTTGATTTCGCTCTACCCGATCCGTTACAGTACTTCTGCTTGAAAAAGCTCTTAATCGTAAATAAATTAAAAAAATGTTGTCATTTTGTCACACCCGTGACATATGGAATTGCTGTAACTTTTCGACATCATTTTAAATTTGTTATCTCATTCTGATTACAATGTTGGGGCCTGTAGTTAAAAAAAGATGTGGCTGACTTTTAGGACATTACTACGTGGGCTCAAAACTACAAAAAACTAGAATTTCAGAGATCTTTGTTTTAACGATAGACGCGTAAATTCCAGCTGTATTTAAATATTTCAGAAATGATTTTTTAACAGTATAGTTGTTTTTTTCTCTCCATGATTGGGTGCGGTTCCAACACTGCATAGGCGTCGAATGCAAGGGGTATATAGTGTTAAACAATCATGGTGACGCCTATGCGTTCTGTCAATTTAAAGCTCGAAATATTACAGCTTCAGGAAAACTAATTCTTCTATTGCAACAAGAAGTGTTTAGTCGTGAAACACAAAATATAGTTTTCCTACGACCCCATATGAAAGTGACATTTTCCACACGGTTAAATGACTTCGAAAGTTGATGTTTTCGTACATACATTTCCGAAAATAAAAGTCACTAGTGTGATATGAATATATCCGTACAGACCTGTCAAAATTGACAGTTATTTTGAAATACAAATGTAATTCTTGAATTTTTGTCTTAAATATCTAGACGATTCACTATAAAACAACATGCATAATGGTAAAAATGAATTGGTTAGGTCGTTTCTAACAAGACAATTTTGACAGGTCTGTGCGGAAATATTCATATCACACTAGTGACTTTTACTTTCGTAAATTGATGTACGAAAACATCAACCATCTAACTATGTGGAATACATCACTTTTATTCATATAAAACCTCATGGTCGTAAAAAATGATATTTAGAATAGATAAGAAATGAACTATTGTCAAAACTTATGGTTTCTTCCTGATAATGGAAGGTCGTAGGAAAAATAGTGTACCAACTCGTAGGAAAGTGTCTTTCTTGCACTTGTGTAACATCTGCACTCGGCTGGCGCCTCGTGCATCTACATTTACACTCGTGCGAAATTGCTCACTTTCCGCACTTGTTATGTAAATATCTATTTAACTACATAGTACAAAAAACTCGTTATTTTTGTACTTGGTACTACCGACGAAAAAATGTGTGTAATATTAATGAGAGTTATATCCCCGTACCACCCGCGACACCGCGATAGTGCAACCTCGGCACTTTGTTGGATTATATAGGGTCACGAGAGTAGGAAAGAAAATAGTTTTTTGTTAGACGTAGTTAGAGTAGTTCATCTTTAGTTGTAATACAATAAATAAATAGTTTTTAAAGTTTTAAAGTGTTTTCTAACATCGAAAACTTAACTTGAGTATTGTTCGTATTGGGTACGAAAATAACGATTCTACAATATTTCAGTCGTCCCATTTTGTGTTGTCCAAATTTTGGACAATTCCAAATCCTGTTATTCATTCAATTAGAACAAATCTCCTATTTAATGTAAAAGGCCCAATTGTAATCATTTTTCATACAATAACCACCACTATAAAAATTGTCTATAAAAGTGTAACGATCAATGTAATTAAACTCAGTTCTTATTAGATTTAGTTCTAGAGAGCTCACGCTGTAATTTTTGAATAAAGTTATTTTTTTATAAAGTTTCTTGTGTCGTGAAACTTAATTGGCGCTGCGAACAGGATACCCAAACGGAGTCACCTGTACGAATTCGGTCTCTTTCAAGAGTTTGTTGGGTAGTAAAAGAAAAGAACTGCACCCATCGGGTGCATCCAAACGTCAAATATAGAATCTCCCGTCAACCCTCATTATTTGTAGACGGCACTCTTTTATTAGTAAGTGTGAGAAAGTGTAAGAAAAGTGGTATTTACATAATAGGTAGTTATTTACAATATTGACAATTAACTAATACATAGGTAATACAAACTCAATGACGGCGGATCGAAATAGACAATCTTTGTTTCCTAGAGTCAATTAATTCCAGCAACATGTGATCAAAATAAAACTTAATCAAATTTGGTTACATTTTTTTTCCAAAAAGTTGTGTCTTTATTAATATATTCATATTTCATATCACTTTTTTGTCCAAACCAAACACCCAGAATGCACATTTTTTCGTGTTATTCTTAACTGCCCTTGGATTTGGTAATACCAATTATGATTTGAATTTACAATGTATGTTCCATTTTTTCTAGTTACCAGAAGTCAACCTTTTTATTCTCCACCGCATCTTTAAAGTTTGAATTAAAAGCTTTATACGGGCATTTTATTTCAATAATTCCGTCTTCCTCAAAATGACCGTCAGATGTGGCTCCCAAAAATTTATATTGTTCTCAAAGGAACAAGATTTAGTGGGTTTTTCAGTAAAAGTTGAACCGGCCGGGGGCAAAATGAAAGAAATTGGCATTACCTAGTCAAATGCCGGTCAGCTTCTTAGATAACCCCTAATCCAATATTGCAAACATCAGGTAAATTGCATCCGGTCAGGTTGCTCCACTGAGTCTTACCATTCAAAACAATTTTGTTTCGATCAACATTTTTCATTCATTGATGAACTTTTAAATTCTAGTGAAATAAGAAAAAAATAAACATAAATAATAAAATATATAATAAGAAAAATAATAATAAATTACTATTTTATTAAATTTCATTTTCTAAATTTTACGTCCAACACCGTGAAATAGTCGAGAAATTAATTCGTGTGTCATTGAAAACATGACTATAAATTGAATGAATGTTCATACTACATACTTGTTTCTTTAATTTCATACATCAAGCATTATGAAACTTCTTTGTGCTTGTACTTATTAACACTTTTAATAACGCTCTTCTAATTGTAACCATTTTATTATCCTCTGTGCGAAACAAGCAGGTAAAAATTTTAGAAGAAATCCCTTGATTTACAACTTCCAAAGCTCGTCAAGAAACCGCAAATGAGGGTACGCTTATAAATCAGCTTAGTCGTAAATTATCTGCAAAGTTCAGAGCTTCGATTGAAAAATTTTCAGTTTATCTCTCTCATAACTAGACCAATTTTAATGATATCGATTTAAATTTAGCGGGAAAGTGATTTTGAAAGTATTCTTTACTAATTCTAAGTTTAAAAATTCACAAAAATCGGACATAAACTTCTATTCGTAAAACTACCCCTAAATTATCGAATTTTCAAGTCATTTAACTTTTAAATTAAATGTTTTTTCCAATGTTTGATACTTAGTTTTAGAAGAAAATGTGAATACAAGCAGTTGAGAATAAGAAGTTTCTCAGAATGGGTACATTGGACAGAGCCAGAGAGAGCGCAATACCGGATAGATATAGCAGCCTCCAAGATAATGTAGCGCTGACCTGCTCAGATGATTTGACTTTTAAGGGTTTTTACGACGGTGCGGTTGGGGGCCCATAAATTTAGGTATTTATTTCTACTGGTTTAAGCTGTCAAACATACATTAAATTGTTAGGATCGCTTTTGCTAAATTCAAAATAAAGAGGATTCATATCAGATTAATTTTATTTTTTGTACCAATAAAAAAATATGTAAAAATCAACAACAAATTACGCGATAATTTATTAACTAATTAAATATATACAATTTATTAACTAGCAAATAGACAAATTAATCAAATTCCATTTCACTGGAATCGTCATTTAAACTAATTATTAATTCTTGATGATGATTTTTTCTATAATATCTTCAATCTTTATTACATGCGCAACACTGTTTTTCCAGCTAGAAACGCTGATTTTGTGCACTTCTTGATAAATTAAATCACTCGCTTCTTTGCTAAATTTGGGCGCTGTATTATTTCGCCGGATGTGTGCCTTCAACTCCGACCAAATAATAATTCCGACGTCGAACGTTTTTTTTCCAGTAAATTTTGTAACGGAACAAAATACTTAATATAATACTTATAATAACTTAAAACGTAACCAAAAATCATTACTTAAAAGATTCAAAATAATAAGATGGCGAAATAGTATATTGTATAACAAGTGTTGAAAATGGAAGATTTCACATGAGTTTTGCAGAATTGGGCCACGAGCCGTAGGCGAGTGGCTTAAGCAAACGAGTGTGAAATCGAATTTTCAACACGTGTTGTACACGATATTTTTCCGACGAGCACAAAAATCGCAGAGTTAATATTTATTTTTTTAATTAAAGTTTATCGTTTACGCGCTTCCACTTGCTAATAACGGTGCAAAAACACGTCAAGTTATCTCTGGGCAAGTTAAAACTTAAAATATCATTCGGCAGAGCACCTAGCCGCGGACAAAATAATTATGCCGTTGCGCCGAAAGTTAGATACCGATAATGCCCGATCTGCGTCAACCTGTGTGCAATATAAAAACACACAGCCGTTGGCCAATCAGAGATCTCAAATTTTTCATTGCACACGGGTATGCGCTTCGTTCGTCTTCGCGCTGAAATTGTTTGCAATTTTAAATTTTCACTACGAGAAAACTGTATGAAATGTGGCATATTTTATAGTGGTCGTCGGAAAACGCGTTTTCTTATTAGAAAATCAATAGTATTTATAAAAATAACACTACTCCTAATTGCGAACCCCTAAAGGGCCCCACAAACCTC
The DNA here is from genome assembly GCA_029298725.1 of Gnatocerus cornutus. Lineage (NCBI taxonomy): Eukaryota > Metazoa > Arthropoda > Insecta > Coleoptera > Tenebrionidae > Gnatocerus > Gnatocerus cornutus. Next base: position 19,543,730 of record CM055512.1, on the reverse strand, counting down.
GTTCTTGCACGACGTTTTTGAACGACGGTTTCGACGGTTGGAACGAAACGGTCGGAAAAACCAAGGTCTGTGGGTAAAACTGTTGGTTTAACACGACGGTTTTTGCCCACAGACCTCGGTTTTTCCGACCGTTTCGTTCCAACCGTCGAAACCGTCGTTCAAAAACGTCGTGCAAGAACGAGGTTTGTGGGGCCCTTTAAGCATTGTTTGAGTGACAACCCAGGCCTCAGAGCCGAAATTTATGGCCCCCCAACCGCACCGTTGTAAAAACCCTTAAAAGTCAAGTCATCTGAGCAGGTCAGCGCTACATTATCTTGGAGGCTGCTATACTCACCTCAGACATTTTGGAAGTTCAAACTCAAATCATTCTAGTACTGTAAACTCAGATGACATATACCTAGTAAATTTTATGGCCACATTATGAGAGGACCGGGCAGTACTAATCCTTGCCGTTGAGAACCATAAAAATAGGCGGACGCCGTGATCGATCTGTACTTAAATAGGGTCGTATTTAAAAGAAAATGGAATCGAATATAATAAACAAACATATATTTACATACAGACACTTGACCATTTATAAATTTACATCAAACTATCATCTGATTCGAAACTGTCGTTGTTTAAACTTATAACAAGTTCATTGGGAGAAGTTTATCGAAATGTTGCACGAAATGTTCAACCTTCGGTCTTCCCTCTACCTAGAAATTTGTCGGCTGGAGTTTACAACACCCAGTTTTATTTCTAAGGGTAGTTTGACTTAAGCCATAAAATGTTTACTAGGTGTATGTCATCTGTGCTTACTTATAAGTGGCCGCAAAATATATGAATATATGTATTCGCACACATCTGCCAAAATTGACCTAACCAATTCATTTCTCAATATACACTTACTACCAGTCATTGATTAGAACCTAGTCAGTTATCTTTAGTTACAGTATTTGGCGATAGCACTAACGCTAAAACACAGACGTAAAATTATTCTTTCGCAGTACAATACAATACATAATATTTTCACAAATTTGTGTACAGTCAAAAGTTTTGAATGGATTATGATCTTGAAAGTGGCGGTTAAATGTAAATGAAATAAATAAGAATTGCTAGTCTTAGCGGAAACAAGCGCTATCAGTTTACACGAGGTTTTCACGGGAACGCAGAGAACTGATTTTTAGACATTGTGAGTTATTTTTTTTATTTATTGGTTTTTATCAAATTTTAGCTTAAGGGGATATCAAACAAATTTCAGTATAGGGCAAATTCAATGTATTTTTCCAAACACGATTACTCGAAAACTATTTGAGTAAATTGCTTTTTGTTTTCTGCATATGAATCTGTTCAACGTGCACTATGTTGAATGCTATATATAATTTTTGTAAAATGATTCTTTAATGACTTTTTGATTAATTAAATACGTAAACTTGACTGAAAGCAAAATAATTTTTAGCATTCCACATGCGTAGACTAATTTTACATAATGTCGACTAAACAGATTTTTTTTAAAGTTAATAGTTTTTGAGAAATCGTGTTTCGAAAATTTCATATTCGAAACATGTTATCCTTGTTTAGCAGTAACATCTCTTTTCTCTGTACCAGAGAGGTCTGTCTGGTAGGTAGAAATGTGGGTACTATAAATCAATTTTGTAGGCGAAGGGATAGTTTATAGTAACCTCAGTTGACATATACCTAGTAAACATTTTATGGCTTAAGTCAAACCACCCATAGAAATGAAACTGGGTGTTGTAAACTGCAGCCGACAAATTTCTAGGTAGAGGGTTGACCGATGGTTGAATAGGCCTGCACTCATTTCGTGCTCATTTATGGTCTCCAATCGCAAGGATTACTACTGCCCGGCCCTCTCATAATGTGGCCATAAAATTTACTAGGTATATGTCAACTGGGTTTACTATACAACTAAAGCTTTTTCATAAACACACAAAATCTTAAATCTGCCTGAAACAAGATTTTTCTCTTTTATTCAAACTGAACGTAGCTTTGAGGATAATCATTTCAAAATTTTGAACTTTATATCTGATGAATTAGGATTTTAAATTGTTTTAGAATAGTTTTAGGTGATAAATATTTGTGTTTATCTTTATTTTTTAAGAGGATCTCGAACAAATTTGAATATAAGGCAAATTCAATGTATTTTCCCAAACACGATTACTCGAAAACTATTTGAGTAAATTGCTTTCTGTTTTTTGCATATTAATCTGTTCAACGTGCATTATGTTAAATGCTATATACAATTTTTGTAAAGTGAATATTTAATGACTTTTTGAATAATTAAATACGAAAACTTGGCTGAAAGCGAAATAATTTTTAGCATTCCACATGCGTAAACTTTTCAAAATTCACACATACGTATTTTGAGAACAACCAGACAGTAATATAACGTCTTGTTGTCAAAATTATGACTTTGGGGTGGTGAAAAGACTGAAAAAATTTTTGTAATTTAAAGGTTTTAAAAGATAGATCAATCACTAAAGCAACAGAATATAATTATTATATATAATTTAATTAATTATAATTATGTTCACTATTTTTTGTTATATTCACAAAAATCTTGGACAAAATTCGAAGATTCCAGTGCATCCATTAATTCTTCAATTTTTGCAATTACACAAATCCCACCTTTTCGGGAAAATTTTATTTATGAAGATAAACATTAAATAATAATAATGAGATTAGTATATTAAAGAACGTGTTTTATAATGGCCAACTTGGTGCACGAGGTCCCGGTGTACAAAACGAGCCGTAGGCGAGTTTTGTATGGGACGAGTGCACCAATGCCATTATAAATCAAGTCCTTTATACTATTTTTTCGAATTTGCACCCCTTTTTTAATAATAATATTAAATTTTAGAATTCTAAGAGTTTTCGTGTTACACGATTGGTAATAGTTTTGTAACCACGACTTGCCACTTGATTTTCAAATTTAATTTAAAATTTGACATTTATTGAGTTTCACTGTCACTGAATTTTGACATAACGTAACCTAACCTTACAGCCAGTATTCATATCTATTATATTTAGGTACAATTATTGTTGACCGCAAAGAACAGTTCAATTATATATATTCATACATTTTTATTCACGCAGCAATTTATTAAACACAAATCGTAAAAATCAAATTGACCAAGAACTTGACAGGAGACAGGTGACAGCCAGACTAATTAGTTCTGCCAATTCTTAAAAAACAAAATTTCCTACTTTGAGTTCTTTTATAGATACCTATAAACGACTCCAAATTGAGTAATCTAATGGACCTATTAAAGCGGCAAATTCGAAAAATTGTATTTATTAAGTTTCACGGGTGTAATTTGTAAAATATCGGACTCTACTATCAAAGTATTTAAGATTTACTGGCCATGGGCAATAATAATTTGGCCATCAGTGCAGTCAAAACTATTAGCTATTGTCCTGACCACAAGATGATGGTAATAATAATCTAAACCACTCGGGCTGGGGTTTTAAGAAGTAGTTTTTATTTATGGTTTTATTACCGTAGTAAGCAGACTGACCATGGGTAATAACTCACTAAAACCGTCGTGTTGAACCATAGTAAGCAGACTGACCATGGGTAATAACTCACTAAAACCGTCGTGTTGAACCCACGATTTTACCCACAGACCTCGGTTTTTCCGACCGTTTCGTTCCAACCATCGAAACCGTCGTTCAGAAACGTCGTGCAAGAACGAGGTTTGTGGGGCCCTTTAGAGTGCAATCTACAAATAATGAGGGTTGAAGGGAGATGCTGCATTTAACGTTTGGATGTTTAAAATGTTTCATATAATTTTTCCTTTACGCAGAATTTTGAAGCAGAATTTACCGTTACAGTTTGTTAGATATCCCCTTAAGGTTGGTATGTTCAGAAATACAAGAGATAAAGCACACCTTGTGTAAATTCAGTCCGATAAAAAGTGTCAACCGAATATTTTTTTAAATAAGATAACGGTTGTTGCCATCTTGACGACCATATTTATACTTATCTACAAGTAGATATGACAGTTTTCAGAAATTATTTTTTTATCAGTCCCTTCTCACTGGTGATAAAAAGCTGACTTGATTTTAGTATTGACGTGTGAATGTGCGCAAAATAGCTACCCTTTTAGGGTAGTTCTAGAGTGATTTGAGTTTAAGTTCTTTCCAAAATGTCTGGGGTGAGTTAAGCTCTGTTAACTATTATTCTAATAACTTGAGTTTGTCTCAATAAGCTGATTTGCAAAAGTTTTATCACAATTACGTAACTTAAGCTTTCTTCTACAAATGTTTCTAAGATTTTACTTTGTAAAGCCAAGGAGCGCTATTTGTTTTGCAGAGTAGTTACTTAAATTTTCAACACAGAAGAATACAAAATAAAGGCTACTTTTTAATTTATCAGTGTTCTTGCAACAGCTGATCTTCTGCATATAATTCGTAGAGAAGAGGAAGACGTTCTTCTAGATGATTTCGAAAATTTAGATAACTCCGTCCTGTCTTAAAATTATCTCATACCCAAGAAACAAATTAAAAACTTATGATCCTAATTAGAGCATGCTGAAGAGATAATCCAAATCATCGAGAACATCGAACGTCAGTAGCTGGTAGACAAGTCCTTTGAGGTATACATTGAACATTTTAGAACAAGAAAACTGCAATGAATCGGGAGAAATCACGGGAAATTAGTTTTTAATTTAATTGAAGTACATTTTTATTGTTACAAGCAAACAACATTTAAAGTCTATTGTTTCTAGTGAGTGGTTCACTTTTTCTTTAGATTTTTTTTAAGGTTCTTGAGCAATTGTAAAGATGGAAATAGATTTGCGAAAAATCTCGCGTGAGTTTCTGTTGCTAGTCTAACTGTTGCTACTAAGTGTTGCTTAGCTAGTAGTAGCTAGTCTAACTGTTGCTAGTTTGTTGCTACTAAGTTACAAGCATTTTTGATCAGGCTCAAGTTGTCGCAATTCTTTTAAATAAGGGGTCTGTGAAAAATTGCTAAAGCCAGAACTCTCCACTCGCGAGAGAAACTTGCAGAATTTATTGCAAACAGTGTAAACACATAAGCAAGAACTCGCGCGAGAAGTCTTAAGTCTATTCCAGGCTTAATGGTCGTTCTACAAAAAAGAAGCTTTACAGAACCCCGAAGAATTATCTGCACACATCTTCATTCTTTGGTGCTTCTTCTTTAATTACTTTTATCACAAAACTTACCAATACTGACTGCCAAAAAGATGAATTTTCGTGGCTCACCAGAACGTGTTTCTCAAGATACAAAACGTAATAGTCTGTCATAGTGACAATAATTTGCAGCATTGCTAGTGTTCCTTTTGTCTTGATTGCAGTTTTATAAATCTCGGTTTAGGGGAACTTCGATTTTCTTGGTGACGTCGCAAACGACTTGAAATTGACCCCTCAATTTATTAAAACTACAGTTAAACGCTAATTGGTGAAATCGGCCCTGACGTGCCTATATGATGAAAAGTTGACACGATTTTAGTATTGACGTGGAATCTGCGCAAATTGACTGCCCTTTTAGAGTAGTACTAGTTTAATTTGAGTTTATGCTCTTTCCAAATGCCTAAGGTGAGTTGAGCTGAGTTAACTTTTTGATTTTTGTCCATTCTGCATTCTGAGCATTTTTAAAAGCAACGGTGCTAAAAATGCTGTCTAGACTATTTAACATGACGTTTTCTAATAATAATAATCACCTTAGCTTGTTACAAGGGCCTACTTGTGCAAACTTTACCACAGTTATGTAACTAACTTTGATCATTTTTATGCGCTAAGAGTATTGGTATTGTGAAATGAGCGTTTTTTCCAATAAACAAACATTTCAACAGATAATGAATTGCTTATAGGGTCGATAACATGATAAGTGGTAAAATAACCTGTATTTGTTACATTTAAGTAGGTACGGCGTATAACTTTAACGGAACATTTTTCAAAGAGAAGAAATTAAAATTAAATAGACTTGCTTTCATAATAATATGATATGGCGATACACACATATGGCTTATCAATCTAAAGAAGTTGTAAACAAAATTCAAAATGTTTCACAATTTTCTGATAATACTAAAGTATAGGTACAAGCATATGTATAACCAATTCTGGCAACTGAACAAAAATGACCAAGTTTCCTTTAAACTAGCAATAACTCAATAACAAAATTCTCATGTTTATCAGATAATAGTTACTTCATGACTGACTGTCGTGAGTTTCTTTACTGTCACATCTGACATGCGTCTTTCCTACATGCTGGTTTGCCACTTTTCTGATACTAGGAAAATCGTGTTTTCCTCATTATCCTTTTTAACCAAGTAAATAAAAGTTTAAAGACAAGAACGTAAAAGCAATTATTGCCAAATGCCTAAATAGTCCGGTCAAATTAGACGAAAAAGTTAGGGTGGAGTTACATAAATTCCCAACAAGCTGAATATTGGTACAATTGTTTAAAATACAATTATAAACAAACCCTGAAAGTTCCCCATCATTCCCGTGTATGGAAATTTTTTTATTCAAGGTCAAAAAATGAGTTTTTCGCGATTTTCAGCAAAACGGTAAGTTTTATCGTAAAAAATACTTCAAACTAAAATTGTAGATCATAAAATTATCTATAAAAAATATATTAACACTTTTTTTCCTACAAGCCACCGATGCTGATGCGCGTAAACAATTAGAATTTCAGAATTTCAACACTTTTCAAAATTATTAAGTCTATGGGTTACAAACACAAGGAAGTCAACGCCGCAAAATTTTATGTGAACAGAATGTCGTTACAGCTGAAAGTTAGGGGCTATTCTGTATCGAGTCTGTTAAATTTAAAGGTGTGTTAAAATTTTAAAGTGCCCTTAAAGTGAAATTCCTATTCTGTATCACCAATGTCCGTTAAAATTTTAACATAAGTACGTTAAAAAGCTACTTATTTTAAAGGCAAACCGAGGGCATCCCTTAAATTTAACAGGGTGCTTTTAGTTTTATTTTGATAGTTTGTTTTGTGGTTATTTAATAAATATTACAAAATAAATTAAAATAATAATATTATGTGGTAATTAATACAAAATGCATTTTCACATTAGATTTTTGTTTAAGAGCTTTACTCGACTTTAGCGATTTGGTCATGTTCTAAAAATTAGAGAAATGCATTTAGACACTCATTAAAATATTTTCATAGAGATATTAAGAAATTAATGTTCGCAAATAATTTACCTACTTGTAATAAATTAAACTAAATTAAAAAACTGCACGTTTTGGTAATAAATAAATTTGCATTTTATATCTTTGACCCAAACTTTTAGTTTGCAAGTAAGTGTTTTCTACATTCCTAAATATTGATGTTAGGCCAAAATGCCAAAAAACGCGTTTCACATTGCCAGTTTCGTTTATACATTGTTCAACTATTTTTTTAATATTATTTGCGATTTGCCATTTTCATTAATTTCGTTTCTCTCGATGACAGTAGTGAAAATCACAAAATGCGCACGGGTATATAAACCTACCACCAGGGCTCGTTCACAATCAAATTAACAGATGTGCGTTAAAATGGAGAATATTTGTATTTACTACGTTTATTTCATGATACTTAAAAATAGCTATTTAAAAACCCCACACTGTTAATTCTGACTATTTTAACGTACTCTTTTTTAACAGACCTGATACAGAATAGCCCTTATCCTTATCATGTTACATATCATTGTTTATTATCCTCAAAGAAAATTTATTGGATCAATTCTTGGTGTTGACAAATTATCAAAATTGAAGTTTTAAATATCGCTCTGATGATGACAGCATTGCTATCGAAACGCGCGTCAGCATTTTTTGACAAAATTTGGTGTTTGGGAATAAATTGTAATTTTGATAATTGTTTATTATGAAAAAAAAAACGGTAATTTCACAATACCAATACTTTCAGCGCATAACTGTGGTAAAGTTTGCACAAGTATGCCCTTGTAACAAGCTAAAGTAATTATTATTATTAGAAAATGTCGTGCTAAATAATCCCGACAGCATTTAGCACCGTTGCTTTTAAAAATGCTCAGAATGCAGAATGGACAAAAATCGAAAAGTTAACTCAGCTCAACTCACCTCAGACATTAGGAAAGAACATAAACTCAAATTAAACAAGTATTATTCTAAAAGGGTAGCCAATTTGTGCAGATTCCAAGTCAATACTAAAATCGTGTCAACTTTTCATCATATATAGGTACGTCAGGGCCGATTTCACCAACTAGCGTTGAACTGTAGTTTTAATAAACTCAATTTAGTTTAACTGGTGATTTTAAATTCAGTTTTGTTTGTTGCGATTTCACAAAGAAAATCGAAGTTCCCCTAAATCGAGATTTATAAAACTGCGATCAACACAAAAGGAACACTGGCAATGCTGCAAATTATTGTCACTATGATAGAATATTATAATTTTTTTACGTCTTGTATCTTGAGAAACACATTCTGGTGATCAAACGCAAGGAGAATTCATCTTTTTAGCAGTCAGTATTGGTAGATATTGTGATCAAAGTTATTAAAGAAGAAGCACCAAAGAATGAAGATGTGTGCAGATAATTCTTCGACATCGATGTGTTTACACTGTTTGTAATAATTTCTGCAATTTCTCTCGCGAGTGGAGAGTTTTTACTTTTGCAGTTTTTTACAGACCCCTTATTTGAAAGAGTTGCGAGAACTTGAGCCTGATCAAAAATGCTTGTAACTTCCGCGTGTTCCAGAGAGTCAACTTGCACCGGTTGTTAGATTAGGAACTGTCCAACAGAAACTCACGCGAAATTTTTCGCAAATCTATTTCCATCTTTAGAATTGTTCAAGAACCTTTAAAAAAAATTAAGAAAAAGTGAACCACTCACTAGAAACAATAGATTTTGGGGTCAATTTCAAGTTATTTAGCGACGTCGCTAAAGGTGTTTGCGACGTAGCAACGTCAATCACATCACACCTACCTTAGTAACGTCGCTAAATAGCGACGTCGCAAACGACTTGAAATTGACCCCTTTAAATGTTGTTTGCGTAACAATAAAAATGCACTTCAATTAAATTAAAAACTAATTTCCCTTGATTTCTCCCGATTCATTGCAGTTTTCCTGATCTAAAATGTTCAATGTACCTCAAAGTACTTGTCTGTCAGCTACTAACGTTCGATGTTGTCGATGATTTGGATTATCTCATCAGCATGGTTCAATAGGATATATTAGGGGCTATTCTGTATCGAGTCTGTTAAATTTAAAGGGTACGTTAAAATAGTCAGATTTAATAGTGCGGGGTTTAAATAGTGTAGCGTTTTTCGAGTTCGATATATTATTTATTACAACCAAAACAACTTTACAACAACTTTTTGCACTATTTCAATTCTCTTCTATTTACTAATGTCAGTCTGCCCCTCGCCGCCTCCGTTTCTCCTCTGCCTACTTGATTTCGCTCTATGCTGATCCGTTACAACAGCTATTCTGTATCATGAAATGAACGTAGTACGTTAAAATGGAGAATTTTAACCCTACGTCTGTGTTTGCACTTCGTCCGCGTTCTTGGGTTGAAGTGGCGTGCTACGTTCTTTGGGTTTCGTATGATTTATACAGGTGTCCCAGAACTCGCGCAGGACCCATTAACAGCGGATGCCGATGTTAATTTTGAAACGGACTGCACAAGAAAAAGGGTAAAATAATGTGTAGTATTCAAATAAAAAGGGATTTATCCGAATTGTTGAGAAAAAATATCCATAACTTGTTTGATCAACTTTGGTGTGTTCTGTCACAATGACATTTAACCTAAAAGCAACTAAACTAAACTAAACCAAAAGAAAGGAATCGAAATTAAATTAAACTAACTGAACTAACTAAATTTTATAACAAGTGTTCGAAGTGACCACCACCAACTTCAATACAAAGCCTTGCTCTTCTTAATAAATTGTTCCTGGCATTTGTCAACATTTGTGGTGTTACTTCAGCCATCGCCTGTTGAATTCTGTGTCGCAAAATATCCACATTTTCCACTGGCACACGGTAAACACAGTTTTTAACGTGACCCCACAAAAAAAAATCTAAAGGCGTGAGGTCCGGGGATCTGGCGGGCCAAGATATTGGACCTCCGCGCCCTATCCAGCGATTAGGATATTGTTCATTTAAAAATTCCCTAACATTAAGAGCAAAATGGATTGGTGCTCCATCTTGCTGATACCAGTGATTTGCTAACGTATCTAACGGCACATTATCTAACAAGTCTGGTAAATTTTCTTGTAAAAAATTACAATAAATATTTGCATTCAAACGAGGCGGAAATTCGAAAGGTCCAATCTGTAATTTTTTTTTGTTAGCAACAGACAATTCAATTTAATTATTTACCAAAGAGTCACCAAGAATTCCAACCCAAAGATTTATATTAAATCGGTGCTGGTAATTATTTACAAAGACGGCATGCGGATTTTCGTTACTCCAAATATGAAAGTTGTGACAATTAAATGTTCCTTGTCGACAAAATAGTGATTCATCCGTAAATAAAATTTTGGAAACAAAATTTGGATGCAGTTCATGTTGTTCCAATAACCAGGTGCAAAAAGTCACTCGTGGTGCATAATCTTCTGGTAGGAAGATTTCGCACGAGTGTAAAAGTAGATGCACGAGGCGCCAGCCGAGTGCAGATATTACACGAGTGCAAGAAAGACACTTTCCGACGAGTTATGTACACTATTTTTCCTACGACCTTATCATCAGGAAGAAACCATAAGTTTCGACTATAGTTCTTTTTTTATCTATTCTAAATTCATTTCCGAAAGTAAAAGTCACTAGTGTGATATGAATATATCCGCACAGACCTGTCAAAATTGTCTTGTCAGAAACGACCTAACCAATTCATTTTTACCATTATGCATTTTGTTTTACAGTGAATCGTCTAGATATTTAAAACAAAAATTCAAGAATTACATTTGTTTTTCAAAATAACTGTCAATTTTGACAGGTCCGTGCGGATATATTCATATCACACTAGTGACTTTAACTTTCGTTAATTCGCAAATTTTTCGCAAATTCTTATACAAGTAGCTATACAGAATCTGTGGTTAACGGGTCCTGCGCGAGTTCTGGGACAGCCTGTATATATGTATTAGTTTACGTTTTTTGTTTAATAAAAGTTCTTAGTTACACATATGTTTCATACACCCTCACTACTATAAACAATTCGTAAATGTGAACAAGGCTTGTCTTAATTAGTTCACCCTATCGCAAGTTTACTGTATTTGGGTGTGACCATTATACTGGTGCCGGACACTGTTCAATATGATCATTTTTATTACAGGATCAAACCAAGACCAAACTGCCTATTCAAGACAAAACGGTAAGAAAACTTTTCATTATAATATGTATGTTAGGTACATAGTTGCTTAAATTTTGTAAAAGATTGTCTTAAATTGTGTAATTTGTCCATGCACTATTTCGAACGGGAATTTTCCTTTTTATACACATAGAATGAAGATGAAGCTGATAACGGCAATTAATTTTCATGTCAGTTTTTTTTTCAATATCTGTACAGATCTGATTCAAACCTGATCGTTGCCCAGAACTCCCAGTAGTGCATGGAAAATCGTTCATTAATAGGTGTCATGAATGAAGGATTTTTGACCGAAAATCTGAACATTAATGCCTCTTATTAACGGACAGTCGATGGAAAAGACTCACAGCTCTTTTTTTTTATTCAAGTGCAAATAAAGTTTATCCTTTCAGAATTTTACGAAACGAGCTGGCACGACAAATGCTGGATTTCAATATGAACAGTATATTATGATTCATCTTATTTTGAAGATGATTAAAGATCCTTCAATACGCGATTTTCACGTTGCTTCTAATGATCCTGAATTTGGAATCTTTGACGATGTTGTAGTTAGTTTAGACGAAGGCGGAGAAAACGAGCAAGGTTTCGCGCTTCAACTTAAACATACAAATGCCAAGGATATCCTCACTCTAAAGGCTCTAATTGGAGACAAAGGAGATTTCATTATTAAGAAATATTACCAATCTTTCCAAGAACTTCAACACTATGCATCGAATTACAAATTTGTTCTAATGACAAATCGCAATTTTAACAATCTTAATAATGACCCTATCGAGCTCAACGTTGATGGAGAAATTTTGAAAGTCAGACTCGTTCAATCAAAAAAAGCAAAATTGCTTGAAAATGACAAAATGGTTTGCTATGAAATTCATCTTGAGAAAGATGAAAATTCGCTATTTAGTTCTGAGATTTCTGGTAAATATGAAACGTTTTTTCAACACTTTCTTTTTTGCACCAATCAATTCAACGTTAATGGAATCAAAAATCAAGTTCTTGAACGGCTTAAGAAGTTATTTCCAAACAACCTGCCTGACTTGGATGTCGCCTTGAAAAGCATTATTGAGTTTATCAATAAATGGGACAATGAGCAAAAATTAAAACTGAAACTGAACAAACGACTAATGGAAGGAGTAATAACGCTTTGTTTACTTGAGCAGTTTATTTGTCCCATAATTTCCGGTCCCAAAAACGAAAACAGAACGTTATTGCGAAATGTAATGTCCGAGTTTCCTCTAATAATTTTTCAAGAAGAATCACTTGACGTCGTTCAACAACTTTGGGGAAACGTTGACGAATTTGAAGACGAACAAACAACTAAAGAAACAATACGGACGTATTATATTAAATGTGATTATGTTGACAATAAAAAAACATTTTCTGACGTCGAGCGTGCTAAACTGCTGTGGTTAACAAACAAGTGTCCTTTGCTACTGAATGAAAATCCTTACATTGAGGAGGTTGTCAAAATGTGTCCACAGAAAAAATTTGTACTGATAGGAAACGCACAAAGTGTTCAAACAACAACTTTCAAAGTTTTTCAAAAACTGTCAGACCTCACTAATTCAGATGATTCAACTAAGCTGAAAGACAGTTTTAAATGCATCTTATCCGGAAAAGAAGTAAATTTGAATCAACTCGTTGAGTTTTACAAAGAATTTGAAAAAGTAATAACAACAGATATTTTGCTCAAAATGCTGGATCAGCCATACGAGTTAAGACAGAAACAAGAAAAACTTCCACTTTCTTACATTCCAAGATCAGTTTTTAGAAATTATGTTAATTTCAGTTTTCTTGAAACGGTTGATGTAAACACGTTAATTTTGATAGACGCTGTTCAAGACAATGAAAAGATTAGGTTGTACACTAGTCGGTTCAACGTACATTTGTTTACACTAGATTTTACTAGTAAAAAAGAACAAAAACCAACACTATACATTAGCGAAACAAAAATATCTCCAAAGGAATTCCAGAAAATATCTATAAAAAATCACGAAATAAGAAATTTTCATCATTTCCGAATGACTGAGGAACAATTAGAATGGGTCGGAACCAAGGGAAATGTTTCGGAACTGGATGATCACTGCTGCAAGAGTGGAATATTGGAAGAAAAGTTACTGTACGCGACTCCGAACAAAATAAACATCATAACAGGCGATCCTGGAATGGGGAAATCAGTTTTTTTGCAAAGCTTAAAGAACAACATCATCTCCACTAGTCTTGTCGTAATTATGACACCCAAAGATATGTCACTTTATTGTTCAACTCATTACAAAGAAGATGATTGGAAAAACAGATTGGAAAATTTCGTGGCAAAAAAAGTAGAAATCACGGACGACGTTTTTGATAAATACTTGTTCAAATTGAGTTTGGAACTTAATGACGTAGTATACTTATGGGATGGTCTTGATGTACTTTCCGAAAAAAATTTGAAAATCATAACAAGAATAATCAATCAACAGTCGCTTACCGAAAATGTATCATCTCAATGGATTACTTGTCGCAATTATTTTCGAAAATCACTTCAAAATGATTTCTGCGCTTTATCCACAAGTTTCGTTCAGTTGAATAAAGAAGAACAACGCCACTATATCAAGGACCGGCTGGGACCTAACCAGAATTACATATTTGGGATTATCGATAAAATAAAAAAAAATATGTTTAACAAAGATGAAGATGACATATTTCGAATTCCGATATATTTGTACATATTAACAGAACTTTTCCTAAACAAAAAGAACGGTGATCAAACGGAACAATTGAAAGATCTAAACAACATCGCGATATTGTATGATCACTTTGTACAAGAGAAGTTTGAAGAAACCATCAACACCAGAATGCCAAACTATCGAACAGCTGCATTAAAACTATTATTTGGTGAGCAATATTGTAATCAGTTTAAAATGAATTGCAACGAGTTTTTAGAAAATATCAAGTTGAACGGTGACAAGTTTGGTTTCATAACAAACGTCACTGAAGACAACAATCCACATTTTGCACATTATTCGTTTGCGGAGTATTTTGTCGCTTCATATTTTGCAGAGAATCAAGCACAAATCCCAGATTTAATTTTTAAATCGGAATACACAAATGTTCGGTTTTTACTTGATATGTTATTGGCTAAGGGTTCTCCGGCTTTTCTGGCAGTTGTAGCTCAAAACTTTAACGCCCTTCAGCAATACCAGGATGAACTTGATGTCAAAGATGCTAAAAATCGCCATCTTTTGCAAGTGGCGTGTTCCTGGGGACAAAGATGTCCAAAAGTGCAGGTTAATAAAATGAACGAATTGTATGTGGTAGACGATCGCTCTTCCTTTAAACCACAGACTGAAGAATATCAACAGATGCTTACCCTTCTTTTAAAGCAATGTAGAACGAATAATACAGAATTCCAAAAAGACTGTCTTTTGTTTGCTCTGAAATCAGAATGTCTTTCCGCAGTTGTTACTTTGGACTGGGAGTGGAAACTGAATTACTTCAAGAACGAAAACGAAAATTTAATTCTCACAGTTTTGTACTATTGCGTTAAATACGGGTGGAAAGATACAATTGAAAAGATCAGAAGCTATAAAAACCAAATAAAAATTCAAGGAAACAGCTGGCTTTACTTTGCTTGCCAAACTAATAACTTTCAGTTGGCAGAATTGTTACTCTACTTTGGTTCTGACGCGAATTTGAGAGATACAAATGGTGCGAGTCTAGCATACTTAGCTGCAATGAACGGCCACGAGGATCTTCTTCAAGTGTTACTGCAATACGAACCAGAAATTACTGATAGTAATGGTGACTCTTTATTACATATATCAGTAAACAATGACCATCTTACGGCAGTAAACTGTTTGGCGAAATTGGGAGTCGGGATAAACTCTGTCGATAAACACAAATGGACACCGCTGCATTGGGCTGCTCGGTTTGGTAATCCAGAAATTGTCAAACTTTTGATTAACGGAGGTTGCGACATCAACGCCTGCGATGAAGACAATTCAACACCTCTTCACTTCTCCACCCAACACGGTTACGATGAAGTATCTGAGCTTTTATTATCGGCTGGAGCCAACAATGATATGTTCAACAAATTTGGTTGGAATCCAGTTAATTCGACCTATTGTAAAAACCGACATCAGTCTACTGTTATTCAAAATGGCGGAGTTGACGCCAATGAGAATAGTCAACCATTGCTGGAGATCGCACGTGATAACGAGGATTACAACGTCGTCAGTCCATTGGAGAATGTTCCTTCCAATATTAGCGTCCTCAGGAAAGAAACAGTAAGTTAACTCTTGATAAAAGGTGGAATAATAGTAGTACACCAAGGTACAGAAATATGCAGATGACCTATAACGCTCGCACTTCCTTTTGACGGAAAATTCTCCATCAAAGTCTGAGTTGATTTTCGTATTGTACATTATTGAGACCCTTATAGTTTTTGAGTTACAAGCACTTTAAATTGGCCAACCCCCGCCTATAAACTGCTAGATAACATTTTGTTACTACGTCACCTGCATAGATTTTTTCCGGAAATCGTCATTGAAACAGCATTTCCTTGCGACATTAGGCGCAGGAAAATTGGATTTCCCTGACTAGTACTGTAAAAACTACAAAAATGACGCAAAATAATTAGTTATTTAAACAAGAAAAATTTATTCAAAATTTCGTAAATTACACTATTTACAGATATTAACATTAATTGTAGAATTCGATATATTTGCAATGTTAATTCCAGACAGAGATTTATGATCAAGTTTAACCTTTTTATCAAAAATTTCAGTCGAGATTTCGGTGCAACAGATTTCAGATGAATCACTACTTGTAGAGGGACACGTCTCGATATTAGTGAAGGGTCTTTTTTTCGGACCAGCTTGTATTTTATTAGCTATATCTAATTTATTTTCGATGGACTCTTCTATGTATCCTTCTGCTACTGAACTGCTTTGCCATCCTCCATGCCTTTTTAAGTTGGTAATATCTCCTCCTCCGTCTACTAGTAACGTCGCGGAACTGCGCCGCATACAATGTCCTGTGTATTCCAGAGGTGTTGGTAGACCAAGGTAGGTAGCAATTTGAGAAGGAAATTTACCAAATGAATGCAAGCCCACTGGTTGGACCGTACATTTCCCTTTCTTGTAATTTAAAAATAAGCGCTTGTGTGGAGTACTAGGCGGACGTAATTCCAAATAACGTCTGTATGTAGCAAGATTTCTTTCATCAACAACTACAAAGCGTCGAGGTTTTTTTGTTTTAGAATCAGGAATGTGTACTATGAGCACGTTATTTTGATCTTCAATGTCGTCAACTAACATCCTTGATAATTCGTCGCATCGACAGGCTCCAGACACCCCAAAAATAAGCGCCACCTGAAATTACCAAATTTAATACTACTTAAATATGTAATCATTGTAATAACTTACTTTCATTAATAAAAATTCCTTGTCGGGAGCTTCAAGCAGAAATTTATCTATCTGGTCCCGAGACAAACATTTCGATTTTTTTGGTTGGTAACCAGTCGATTTTCGTTTTAGGTAAGCAGTTACCTTACAAAACTTGCTGATATCCAAATTTTCCTTCAACAAAAGCACGGCTTTCAACATAGAGTAAGTGCTATAGAGGCTTGAAGCCTTATAAGAACTTTTTCCGCAAAATAAGCCAGAAATACGTCTTCCGTTAGCGAAGTAACATTTTTAAGCCTGCGCCAATCTTCAAAGATTTGGAACTGCTTTTTATACCGCTCCTTAGATTTCGACGGTAACAATTCTTCTGTAGCAGCAGCGGCTGCTTTGCTTAGGTCAAAAGGAACATCCTCACCAGTGTTTTCGCTTGTATTCATAATTAATTAATGAAATAAACACACAGCTCTGACGTACGCACAAAATTTTATAATTGTTTTGTTTGTAACCATCGTTTTCAACAAATTGACAAACTAGATTTTTGCGTTGGAAAATCTCGATTTTTAGCGATTTATTGCGATTTCCGGAAAAATTTAATACAAAACTCGTCAGTAAAATGTCTTACTTGACTAGGAGCTTTAAAATACTCGGCACAAAGTGTCTCGTATTTCAACATAGCTCCTCTTCAGTAATGAGACATTTTCCTGACTTTTATGTAAATAACTATTTATTAAATTGTACGAGTATACGCTGTGAATGGTCAACTTTACATGCTTGTAACTGACTATAATGTAAATTTTAAACTTTTAAACATAAAAAGTAAGTCATTAGGACCCAGAAGATGTACAACTGTAGCTACACATTAGAAGGCACTTTAAGTGTCACGTTCCACGTTTTGCTAACGTAATCAGCCGCTAAAGAAGCTCCTATCAAAATGTTGCCATTACCACAATTCTGTTCTTTGATAAATTCCTGTATGGATCTTTGCTCGTCAGGATATTTCTATAGGCATGCTTAAATCAAAGTGACATTTTATATTTGTAAGTACACTAAAAGCTTCAAAAATAATTCACTAATAATTGTTATTTAGTATCTTCCTGGTCTTGTGGAGAAAGCAAGAGATGGGCAGAATGTAGAAATTATTTATTTAGAATACAGGTAACAAAACATCCTAACATAGATGTATGTATGTATGGTATCACATGTTGAATAGTTTTATAATGGAGGTTTGCTTAGGCTTGCTTACCAAACCTTACTAATGCAAACTCAAATTATTTTCACTGGACCGATTCCTTTCTTCTTCTATTTTAAAAAAACTTGGATTACGTGGTAGTCTTCCCGTGCATTAAGTCACAATTAAGGCGAGTGCCAAGGCATTTTTCTTATGGAGAATCCCATGTAAAGTATCGTCTAAATATTCTGCTTATTTTTTGATGTATCAGTTTCGTTCTTATTCTCAACTGCTTGTATTCACATTTTCCTCTAAAACTAAGAAACAAACATTGAAAAAAACATTTAATTCAAAAGTTACATTACTTGAGAATTCAACTCACCATAGATTCGACCAATAAGAGACATTTATTTTTTCAAATAAACCAATCAGAGCAAACTTTTTTCGTAGTTTGTTTCTCCGGACAATTGGCACTCGTTCGCTTCGCTCACTCGTGCAATTGATCGTCGAAAAAACTACTCGTCTGTCGGAAAAATTTCCGACAATTTCGAGCCCACTCGTTATATTACTTATGACTATTCCATGCTTATAAGTTAACATCCAATCAGATTTGAGATCTACCATGGTATTATCGCGGCAAGCCTTAGCACGGTGCTGGTGTTGTCAACCATGGTTACATAAGCAAATTAATTTTTTGACGTTTAAAAATGAGTCGTTTTGCTAATAATTCCGCTGACGAAATTATTATTATTATTACTACTGTATGCATGGAATAGTCGTGCAAAATACAATTCGTAGGATGAATATTCTGTGATAATTTAGACTTTTATTAGCAAACTCAATTTATGTTGCTCTTAGAAAATACCACTCGTTGCTACGCAACTCGTGGTATTTTCATAGCAACATAAATTTCGTTTAGCTAATAAATCGTCTAAATTATCACGAATATTCACCTACTCATGGTATTACTATTGAAAATTCGATAATTTGGGGTAGTTTTACTAATAGAAGTTTATATCCGATTTTTGTGAATTTTAAAACTAAGAATTAGTAAAGAACACTTTCAAAAACACTTTCCCGTTAAGTTTAAATCGATATCATTAAAATTGGTTTAGTTATGAGTGAGATAAAATACAAAAATTTCAATCGAAGCTCTGAATTTTTCAGATAATTTACGACTAGGTTGCTTTACAACCGTACCCTCATTTGCGGTTTCTTGACCAGCTTTGGTAGTTGTAAATCAAGGGATTTCGTCTGAAATTTCCACCTGACTGTTTCGCACAGAGGACAACTAAATGATTACATTTAAAAGATAATAATTATTAAAAGTACTAATAATAACATTAGCACAACAAGGTTTCATAATGCTTGATGTATGAATTTATAGGTACAACCAGAATAAAAATTCATTCAATTTAGTCATGTTTTCAATTAAAGACTTCAATTACACACGAATTACTTTCTCGGCTATTTCACGGTTTCGGACGTAAAATTTACAAAATGAAATTCAATAAAATTAATTAATCAGATATTTTATTAACAAAAAATGGAACAAAATGATTATGCATTCATGCAGGAAGGGTTTACTGTGTAATTTTCTACGTTTTATGTTTTGTTTCTTTCTTATTTCACTCAAATTAAAAATTCATGAATGAAAAATGTTGAGCGAAAAATTTTTGTTTTGATTGGTAAGACTCTATGAAGTAACTGTATAATTTGAAGAGAAATATTTATAAACGGCAATAAGTTAATTCATAAATTTGGAAGCAAACGGCATTTTAATTAGGGATGCTGTTCTTATCGCAGGGTGCAAAATTTGGGTAAATAAACCCTCATTATAATGCACTTGAAAATCTATTCAAGCTGTCCCGTTGCGGTTGTCCGCAAATTTTTAAGATTTTATGGTAGCTCAGACGAACTTGATGGAACTATAACTATGGTTTCACGTGAACGATGCCACCCACACTGATCGAGATTGTTGATTCGAAAATTTTGTTAACAGTTTTCTGGCATTTCTTACAAGATTTTTTCAATTTTCCTTGCACTATGCCTTTGCCCAAAATGTCCTTTAGGTAACAAATTCATTTGAAGGTAAAATTATTGCACAGAAATCGTTAATTTTCGCATCAAACTTTGCCTCTTCAATCCATCATACCTCAAAAAATTGAAGACATGGATTTTTTTTAACATTTTTCCGGTGATCTATGACATTGTCCGATAATACAGTTTCACAGTGGTGTGCGACTTTCCGGACACCCTGTATGTTAAAAACAAAAAAACACAAAAAAAACGAAAAAACAATATTAGATAAACCACAGTTATGTAAATGCTGGTCTTTTTCATGCACTTCTAAAACCAGTAAAGTTGTGAATTTCTTTCAGAGTATACAAACTTTTCAACAAATCAAATGCTTGCAGGGTCGATAAATAACATGATAAAATAACGTAATAAGCATTAAAATTAAATTGGCTTGTTGCTCATAATTTTAAAAATTAATTTTAACGTGTAGGTTTTCTTTACATTTACAAGATCATAATATTGATTTATTTTGGTGATTACAGAAAAGTAATGAGACTCTTCAGAGTCTAGACCCGTTGATTTTGACCCTAAAGAAAATAATGCAAAGAGAAGCAGAATTGCAAGAACAAATTCGGAAACTGCGGCAGTCGAAAAATGAAAACAAGGTAAACCATTTTTATCTACTTAACTCTATTTCACACTTTCTTAGTGGAAACTGGCAATTAATCCTTTTGGAAATAGAAATTCATTAAAAAAAATATTTTAACCAAAGTTTTTAAAGTTTAATGAAAACTTTTTTCGTTCAATAATTTCACAATATGATTTTTCGAATTTTATATAACAACATGCAAAAAGATTAACATTGCCACTTACCAAGATGTCTTACCGCATTTACGTTTGAATTTAATTTAAATAAAAATAATTGTAGGTTCCAAATCCAAAACAAGTTAGTAAAGTGGAAAACAAAACGGTGAGTCTTTTTTTTATTACATTGTTATTTTTATTAGACAGGGTAGTTCTTAAATAAATCAGAATATTTTAACTGGTAATAGAACTACAGTTTGTACATTGAGAGTCGACCTTAAAGATTTGAAAATATTGCTTAAGTTTCAAAGAGTAATGAATAAGTGAAGTTTACTGTAATGCTTTCTCCGCCTTTGAGACACTTTTCTAAACAAATCTTTGTTATTTTCGAGGATACAGGATACAGGATTTCAACACTTTACATTAATTTCTTGACATTTTGAGGGTTAGATTTTTTTTGTAAAATAAATAAAAACATTTTTAAATTTGGAATTTACTAATTGTTGTAATAATTAACGATAATAACCACAGCAGAGAAATCTTATTACCCTAATTTCAAAATCCAAAGTTTGGACGTTGTAATTGTCAACATCTTTTTCAAAAGAAGTACTTTCTTTAAGATAGTTTAGAATGAAAGGTAATCAAAGGATACATTTTTTTGTAATTTTTTCAAAAGTATAAATAGTCACGGATGGCTCATTTAATCGTTTAGACCCTAAACAACAAAAAGGGAGCATGTGGATTGAATATTTTCTGCTAAAATTAATAATGGCTTTAGGGGTTATGGGTCAATTTCAAGTCGTTTGCGACGTCGCTAAATAACTTGAAATTGACCCCTTAGTGCAGCACTGTTTAAATTGTAGCCTTAAGGGGATATCTAACAAACTGTAACGGTAAATTCTGCTTCAAAATTCTGCGTAAAGGAAAAATTATATGAAACATTTTAAACATCCAAACGTTAAATGCAGCATCTCCCTTCAACCCTCATTATTTGTACACGGCACTCTTTTAGTGAGTTATACCCATGGTCAGTCTGCTTACTACGGTAATAAAACCATAAATAAAAACTACTTCTTAAAACCCCAGCCCGAGTGGTTTAGATTATTATTACCATCATCTTGTGGTCAGGACAATAGCTAATAGTTTTGACTGCACTGATGGCCAAATTATTATTGCCCATGGCCAGTAAATCTTAAATACTTTGATAGTAGAGTCCGATATTTTACAAATTACACCCGTGAAACTTAATAATTACAATATCTCATTATTATTATTTAATGTTTATCTTCATAAATAAATTAAATTTTTCCCGAAAAGGTGGGATTTGTGTAATAGCAAAAATTGAAGAATTAATTAATGGATGCACTGGGATCTTCGAATTTTGTCCAAGATTTTTTAAATTATATATAATAATTATATTCTGTTGCTTTAGTGATTGATCTATCTTTTAATACCTTTAAATTACGAAAATTTTTTCAGTCTTTTCACCACCCCAAAGTCATAATTTTGACAACAAGACGTTATATTACTGTCTGGTTGTTCTCAAAATACGTATGTGTGAATTTTGAAAAGTTTACGCATGTGGAATGCTAAAAATTAGTTTTCGTATTTAATTAATCAAAAAGTCATTAAATATTCACTTTACAAAAATTGTATATAGCATTTAACATAATGCACGTTGAACAGATTCATAAGCAAAAATCAGAAAGCAATTTACTCAAATAGTTTTCGAGTAATCGTGTTTGGAAAAATACATTGAATTTGCCTTATATTCAAATTTCTTCGAGATCCCCTTAAAAAAATAAAGATAAAGACAAATATTTATCACCTAAAACTATTCTAAAACAATTTAAAATCCTAATTCATCAGATATAAAGTTCAAAATTTTGAAATGATTATCCTCAAAGCTACGTTCAGAATAAAAAGAGAAAAATCTTGTTTCAGGCAAATTTAAGATTTTGTGTGTTTATGGAAAAGCTTCAGTTGTAAACTATCCTTTCGGCTACAAAATTGAATTATGGTACCCGCATTTCTACCTACCTGACAGACCAGACCTCTCTGGTACAGAGGAAAGAGATGCTACTGCTAGACAAGGATAACATGTTTCGAATATGAAATTTTCCAAACACGATTTCTCAAAAACTATTAACTTTAAAAAAAATCTGTTTAGTCTACATTATGTAAAATTAGTCTACGCATGTGGAATGCTAAAAATTATTTTGCTTTCAGCCAAGTTTACGTATTTAATTAATCAAAAAGTCATTAAAGAATCATTTTACAAAAATTATATATAGCATTCAACATAGTGCACGTTCAACAGATTCATATGCAAAAAACAGAAAGCAATTTACTCAAATAGTTTTCGAGTAATCGTGTTTGGAAAAATACATTGAATTTGCCCTATACTGAAATTTGTTTGATATCCCCTTAAGGGTCTACGAGCCTGCCCGAAAATTTCTGTTTGAAAAGTATGCAACTTTAACAACACCTTTGATTGACAGCTGCCAAAAGGGATTACCGAGGATTTGGTAATGAGGGAATCATAAACTTTATGGAAACGGTCGCTTGACCTGCACATTTCCTAAGAAACCCAGCGGTTGGAACAATAAATTCGTGTTGGACCAAAGATGAGTTTAAATATCAGGATTTGAGTTTCTCTGCGTTTTGAGCCCGTGAAATTTCTGGTTCTAGTAGGTAAAAATTTTACGGGCGTAATTTTTTTTTTTCAATTAATGGAAAATGTATGTATAAAATCCGCAAATTTCCAGTTTCCATAGTACGTAATGGCAGAATGTTTTTTAATTGAAAAATGTAATTTTCGTAAATGTAGTCCAAAATTTTTCCTCACTGGTCGCCGGGGAAAGTTTAAAATTACTTATTATTTTATTATTTTTATTTGAGAAAAACGCATTTAATTTTTTTTAACCAAACCTTTTACCTGACACATGAGTTTTTGGGCTTTTTTTAATTTGTTGTTTTCTGTGATTTAAAAATTAACTCTTCATAATAATACATCCCGATAATCAATAAAAATAGTTCCCTAATTCATTTTTAACAATTTTAACATTTTAAATTATCATAGTTTCTATATTGGTTAATATTTTTTAAGTCAGAACCACTCAGGAAAAGCAAAATTGTCGTTTAATGTTATTATGCAAAAAACTATTTTTTAAAAACCTGTATCCACTTGTGTCTTTAATTGTACGAATTTTACATAAAAATCCTCATCTCTAATAAGCTACCTGCTACCGGTGGATTTGACACTTAACCAATAAGACAATTTGCTTTCAAACTTTACGACGTGGATAATAACATAGTGGAATGTTTCAATTCTGTCGTTAATAAATTTGTAGGTGGGAAACGAATTAACTTTTCTCTTGCCGGGTCTTACCAAGGGAGATGTTATGCGGCAGCATTGAATTTTAATAGTGATCATACTTTTGTATATAAATTTTTAAAAAACAATGCGGGATTTGATACTCCGGGAATATACGTTAATAAATTTCGGGAACATAAATTAAAACAAAAGAAGAAAAAGCATGGTAGAAAAATTAATGTTAGATTACAAAGTGCAGATTCGGATTATGGTCCGTGTAACAAAAACTCAGAATCCAACGAAGTAGTTCCGGACATATTATTGGAGAAGTACGAAACAAAAAAAAATATATTTTTAAATGAGCTGTCATTGGCCAATGGTTTAGATATTGAAAGAAAAACAGTTCAGCAGCGGCATAGCGATGAATGGAACAAAGAACGGCAAATTAGATTGACAGCGAGTAATTTCGGAAAAATTTGTAAAATGAGAGACGGAACAGACACGTCAAACACGGTAAAGTCATTGTTATATGGTTCTGGTTTGAGGTCAAAAAAACTACCGAATGCATTACAATACGGAGTTGATAATGAAGAAAAAGCCACAAATAAATTTATGGAAATCACGGGTTTAAAAGTTCAAAATTGCGGTTTGTTTAAAGACGATGATAAAAAATTTTTAGGCGCCACCCCTGATGGGTTAATTGGAACTGATGCAATAATTGAAATTAAATGTCCTTATTCAGCAAGAAACAGCACCATTGAAAGAGCGGTAAACGAGAAACTTATAGATTTCTGTCAAATTAATCCTAATAACGAAGGTACAATAGAATTAAAACGATCCCATAATTATATGTATCAAATTCAAGGTCAGCTGCATATTACTAAACGGGATAGATGTTTTTTTGTGGTTTATACAAAACTAGATTTGAAATATACAATTGTAGAGAGAGACAATGATTTTTGGAATACATTTATGGTTTCCCATTTGGAAAAATTTTATATGAATGCCTTACTTCCTGAAATAATAGATTCTAGAGTTAGCCGAGAACAAACGATTAGAAGCATTTTAAAGAAAGACTTATAAATTATGTTCGTTCAATTGTCCGAATTGTCATTTCTAAAATAAAGTAGTTTTATAGTTAGAGTCAAAAGAGTGCAGTAGGTCTATTGGGGAGAGCACTTAAAAAAAAACGCGCCGTCTCTCTGTACCCCAAGGGTGGTGTGGAAAACAGTGAATTATATTACAGTTTAAAAATATTATTTCTCAATACACTTGCTACAAGTACCTTCGATGTTTGTTGCCGAGAGCGACCAGTTGGGTCTTTACCTACTTTTACCCGACAGCAGTTTATTACAATTGGGCGGAACGTCAGTGACCCCCTAGTGAGCGGTCGTAAATCATGAGATTTGCATAAGATAATTTGCGTTAGTTGTACTGTTGGTTGCCTATTTTTGATTTGTTTTTTTATTAATAACTTCAAAATTATAGCATAATGACAAAAACAAAAATGTCACCTCCATAGAGGTTTTAATTCTCCACATGTTGGTATTTTTTTTAACTTCGTAGGTTGCTTTATATTCCTTAAAAACGAAAAATGGGAATTTCAGTTTTTAATTAATTAAAGTCAAATTTTTCATTTTTTCAAAATTCGAAGATGTCACCTCCATAGCTCTACCTGAGACGCATACATACAGAGGTCGAACGATTTTTCAAAGTCCAAAATGCGCTTCAAAAACGAAAAATCGTAAGCCATATACCGGGTATAGCGTAGCGTAGACCCTTAAAGCATTTTGAAACATCTACCACGTCAGCAAAGCCGGACGAACGAAAACGATTTTCAAAAGTCTCTCACGCGAAAAGCAAAAGTCGGAAAAGGACCAAACCACACCCACCGTAATCTCGGGAAAGTGTACGTTTGGGAAAGCTCGGCGAAAGTGTCGAGAAAAAATCGGTGAAAAAAGGTACTCGCGCAAAACTACGTAACTCGTTCGCCGGTATTCTCTTTTTAAAAGAGGCGTTGCGCCTGTACACGTTTTATATATATAGTAATAATGAATAATAAATAAAAATAATGAAAAAATTAATTTTAAGAGTACAAACTAATAATTATGAAATTTTAATTGCAGATTTATCTGTTTTGAAATAAGCAAAAAATGTTATTCCTTTGTCATTTTTTTGTAAAATGAAAAATAAACTTTTTTTCCCTCTTGTGAACTCAATCCGGGGACATACTGTATAATTTTAATTTTTAATGATTGTTTATTATCATGATTTATTGTTCTAATTGTGCAAAAAACGTAATAACCATCACGGGCGGTATTGTTTAACGAATGTTTTCGCTAATTAATAGTTATTTAAGCATCTAGAGCCGTATGGTCGTTTTACAAGTTGAGGGCAAAATTTGGAGACCTAGGGTTTGTCCCGAGGTCCTTAAATTGCGCAAAACTTATTAAACAATACCGCCCGTGATGGTTATTACGTTAATAAAGTTTAATTTTTTTGTTTGTTTCCTTTAACATGTGACTTTTTTATTTACATTGATTCATCACATTGCACATTTTATCCAGCTTAGATAAACAAAACTAAATCTTGAGATTTTAGCAATTAAAACTTGCCGGTCGGAATTTATTCAGCCCCACAAATTTTTGATTTATGAGGATGCAGATACGGACACCACCCGCTGAGAGTTTACCGCACCTCGTTACGACCCATTCCGCCCATGAGCTCAAAACATTTGCTGCTGAGTGTACATCATTACACAAAATTGATGTAAGAAATAATTATCCAAACCTAAACGAAAGTTCAGAACCAATCTTTCCCGTGCAGCCGTAACTAGAACAAAAATTAAAAATCGACTGCGGATAATGTCTAGATTTCCAAAATTGATAACTGAATGAGCTATGGCAATTTGAAAATTCTTGATTCTTGCGCTGTAATTTGCCAAACTAGAATGTTTGTACGACAAGAACTATAAATACTTGAACATTGTTAAGATTTTGACAAAAATTTAGAATTTGGAAAATTGGAATTATTATTCTTATTGGTAATGCGTTTCTGTATTTTTTCGCCTTCTTAAAAACAGCAACATGCAGTTCAAATTTTTTTAGTAAAAGTTACCATTCGTATTTTTTTAACTTCCAGTCACCTATTAACTGTAAGCATTCTTTGTTTCCATTTTCAACAATTTATTGATAAACTCTACAATATATTGTGCCTAATATTATACGTATAGAAAAGTAACAAATTATTATTACAGATATCAATTTTAAAAATTCAAAATTCGCGCCAAAATGTTTACTGTTCGAAAGGTGTTTCTACATTATGTCCCTACACAAAAATAATATTTTCCATCTTTTCACATTACAAGTGTTATCAAAAACCTCAATGTATTATTAGCACGCTTAACAAACGTCCTTAAAGCTGTGACACTGACAGTGAAGCCCGACATTCGGATTTTCAAAGCATACTGGCAGAGCCAACTATAGCTTACGAGCCTACGCCTAGGAATTGTGACGTCACAGCAGTGGCCGTACCGCGCTTCGAAAAATGCATTGGTTTAAAGGGAAAAACGCCTTCCGTACTTCATAAAAAGACCTGTAAAAACTTTCCACTTGTAAAAGTTTTGTGAAATTTTATAAATTATATTGTGATTTATACTGACAACAGTAAATTATAAGAAAACAAGAATTTATTCAAACATATTAACAATAGAAATCCATATTATATCTTAATAAAAAAACTAGATTTATGAAACGGGCCCCAAATCATTTTAACAGATCTTTCTGACTTACCTATAAGCATATACAGGGTGATTCACGAAGTTATGTAAATATTTAAACCAGTAATGGTCCCTAATATGGGGAGGCCTAAAAAAATATTAAAAAAAAATTACTGCCAAAAAGGACCCAAGATTTAACGCTTCAAAGTTTTGGCCAAAACCGTTTGAGAACCGCTAGCGAGAGTGAAAGTGTTAATGTAAACAAACCCTTATCTCTTAGCTTTAACAAAAACTGACTTTTTGCGGCTATTAATCAGGTGGGACGATAGTCTTTTTAATTGCTTCAGTGTTAGTTTGACTCTGTGACGGGAATTTTTAAAATGTTTTCCAATAGTGAAATGATCATGATCTACGGAGAAACTAGTGGAAATGCTCTTGCGGCTCGCGAGTTGTACAGTTTACGTTTTCCAAATCGACACATTGCTGATTCTCGTGTGTTTGCAAGAATTATGCAGAAATTACGAAAACATGGTTCTTTTAAAATGATCACAAGAAACATAGGCCCCACCGAAAGTGATCGCAGATTAGAAGTTGAAGAGGAAGTGTTAAGATGCCGTTGAAGAAACTCCAGGTACCAGCACCAGACGATTACGACGAAAATGAGCTAGAAGATTTGTTAGACGACGTTCAGTTAAACATAAGGGCTCAAATGTTGTTTTTACAAGACGGAGGTCTTTCCCATAGTGCGCGCATAGTGTCCGTGTGGTTGAATAATAATTTCCACGAGCGGTGGATCGGAAGAACTGGACCAGTGTTGTGGCCCCCATGTTCTCCAGATTTAAATCGAGCCTACATTGACAACGGGGGCGGCATTTTGAGCAATTTTTGTGATTTCAAGGTAAGATTTCCATGCGTAAACACAAGGTTTTGTTGAAATCGCAAATAACCACATTCGTTTTTTGTTCGGTCGTCGTTCCAGTGACCACCAAAAGTTCTTTCCCGTGCACATTTTTTTCAACTTGATGGGAAAAAAAAATTTTGGTGCCAAGTAAATGTATTTAACGTATACTATCCCCAGTTTAAATATTTACATAACTTCGTGAATCACCCTGTATGTACATTTATGTAGTATGTACTTATCATATATACATTATAATATATTACATTACTACGTGGGTAGGTATCTTTATAAGACATAAAATTAAAATATTTAAATGAAATTATTATTGCCTCATAATGAATTTTGGTTAATTAATTTGTCTTTAGTTTTTACTAGTTTCATAAGTACATTATTTAGATGTTTTAATTTTGCTATAATTATTTAATAAAATATTTGATAAAACATTAATGGCTAATTTATTAATGGTGAATTCGTTTCCAGAAATAGAGAAAAATTTTGTCAATTTTTTGCATTGTATGTGTAGGGACTAGGAAATACAATTCTTAAAAAGTTATAAAAAAGCTTTGAGTCGATGGTCAATGCCTTTTTAACAAAAATACAATCGACTCTGCATTCAATAAATGAAATGGTAAAAGTATCTACATACAGGGTGATTCACGAAGTTATGTAAATATTTAAACCAGTAATGGTCCCTAATATGGGGAGGCCTAAAAAAATAATAAAAAAAAATTACTGCCAAAAAGGACCCAAGATTTAACGCTTCAAAGTTTTGGCCAAAACCGTTTGAGAACCGCTAGCGAGAGTGAAAGTGTTAATGTAAACAAACCCTTATCTCTTAGCTTCAACAAAAACTGACTTTTTGCGGCTATTAATCAGGTGGGACGATAGTCTTTTTAATTGCTTCAGTGTTAGTTTGACTCTGTGACGGGAATTTTTAAAATGTTTTCCAATTGTGAAATGATCATGATCTACGGAGAAACTAGTGGAAATGCCCTTGCGGCTCGCGAGTTGTACAGTTTACGTTTTCCAAATCGACACATTGCTGATTCTCGTGTGTTTGCAAGAATTATGCAGAAATTACGAAAACATGGTTCTTTTAAAATGATCACAAGAAACATAGGCCCCACCGAATGTGATCGCAGATTAGAAGTTGAAGAGGAAGTGTTAAGATGCCGTTGAAGAAACTCCAGGTACCAGCACCAGATGATTACGACGAAAATGAGCTAGAAGATTTGTTAGACGACGTTCAGTTAAACATAAGGGCTCAAATGTGGTTTTTACAAGACGGAGGTCTTCCCCATAGTGCGCGCATAGTGTCCGTGTGGTTGAATAATAATTTCCAAGAGCGGTGGATCAGAAGAACTGGACCAGTGTTGTGGCCCCCATGTTCTCCAGATTTAAATCGAGCCTACATTGACAACGGGGGGCGGCATTTTGAGCAATTTTTGTGATTTCAAGGTAACATTTACATGCGTAAACACAAGGTTTTGTTGAAATCGCAAAAAACCACATTCGTTTTTTGTTCGGTCGTCGTTCCAGTGACCACCAAAAGTTCTTTTCCGTGCACATTTTTTTCAACTTGATGGGAAAAATTTTTTTTTGGTGCCAAGTAAATGTATTTAACGTATACTATCCCCAGTTTAAATATTTACATAACTTCGTGAATCACCCTGTATAAAATACGGGTGTCCTGCTTACTCTTCCTTAAAGAAAGAATAGTTAGACTACCATAAAATGTGCATTTTTATTATTTATTTATCGATTTATAAAGTTCTTACAAACATAAAGCATCTTTACTCGTGCCCACCCCACTAAAAGTCACAAAAAAAGAAATAATTCAGTAAGATTTTGAAAAGAATATTTAATAATCAGATGCAGAAAACCTCTCAAAAATTGCCATTGCAGGCAAAACGCAATTAGCAATATATAAGTTTGTTAAAATAAAGAATAAAGAGATCTCGATCCCATATCTCCATAAGCCGCAATGCTAACCGTTCGGCCACTCTGCTGACGTCACATCGAGTCTCCGGCCGCTAGGGGTAGGCTCGTATAAGCTATAGTTGGCTCTGATACTGGATATCAATCAACATTTTCGAGTTCGTGCTTGGGCCCACGGACTAATCGTCGCGGCACGGCGCCACCAAACAAAATTCAAAAAAAAATAAAAACGCTACATTATTTAAAATCTACATCTGTCACAACTTTTGATAAAGGTTTCTCTTTCTAATTATGTATAAATATACAATTTTTGGCGGTTTTTTACATTTGTTCAAGTTTTAAGGCGAGTGCCAAGACTCGTCGCTGGTCAGAATTCGAGCTGAGCTGTCACATCAGGAAGGGTGTCAAGCGGTACCTCTGTTTACAACACCCCCTACTGTGCTATCGTAAAGTGATTGTAAAATGATAAATGTTTATTTTGCCTCTGTCTGGTAGAAATACTTTTTCATGGGTAAAATAATATGAATCAAAAAAATTTATTTTAAAATTGTGAGTACATTAGTACGTTGTTCAAAAAATAATTTAACTAAAGTCTATTTAAATAAATTTGGCCGCTTGCTCTAACGCAGTACTTTGTGAACTAAAATTGTCACTTTGACAGATTCGAGTGGTTCTAAAAAGTTCTCTGCAGTGATCCTGTTTGATGCATTGGAAATTTTTGGATTTTAGGAAATTCGCTTTTCCTCTGCGTAAAATCGCTTATTACTTCAACAAATGATAGTTATTTCTAACGCAAAGACAATAAACCAATAATAATTTTTGACAAATACATTTCCCTGGCATCGACCTTTGTTTCCTTGAGTCAATTAATTCCGGCAACATGTGATCAAAATAAAACTTAATCAATTTTGGTTCCATTTTTTCTTTCCAAAAAGTTGTGCACATTTTTTTTTCGTGTTATTCTTAACTGCCCTTGGATTTGGTAATACCAATTATGATTTGAATTTATAATGTGTGTTCCATTTTTTTCTAGTTTCTAGAAGTCAACCTTTTTATTCTCCACCGCATCTTTAAAGTTTGAATGAAAAGCTTTATACGGGCATTTTATTTCAATAATTTCGTCTTCCTCAAAAAGACCGTCAGGTGTGGATCCCAAAAATTTATATTCTTCTCAAAGGAACAAGATTTAGTGGGTTTTTCAGTAAAAGTTGAACCGGCCGGCGGCAAAATGAAAGAAATTGTCATCACCTAGTAAAACCCCGGTCAGTTTCTTAGATAAACCCTAATCTAATATTGCAAACATCAGGTAAATTGCATCCGGTCAGGTTGCTCCATAGAGTCTTACCATTCAAAACAATTTTGTTTCGTTCAACATTTTTCATTCATTGATGAACTTTTAAATTCTAGTAAAATTAAGAAAGAAATAAACATAAAAAATAAAATATGTAATAAGAAAAATAATAATAAATTACTATTTTATTAAATTTCATTTTCTAAATTTTACGTTCAAAAAACGTGAAATAGTCGAGAAATTAATTCGTGTGTCATTGAAAGACTTTAGTTGAAAACATTGAATGAATGTTCATACTACATAGTTGTTTCTATAATTTCATACATCAAGCATTATGAAACTTCCTTGTGTTTGTACTTATTAGCACTTTTAATAACGCTCTTCTAATTGTAACCATTTTATTATCATCCACTGTGCGAAACAAGCAGGTAAAGATTTTAGAAGAAATCCCTTGATTTACAACTTCCAAAGCTGGTCAAGAAACCGCAAATGAGGGTACACTTGTAAATCAGCCTAATCGTAAATTATCTGCAAAGTTCAGAGCTTCGATTGAAAATTTTTTAGTTTATCTCTCTCATAACTAGACCAATTTTAATGATATCGATTTAAATTTAGCGGGAAAGTGTTTTTGAAAGTGTTCTTTACTAATTCTAAGTTTAAAAATTCACAAAAATCGGACATAAACTTCTATTCGGAAAACTACCCCTAAATTATCGAATTTTCAAGTCATTTAACTTTTAAATTAAATGTTTTTTCCAATGTTTGATTCTTAGTTTTAGAAGAAAATGTGAATACAAGCAGTTGAGAATAAGAACGAAACTTATACATTAAAAAATAAGCGAGATATTTAGACGATACTTTACATGGGATTCTCCATAAGAAAAATGTCTTGGCACTCGCCTTAAAGCCGAAATTAATTTTTGCTCAAAAAGCAAAATTGCGTTCAAAATTGAGGAAACTAAAAGATGGGACCATTTTGTACGACTAATAAATGGTTATAGTAAACGGTATTACTTGAACATTTTAAGGTTCGGAGATAGTAGATCTCGAGTTACCGATTTTAACCCCGTTAACTCGGTTTGCTCGGTAACAGTTTAAAATTTTATTCTGTCAAAAACGACAAATCGGCTTGAAAATCTAGAAAACTAAAAGAGGGAACCATTTTGTATGAGTAAAACGAAGTAATGTGTGGTTTCGTTAATTTTTTTTAAAGTGCGGAAATAATAGATCTCGACTTATAAATCTTGGATATTGCGGATGCCGTGGACAAATCACAAGATAATGTTGAAAATTTGTTTTTTTTTTAATATCTATGTAAGACAACATAAACAGTTATTATATAGCCTTTGGAAGTAAAAAAAAATATAACCCAAATCTACCTAGAAGTTCAGACCTAGCCTTTGCAAATCCTATTGCACCTTTGGTTTACAATCCTCTGTTCCGATTCGGGCGGACAAGCTGGTTGAAACTCCTGTTGTCCATTTGTCAGGAAATTGAAATGGCCTTTTATTTTACCCCCATTCTACCTATGCAAAATGTTTCGGGATTGGCTTTCAGTTTTTCGCCTTTGTTCGTATACCATTAAATTTAGACAATTTTGGTTTTTATTTTGCAATCAGTATTGACGTCGGCTCTCTGGGTTATGAGTTGTAGTTAAATAAATATTATAATACAAGGTGTCTATAAATGATTCTTCCTAAGGGCGGCTGTGATCTGTCAAACATACGTTCAATTGGTATTTAAAACACGTTTTTGCACAATAGAACAATTTTGCTTAGTTATCGCGCCTCTTGTTGGGACAGTAAATTGAGTTTACTGGTTACCAAGATAAACAAAACGGTATATAAGTACAAAATTTACTTACCGTTCTAAAACGGTAAGTAAAAATTTAAAAATAGTCAATAAAAAAGAAGGATTTATATCCATTCTCAGACCGAAATTTTGACTTTTCAGGAATTATTGAAGAACAATTAATGTCAATTATTTGTAACATTTTTAGTTTTATAAAAATGATCGAAATTTGTCTATCGTGCAAAAAATATTGTAAGCATCACGAACTTTAAGGACTATACCGATCTCAGACAATAATTGGAGTTGTCGCTGCGCTCCTCCTCCAAACAATTGTCTTCGATCGGTAAAGTGTCCTTACCGTTCTTAATACTTAATATAATATTTATCATGATTTTAAAAGCAACTAGAACTTTTATTATTTACGTTTTCAATAAAATTTAATTTAACACACACGGCAAAATAGCTAAATGACATGAATTCCAAAGTCAGCCCTGAGTACGAAACATTTATGGACTCTCTATACTCGGATGCCACAAATTTTGTTCCCGGACCCTAATCGCTATGACCATTTTTATTTTAGGATCAACCCAAGCCCAAACTGCCTGTGCGAGTCAGAACGGTAAGAAAAACTTTAATTTTAACAAGTACATTACTGCTCAAATTGTGTAAATTTGTCCAAGCACTATTAGACCAGGGTCGATAATTTTTGAAACCAAAAAAAATCGTAGTAGAATGAAACCTATTGGAAAATGTTGAGAATATTACAAAAGTGAAAGGAAAAATAAATTACGGTCGATTCGAGATCGGGAAGTGGGAGAGGGTGGGTTTTTAAGGGTTAAAATCGGTTTATCTCGATTTCCGGCAAAACTACAAGTCTTATGGAAAAAAGTTAAATGGAAAAGTTGTAGGTAATAAAAAGATCTACAACTTTTGTATTTACACTTTCTTCTCATAACCTCAAAATTCACATGAAAAACTCAAAAAAACACGTTTTTAGTTTTTTATTTTTATCTTTTACAATTTTTTTTTTATGAAATTTGGTGAGAACTTACCTTTGTATATACCAAACACACAAGATTTTTTTGGATTTGAAAAATTAATTTTTTCTCCTTATGTTTATTTAATACCGAAAAAGCACCTTAATTTTCAATCGAAAATTCACGCGTCAAAATATCAGCTTTTTTAAAAAAGTTGGTGGGCTTTTTATTCGTTGAAATTTCTACTTTCTGATAGTGTAATAAAAAATATACGTCACTATGGAAAATATTTTCAAAAAATTTAAAAAACGAAAAAAACTCGAATCCAAAAATTATTTTTCTATCATTATGTACAATTTTGAGCTATTTATTAATATTAACACTGTAATTACTTCTTTAGCGTATGATTCTAAGTTATATTGATTAACAAAAAATTTTCCATCAAACATTAAGATTGCAAAATAAAACATGGAAAAATGGTTGTTAAAAATATTCAAGCTAGGATTTAAAGGGAATTTTATCTAAAAAATGAGGATGTTATAATTTTTTTTTCAGTAAAAAAGCTGGTTTATTACAGTTTTATTATATTTTTGTCATAAAAAAAATCTCATACTATATAAATGTTCTTCGGAATATTTTTTAGTTCAATAATTTCTGTCTGTTTGATGGTATTCCTTCGTCGTTTTCCGATTCTAGCATTGAAATTTCGGGAGGTTTTTAATCTAGACTTATTTATTAATTGTGCCAAATTACAAAATTATCGATCAAAATAAACACATTTCGAAATTTTTTAAATTGATGATGGAACTAGAAATTTTTGAAAAAATATGTTAATGCTTGTAACTCTAACAATTTTAATGCCAAAGCAATCAAATTTGGTAAAGTTACTAATTTGGACTTAGTTACTAACCACACGAAACTTTAAAGTTATGCAGCAAAAGATACTGAATTTGAAAATTTTTTATATTTTTTTTGAATGGACCAAAAACTATTAGGGGTTTTATCTCGGTCAGTTTTAACGCCAAACAATAAAATTTGAGGAAGTTACTAATTTAGACTTTATTAACTGTGCTAAATTGCAAAAAAATAAACCAAGAAAGTTAAATTTTGGAATTTTTTATTTTGAAAAAGAACTAAATACTTTTGGAAAAAATATATGGGTCTATTTTAATGACAAAACAATGAAATTTAGCAAGGCTATTATTTCAGATTTAATTACTAAATATGCCAAATTTCAAAATCATATAGGAAAAGGTACTAATTTTGGAAAATTTAATTTTTTAATTGAACCTAAATCTGAAAGAATTGTCTAATAAGGGCTGCATTTCTAACAATTTTAATGCCAAAGCAATCAAATTTGGCAAAATTACTACTTTGAACTTAATTACTAAGTCTGCTAAATTACAAAATTCTACAGCAAAACGTACTAATTTTGGCAAATTTAATTTTTTTTAATTGAACCGTTAACTGTTTAAATTATATATGTTTTAAGGGCTGTATTTTTAACAAACATGAAAATTGAGGAGATTTTTAATTTAGACGTACAGTAATTAATATGCAATTAACTGCGAAAAAAAATGCTGTTAGGTACAGATCAAAAATGTCAAATTTTGTATTTTTTTATTTTGGGAATAAACTATAAACTTTTGGAAAAAATATGTTAAAACTGTAACTCTGTTAATTTAAAAGCCAGATCAATCCAATTGTAGATGTTTTATCAAATATACACATTATTAACTTAGTTGTTTGTTAATTATAGTAGTATCTTTTGATTGAAAATTTTTTGTTAATCAATGTAACTTAGAATCATACGCTAAATGAGTAATTACAGTGTTAATATTAATAAATAGCTCAAAATTGTACATGATAGAAAAATAATTTTTCGATTCGAGTTTTTTTCGTTTTTTAAATTTTTTGAAAATATTTTCCATAGTGACGTATATTTTTTATTACACTATGAGAAAGTAGAGATTTCAACGAATAAAAAGCCCACCAACTTTTTTAAAAAAGCTGATATTTTGACGCGTGAATTTTCGATTGAAAATTAGGGTGCTTTTTCGGTATTAAATAAAAATAAGGAGAAAAAATGAATTTTTCAAATCCAAAAAAATCTTGTGTATTTGGTATATACAAAGGTAAGTTCTCACCAAATTTCATAAAAAAAATTTTTTTTTGTAAAAGATAAAAATAAAAAACCAAAAACGTGGTTTTTTGAGTTTTTCATGTGAATTTAGAGGTTATGAGAAAAAAGTGTAAATACAAAGGTTGTAGATCTTTTTATTACCTACAACTTTGCCATTTAACTTTTTTACATAAGACTTGTAGTTTTGCCGGAAATCGCGATAAACCGATTTTAACCCTTAAAAACCCACCCTCTCCCACTTCCCGATCTCGAATCGACCGTAATTTATTTTTCCTTTCATTTTTGTAATATTCTCAACATTTTCCAATAGGTTTCATTCTACTACGATTTTTTTGCACTTTTTACCTTTTTTGAAGGCTTCGACACTGGTCTATATTTCGAACGGGAACCCTTCATCCACTAAATAAAAATAAATCTGATAAGGATAGAAAATTGAACTCACATATCAAATCAAAAATGTATTAGACAAAACAGTTGCTTAAATGCAAAACCCGGCATCTGCATCAGACCAAAATTTGACACAGCAATTAATTGGCTCTATACAGATTTTTAAAAGGTTCACCTTCTTAATTTATTAGAAGCTTCTTGCTACAAACTGACGAAATTTATGTTCCAACATTTAACAATAAAAGCGCTGGCAGAGTTTTTCTATTGCTCCGAAAATTAGGCTTGAATGTAGATTTTAGGGTTTTGCATTTAAGCGACTCAAATATAAAATCGGTTTTATCTTTCAGAAATTTACGAAACGAGCTGGCACGACGAATGCTGGATTTGAATATGAAAAGTATATGATGATTCATCTTATTTTGAAGATGATTAAAGATCCTTTAATTCGTAATTTTTACGTAGCTTGTAATGATCCTGAATTTGGAACCTTTGACGATGTTGTAGTTAGTTTAGACAAAGGCGGAGAAAACGAGCAAGGTTTCGCGCTTCAACTTAAACATACAGACGCCAAGAATATCCTTACTCTAAAGGCTCTAACTGCAGACAAAGGAGATTTCAGTATTAAGAAATATTATCAATCTTTCCAAGAACTTCAACACTATGCATCGAATTACAAATTTATTGTCATGACAAATCGCAATTTTAATAATCCTAATAATCCCATCGAGCTCAACGTTGATCGAGAAACTTTGAAAGTTAAACTTTTTCAGTTAAAAACAGCAACATTTCTAACAAATGGCCAAATGGTTTGTTATAAATTTCGTCTCGTAAAAGATGAAAATTTGCTATTTAGTTCTGAAGTTTTTCACAAATATGAAACGTTTTTTCAACACTTTCTTCTTTGCACCAATCAATTCAACGTTAATGGAATCAAAAATCAAGTTCTTGAACAGCTTAAGAAGTTATTTCCAAACAACCTGCCTGACTTGGATGTCGCCTTGAAAAGCATTGTTGAGTTTGTCGATAAATGGGACAATGAGCAAAAATTAAAACTGAAACTGAACAAACGACTAATGGAAGGAGTAATAACGCTTTGTTTACTTGAGCAGTTTATTTGTCCCATAATTTCCGGTCCCAAAAACGAAAACAGAACGTTATTGCGAAATGTAATGTCCGAGTTTCCTCTAATAATTTTTCAAGAAGAATCACTTGACGTCGTTCAACAACTTTGGGGAAACGTTGACGAATTTGAAGACGAACAAACAACTAAAGAAACAATACGGACGTATTATATTAAATGTGATTATGTTGACAATAAAAAAACATTTTCTGACGTCGAGCGTGCTAAACTGCTGTGGTTAACAAACAAGTGTCCTTTGCTACTGAATGAAAATCCTTACATTGAGGAGGTTGTCAAAATGTGTCCACAGAAAAAATTTGTACTGATAGGAAACGCACAAAGTGTTCAAACAACAACTTTCAAAGTTTTTCAAAAACTGTCAGACCTCACTAATTCAGATGATTCAACTAAGCTGAAAGACAGTTTTAAATGCATCTTATCCGGAAAAGAAGTAAATTTGAATCAACTCGTTGAGTTTTACAAAGAATTTGAAAAAGTAATAACAACAGATATTTTGCTCAAAATGCTGGATCAGCCATACGAGTTAAGACAGAAACAAGAAAAACTTCCACTTTCTTACATTCCAAGATCAGTTTTTAGAAATTATGTTAATTTCAGTTTTCTTGAAACGGTTGATGTAAACACGTTAATTTTGATAGACGCTGTTCAAGACAATGAAAAGATTAGGTTGTACACTAGTCGGTTCAACGTACATTTGTTTACACTAGATTTTACTAGTAAAAAAGAACAAAAACCAACACTATACATTAGCGAAACAAAAATATCTCCAAAGGAATTCCAGAAAATATCTATAAAAAATCACGAAATAAGAAATTTTCATCATTTCCGAATGACTGAGGAACAATTAGAATGGGTCGGAACCAAGGGAAATGTTTCGGAACTAGATGATCACTGCTGCAAGAGTAGAATATTGGAAGAAAAGTTACTGTACGCGACTCCGAACAAAATAAACATCATAACAGGCGATCCTGGAATGGGGAAATCAGTTTTTTTGCAAAGCTTAAAGAACAACATCATCTCCACTAGTCTTGTCGTAATTATGACACCCAAAGATATGTCACTTTATTGTTCAACTCATTACAAAAAAGATGATTGGAAAAACAGATTGGAAAATTTCGTGGCAAAAAAAGTGGGAGTTACTGACGAGTTTGACAAAACTTTGTTTAAACTCATAATGGAACGTGGTGAAGTTGTGTACTTATGGGACGGTCTTGATGAACTTTCCGAAAAGAATTTGAAAATTATAACGAAAGTAATTAAAGGGCTTACCGATTATATATTATTTCAATGGATCACTTGTCGCAATTACCTTCAAAAACAACTTGAAAATAATTTGACTGCTTTATCCATAAATTTCGTTCAGTTGAATAAAGAAGAGCAACGCCATTACATCGAGAATCGGCTGGGACCTAACCATGATTCCATATTTAAGGTAATGGATGAAATTAAAAGCAATGGGTACAACAAAGATCAAAATGATATATTTCAAACTCCGATATATTTGTACATGTTAACGGAACTTTTCCTAAGTAAACAGAAGAGTAACCAGAAAGAGCAATGGAAAGAGCTAAACAACATTGCGATATTGTATGATTACTTTGTACAAGAGAAATTAAAAATGTTCAAAGAAGAAAAAGCTAACATTACTTCATCAAATAAGTATCAGGACAAATATTTCAAAGACACCATCAACACCAGAATGCCAAACTATCGAACCGCCGCATTAAACCTGTTATTTGGTGACCAGTATGGTGATCAATTGGACATTGATTGCAGCAAGTTTATAGAAAAGATTAAGTTAGAAGGCGACGAGTTTGGTTTCATAATAAACGTCACTGAAGACAACAATCCACATTTTGCACATTATTCGTTCGCAGAGTATTTTGTCGCTTCATATTTTGCAGAGAATCAAGCAGAAATCCCAGATTTTATTTTTAAATCGGAATACACAAATGTTCGGTTTTTACTTGATATGTTATTGGCTAAGGGCTCTCCTGCTTTTGTGGCAGTTATTGCTCAAAACGTCGACGCCCTTCTTCAATACCAAGACAAACTTTATGTCAAAGATGCTAAAAATCGGCACCTTTTGCAAGTAGCATGTTCCTGGGGACAAAGATTTCCGAAAGTGCAGGTTAATCAAGTAAACGAATCCTTTGTGGTAAACGATTACTCTTCCTTTAAGCCACAGATGGAAGAAAAATATCAACAGATGCTTACCGTTCTTTTAAAACAATGTAAAACGAATAATACAGAATTCCAAAAAGACTGTCTTCTGTTTGCTCTGAAATCAGAA
Organism: Gnatocerus cornutus; assembly: GCA_029298725.1. NCBI lineage: Eukaryota > Metazoa > Arthropoda > Insecta > Coleoptera > Tenebrionidae > Gnatocerus > Gnatocerus cornutus. The sequence continues at coordinate 19,503,161 of CM055512.1, read as the reverse complement.
TGTCTTTCCGCAGTTGTTACTTTGGACTGGGAGTGGAAACTGAATTACTTCAAGAACGAAAACGAAAATTTAATTCTCACAGTTTTGTACTATTGCGTTAAATACGGGTGGAAAGATACAATTGAAAAGATCAGAAGCTATAAAAACCAAATAAAAATTCAAGGAAACAGCTGGCTTTACTTTGCTTGCCAAACTAATAACTTTCAGTTGGCAGAATTGTTACTCTACTTTGGTTCTGACGCGAATTTGAGAGATACAAATGGTGCGAGTCTAGCATACTTAGCTGCAATGAACGGCCACGAGGATCTTCTTCAAGTGTTACTGCAATACGAACCAGAAATTACTGATAGTAATGGTGACTCTTTATTACATATATCAGTACGCAATGACCATCTTACGGCAGTAAACTGTTTGGCGAAATTGGGAGTCGGGATAAACTTTGTCGATAAACATAAAAGGACACCGCTGCATTTGGCTGCTTGGTATGGCAATCCAGAAATCGTCGAACTGTTGATTAACGGAGGAAGCGACATCAACGCCTGCGATGAAGATAATTCAACACCTCTTCACTTCTCCGCCCAACACGGCCACGATGAAGTATCTGAGCTTTTATTATCGGCTGGGACCAACATCAAAACGTTTAACAAATTTGGTTGGAGTCCAGTTTATTCCGCTTACTTTAATAACCAATTTGACTCTGCTCTGATTCAAAATGGCGGTGTTGACTCCAATGAGAAACTGAATTGTCGAACATTGCTAGAAATTGCACGTGATAACGAGGACTACGACGTCGGCAGGATATTGGAGAAAGTTCCTTCAAACATTAACGTCCACAGGAAAGAAAGTGTAAGTTAATTTAATGTCTGTTTAAGGTCATATTTTTACGGTAGTTACTTGATACAAACTCGAATAATAGTACATATTAACTCCAACTGTCAACAACTGTGAAAGGGCTATTTCAAACCAACCCTATGTTTTAATTGATTTTGTTTTTCAAGAATAACTATAGTCAGAATTTTGTAACTTTGGTTTAACTCCGCCTACCTTTTGGGTCAATTGAATTTTAGCTGGAAGTCTGATTCACTCTGCAAAATTTTGATAGTTCGTCGATATTTGCTAAAAGTCGGGGTAGAAATGTCCACACATTAGAAGATGAAACACCATCAAAATCGACGAAACTTTCACGATTAATTGAATTCTGGCAAAACCGCAAATCTTCTTGACATGTGTGACACTTGAGCCGTCAAATTTTTGATTATGTTGAGTAAAGGAGGCTAGCCATTTCTTGATTCGACAAATTCAAATCGTCATTTGTTCATGTGGGCGGGGTTAAACCAAAGTTATAAAATTCCGACTATATAAATCAATTTTTTTTAATCAAATTTTATGCTTTTTGACACCATTACATTTATAAGTGAAAAAGGTTGCTGTGTTCTTTAGCGTATGTAATTTACTATTTACTATTATTTACTATTATCATCTTGTAGTCCAGGCAAAATAAACACAAAAATATCAAAAGCTTGGAATAATTCGCATAAGGCTGTTTTTTTTGTGTGGAGGTTCATTATATTGTTCCAAACAAAATGTCAAAAGCCCACATCGACAAGCGGTGGTAAATGTCAAAGAAAACAAATCTTTGCAAATTGTATCTTGTCACTGTTAATGATTTGAGTGGCAAATATACTTATAATAATTGTACTAAATCAAATTTGCAACAAACAAAAACTATAATAAATATTTTGCGTAGAACTACCCGTTTTCAAGATATAGTGATTTTTTTGAAATTAACAAGAAATTATCTCTTTCTCACAGCATCTTCAAAATAGAGTCCTTTGTGCGTTATTTTTTCATAACAGGATTTTTCGATGAAGACAACCTCATAAAAAACCTCATCAGCCTCATAAAAAAGTGACGTATTCCACATATTTAGATGGTTCATGTTTTCGTACATCAATTTACGAAAGTAAAAGTCACTAGTGTGATATGAATATATCCGCACAGACCTGTCAAAACTGATTTGTCAAAAATGACCTAACCAATTCATTTTTATCATTATGCATGTTGTTTTACAGTGAATCGTCTAGATATTTGAGACAAAAATTCAGGAGTTACATTTGTAATTCAAAATAACTGTCAATTTTGACAGGTCTGTGCGGATATATTCATATCACACTAGTGACTTTTACTTTCGGAAATGAATGTACGAAAACATCAACTTTCGGAGTCATTTAACCGTGTGGAAAATGTCACTTTCATATGGGGTCGTAGGAAAAGTTTTTTTTTGACCCAAGATTTTTATTGTTTGTTAGTTTGTTGCGAATTAATCTCATATTTTCCAAAGCGATGAAAATAAAAAATAAATAAATAAATTAAAAAATAAATAACAACACAGCCGCAGACACAAAATCTTATACGTCATTTTTCTGACGTTTCAAAAATTTGAGTGTAGTCTGTGCTTTACTGTCATTGCCATTACTGACGTTTAAAACATCAAAGTATTGACAAGTTAACAATTAAGAATTATCAAGACTGAAACGAATAAAATTAGAATATTATCTTTAGTACAGAGCGGTATGATCTTCAGTCAGTTGCTTGCAATATTGAAAACACTGAAAATTTTGAAATTAAAAAATTATAACTCAAAATTGACAGTACAAAAAAGTAAGGTTACATATTTTAAGTGGGGTTTTACACCATGCGACAATTAAATGACATTGACGTCTAAGATTTTTTGTCCGTGGCCTGTATATGTACAGGTGTCCGGAAAGTGGCACACCATATTGAAAGGAGGTAATTGGGTGGTCCCCCAGAGTACTAAAAAAATTTAAAAAAAAGTGCAGACTCTCTATTTTTGCAGGAGGACTAAAAAAATTAAGAAAATGGCAACATTGCTGAACTGTTCCCCCAATAATTTATAGTATTCAAAGTCATAGTAACGTCGGTGTCGTATTGTTGGCGTTAGTCAGGTCGGTTCATGAAGGAGTATTGTAACTATGGTTTCATGTGAACGATGTCACACTGATAGAGATTGTTGATTACAAAATCTTATAAACAGTTTTCTGGCATTTCTAACAAGATTTTTTCAATTTTTTTTTGCAGACATGATTTTTTTTAACATTTTTTCGGTGATCTATGGCATTTTGATACAGTATCACAGTGGTGCGCGACTTTCCGGACACCTGTATGTATCGAGAGATCAAATAAAAACTCACCCTCAGTTGGCTTTGTTTCTTTTGATTCTGTCGTGTGAAGTGTCGGTTAATCACATTTTAAAGACAATTTAATATAATACTTGGAATTCTTCTAGAACGATGGACTAGTTTTCTTGTTTTTAGGACTCTACCTAAAAACTGGTAATGACTATGGTTTCTTCGCAAACCTCACTCTAATTTCTCTACCTGTCAAAGCACATTTACACAGATTTTAAAATTAATTTTGTTTTCTAAAATAGTTTACCTGAAATATTTTGTTTTATTTGGAAGTGCTCAAAACACACATGCGCCAGATTTTTAAATTTGTTGCAATGGATTTTATTAATAACAGCGTAAACATTGAAGCAAAAGAAATAACAAGATGGATCTTTATTTTATTCATTTTAATTTATTATCATTAATGATAATTTTCCAATACATTTAATTAATTTCGAGGGACATCGTATTTCGAAATAAGAAAAATCTATGAAACAAACTCTGAACCAAGGCAAACTTATCTGCCTGGTTTATTGCTGTATAGTAACCTCAGTTGACATATACCTAGTAAACATTTTATGGCTTAAGTCAAACCACCCATAGAAATAAAACTGGGTGTCGTAAACTGCAGCCGACAAAGTTCTAGATAGAGAGTTGACCGATGGTTGAATAGGCCTGCACTCATTTCGTGCTCATTTATGGTCTCCAATCGCAAGGATTAGTACTGCCCGGCCCTCTCATAATGTGGCCATAAAATTTACTAGGTATATGTCAACTGGGTTTACTATACTGTGGTAGAAAATATGCTAATTTTACAGACGATTTTCACCCTTATAGATGATTGGCATGTGTCAAATGGTTAGTATGTTGGGTTGCATATTTTTCAAAACACGAATTTTAGTTGAGGGGTAGAACAGTCTTAAGTATATGAGAAAAATCAGCTGATGTCGGGAGAAGTCTGTTGCTATTGGAGTTGTCAGATTTAGAAGTTTTGAAAGTTATTCTCGTGGTCCTATAGAAATACAGATGTTTAGCAAACGATAGGTTATGTTTAAACGCAGTAATGAAAAATTATTCTGTTCTACGTGAGCCGCAAGCTTAGCAGCTACAACGAATTATTGTTTCAGATATTGTCAAGCTATGTAAACAAGATAAGTACGTTCAATTTATTTTAAAGGATCTGTATGGAACGAAAAAATATCCTAATCAAACTTATACACCGTGGTCCACGAGGGATAATGAGCCTGACCAAATTCAAATTGCAACCCAAAATACATTTTCATAGCATTCGTTGCCAAATTTATATTTACAACAAGACAGCTGTCAGAGTTTCGACAAATCCTTTCAGTCAAGACAGTTTCTAATCGCATGTGGAATGGCATCTCCTCCGACGAAACGTTGAGCAGGAAAAAGCAATGTTAGAACTTAGCAGTCTTCATAAATTAAAAGCATAATAGCGTGAGTAGATTGTTCAGAAAAATTTGTCAATTTTGACGATCATTTCAAATATCTACGACAGCTATGAAAATGTATGTTGGGTTGCAGTTTGAGTTTGGTCAGGCTCATTATCACTCGTGGACCACGGTGTATGAGCTTTGGTGGCAAAGAGTCAAAGCAGGAATATCATTGCACACAATCTTACATCCATATTTATACTTGGATTAAATTGATTGTAATGCTTTAGAAGTTATGCATTAAACAATTTTGAAATTTTTGAAACAAGGTGATATCCAGCAAAGACGTTGAATTTTTAACTGCAATAAGTTTTTTAGACGGAAAATGTGAGTTAATCGTGTAAAAATTAGATTATGCTTTCCCATGACTTCAAAATGCATACCATGTGAGCTTAATATCTGACCTCCAAAATTTGCTAAATATAATAATGTTACGAGAAAATTCTGGAAGCTTCTAGCGCCAGCGCTGGAACATGCGGTGAACTTCTAGACTCGCTGATTCGTGGGATAATTCTGAGTCATACGCGGAACTCCCGAATGTTCTCGCAGCACTCCAACATTACATTAGTGGTAGGGGAAATATCTGTATATAAGGCAATAGCGATAGGATGTAAATAGTCAAGTATTTGGAAGTCTTGTAAACTGGAATAATTGTGAATTATCGAGAGTGTTGATTTATCGGCCAACGTGACAATAATATTAAGTTACAGCTTGGTATATAAATATGGATTACACTGATTCTTTGGATCACCTTCCATGGATTGTTTTCGTTTTGTTAAATGACTTTACTATTGAACATCATTATGCCACCAGGTTGCAATTTTATGAAATCAAAGTCAAAGTTTATTTGGTCCATTTTCAATAACATTACACTCAAAAATAGGTATTTATTTTAACTTCAGTCACAGGAGATGAGGTTCTTAACACCTGTAAATGGGTCAAATTGTGAAGAGTATGAATGGTGGTGGAGTACTTATTACATTTAACCACCCATGCTGAAACTGTTATTGACTGTGGCTAAATGTTTTTTATAAGAACTTAAATATATGGCTTTTAACTTTGATCACTTGTGTTCTATTTTATGTCCGTTCGTGGATTCAATTCAATTCATGTCCATGTTCAAATATTGGGTCATAAACTAATTCGATTAAAAAAACTATTTTGGAGGTTTAGTGATGCGAACATTCAAGATCTGCTGGTGTGCCCAATCGTAGCTTGACCAAAGTACCTGTTGAGGATAGTAATTAACATTTGTATAATTAGGATCAAAATGGAATTGGTATCAAGTAAAAGATTGGAAGCTGTATAGTTAGTAAAGTTTTGTGTCTCACCATTTCCCGATAGAAGAACCGGCTAGGCCGACCATATCAAAATGTGAAAGACCTGGAGTATTTAATAGGTGTTCCTCACGTGGTTGTGATAGCAAATGGTAAAACAGACCAAAGCTTTCTGACAATACAGGCTTCAATCTTTCACTTAATACCAATTCCGTTTTGATCTTAATTACTCAAATGTTAAGTACTATCCTCGGTACTTCGGTCAAGCTACGATTAGCTTAGATTAGATTAGCATGAATGTTCGCACTACAAAACCTTCAAAAAAGTTAGTTTATGACCCAGGATTTAGTTTAATACGATCTCAGACTATCTACATCTTAGCCATATTTAATAAAACTACTTCAAATCGAATTTGAATTTGACACATAACCTTAAAACGCTAGAGCCAATCAGTTGTCAGTCGTCACCAAAGACCGGCTAGTGCGCACTTTTGTTTATGGTTTATAAGAAAAATGACGTCTCCAGAAATCATGTGACATTTTCTCTATCTACATATCTTTGTCTCACTTATGAAATTCCTAAATAGACCATCTCTCTCTAGTGTTGAGGACGCTTTCACGCTAGCAACATGGGCTTAGGCTGCATCTATACTTTATATCAAACCTTAGTGAGGTCCAAAGGTTGATCCTGGCCCGAAATTTGGGACTGTACCCAAAAACTGTGTCGAGGAATGTACTTGATAGGGATATTTTTAAACACCAAAGGTTGGCGACATGCATAGCAGCATTTTGACAGGAACGTCAAAATTTGTAAACATTGATGAGAGATTTACATTTCGCGTTGGAATAACATTAAAATCTGTTAAATTCTTCCGAAAATATGAGGTTATTGCATTAAAAATTGGGATGGTTTTTAAATAAGTGGTTTCTTTGTTTGTTATTAACAGTGAAATAATAGAATCTCGCCGAATAGCAGTTTACTATTGTGTTTTTGAAACACGAATGTTTAATCACCTAATTAAAGGATTAAAGAGGACAAGAGAAGTGAAACTAGAATGAAATCTTAACCGAAATCTTGGCCTACTCGTCCACAAAGAAGTAGTAAATTCAAAATTTGATAAATTAGCTCTAACCTTAAGCACTCTAGTTAGAAACTGTCTGATTTTACTTCATGAATGTTTGCAACCGTACTGCCTTGAATTAAGCACACATGATTAACTTTATGACCAAATCCCCTACTTATGTCAAACTCTAAAGAAATCTTCAAACTGCATTGTTAAATTTTTTGCAATGAATTGTTGTCAAAGGCAAACACCACTGTTCTTGTAGTTTATAAATAATAAGCATAAAGCATAGATGTCAATTTTATCTCTAAACCGAGCTACAAATCAGTTTTTGCTCCAAAAGTTTCTTCACACACGTTACTCTTACTGCATTGATGTGCAAAATGATATAATGAAATCTTGAAATCATTAATCTGATATAATCTTGCCCCAAAAAGCCTATGGATGAGTTTAGGGCGTACCTCTTCGTATTAGATGTAACGGATGTAACCTATCATTGCTAAGTCTTCAGTGGCAGCTTACGCACCGGTCCACTGTAAGAAAGGACCGGTATCTCTTTTTTAGTGTTTTGCCAACTACTTTCAATTTACAGTGCAGTTATTAAGAGCCAGCGAAGTTCATAAATTTAAGTTTGTAGGTTAGTGTAAACAAATCCATTTTGACATATTGACGTTTGACACGATATCCCCCTCTTCTTCAAAACACCCCAATTAGTTAGTACCAACTTTAATGAATTTTACTAATACAAGACAATACACTGGTCATTCATGTATACTAGTTAACACTAAAATGTTGGTATGACATATAGTAGTAAATTATTATATCATTGTTTGAAACCAATATTTTTCACAGTAAATGTTATGAATGACAACTAAAGTCCGTTTTTTTTTTTTAAAACCACCAACACCGCAATCTTCCCCTGCATTACAACCGGCAACGTTGCCTAGGGAGATTTTTGGTGAGAAAATAATTGTCAAATTTTTGACATTTCTGAAAATTAGGTAGTGTTTCCGTCAAAAACGTTTCTTTTACAGCCTGTTGGATTGCAAATAAAAGGATTTAATAGTGAAAAAACTCGACACAGCCTGAAAGGCCGTTTTGTGTAATCAAATTGTCAATTAGGCAACTAACCTATTTGATTTTATCACCAAAAAGTCACCATCGACGACGTTGCCGGTTGTAAAGTGGTGGGAGAGTGCGGTGTTGGTGGTTTTTTAATAAAAAAAACGGACTTTACATGCATAGCCATCCATGTTTATAATTCAATTTGCGTTCACTCATTGTCGGTGGTGGAACTGAATCTAACGTTTGGAGAAAAAGTAGTATTTGTTATTTGGTCGAAAAGTCGCTTTGCTGTCTCGCAATTTTGCATACGCTACGCTTCTCCTTGCTACTGCAATTTAATTGCTCGACAACAAAAAGTACCACTTTTCTGCCGTATAACAAAATCTACTATTTTTTAAGTTAATGAATTTTAAAATTTATCTGGTTTACCTCCCTTTCTAATAAATTTCGTATTTTTAGAGTTACAAAGTTGCTGCAAAATCGACAAAGGCGGATTATTTACCTTACACCATTGCTAATATTGGATTACAATTAGCGTCTGATAAGACGGTAAAAGATTTTTCAATTTCGTCTTTAAGAGACGAATTAGCGTCAAGAGAAAACTTGGATGTCATTTGGACAAATGGAAATAGTGAAAAATGGACAATCCTCTGGGAAACTTTAAATGAACAGCCCCAAATAGACAAATATTTTGATTTTCTTGAAACACAAAACATCGCTTCTGATCGTAAATTAGTAGTCATAACAACATTTGAAATCACTACAACCAATAAACCTGACATAACTGTTGATGGTCGAAAAATGGATATCGATTTTGTTAAGTGTGATAAAACACCAACTTTACTAGAAAAGTTACAAATCAAAGGAACTTACTTCCAACCAACAATTATTGATAAAAATTCCTTACCTGAAAAATTTGAAAGAAATTTCAAAAACATCCTCTTCTGTACTTGGAATGAACAGGTTAATCAACTGGAAAAGCGGATTCTGTCTTCGATGAAGAATATGTTTTCAAGTGATAAACTTGGTGCGATGAAATATATCAAAACCATCAAGAAGTGGCTTCGGGATCAAGACGAAAACAATAAATTTGACAAAAGATCAATTCAACAAATCATTACTCTTTGTTTGTTAAATCCATATATTCACACAATTTCTTTTGGTTCCGTCAACGAGAATCTAACCTTATTGCAAGACGCTATTTCTAAATTTGATGTGACGATCTTTGATAAAATCGATCTAAACGACATTAAACAAATTTACGGTAATGCTAAAGAACAAATAAATGACATGGATTTCAACTACATCAGGAAAACTTTTCAAATAATGCTGAATGATAAGATTTACACGAAATTATTATGGTTGATTGGAAAGTGTCCGTTAATTGTCGACGAAAATCAAACATTAGTTAAAATCATTGAATTATTCAATATTAAAGGACTTATTTTCTGTCGTAAAGATTCTCATTACTCGTTACCTCAAAACTGTTCAGTTTTTCGTAAATTGTCTGATTTGAGTATTCATAAAGAGCTACAGCTTGAGATTATGACAAACTTCAAATGCCAGTTGACGTCGAGTGAAATTAATTTGAAAGAACTTTCTCAAAGAGATCCTTCTTTTGAAGACATTGTTACAACCAACGAATTAATCCACATGTTGCACCAACCATACAAGTTACAACTGGCTCTGGAAGAGGTTCCGAAAATCTACATTCCAAGACAGGTTTCCAGGAATATAATTGACTCTAGATATCTGCTGGAAGTGGATGAAAAATCATTGATTGTCATTAGCAACGTCGACAATGTAAAAGACATCAAATCGTATTTACAAAAATCTTACAACAACACATTGGAAGAACCGGTGGAAGAATCTAATATCTATGTACTTGAAAACAGTTGCACCGAAGATGAATTTGATGGAATATGTAAGAAAAACAAAGACATTATAAAGAATTTTCATCATTTTGGAGTCGTGGACGGAAAGTTGGAGTGGCTCAAGACTGTGGGTGAGCTTTCGGATTTGGAACCGTTTCGTTGTGATGGTTTTTTTGCTGATGAAGATACAGTGTTTGGGTCTGCCAACAAAATAAACATAATATCAGATAAACCTGGAAAAGGAAAAACTATTTTCTTAAAACATTTAAAAAATGTATCTGACTCGTTAGCAATTTACCTTTCAACCGCTGATATTTTGACGCTTTCTCAAAGTACGAACTTCTCAACACATGAATTTGTAAATTTGATTGTAAACAAACATTCAGATTTAAACAATTTTGATAAACAATTCTTACGTTTCCTCGTGCAAACCGGAAATATTACATGTATGTGGGATGGTTTGGACGAAATTTCTGAAAACGATTTGCGCACTATGGCAGAATTTATTTTAAAATTTTCGGAAATTAAATCAAGACATTATATTGCATGTCGGTCGTATGTAGCACAGGATTTTGAAGACTTATTTTCAGTGTTATCCAGAACAATTGATGAGGTTAATGAGGGTCAGATTGATTCATACATCCAAAACAGACTTGAAGGTATTTTGGAACCAGCAATATTAAAAACTGCAATTTCGCAAATTAAAAAACATTTTGACTTTACAAAAAAATCCGACATTTTTGGTCACATTTTGCAATTATTTATGTTTACAGAGCTCGTGATAAAAAATAGCGAGAAATACTTGAATATCTTTGCCAATGCAATTCCTTTTACTTTTACAAAATTGTACGATGCATTATTACAAGAAAGTCAAAAATATCCATCTGAAATGATGAATACCTATCAAAAAATATCATTAATGGCACTTTTTGAGTCGGATTTTTGCCGCAAGTTTATGTTTCCTAACAATTACAAAAATATACAATTTCATGATGATGGTTTCGTTAGTTTCTTTAAGAAAAATGACGGGAAAATACAGTTCATAAAAAATTTCTACACAGACTATTTGGTTGCGACTTTTTTGTTTAAACATTATGAAATTCCATTTGATAAGTTAGTTTTATTTAATGTTAAGTACACAACTGTGCGTTTTCTTTTTGATGAATTATTGGCCGAAAAGTCATTTCCTCACCTTGCGATCTTGTACAGAAATTTTGACGAACCTATTTTTAACGAAAAACAATTTCAAACAAAAGATTTAGCCAACAGAAGTGTACTACAGTTGGCCTGTTCCTGGGGAGAAAGATATCCTATATTAGAAGTGCAAGAAGAAAAGGATTTATGTGTTATAAAAGAAAAAAATATTTGTCGAGCAAAAAGAGAAAACTTGAAATACCTCAAAAGACTAGAAAACTTATCGGAGAAAGAGAGTATTACTGAAAGTGAAAATATTTTCGAAATGAATGCACTTGCCTTTGCTAAAAATAGTGGATCTTTAATGGCTTTTCTTTTAATATTGCAAAAAAATCAAGAAACTCTAAGCAATTATTTCAACCCAAAATCACTTAATTTGGTTCATACTTGCTTTTATTTTGTTTTGCGTTTGGGACCTCCGGACTTTCTTAACTTATTTAAAAATACAAAATGTAATGTAAATGTAGTGAATAAAAATGGTCAGACAGCTATGGTAATCGCTTCTCAGAACGGACACGAAAAAGTGATTGAGTTGTTGGTCAAATGTGGTGGAGATGTAAATGCAGTGGACAAGTACGGTTGGACGGCGATGATGTTTGCTTCCCAGAATGGACACGAGAAAGTAGTGGAGTTGTTGGTTAAATCGGGTGGAGATGTCAATGCAGTGCACAAGATCGGTCGGACGGCGATGATGATTGCTTCTGAGAACGGACACGAGAAAGTGGTGGAGTTGTTAGTTAAATCGGGTGGAGATGTCAATGCAATGGACATGGACGGTTGGACGGCGATGATGTTTGCTTCCCAGAATGGACACGAGAAAGTGGTGGAGTTGTTAGTTAAATCGGGTGGAGATGTCAATGCAATGGACATGGACGGTTGGACGGCGATGATGTTTGCTTCCCAGAATGGACACGAGAAAGTAGTGGAGTTGTTGGTTAAATCGGGTGGAGATGTCAATGCAGTGGACAAGGACGGTTGGACGGCGATGATGATTGCTTCTGAGAACGGACATGAGAAAGTGGTGGGGTTGTTGGTTAAATCGGGTGGAGATGTCAATGCAGTGACCAGGGACGGTTTGACGGCGATGATGTTTGCTTCTCAGAAAGGACACGAGAAAGTGGTGGAGTTGTTGGTTAAATTGGGTGGAGATGTCAATGCAGTGGACAAGGACGGTCGGACGGCGATGATGTTTGCTTCTCAGAAAGGACACGAGAAAGTGGTGGAGTTGTTGGTTAAATTGGGTGGAGATGTCAATGCAGTGGACAAGTACGGTTGGACGGCGATGATGTTTGCTTCCCAGAATGGACACGAGAAAGTAGTGGAGTTGTTGGTTAAATCGGGTGGAGATGTCAATGGAGTGCACAAGGACGGTTGGACGGCGATGATGTTTGCTTCTGAGAACGGACACGAGAAAGTGGTGGAGTTGTTGGTCAAATCGGGTGGAGACGTCAATGCAGTGGACAAGGACGGTTGGACGGCGATGATGTTTGCTTCTCAGAACGGACATGAGAAAGTGGTGGGGTTGTTGGTTAAATCGGATGAACAAGTAAGACCGGAGAGCGTTGATCTTTGGTTCTGGGACAGACACGAGAAAGTGGTAAAATTGTTGATAAAATCTGGTGGAGATGTACATGCAGGGAATAAGTACGGTTGGACGGCGATGATGTTTGCTTCCCTGAAAGGATACGAGAAAGTGGTGGAGTTGTTGGTTAAATCGGGTGGAGATGTCAATGCAGTGGACAAGGACGGTTGGACGGCGATGATGATTGCTTCCCAAAACGGACACGAGAAAGTGGTGGAGTTGTTGGTTAAATCGGGTGGAGATGTAAATGCAGTGAACAACAGCGGTCGGACAGCGATAATCTTTGCTTCCGAGAACGGACACGAGAAAGTGGTAAAGTTGTTGGTAAAATCGGGTGGTGATGTAAATGCAGTAAACAAGTACGGCCGGACGGCGATGATCTTTGCTTCCGAAACCGGATACGAGAAAGTGGTAGAGTTGTTGCTTAAATCGGGTGGAGACGTAAATGCAGTGAACGGCTGCGGTTGGACGGCGATGATGGTTGCGTCCCAGAATGGACACGAGAAAGTGGTGGAGTTGTTGGTTAAATCGGGCGGAGACGTAAATGCAGAGGACGAGAATGGTTGGACGGCAATGATGATTGCATCTCAGAACGCACACGAGAAAGTCGTGGAGTTGTTGATTAAATCGGGTGTCAACAAATAAGTGTTGTCAGTGAGACTAATATTCAGCTGATCGCCGCCACACAGTGCCTGTCATTCTGAGAATGAATCTGTGTACAAAAATTTAAATGCATGAGATTTGATTAGAGCAGGTTCACCAATCTTTGTGATTTACTTTTCCATTTGCGATTAATTTATGTTGTTTAGCGCCCGATTTCAAGTCAGTGGCGCAAAATTGCATTGACGCAGTTGCTAAGGTAGCATCAGCTTGATTGGAATTGCTAAATCACAAACAACGTTTCTTCAAATGATAATAATTAATAAGAAAAAAAATGAAAAAAAATTAAAAATACTGTTTCGCAGATTGCAAGAGAAAATGTGTGGTCAACGGATTTAAAAAAATAAGTATTAAAAATAAATATCAAAATATCTGCTCCTTTTAGGCGAATGGATATTTTATGGAAATGTGAAAAAGCTACGAGTAAGGCCGTTTTCTCTATCTTAGCCTCACTCATACAACAATTATTGACGTCGTATGTTTTCTCAGTTGATATGCATAGAAAGGAGTTGTGATGTAGTCAGTGCGCATACATTTAGGTAAATTGTCAAATTTTAAACAGACAATTTTCAAACTTTCGCGAACAATGTTTAGAAAATGATTTCTAGCTATGTCTAACACATGGAAGCCTATTGAAGGATTTTGCTATGCTCCTCATCTAATGAAAATATGATTTTGAATTTGAATCAAGATATTATTCTGATTTGTTGGTTTTTCTTTAAAACTTGAATTTTTCTGTTCACCTTAAAAGAAACTTTCGGTTTTTAGGTTTTTAAAACAGTTTTGCAATGTCATTAAGCGTTCCATACATTTTGCATCCAATAATTTCGAACAAAACCATTCCTTCGATTAGTCACAAATATTGAAAATTCCTTTTCCTGGTTTTAGATGTTATGTTTACTCTATTCTAGAATTAGTATAATTAATAAAATTAAATTCTATTATGTTCAATCTATCTGACAATTATAATTTTTCACAAATAAATTTTAGTTTAATTATGTATATTATTATGTGTAAATACATTAATATTATATGAAACAATAAAATTCTGATAAAAATGTTGACGTTATTGAGAGTCAATAAATGTTATAGAAAAGAGCTCTAGGGGTGGCTCAGTAATTTATGCACATCTTTATTAGGGTGAACAACGCCAGAATGTGTGGCTTAAGCAAGTAACAAATTAGCCGGTGGAAGCGAAGGTGCAAAATAAGAGTGATGCGCCTGGTGTTTAGTGGAGAGAGATAACATCCAGAACGCCGGTATGTTTAATTTTATGAACATAATTTCCAGGGTGGGTTTGGATGGATATAATTTCTAATATGCGCGTGAGTGCTCAAAGAAAGAAGAAGATGCCGAAAGCTACCGGAAAAGGGGTCAATGCCTGAGTCTGAGCCGCTATCCAGCGATGGGGCAGGGGGTGAAACTCCCCCGGTAAGTTATTTCATTACAACTATTTGAAGCCGATAAGGCAGGTGGTATTTTCTTTTGTTGCGAGAATTCCGTGACTTCCCAGTTAAGTTCAACCCGGACTTGACTAGACAAGGGCGTTCCGGAGAAGGTGAGTCAAGTAGCACTATGTTAGTAGTACCCTTTCGAGAAAGAAATTTCGACTTGAGAGGGGTTCGATTCCAATGAATCTAACACTGAGAGCCGTGTTCTTGAACCGTTCGAGTCGAGACGCTGAAGCGACCTCGATCGAGACCGATGGAATAATCTTAAGTATGATATTGCGCATCTACGGAGTGGGGAGTGACGTCACTCGGAGAGTCGTTAGTTCACATGTAAGGCACGATTTTGTCTTATTGGAATCTGTATTTATCCTGTTTCCAGCTTTAACCGTTTTTCAAATTTTCTGTATTATATCTTCAAGATAATTCGTTAATAAAATAATAATAATAATTATAATACGCGACCTGAGAACTATAAGGTTCTAACTAACATTTATTAAATTGATCCAGTGTTCACGTTATCAGTGATATCTTTTTAATTTATTAAGCATTTATGTACAAAATGACAGGATTTATTAAAATCATTTTGGCTTGTTAAAATATTAACTCACTTCCTTTTTATACATGATAGAACAGGTTTAAAAAAATCGCAAAACATACAATTTAAATTTTCACAAAAAATCACTTAGAACCTTATAATTCTCACGTCGCAAATAAATACTAAAATGCGTTGTTCTATATTTGATTGCAATAGTGACAATCAGGGAAACTATGCTGAAAAGAATATCATTTTTTTTAGATTTTCCAAAGCCAGTGTGACAAGAAAATTGTGGGTGATTTTGTGTTTGATTCGTCGGTTTGATTTTTTAATTTAGAAAATGCCAGAATATGTTCAAACAGTTCTGTACAGAGGACTATGAGAGAAACTTAATATACGAACTGTAAAATTATTTACCAAAGAAGGGAAGAAAATTAAAAGACGAAGCTATTCCTTCTTTATTTCTTCCTAAAGGAAAATCACGCAAACCTTCAACAGCACGGAAAGAAGAAGCGTGCAAAAGAGATCAAGCCAAATTTGTGAAAAACATAATTGAAACGGAGTAAGTTGGTAACTCATCGCTAATAATTTTCTTACATTACTTTAATTTATTTTTATTTATGCAAAATATGAGGCCATTATTTGCTGAAAAATAGTAATTAATCAAACAATTTTTCTTTGGTTGTATTCTTTATAGTTTTGTCAGTTTTCTTCAATCAAATTTTTATAGGGAACTTAAGATCGACAATAACACGACGCCAACGTTTATTGACAATGTGCCTTCAACTTCAAAATCTATCGGGTAAATTTACACTTTCACCTAATAAGGAAAATCAGTTTTTTTTCAGAAATCATTTTTGTGTTTGCATGTTTTTGCATGTTGTCAAAAAATCAAATAAACTTTACTTTTTGTTTCGATAGCGTAAACACAGACTTCGAAAATGACTTGACAGCAAAAGTAGATTTGCTTAAAAGCGAAAATCAATAACTTTAGAAAAATTTTTAGAATTAATAAATTAAATTCAGTTTTAAAAGAAAGAAGAAATAAGATAAAAAGAAGGGAATTTGTGAAAATTATTAATTAATTTTATTAAGTTTGTTTTTGTAGCTTCTGATTTCTTTTTTCTAACTTGATAAAACTTTTTTTAAACTTAATTTATTGTTTTTTTTTTTGATCTTTGAAATGAGGGTAAAGAAGTACAGCATGGCTTAGCAATTTCTGCAGATTAAAAGGAGTACATGCAGGGTGTTCAAAAAATAGCGGACCAACTGATAAAAACGTCAAACTCTAAGACGCTGTGAATTGGAAATGCTGTTTAAAATTTTTATTTGAAGCTTTGTACGGGAGCAAAATAACTTTAAATATTGCGAAAAACGGCAACAGTGTTCAATTCTTTCGGTAATTATTAGGAGTATAATTTTGAGACCAGAGCAACACTTTGGTAATTACAATTATTAATAAATCATGTAATTGGTTACTATGGTTTGCAATTAATTTTGATAACACCTGACCAGTAAAAGTCACAAAGTAGATCAAGAACCATTTGTTCTCTTCTTGGTGTGCGAATAGTCTTCATGATCCTGATAAATTTGGTTCCAATCGGCCCATCCCACGTACCTGTTGATAAACTCGTTGAAAAGTATTCTTGGAGGGAATTTGCCAGTTAGAAAATTCATAAGCCTTACTGCCCCTTACTGCTTCTCGACTGTTTCCTTCAGGTGTCGGTATATTCAGCAAAATTATACATCATTAGAGAAATAAACTCCTCTAGTTTGTGACACCTAAAAAATGTTTGACTTTTCTAAAAAAAATGGTCATTGTCAGGCACTAGGCAACAATTAATTACTGAATTCTTGAAGTGAAATGTTGCCAGATTAATTTTGCGCTTTTGAGCTTAATTTTAAAAGTGCAAAATAACGTTTTGCATCAACATTTAAGGCATTTAAAGACTGTAAGTATGTAAATGTGACCCAAAACATGAACTCTAGTTAAATTTTGTAAACCTTGAGTTCATTATAAGGAAAAATTTGTGCCAAAATTAGCGACCCTTTAAGTGGCTGTAGATTTCCAACGAAGCACTCAATAATTGAAAAAACTTAATTTAGCTAGTAGTTATTATCTGAAGATTCACGTAGTGAATAGTTGGTCCGCCATTTTTTGAACACCCTGTATATGTTATGTTGACAATTTTAATTTTAAAAATACGTAATTTGAAATTTTTTTCGCATTATGGTTTCGAGGAGTTGCAATAAATACCATAATTAACATCAAAACCAAAATATTTTATTTCTACATCTGAGAAAATCACACCCTTGATTAGTGATTTCATTATTCTAAACTGATATATCTACGCTCGTATGCTTAATGAAATGTTTAGAACCTCATTTCAACAAAATTTTCACAAGCGACAATTATTTGGACTGTCCTGATCCGTAAATCTATAAACCTTCACTTGTTTTAACTGCCTTCATTCAGCATTAAAATAGAAAACGAATTTTAAAGTGTTCCTTAATTAAATCGATGTTGTGTAAAACATTGTTTTTAATAATATTATTTAATAACACGAATATAACACTTTTATTCCTGCTTTTAAGCACCGTAAAATAGCAATTCTTCCAACTGCTACTCTCCGAGTGACGTCACTGCGCGAGCTGGACGCGTTCGGGTTGCCTGAGTATCATATCTTAGAAATCTTTATATCATGGATGGAATCATTTATCGTCGTCTAAGTGGCAACTTACGCAATCTGAATTTTTGCAACTTTACAGGACAATAAAAAAACTGTTTTTTTTTTAGGTTAAATACATTTTTGGAATAGTAATTCTCCACATTTGTTTTTTATTGTGTTTCAAACGATCATTAAAAGTTTCAATAAAATAAAACAATTTTCTGAAGAAATACTTGAGATAGAGGGTGTTGCCTTAATTTTTGCCTGAGATAGAGCAAGTTGCAGTTTACGTTTTCAATACTATACAAACAACAAACAACTTTTTTTGTGTTAAATGACAAATCTCATCCTTTTAACCATTTCAATTGTGAATACAGTTGCGAGCATGGAATTTCGGGTATTGCTGTAATTTATGAACGGACCACCGTCGACATCGACAACCTTCTGGCATCGAAGGAGAGCATAACATAAATAGGCAACTTATTCCAAATTATTTTAAACATCACTCATAATCGCAATAAAGCTTAAAGTACATTCAATTCTATGTGACAGAAAAAGCTATAAGCGTTAATTGGTTGGCCATTTTTTTTCACTGTCTTCTGTAGATACAGATTAAATTAAAATGAGTGAAAAAAACGTATTAGTTCACTTGGAACATAATATAAAGAGCCATCGCTAACTTCCATTTTTGTGGATGTTCAATTAGGCAATTAGATTAGGTATAATTTCACAAACTCGCCGTATGTTAAAAATTATGACATTCACCATGCTATGTTGATATTGTTGTAATAATAAAAAACGCAGACACTTTTTTCATGCGTGTTCAAACCCTTGCGCTGACCTTTTTTTCGAATTAATTACATTACTTAAAAAAAAATGATTTTTTTTAATATTATTTAATGATCTGTAGATTTATTACTTTAAAATAGAAATCTTATGGTTATTGATGCTATGAGTGGATTATTTTAAATCGAATTAATAATTTTTTATTAATATATTTTTATAAGATTTTTTATAAGTATTGTTAACTTACGATATTTGCTTAATATGAAGGAACATAGGACGATCTATGTTGGAAGCACCATCAAACATTTTTCTTCTCGCTTAACACACTTTTAACTCAATCCGACATACACTTTTATTCTACCTCATTTTGAATTGAGAATGAAATAGCGTACGTTGCTTTTCATATTGAGATAGCGGATGTTGTCAAATTTTCGCGTAGAGCATAAAATGTAGCGAAATTCAAAAAACAGACTCCGTCACGACATTCCCCATGAAGAAACAATTCGAAAACAAGCAAAAACGAAAAATCGTCAAAATTGAGACAGAGGCAGTTGCCACTTAGACGACGAAATGAACGTTCGGATTTGGAACCGTTCCGTTCCAATGGGTTCTTCACTGAAGAAGATTCATTGTTTAGATCCGGAAACAATATAAACATAATATCAAACAAACCAGGAAAAGGAAAAACTGTTTTGTTGAAACATTTACATAATGTTTCTGACTTTTTGGCAATTTACTTTTCAACAGCTGATATTTTGGCACTTTGTCAAAGTACGAATGTTTCAACAGACGAATTTGTAAACTGTATTGTAAACAAACATTCAGATTTAAACAATTTTGATAAACAATTCTTACGTTTCCTCGTGCAAACCGGAAATATTACTTGTATGTGGGATGGTTTGGACGAAATTCCTGAAAACGATTTGCGCATTATGGCAGAATTTATTTTAAAATTTTCGGAAATCAAATCAAGACATTATATTGCATGTCGGTCGTATGTAGCACAGAATTTTGAAGACTTATTTTCAGTGTTATCCAGATCAATTACTGAGTTTAATGAGGATCAAATTGATTTATACATCCAAAACAGACTTGAAGGTATTTTGGAACCAGCAATATTAAAAACTGCAGTTACGCAAATTAAAAAACATTTTGACTTTACACAAGGATGCGACATTTTTGGTCTTATTCTGCATTTATTTATGTTTACTGAGCTCGTGATAAAAGATAGCAAGAAATACTTGAGTATCTTTGCTAAAGCAACTTCTTTTACTCTTACTGACTTGTACGACGCATTGTTACAAGAAAATGAAAACCTTTCATCTGGTAAAATCGATTCCTACCAGAAAACATCACTAATGGCAACTTTTGAGTTGGATTTTTGCCGCAATTTCATATTTCTTAACAAATACAAAAATTCGCAATTTTATGATGATAATTTTCGGTTCATTAGTTTCTTCAAGAAAAACTGCGGAGAAATACAGTTTATAAAGAATTTCTACACAGACTATTTGGCTGCAAGTTTATTGTTTAAAAATTATGAAACTCCATTTAATAAGTTAGTTTTAACATCAAGTACACAGCTGTGCGTTTTCTGTTTGATGAATTACTGGCGAAAATATCATTTCCTCACCTCGCGATTTTGTACAGAAATTTCGATGAACTTGATCTTAACGAAGAACAACTTAAAGCAAAAGACTTGGCCAATAGAAATTTACTACAGTTAACTTGTTCCTGGGGAGAAAGATATCCTATATTAGAAGTGCGGAAAGAGAATGAATTTTATGTTATCGAAGAAAAAAATGTTTGGCGGGCAAAAAGAGAGAACTCGAAATACCTCAAAATTCTTAACTTACTGGAGAAAGAAAGTATTACTCAAAGTGAAAATATTTTCGAAATGAATGCAGTCGCCTTTGCTGAAAATAGTGGATCTTTGATGGCTTTTCTTATGACGTTGCAAAAACAACAAGAAACTATAAGCAGTTACTTCAAACCAAAATCACTTAATTTGGTTTATACTTGCTTTTTTTATGTTGTGCGTTTGGGATATTTGGAATTTTTTAAGTTATTTAAAGATACAAATTGTATTGGAAGTGCAGTGGATAAAAATGGTCAGACGGCAATGATGTATGCTTCCGGCAAGGGACACGAGAAAGTGGTGGAGTTGTTGGTTAAATCGGGTGGAAACGTAAATGCAGTGGACAAGGACGGTCAAACGGCGATGATGTTTGCTGCTCAGAACGGACACGAGAAAGTGGTGGAATTTTTAATTAAATCTAGTGGAAATGTCAATGCAGTAACCAAGAACGATTGGACGGCGATAATGTTTGCTTCTCAAAACGGACACAGAAAAGTGGTGGAGTTGTTGGTTAAATTGGGTGGAGATGTCAATGCAGTGCACAAGGACGGTCGGACGGCGATGATCCTTGCTTCTCAAAACGGCCAAGAGAAAGTGGTGGAGTTGTTGGTTAAATCGGGTGGTAATGTAAATGCAGTGATGGAAGACGGTCGGACAGCGATAATGTTTGCTTCTCAAAATGGACACAAGAAAGTGGTGGAGTTGTTGGTTAAATCGGGTGGAGATGTCAATGCAGTGATGAAAGACGGTTGGACAGCGATAATGTTTGCTTCCCAAAACGGACACGAGAGAGTGGTCGAGTTTTTAGTTAAATGTAGTGGTGATGTAAATGCAGTGATGAGAGACGGTTGGACGGCGATAATGTTTGCTTCTCAAAACGGACACGAAAAAGTGGTGCAGTTCTTGGTTAAATCGGGTGGAGATGTAAATGCAGTGCGGAAGGACGGTTGGACGGCGATGATGTTTGCTGCCCAAAACGGACACGAGGAAGTGGTGGAGTTGTTGGTTAATTCGGGTGGAGATGTAAATGCAGTGATGAAAGACGGTTGGACAGCGATAATGTTTGCTTCCCAAAACGGACACGAAACAGTGGTAGAGTTTTTATTTAAATCTGGTGGTGATATAAATGCAGTGATGAGAGACGGTTGGACGGCGATAATTTTTGCTTCTCAAAACGGACACGAAAAAGTGGTGCAGTTGTTGGTTAAATCAGGTGGTAACGTAAATGCAGTGATGGAAGACGGTCGGACAGCGATAATGTTTGCTTCCCAGAATGGACACCAAACAGTGGTGGAGTTGTTGGTTAAATCGGGAGGTAGCGTAAATGCAGTGGACGAGGACGGTTGGACAGCGACGATGTTTGCTTCCCAGAACGGACACCATAAGGTGGTAGAGTTGTTGGGTGGTGATTTAAATCTAGTGAACAAGAACGGTCGGACTGCGATGATGATGGCTTCCCACAACGGACATGAAAAGGTGGCGGCGTTGTTGGTTAAATCAGATTTCAGCTGATCGTCGCCACATAGTGTCTGTCTTTTATTCTGAAAATAAATACGCGTAAAAAAATTAACTTTTTGGCCTCATGAATTGTAAACGTCAAATTAACATTCAATTGACAGCTTCAGAAACACTAGATTTAGAAGCGCCCTGGACGTTTACACACGCCGTGCTGTAAAAATTGCCCAAATCGTCTGCTCTTCACATGCGTTTATAAATTAAAATCACTTTACCATAATGAAGATTGATCACCAAAGTGGAATCTACCTAAATTATTATCTCAATTAAGACAATATTTCTATTTTTAAAGTAATATTAAAACGTTTTTATACAGCGCCATCTTGTGTACTTTTTGTGCACCAACTACAAAATTGACAGAATTGACAGATGATGAAATTTACAAATGTCAAATGTGACAGTTCCCATAAATTTTGAAAATTCCAATTATTTAAATTAAAATTTTTCGGCCAAAAAGTTTAATACAACTCTTGTGCGTTAACCATTTTACAGCGCGAAATGTAAGTTACCACACGCGACTGTAAATAACTATTAAACTATCGATTTAAAATTAGGTCAAGTTTACCAATTACAAACGTTGCTAAGTTACTAAAAATGTTTCTTAAAATATTAATAATAATTATTAATAAATCGTTTGTGATTTGAATTACTCTATAAAGTCCACAAAATTTAAAAATTATCAAGGAAAAACTAGTCTCTTATTTGATATTAAAAGTATAAATCAATGCAACAATTTTATATTAAAAAAAATAACCCAAACGGTCTGTAAATCGATGAAAAAAAATTCAGTGCCACAAATACGTTTAGTTCAATTCAGTACTTCTATCAATCTCCGATTATGTGTTCTTCGTCGTTTGGAAAAGCTCGACGAAAGGACGGGGAAAAAATCGGTCCAGGAGGAATTTCGATCCAAAGTATGTCACCCGTTCGCTGGTATTCTCGCTTCAAAAGAGTGGTTTCGCCTGTACATGTTTTTTTTGTTTTTTGACACAAACTAAATTATATTCTTTGAAATTTAATTTTTGACATTAGAAACGTCAACTGCCAATTTAGTTGCTGCTCTCGCCAACTGTCACGTTACTTCGAACAAAACCATTCCTTCGATTAGTCAAATATGTCGAAAAATCATTTTCCTGATGTTTGATG
The DNA here is from genome assembly GCA_029298725.1 of Gnatocerus cornutus. Classification (NCBI taxonomy): domain Eukaryota; kingdom Metazoa; phylum Arthropoda; class Insecta; order Coleoptera; family Tenebrionidae; genus Gnatocerus; species Gnatocerus cornutus. Next base: position 19,479,844 of record CM055512.1, on the reverse strand, counting down.
TTATGTTTACTACATTATATATATCAGAAAATTATAATTATTATCTGTAAATACTTTAATAAATATTATTAAGTAAGTATATACACCTAGTTGGGACAAAAACTTCATTCAATTAATTAAAGAATACCACAGATATGTTGATCAGAATTGGTCAATATACATACTGTTTACTGGAGCACCCAGTAAACCAAATGTCCCAACCTTTTTTTTGTGTGGTCCCACATCAGTCATCCTTCACCGCCACCACGCCCTGTGAGGGTGTCGGTGCAGGTGGCTTTTGTGGAGACCACAGCTTCTATCACCAGTCCTGTATCAGCTGTCGACCAATAAACTCTAATCACACATTTGAAATTTTCTATAATTTCTGGTCCTTCGAGCAACTTCTAAAAATACGTTTTACTTTCAAAACACCATACAGTCCGCAATTGCAACTAACACATACTGTCCCAGAACTCGCGACCTAGAGAAAAATGTCTTATAGAGGCACTAATTCTAAATCAAAACTTCGAAAAAAAAAAAAATTTTACCTCAAAAAATATTCGAATTAAGCCAAAAAACAGTAGCCAATTCCGAAGCTGAACAATTTGAATATCGGTAACTATGGCTTTTTACCGATTGGTTGTAAATTTTTTATCTTTTCTCGAATACTATTAAACTTAATTGATCTTTGTATTAAAATTTACCATCTGTATTGCTGTTGGCACCAACCCCTTGTTCTCTGGGTCATAAGTTCTGGGTCACCTGTATTTATTCGATTGGAATACATAAATAACCGTGTTAACTTTCGAAATGACCACCTTTAGCCTTTATGTAGGCTTAAGACGCATTGGCCATTCGTCAATGGCCGCACGCACATTTTTTTAGGGGAAAATTGGCCTCAGCCATTTCAAGGACTCAATGTTGGGGTATTATACAGTATGTCCCCGGATTGAGTTCACAAGGCAATGACAAAAGAATAATATTTTTTGCTTAATTTAAAATAAATAAATCTTTAATTAAAACTTTAATATTATCAAGCTGTGTACGCTACGCTACGCATATACCCGGTATATGGCTTACGATTATTCGTTTTTGAAGCGCATTTTGAACTTTGAAAAATCGTTCGACCTCTGTATGTATGCGTCTCAGGTAGAGCTATGGAGGTGACATCTTCGAATTTTGAAAAAATGAAAAATTTGACTTCAATTAATTAAAAACTGAAATTCCCATTTTTCGTTTTTAAGGAATATGAAGCAACCTACGAAGTTAAAAAAAATACCAACATGTGGAGAATTAAAACCTCTATGGAGGTGACATTTTTGTTTTTGTCATTATGCTTTAATTTTGAAGTTATTAATAAAAAAACAAATCAAAAATAGGCAACCAACAGTACAACTAACGCAAATCATCTTCTTCAAATCTCATAATTTACGACCGCTCACTAGGGGGTCACTGACGTTCCGCCCAATTGTAATAAACTGCTATCGGGTATAAGCAGGTAAAGACCCAACTGGCCGGTCTCGGCAACAAACATCGAAGACACTTGTAGCAAGTGTATTGAGAAATAATATTTTATTATCTCTGATACAGGGTCCGGCAACATTTGTGAAAATTGTCTTAGAGGTAAAATTTTTAAAATTTACATACGCTAATAGATAATCGAAGAAACTCTAGAAGATGACGCAAAAACTTGTTCTTTATTACCGATAGTTTTGGAGTCGCGACGCCTTAAAAGTGTAATTTTTATCTATTTGTAAGGGTTTTTGGAACCATTCAATATATATATATTTTTAATATAAATGTGTTAAAAATATTTCAATTGATTTTTTTTATTGTATGCAAATTGTGTTTAAAATTTTAGAAAAAATGCTGTTTTATCAGTAAGTATAGTAAGAAGCTATTTTTCAAAACTCAATAACGTGAAATTGTTTTTTTTTGGTAAACCTAATAATGTGTAAATTATTTTATTGTGTAAAATTATTGTTTATTCATTGAAAAAGCTCTTGCGAAAACACTGTGTCCGAATAATTGAGGTAAAGTTGAGCTAAGTTGAACAAAGTATCTCTTTTTTAATTCTCTGTACAAAATGATAATACATAGTAATTAAGGCAGTAAACCTTCATATTAATCCTGACATTGTAAGTGATTCATTAGCGATGGTAGGGAGCAAAGGTATCTTCAATTGCGTCAACGCAATTTTGCGCCACTGATTTGAAATCGGGCCCTAAGTTCTTATTTTTCAATGTAAATAATTAACTATTTCTATTTAGTGTCCAAAAGGTGCAACAATCAACGTTAATCAAAATTGAAGTGATTTGTAAAAATTTGAAGTAGTTTGTCACTGTCCGTCATAGTTTTGAAAACTAACTTGTTAAAACAGCAATTTATGCTCAAATTGCACAAGTTACATTAAATTTAAGATGAAGCTGGTCACAGTTATGTTAAAAAAACAATTCACACAAGTATTTACGCAAAAACATCGCTAAAAATTACTCTTCTAACGCATTCCAAATTTTTGCTTTAGATTGTTAAGCTTGATAAAGCGAATGCAAAATTGCAAATATTTATTTTTAAATTAAAAACGATTTTGAGGGTGATTATTACTGTTGCCGGACTGTTTTTCACCCAAAATTCAGTTATTTACGCATTAATTTTACATTTCGAATTTTCCAGTTTTAAACTAAAAGACCTTTTTTCCGCAATTATAAAATGAGTATTATTGGGAACATTTTCTATTTCAAAAACTTTATCCGATAACTGTGACTAAAAACCGCTTTTTACATTTTCACTTTCGGAACTATTCCTAATATTTTTCATCACCGTTTTTTAATAAAATTGTTGGCTCAAATCTTGGTGTTGACAAAAATTATCAAAAACACAATTTATTCCCAAACACCAAATTTCGTAAAAAACTGCTGACGCGCAAGTTTGATAAAAGCAACTGACCAACTTTAATCGATAAAACTCTAGAAATTTAAAAAAGTACATTGATTTACAAGTCGAGCACAGTAAAAAACACAAGTATCCAAAAATTGAAAGAATTTAAATATTTTTTCAAGGTATTTATTTATAGGTTTTGCGAAATACATTTTTAATTGCTTTTGGATGATTTGAAGTTTTGGGTTTTACAGTCTTTTCTTGAAATGAAAATTATGGTGTTACCTTCGACATATTTGAAAGCAAATTGTCTTATTGGTAACGTATAAAATCCACCGGTAGCAGGTAATGATTAGTTTATTAGAGACGAGGATTATTATGTAAAATTCGTACAATTAAACATTTTTTGCATAATACCATTAAACGCCAATTTTGCTTTTCCTGAGTGGTTATGGCTTAAAAAATATTAATATTAATTAAAATATTAATTTTTATTGATTAGTGGGATGTATTATTATGAAGAGTTAATTTTTAAATCACAGAAAACAACAGAGTCGAAAAGGTTCAAAAACTCATGTGTCAGGTAAAAAGTTTGGTTAAAAAAAAATTAAATGCGTTTTTCTCAAATAAAAATAATAAAATAATAAGTAATTTTAAAATTTCCCCGGCGACCAGTGAGGAAAAATTTTGGATCACATTTACGAAAATTACATTTTTCAATTAAAAAAACTTTCTTCCATTACGTACTATGGGAACTGGAAATTTGCGTATTTTATACATACATTTTCCATTAATTGAAAAAAAAAATTACGCCCGTAAAATTTTTGTCTACTGTAACCAGAAATTTCACAAGCTCAAAACGCAGAGAAACTCAAATCCTGATATTTTAACTCATCTTTGGTCCAACACGAATTTATTGTTCCAACCGCTGGGTTTCTTAGGAAATGTGCAGGTCAAGCGACCGTTTCCATAAAGTTTATGATCCCCTCATTACCAAATCCTCGGTAATCCCTTTTGGCAGCTGTCAATCAAAGGTGTTGTTAAAGTTGCATACTTTTCAAACACGAAATTTTCGGGCAGGCTCATAGACCCTTAAAATCGAAAAAAACAAAAAATAACGAAGAACTTTTTTATTTTTAATTTTGCAAAAAATGTCATGTAGGAATGAAATTTGTTCTTTAACTCAAACCAATTTCTACTATTTGAGTGACCAATTACCTGTTTTAGCACATAGTTCAATTCTAACTCGTAATTCGTTAAGTCTCTTTCGAATTTCCTCAATTATTGTTAAGGATGCAATTGCATTTCTTTTCCAATTTTTTGATACTTACACATAGGGTAAATTTTCCTTTAATCTTTAACGCACGATTTGATATTGTGAATCCACAGCCTGCTATTATTTAAATACGATTACAAAATTTAATAAATAAAAATAATGAAAAAAATAATTTTAGGAGTACAAACTAATAATTTTGAAATTTTAATGGCAGATTTATCTGTTTAGAAATAAGCAAAAAAATTTATTTCTTTGTAATTTTTTTTGTAAAATGGAAAATAAACTTTTTTTTCCTCTTGTGAACTCAATCCGAGGACATTCTGTACAGCTTGTGGTATTTTGATATTTACGAGGAGACAGTTGCCTTGGCCTGGGATGGTATTCTTATTGTAGAGTGCAAATCTGGGTAGAATTAGAATTTGGGTAGACTCTCAATTTATGCACTTCTTCAAAATCTATTCGGTTGCCACAAATTTTCATGATTTTCTGGTCTTAGCTTAAACGAATTTGGTGAAACTATACTAACGAAATTCGGTAGCTTGCGTGGTTTTCGTTTTATGTGCGGGTGCCTAATTTTATTAGAAAGTTCAAAATTTATCTTGGTACTTACTATTGATCAAAATTAAAAATTTACTTTTATAGAAACAAAAGTGAATTCTATGAAGAAAAATGAACGTTAGAATAATCAATGATTGTAAAAAATAAATCAGAAATTTAAAAAATTAAAAATTACATATTTAATTAAAATTAATATTTAATTCCATCAAATGTCAGCAATCAAACTTAAATGCGACATTAATTTAATTGCAATCAACTTATAGTGGGAACGGGGTCATTGATTAAGAATACAAACATTGATTCAAAATTTCTTTCAATGTTTTTCAAACTATGTTTAGTCGACTCACTCTTCATAAGTTGTCGAGTAAGCTGTAAATAAAATTTGGTTGACTGACACACCCCTGTACAAAAACTGACCGCTAAGATCTCAAGCAGACCAACCCAAAAGTTCTAGGGGTAAAATGTATTGTTGGGTGCATATTCTGTTTATACCATAGAGCATTATTTTTGGACGCAAGTGTACTCTACCTACCCTAAAAGAGGGTAGCACATTTACACATCAATACAAAATCGTGTCAACTTTTCATTATACAAGCGATTGATAAGAAATTGATTCCCAGAAACCGTCATACCGACTTATAGACATTATATGGATTATCTGATAAACAAGAGGATTTCGTTATTGATTTATTGATAGTTTTATAGAAAAAATGTTTGGCTTTTCCAAGGAAAAACTAATCATTTTATGAAGCCTTCGCAGTATTAAAGACCATCTTCTGTTCAGCTATCGGAATTGGCTATACATATAAAATATTCTCGTATACTTTTTACCACATCTTTAGATTGATAAGGGATAAGTAACCTTAACTATGTCCGTATTTTATTAAAAAAGATTGGTTTTTGTTGTAGTGCGACATAAATGCTTTAATGTTAATTATTGTTCTTTACTAAAAATTTATCATTTTTACTATCAATTTATCATATTTTAAACTCCATTAATTTGCAGTTATCTAAAAAATTTGGGATTTCGATTTTAGCCATTTTCTTAATTACCAAAACTACAATGATCCAGAAATGACAATTTATTTTGGATCGTTTTTAGTTTCGTTAAAATTGTGACTGTGGTAGATAAAGCATAATATGTAACTCGAACATAATGACCGTATGATAAAAGTTGCATCGGGACAATTTCCTAATTGTATGCCCACAATTTTTCACCTGTGATTGTAATATTTAATGTAGGCAACCAACAATACCGGAGCCAACTTCACACTTATCCTATCATAATAACAACAAATTGGCGGGAAACTATCTGACTTTAAGGTTATTTCCTCACCTTCCAAACCTCCGCAATGTTCGGTGAGAAAGCTTACCTCCTCATCAAAGAACTGGACCGTAATCGCCTGGCGTTGCCCCCATACAACGTAAGTTTTCATCTCCTCTTCCAAAGTCTCCACTCTCATTTCAGACCGACTTGATCAACGAAGTCAACAACGAAATCAAACAACTCGTCTCAGAAAACCAAGAAGATGCGTAAGTAAGTCTTCTTCCACTTCTCCAATCAACAGACTTTTCCAGGAATGCTGCAGAAGAGAGCCGTATTGGCGACAACACCTCTTTGATCCCCACGATGAAGATCCGCCATGCTGCCATCAAACGCAACTTGCGGTGTCTCCTCGCGTACCACTACAACAGATTAAAACACCTGAAAACAATGCGGTGGCAGTTTGGGAGTGTCTTACCACCAGACGTAAAGGCGAGTTTGAGCCAGTCGGAGATTGAATGGTTTTCCAAGTATTCCAGCTCGTTGATGCATTACATGAGGTCGATAGGGGAAGACGGGGGCATCAACCTGGCCGTGGACCTGAAGCCCCCCAAATCTCTTTACATTGAAGTGCGGTGCGTTGTTGATTACGGCCAACTAGAACTGAATGATGGGTCAATCTTATTACTGAAACGGAACAGTCGGCACTACTTACCGAGGACTGAGTGCGAGGAGTTGATTAGACAGGGCATTTTGGAGCACGTAGTTTAATAAAATTTTTGAATTTGAGTCTGTCAATTCGTACCAACACCGCGCGGCGAAAATCCCAACGTTCTGGTAATGTCACCAAACACCCCCAAAATCCCTACACGTGACGCTGACATAACCTCACACTCGACTCATTTCTTAGCTAATTAAACAATTAATTACAAATTATTCTCCTCTTCAAACACATCAACTAATTGGAATTTAGAACAATCAGTTTTTGAATCTGTCATTTCGTGCCAACCGCGCGGCGAAAATCTCCACATTCTGGTGAAATCACCAAACTCCCCCAAAAATCCCTAACCGCGTCGCCGACATAACCTCACACTCGACTTGTTTAGACCGTTACTTAAAATGTCCGCAGACTTCTACATTCGCTACTACGTGGGCCACAAAGGCAAGTTCGGCCACGAGTTCCTCGAGTTCGAGTTCCGCCCCGATGGCAAACTCCGCTACGCCAACAATTCCAACTACAAGAACGACACCATGATCCGGAAAGAAGTCTACGTCCACCAGTGCGTCATGGAGGAGCTGAAGAGGATCATCGTCGACTCCGAAATCATGCAAGAAGACGACTCTCTCTGGCCCCCTCCTGACAGGATCGGTCGCCAGGAGTTGGAGATCGTCATCAACGACGAACACATCTCCTTCACCACGTCCAAGACGGGGTCTTTGGTGGATGTGAGTCAGTCGAAGGACCCGGAAGGTTTGCGCTGCTTTTACTATCTCGTGCAGGATTTGAAGTGTCTCGTGTTTTCTTTGATTGGGTTGCATTTTAAGATTAAACCAATATAAAGGGTGTAAAGGAGGTTTCTAAATAAATTTTCGATATATTTGGGTGTTTTTGTTACAATTCGTAGTCGTCGGGGTGGTAGAGCTCGGAGAGCAGCCGGTAGACGTACGAGGGGGCGTTTCCTCCCCTGAAAAAATTCAAATTTAGCGCCACAAAGTCAACAGGCAAAAATCACATTAGAGTCGGCCGGGCAACCAAACGTGTGTCGTAACTTAAAAGCGTTTGCTCGGCATGTCGTATCACTGATTCTCGCAAAGTGACTGTTTTGACACGTGACCCAAAAGTCTGTCATTTGATTGGTCCCTTGTACACAAATTAACTTATAAATGTCAATTTTTTAGTGTAGCAATTAAGAATACGATATACGTTAGGCTGTCAAAAATGACATCGTTTGCTCTTATGTGTGTTTAAAATGAGCGTTTATATTTCGTCTAGTTATCCATGGAAAATTGACATATTGGGGATCAAATTAAAACGTGCTTAAATTGGCGTTGTTTTTTGATAGAAGAAGACGGAGAAATGAACGTATGTCTGTCATTAGTTCGCACTAATTTTTGAAGTCAAGTGCCATTGAGTAGTTCATTTACGTCTATTTTAAACCATTTTTGACGCATCGAACCCAAAAATCGTCCATTTTATTATACCATGCGAAAAAAAAAGTCATACTCAATTGGCTTTGGAATTTCAAGTCATGTCTTTGATTAAAGAAACAGTCTCTTGGTTTATGTCAAGTAATTTGACGTTTTGTGAACAGGAGCGCCATACAATTCCAAAGCCAACTGAGGACAACCAAACGTGTGTCGTAACCTGAAAGAGTTTATCTGTGAAACATGAAATAGCTGTCAATTTAAGTGTTTTTAAACATAATTTTTAATTGAAATAGACAATTTAATGACTATGGTTACCTGCAACGGGTAGTCAAGAAAATTTGCCATCAAGACGCCTGTGAATCTTGCTCGACATGTCGTGTTATTGTCACTGTTTTGACATGTGACCCTAAAGTCTATCGTTTGATTGGTCCTTTGTACACAAAATAACCTATAAATGTCAATTTAGCGACCAAAATTTAGTGTAGCAATTAAGAATACGATATACGTTTGGCTTTTAAAATGATCGTTCTGTTAAAAAAAAACAGGTGTTCGTTTTTATTTCGTTTCTAGTTATCCATGGAAAATTGACTTTTCGACTCTTTAATTGACAATGCGATCAAATTGGCGTTGCTTTTTTAATGAGTAATGAACGTCCGTCTGTTATTAGTCAGCACCAATTGTTCAAGTTGATGTGACATTAGGAGGTTATTTTACGTTTATTTCAAGCCAAATCTGTTCCATTGGTTTCATTTTTGACACATCGAACTCAAAAATCGTTTTTTTCATGCAATAGAATTCCAAAGGTAACTGAGGATGAGATTTTGTTTGATCGCTCAATAGAAACAAGTGAGGTTAGGTTGCCTTTTAGACACCTAAAGTTGTTTGCGAAAACGCAACGCCAACGTGATGAATTGGATTCTACAAGCATCAAGTTAGCATTTTGCTAAATCCTGTCATTTGTCTTCGAAATTTCTATTAAATTTTCAAAACCGCAAATCGTCAGTTTTTCAAAATTTTATTGTCCCGAATTTTAGTAGGTTTTCCTCATTTTTCAATTGTTTAATTTTCAGACGCTTAAGCCGAATATTACTTAATTGTATCGAATTGGACGTATTTTCCGACCCCAATTATTGCTCGAATTATCAAAAATTGATAAACTACACGAAAAACTGAGAAAACGCAAATGACGCAAAACCGGAACTAGATTTTGACAACTGACAGCGTCCGAATCAATCTCAGACACTCGCATCACGTGCCATGGATAACCCCACGAAAAATTTAAAATAAGGCGCGAAATTCAAACTCACTGGTGAGAGATGAACAGCGTGACGAGCTCCGGGGGCACATAATCAAAAATGGGATTGAACACACTAATCTTGTTCAAAAGGGGCCCCACTGAGTACGGAATGACGTTCCCAGGCGACGCACACATCCCAAAAGTGTCTTTTTCATGTGAACAAACATAACTGGGTGTCAACTTGTACATGTGTGCCAACACCATCACCTGAAACTCCCCAGTTTTAATCAAAACCTAAAAGAGTCGCTCCTTACTGGGACTGAGTAGTGTTTCGCTGCTAGAGCCACTCCGTGGATGCCGCTCGCTGCTCTTAGCCCCCCATCAGCCATGACGCTGTGGGTACCAATGATGACTTTATTCACTCTTGACATCATCGCGAAGACTCCCGAGTCGGGGATTACGGTGGTTTGGATGCGGCTGGAGGCTAGACTGGCCGCCATTTTGTGCCCCTTTAACAAAAGAGTGAGGGTTTTTCAGGGGGTTGTGGGGGTTTTACATGGTACAGAGGGGCTCCTTCTACTATTATGACTTGGAAACTTCTCTGCTTGGCGGCGTGTTTGAGGAACTTCTCCACGGTGTTTGAGTTTCCTACTGTTAAAATAATCTCTTTTGTGTGGATGTGCTCAAGAGCCTGCGCCGCGATATTTTCAGTGGTCGTCTCCAACTCCACTTTGTACTCAGTGAGGTGGTCCAACAACCGATTTCTCAAATCACTGTGAGACTCCGAGTAGTCCAATTCTTCACTCTGAGACGCCGTCACCAAGTGGTGCAAAGACTGTTCTTCCCCTTTTTTCTACAAGAAACGCTCGCATCAGAGTGACATCACAATTCTAAATACCTCCGAAATTGCGTCATACTCCTCCCTGATCACCTTCAGAATGTGTCTCATTATATTCGTCGCAGTGGCTTCCAAAGGGAGCGCCTGGTTTACTTTCTGGATCTTCCCCTTGATTTGTTGCATCAGCTCCCTGGAAAATCACAGGACTATTAAGGGGAAAAGGTTCGTTTCTGTGTACTTTGCGCTTCCCCATCGGCCCTCCGATATCAACTTCTCCAGGAGGTTCTCAGTTTTTAGGGCAATCTCGTAGGAACTGAACACTTTCCTGGAACAATACTTATCAATAATTTGTTGATTTTCAGGCGCGGGGCAAACCCGTGTTTGATGTCACTGATGAGTTTAACGACGTCGCTCAAATTCTCGTTCTGTGGCATCGTTTTAGCACTAAATATGGTCAGTTTACAACATTCGAACTTTTTGAGGTTAGAATGAAATGTCGGATTTGGGGATTTTGAGAAGCAGGGTTGTCGCAAACTTAAAGTAACGAAAATCCCTAGATTGAAATAAAAGTGCGGAAATGAGAATTTTGCAGACGGGTAAAATCGGAGCGAACGAGAAATGACGTAATAGTACCAAATGACTTTATTAATTTAATTTTACTACTTACATAGGTATCTAATGGAATAAAATCACAGATATATTGATTATTGTTTAACAGATAGTAGTGGCTATGACTTATTCTATAAAAATATTGAATAAAACACTTCAATATGAAACAATCATCGAAAGTTATCACAAATAATTCTTTACAAGGAAACATTTTTATCGATAAAAAAAGATGTGTTATGCCTGCATACAAACGTTTTGATAGAAATATAAAGTATACACCAATGCGCAGTAGACAAAATTACTTTAGCTATAACACATTTAAGAGTCAGTATATTATGATACCACATCGATTTCCCTAGGTGAAGCTAAAGCAGGTGGTACCACTTGTGGGATAATGTTGTGTGACGGGGAATTCCCTAATGGCTGACGCATTTTTACCTGTGCGTTCTCCTTGGCTTCCAAAGTCGCTTGTTTGATGGCTTCTTTGTACGGACCTCGTTTCTTTTTATTGTAACGTATCTACGACACACGTTCTATTAGCCGTGGGACTTCATCGCGAAAAATACTATTTTTCCTGCAGAGAATTTTTAGAGGCGCCAAATTTAAAATGTGGCTCTGTGATTGGTCGTTAATCAAACTTGACATGTCGCCATTACAGGTATCTTACATATCTCTTTCAAATGCTGCTAATTTCTGAAACTGTTTTTGTGCAGGTGGTTTAGATTAAATTTCGACCCAAGGTCACAAGTTCTAAAATTTGTATCGTGTAATTCGCTCCTCGCAATGGCGGTGTGAATTAGGTTTTGAGATACACAAGACAACCGTGTAATTTCTGTTAAATTTCATGTTAAATTCTGGGGAACAATGATACCAACCTTGTCATATTAAAATTTCCTAAGCTATTTTATCAAGATTTTAACTTTAAATAAAAAAATAACTGTTAAAGTGCACATTCGCAACCTAAATCGATTGTACGTAAAATTAAAACAACAAATTGCATTTTAAAATAAACAAATGTCAAATTCCAGGAGACAATGATGCCAACCTTGTCATAATACAATTTCCAGAGCTAATTTATCAAGATTCCAACTTTAAATAAAAAATAATTGTCAAAGTGGACATTTGCAACCTAAACCGACTGTAGGTAACTTTAAAAGACAAGAAATTTCAGGTTAAAACAGACAAATGTCAAATTCTGGGAGGAAAATGGTGGCAACCTTGTCATAATACAATTTCCAGAGCTAATTTATCAAGATTCCAACTTTAAATAAAAAATAATTGTCAAAGTGGACATTTGCAACCTAAACCGACTGTAGGTAACTTTAAAACACAAGAAATTTCAGGTTAAAACAGACAAATGTCAAATTCTGGGGGGAAAATGGTGGCAACCTTGTCATAATAAAATTTCCAGAGCTAATTTATCAAGATTGCAACTTTAAATATAAAAATAATTGTCAAAGTGGACATTTGTAACCTAAACCGACTGTAGATAACCTTAAAACATAAGACATTTCAGGTTAAAACAGACAAATGTCAAATTCTGGGGGACAATGGTGCCAACCTTGTCAGAATAAAATTTACAGAGCTAATTTATTAAGATTCCAACTTTAAATAAAAAAATAATTGTCAAAGTGGACATTTGCAACCTACACGACTGTAGGTAAATTTAAAACACTAGAAATTTCAGGTTAAAACAGACAAATGTCAAATTCTGAGGGAAAATGGTGGCAACCTTGTCATAATACAATTTCCAGAGCTAATTTATCAAGATTCCAACTTTAAATAAAAAAAATAACTGTCAAAGTGGACATTTGCAACCTACACTGACTGTAGGTAACCTTAAAACACAAGAAATTTCAGGTTAAAACAGACAAATGTCAAATTCTGGGGGGAAAATGGTTACAACCTTGTCATAATAAAATTTCCAGAGCTAATTTATCAAGATTCCAACTTTAAATAAAAAATAACTGACAAAGCGGACATTTGCAACCTACACCGACTGTAGGTAACCTTAAAACACAAGAAATTTCAGGTTAAAACAGACAAATGTCAAATTCTGGGGGAAAATGGTGCCAACCTTTCATAATAAATTTCCAGAGCTAATTTATCAAGATTCCAACTTTAAATATAAAAGTAACTGTCAAATTGAATTTTTGCAACCGAAAGCGACTATAGGTAACCTTGATACGCAACAAATTTCATGTCAAAATCGACAAACGTCAAATTCTGGGGGACAATGATACCAACTTTGTCAAATTAAAACTTCCAGAGCCAATTCATCAAGATTCCAACTTTAAATAAAAAGAATAACTGTTAAAGTGAACATTTGCGACTTAAACCGATTGTATATCGTTAAATTCTCTGCAGGAAAAACGCCGTATAGATACTCTACCTTAAAATTTTCTAAATATGGACTTAATTGATCACATTGCATCAAAGACGACGTGGAGGAACCATACCATGCGACGTGCGCTTGGGGCCCTTGCCCCCCGCAGTTCGTTATGGTCAACACTTTGCCCGGCCACCAAGGAAACCCGTGGATTTTCCCCCACACGACATCCCCGACGAGCATTCGCCCCCCTGAAACTTCATCTAAGATTCACATTATTTCCAATTGCAACTTACCGTCGGCGGTGGGCGCGCTGGGTAAGGTCTGGGAGTTGATGCGAAGCATAATCGGGGGCGTCGGAGGCGGGAAGTCTGGAACTTGTTCGCTGTGTTCGTCGGAACTGGACGTATTCTCTTCGGGGGCGGGATAAGACGCGTACGTGTTGTTAAGTCGCTTCAGGTTAATTGACAGTTTTTGGGTGATGCACTGCTCTTTCGGGTCTTCTTGAGTTGAACTGACCTGAGGGAATTAGATCGAAAATGACCGTTGAAAAATTGTAGATTTTGTTATTAGGCAGAAAAATGGCACTTTTTCTCGAGCAATTAAATTGCAGTAGCGAGGCGAAGCGTAACTTATGCAAATAACAAACACTACTTTTTCTTCAAACGTTAGATTCAGTTTCACGACCGACAATGAGTGAATGGAAATTTAACTATAAATAATAAATAAATAAGTTGTCATTGATGACATTTAAGTTAAGATCGTGCAAGTGCCATACAAAATGTAAGTTTCAAATAGTAACCGTCACAAAAGTACTTTTTCTCCCTAGGCAGCAAAAGTATTTCCATGTCAACGAGAGCTTTTCATTACTTATAACAAAATTGACCACTTTACGGCCTAAAAAGGACTAAAAAATAGTGACTTTTTGTGACGTTTGGAGAAAAAACAAATTATTAATGTTTGGAACTTGGCAGAAAAAAATACCAAAGGCATAATGAATTAATAAAAAAAAGTTCTCTCACCTACCGTTTGAACTTCATCCTCTAAATTTGGGGAAAACACCCCCAAAAATTGTTTTCCTCATTTACCCTCTAAATTATTCACTTTAGAGCAAATATAGAAGTAACAAAAAATGCTGACAATTAAATTTTCTGCAAAAATTGTTTTATTCACTTTTTGCGTACAGCGAATGTTCCTCGCTCAAATGCGTCGCGGAGATGAGGGTGAGCAGGAGCAGCGTCCTGTATGCAGTCATTCTCTAGTCAACAAATTTTAGAAAAAAAATTCTTGAAGACTGAAAACCTCAACTTGGTGTTTTGAGACGTTGGGAATTTGAACAGTGACAGTGACAACGAGAAAACTAAGAAAGGTTGACAAATTGAGGACTTGGGAACATGACAATTTAAGCATTTGTCTGTTAAAATACGAATCTCAGTTAACGAGGAAGTTAAAATTAAAAATTTCGAGAATTCGTACTTTTGAAAAATTACGAATCTGGAGTCTCAAATATTTGTTATTTCGAATATTTGGTTAATTAACAGTTTGGTAATTTGAGAATTTGATCTTTTAAGAATTATTTATATTTGAAGTGACGATTTGAGGTTTTAGGTATTTAAAAAAATTCTAAAAATTCGTGCGTTTAAAGATTTAGGAATTTGGGATCTCCATTGGCCAAATTGAGGATTTGGCTATTTGGGAGTTTGAGTTTTTGGGAATTAGTATTTGAAGAAGTGACAATTTGAGGTTTTGAAAATTTGATATTTTAAGACCTTGCGAACTTGACGTTATGACACTCTGGGAATTTGAACATTTGATAGTGACAACGAGGAAACTAACAAAATTTGACAAATTGAGACTTCGAAACCCTGAGATTTTGAACATTTGAGAGCTTGAATGAGAATTTGCGGCAACGGGAAACTCCAACAAAATTCGTACTTTTGAAGATTTAAGAATTTAAAGTCGCAAGAAATTACCAACGTTTAGCAAATACACAAGGCGGTAATTTGCGAATTTGAGCTTTTGAGAATTAATATTTGAAGTGACGATTTGAGGTTTTGGGAATTTGGACATTTGACGATATAAATTAGAATTTGAAAATTCAATATTGTAACAATAAAAAAAAATCAACAAAATTAGAAATTCCAAAAATTCGCACATTTGATTGAAGAATCTGTAGATTTGGCAGTTTTAAGACGTGACAATTTGAGGCTTTGTGTATTTGACATCTTGAAGATTCGAACGTTTGAATGTTTAGTATTCTGAATGCTCAGAAATGTGTCAGTTTGAATATTCGGCACGTTGACAATTCGACATTTTGAACGTTTGATCATTTGAGAATTATACAAATGACGCACGAGAAAAACAATGAAAATTGAAGATCATAAGAATTCGAACATTTTTATTCGCTGAATATTTGAGAAATGAACGAGTAAGAAGTTAAGAGTTTGAGAATTTGACATTTTTAAACAATTATTAGTTAAAAAATTGACAACAACTACAAAAATTCGTGGAAATAGGAATTTGAACATGTGAAACTTTGAAAAACGGATCTTTTGAGGTTTTGAGAATTTGAAATTTGAGCTTGACAAGTTGTAGTTTTGAAATTTGAAACTTAACTTGTTATCTGAAGTTGAATGACCTCGTGATTGTGACTCTATAACCCTTTTTTCTATCACAGGTCAGGACTCACCTTTACCTACATTTTATTTAAATCTTTTTTATAAATACGTCATTAAAAAGATAATGACATAATCTTAAATTAATTAAATAAATTTTCCAAGTTCTTGCCAAGATATTTATGAATTTAAAAACAAACTTGAGCTGGATTGGTCGCAATATCCGTTTTCCTCAGATTTTTATTCAACTTTGCACCACAAATCTATTGCCTAGAGGTCCAAAATTATAACTCGTACTTTTTAAAAATCCAAAAAATGTCAAACAGTTTCAAGGACCCCGAGATCTTTAGATTTTTGGAATAACCAAGCGAACAAAATGAAATTTTTAGGCGACTTTAACTGAAAGTGAAATTTTTAGGTCTCAAAAGCGGCCTAAAAGTAGGTCTTTTCTGGCCGCAAACGATTTTGGCCGATCTATGTTGGCGGCATCTATTCATGGTTTAGTATAATTACATCAAGATAATTATTTGGGTAAAATCAATTCGACAAACTGCTGTAAAGTGCAACAAAGACGTGTTGAATGATTGCAAATGAACTTGTCTAGCAGTGCTGCTGCAACAACGTCAAAAAGCACATCAAAACTAATTCGTACAAATTGTGAAGCTACACATGCCGAAATTGCAAATGTAAATAAAGAAAATATAAACTTTTCTGAAATATTCATAAATATTTACTATTCAGTTGTTATAAATGATTAAATCAATAAATAAAAAATCTTGTGCGTATCGGCTAACGCCTCGGCCATTAAAAAAAGGCTCGGCCAAAAAAGAAACACTTTTTGGCCTTGGTACACAAATAACTATTATAAATAGGATGTGCTTTCACGATTTCTTGACATTTTCCATTACAATTAATAAAACTAAAACAAAGGAAATTAAACCCGCTTTTCTATCCGAGTTTTTTTGGTTCGACATTTTTTTTCATACTGTTTTTCCAAAACTATAAACTTTGCAGGTGAGCATTTGTGCAAAAAATTTCAAGAAATTACTTAATTTTAATTTTCGTTTGCCACTACAGTTAACATTTATTTACGGTACAAGTTGACCTACGAGACTTGGCAAGTAGGTTAAATTTCTCAAATAGGCAATAATTAATAATCCAACAGTTCGATACAATGTTTTATCCACGATGTTTTATCCAATGTTTTGCAATCTTCACCTAAAAACAATGATAACAAATCCGAACAGAGATTTTATAACGTAATTGGCGTGGTTGCTAGTTAAATAGCACAAGGGTTAGTTATAAGTGTCATTTTGCCGTATAACGTTGACATTTTCATTGTCATTTTAATTTCGAAATGACATTATTTTGGAACCAAGTGCGTAAAAGTGATCAAACGAGTGCGTAAAAGTATGTCACTTTGTCAGGAATTTATATTGTAAGTAAACAATCGTTTTGTATCCTCATTTATACAAGGTGTTTATAAATGTTTTTAGCATCAAGGGTGGTTCTGGAATTCCTGTCGTGCGCTGCTTTGCCGCTCAGTGTTCATAGTGAATATAACATTTTTATTACCTTTATTTTTGCTCTAAAATTAATGGTTTGAAAGATAAATAAAGAAAACATTTTCTGGGGGTGTTTACCCCAATTTTAAGGGATGAAGCTCCCACGTTAGATGAGAGAACTTTTTTTTTGTTTAATTGCTGATTCGGATCACTTAAGGATTCCTTCTGCAAGGTTTCAAACCTTTAATAATTTGTTAGGATTTAAAACCCAATTTCCCTGAACTATGAATGAAAGTTTGAAATTTCGCGGGGAGTTGAGTTGGGCTCACCTCGCCTTCCTTGTGTTTCCGATCTTTGTCCTCTTTGTGCTTCTTTTTGTGCTTCATTTTGTGCTTGCGACGCCTCGGGAGACTTAAATCGTAGGAAGTACACATGTATCTGGGGGAGATGTTGCCGAGGCCTTGACGTGGGGAGGCGCTGCCCACTGTGTAACGCGGGGAGGACCCCCCAATGGCACACCGCGGAGAGCCGTTCCCTAAGTAACAGGGGGAGCTCCCCGTGAGGAAAACCTTGCGTCGGGCTTCTTTCTTCGCCTTCTTCAGGGCTTTTCTCGCGGCTTTGTTGTCTAGATTCTTTCCGTTTTCTTCGGTTTTTACCACATTGACGTTTTCTTCCGAATCCTTCTTCAGACTGAGGTTTTCGATTTGTGCGGGGATTTTAAGTACAGTTCCTTCACCTTGGGGCCCGTATGAAATTTTTATTGTCTTGGTATTAACAGAGAGATTAGAGTTAAGCGCTTGATCTTCGTTCGCATTGAGTTGAGCATTGAGGTTGTTGTTTTTATTTGCGTTTTCTTCAAAGACGCTCTCATCCCAAAGGTCCTCCATGGAGCCCACGCTCCTCTTCTTCCTCAAGATCCGTTTCGGGCTCTTCGACCTCACATTACAAGACAACACTTCTGTTTGAACATCATCGGAGTTGGAACTGTCTTCGGAATGATCTTCGGAATGTTTCTTGTCTTCTTGTGCGTTTTCTTTATTCACAGAAACTGTCGAAAGTGGCTTCTTGAAGATCTTTTCGCTCGTGTTAAAAATCTTCGTCACGCTTCCTCCACTCAAAGCGTTCATCTCCTCCTGCGGCGTCAACCGCGTGAGTCTAGGAACCAGCGTCGCCTCCCCGAGCTTCTTTTTCGTTAGTTCCGAATGGATCGACACCGAGCGAGTGATGGGGGCGTTCAGCCCCCGCTTCACCGGAGGGTTCGGGTGAACGATTTCCGCAGTCTTACGCTTGCGAGACACGTTCTCGGAGTTCTCGTTACAAATGCCTTTACATTTGGAGCAGAGGACCTGCCGGGGGCGCAGTCTCACGGTCATCTTACTGTTCTTGTATTTGCTTGGGATTTGTACATTCTTTTTCTTGGCGGTGCTGGGGTCCGTGTAGGCGAATCTTTGGTTCACTGAATACAGGGTGTCGTCTTCGGGCTTGAGTTTCTTGAAGGCTGGGTTCAGCGTCTGGATCCCACATGGCAGGTTTCTGCGGAGAAAGACACGGTTAGCGGGGGCTGTTTTTATGCCGAGTTTCGACCCTAAAACGTCGGGGGGCCCCCGTACACCACCTAAAAACCCGAAAAAACAACACAAAACAAATGACAGTGTGGGGCCCCTCGCGATATGACGACCCTGGGGGTGACGAGGCCCCCCACGCTTACACCGTCGATGAGGTAACGGCGAGGGGCCCCGCGCCCTCTCTAGGCCCCGAAATTCCTCCCCAAAAGACGGAAGTTTCAGCTCACCTTTTGGTGGAATCCAAGAGAACTCCTTTGAATATTTTTACACCAAATTCGTACGTTACAACTAAAATGTCTGGTAAAGCTTCGTCGACAAAAACGGAAATTCTTGTGCTTTTTAATAATTGGATGTCCTTAGAACTTTCTTGGTCCGCCATGTTTGAAAAACCGACATTGAAATGGACTCCACATTTAAAAGGATTCGATCTGAAAATAGAGCCCCCTTACATGGTGGAAACGGTCCTGGAAAAACTCAGAGACAGGCAGGGGCTTGTTTATGGGGGAGCACTTGTTAGATTGGTGAATCTGAGACAGTTTCGATCGGATTCTGGGGAATTTCGCGCGAGAGTTGGTAGCACGAGTTTAAAGTTCGGACTCCACTTTCAACAACAAAAAAATTGATTAGATCAAAAACAACGGATGTGGGGGGCCCAAAATCAATTACAGAGCTGTCTGACTAAATTTGAGACAAATCCAAGCGAATTTCAATTGACGTTTGGGTGGGTTGGTACCACGAATTTTTATCAAAAAACGAAACTTGCCCTTAGAAGTAGATTTAAAAGGTTGCGGGAGTGGAAGGGGCCCCCAACGCGCCCCCGCGGTCTTCTCTTCAAATTTCCGTCAGATTCCAAGAAATTTTTAGAGGATTCCACGCGTTACGGTTGGTACCACTGTCTGTCAATTCAATTTCAAACTAAAATGTTTATATTTTTTAGTGCATTAATAATGGGAATTGGGGCCCCACAACTGAGTGAAACTACTGAAGGAGCTCCCTGAAGCTAAAGTGCCCCGCTGAGGTACCGGAACTGCAACTGTGAGGTGAAATTTGGCCCCCCTCTGAAGGTGATAGCCCCCTCGGTTTAACCCTCATTTTCAGGTGGTAACAATGCGCGGCGACCTTAATCCAAATGTTAGTTGAAGGAATTGCCCGCAAATGTAACTGCGATTTAAATTTAGGACTCGAAGGTAAAATCCCGTTAAAAATAAACTTGATAGCACCCTCATCCCGCGGCGAGAATCCCAAGAACCACTCAATCTGCGTTGTGTGCATTTGCACCGCTCTCATTTTTCTAACCTCAAAGTGAAGTTTGCACTTTCCACTGTTTGGTCCACTAATTGCAGGCTTCAGAGGTCAGCTTACATAATTATTTAATTAAGATAACGTGATGTGAACAAAAACAGCCTCGTGCGGCATTTTTCAGTGTTTGTTGGCTCGCCGGGTCGATTGTGTCAGATTTCGTGGCGGCGCTATTCTCATTCCGTTTTTTGCAGAGAGATGCCGGAGCGGTTGAAGATCGACGAGCCCCTGTGGGACCAGAGCACCTTCGTGGGGCGTTTCAAGCACTTCCTGTGGGTGACTGACCCCCGGACTTGCGTTGTGAGTGAGGAGACCCTCGACAACGCGAAGATCCTCGTCGAGCAGTACAGGAAGGGCAAGGAGCCCCCAGGCACCACCGTCGAACAAATCATCTACGCGAAGAAGTTGTACGAGAGCGCGTTCCATCCAGACAGCGGGGAGAAGCAGAATGTGTTTGGGAGGATGTCGTTTCAGGTCCCTGGAGGAATGGCCATCACGGGGGCCATGTTGCAGTGGTATCGGTGAGTTGCTTTGTTAGCGCGAAGAAGGGGGCTCCTGAGGGTTGGTTTTCAGAACTGCAACCGCTGTGGTGTTCTGGCAGTGGGTCAACCAGTCCTTCAACGCGTTGGTCAATTACACGAACCGCAACGCGAAGTCTCCGACCACCACGACTCAGTTGATTGTCGCGTATGTGTCGGCCACGGGGTCTGCGATGGTCACGGCTCTGGGCTGCAAGTACTACTGGACCAAACGAGCGAGCCCTTTTGTCCAAGTACCCCCGAAAGACATGCGAAAAGACAGTTAAACTACTTTGTTTTGTTGTAGAGATACGTCCCGTTCGCCGCTGTGGCTGCAGCGAATTGTGTCAACATCCCTTTGATGCGTCAGAATGAGTTGCTTTATGGAATTGACTGTTCGGATGCGAATGGGAATGTGGTGGCGCAGTCGAAATACGCGGCTGCTAAAGGGATTACACAGGTGATTGTGTCTCGGATTACCATGTGTGCTCCTGGAATGTTGATTTTGCCGGTGATTATGGAGAGATTGGAAAAATATCGATGGATGCAGAGGATTAGTGTCTTGCATGGGCCCTTGCAAGTGCTCGCCGTGGGGTGTTTGTAAGTATTTAGGGGCAAGGGAGGGTTTTATCAAGTGACTTTTATTACCTCATTGTCAGATTAGTACATTCAAGTCTGGTTTTTTCCATTCATAGTAGAATCAGACTAATTTGATTAATTTAGTTCGATTTGGAATTAGTCTAATTACTCCTAGTCTGTTCCATTTTTTGTA
This sequence comes from Gnatocerus cornutus, assembly GCA_029298725.1. Classification (NCBI taxonomy): domain Eukaryota; kingdom Metazoa; phylum Arthropoda; class Insecta; order Coleoptera; family Tenebrionidae; genus Gnatocerus; species Gnatocerus cornutus. The sequence continues at coordinate 19,458,455 of CM055512.1, read as the reverse complement.
GTTTGTACTAATTTAATTCGGTTTTGTGTTTTGCTCTAATTTTAGGAATTAGGACCCGTGTTAATCAAGTCTAATTTAATCAGACTTGGAGTATCTAGTCAAATTGAGACCATTTGATTGAATTTGGTCTAATTGAACTTTCAAGTCTAATTTTGCTCAAATTACTTGATCCAGTCAGATTGAGTATATCGAGTTGAATAGGCTACCGGACACCAGAAAAATAGATGCATTTTATTATGTTTATGAGTTACGTATACGCATGAATCAATTACCAAACAGATTTTTTGTTCTCCAAAGGTCGGAATTATTAGCTAAATATTCGTTTGAAATCCAGCTTCGCGCTGTTAGTTTAAATAAGTCTTCAGTGACTACGTCATAACTCCTTTCTATGCATATGAATTGAGAAAACGCATACGTCAACGGAATGTTGCATTGGTGAGAGTGAGATAGAGTAATCGTAATAATTCCTAACTGGTTTCCGATTTATAGCACACTTGTGTCAACCAATCAGAAGTTTTGTTTTCATAAGTCAGGTCAGGAATCATCTGCACCGAACGTCATCTGTCCATTTTCGCTTTTCGATTATTGCAGCCCTAAAGTAAGAAAGATACAAAAACTGCAGCAATTCACGTTCTGCACACACATTTTATGCATTCATAACCTCAATTCAAACTCAACTTCATCGTTTTCAACAATGACCTCGGCATTACCTGTACAGCCAATAGGCGTCGACTAAGAAGTTGTTACGTCACCAAGGCGCGTGTTTGAAACTATCCATTTTTTAAATAATTTTTTTTGGTATAAATAAAGTGCGCAAAAAAAATGGACACTGATTTTTAATGTTTTCAGACTGGACAGATTTATTTTTTGAAATAAAAAAAAAACAGTCCGGTAGCCTATTCAGTCTTACTTTTTTTATTTTATTTATTTCGTCGAATTTAGTTCAAATTACTAAGGTTTTAGTAAATTTGATTTTGTCTAGTCAAAATTAGTTTAATTTGGCCTAATTTGGTTTGCTTGCTAATTTTATCAGGTCTAATGAGAAGCGTAACTTAACGAGTTTAATTTAATTTGTCCTGAGTTAGTCTATCGATTTTAATTTGATTCGATTTTTCCTAATTTGGTTAATCCAGTCTAGTTTGGATTGATTTATTATAGTCTTTCATTGGTCAGTAAGTAAAATTTAGTCCAACTTGGTTTACTGATTTTGTCGAGCGAACTTTTAAGGCGTCTAATTTACTGTATCAAGTCTAATTTAGACTAACTTGGCCCTACTTTGTTAATTTAGATGAAATTAGTCAAAGTATAGAAGTCAAGTCTAATTTAATTTAAGTCTAAATTTGTACAACTTAGCCTGATTTAGTCAATTTGTAGCAATTTAGTGAACTTCTAAAACGTTTAATTTTGGAGGCCGAGTCTAATTTAATTTGACTTGGCGTAACTTTGTTCATATCGTTGAATTTAATCTATAAATTTTAATTTAGACTAGATTAGCCTTTGACTTGGTTCAAATCATATAGTTTACCCCAAATTTGTGTGATTGAATTATGTAATTTTATCAAATTTAGTCTACTTAGTATAGTTAAAAGACAAATTTTGTTCAAACTTCTAAAAAATCGATTTTTGCTTAACTTTTTTTTGTTGTTTTTTTTTTTTTATTTTGGTGTGTAAGTAGACTCTAATTTGACTAAAATTTACCTGACTTAAATCGTGTATGCGAATTTGGTCTAGATTAGTAAAATTCTAAGAAATCAAATTTATATCGACTTTAGCTCAATTTAGACACGTTGAACTGGCTAAATAGATGAATTTATAAGACGTCAAATTTAGCCCAAGATTGCTTTGCTTTGTCTATTAAGTATAATTTAGACTAACTTGGTCTTATTTAACTAATTTGGTAAAATTTAGTCAATTTATAACGCGTCCAATTTGATTTATCAAGCCTATTTTGGACCAGACTTGGTTTGAAACTTTCAGAAGACGAAGTTAGCCTTTCGAGTCTAATTTGGTATAATTAGACTTAGATTTCATTAAGTGAAACAATTACGTTAACGTCTATTGAGTCTAATTTAGCCTGATTTGACCTGACTTTTATCATTTAGTCTAATTTACTCCAACTTGGTCTGACTCTGTCAACTCGTTAAAATTAATTATATTATAGAATTCAAACTTAGACTGTCAAGTCTAATTAAGTCCAAGTTAACCTGATTTTGGTTATTTTGGGTAGTTTATAACAAATTAAAACCTTAAAGACTCTTAATTTAGTCCATAAAGTCTAATTTAGTCCAAGTTGGCTTTATCTACATCATTCTGCTTACTTCCAAAAATAGGTATTCAGTAAGTCTAGTCTAATTTAATCTCTCACTTTGCCTGACTTCGTTAATTTTATTGAAATTAGTCCAATTTTATAGAACTCGAGTCTTATTTAGTCGCACTTGGTTTTATTTAGTCGAATTAGGTGAACTTTAGAGACGTTTAATTTAGTATATCGAATCTGAATTAGTCAAGTTTAGTCCATATTAGGCCTGATTAATTTAATGAAATATAATAAACTTATTATTGTATGCCTAATTTAATTTTTCAAATCTAGTTTAGACCAGTGAATTTGATTTAGTCCAACTCGAACTTATCTAGACCATGTTGCATCAAAGAAGACGAATTTAGTCAATTGATTCTAATTTATTATTTGACCTGAGTGTTGACTTTCCAAGTTTTAAGTCTAAATTAGTAAAATTTGACCTGATTTTGGTCCATTTAGTCCAATTTAGTCTCGTAGAACAGACTCGATGCAATTAGTCCGAATAAGTCAACTTCCAAAAAGTCTAATTTAGTCAAATATACTTTAAGTTCATCAATTTAATATAATTTAGTCCAACTTCGCCTCACTTAGCTAATTTAGTATAACTTAGTCAATTTATAACACGTCCTGACTTTGTTCATCTTTTGTAATTATGTCCAAATTAGTAAAATTTCGTCACGTTGAACTGGTTTGACGCATTTTAGTTTCAATTTCCAAAAAGTCTAATTTAGACCAGGATAATTTTTCTTTGTAAATTTAGCATAATTTAGTCCATCTTTACCTTACTAATTTAGTAAATTTAGTCAATTTATAACACGTTCAATTTAATTTATCAAGTCTAATTTAGTCCGTTAAATTTGATTTGATCCGACTTAATTAATTAGTGGAATTTAGTCTGATTTGCTCTGATTTAGTCCATCCAGCAACCTCTTTTGTTTCGTAGCAGTCTAATTAAGTTTAACTAATTTAACCAGTTCAATATTAGTCACGTCAACTAGGCCTAATTGGGTCTGTTTAACTAAATTAGTCTAAATTTATTTGAATTATTCTAATATAGCCTAGCTAGCTCAATCTAGTTGATGTTGCTCTGCTTCTATAAAGTCTTTTCAATGTAATTTAGTCCTTTTTAGTTAAATTAGTCTGAATTAGTCCATCGAGTCTAATTTAGTCAGATCTACTAGTTTCTTATACTCCTTCTTTTTCAGCTTGTCGTTCATGGTACCAACGGCCTGCGCTCTCTTCCCCCAACGCTGGTAAGTCGAACCTCCCCATCCACCCTCATCATCTAATTCGACTGTTTCTAGCTCCATCAAAGCAACCACTTTAGAATGGTTAGAACCCGACGAGTACAAGAAACTCAAAGATAAATGTGGAGCTAACATTCCCCCGTTACTCTACTTTAACAAAGGTCTCTAAGTAACGAAACGAAGACAATAACAAAAGATGGTAATAATAATAATAATAGTCGTGCGATTAGAAATCAGGTATAGCTTTCAAGTAAAGTATACGTACTATAGAAAACAAAAATCAGGCCGCGTTTTATTTATATTTTAAGACTAAAAATGTGATTGTTTCGTTGCGCCAGCAATATACTCTTTTATTTATACTCTCAAGGTAACAGTTAAGCAATAAGTTTATAATTTTTATTGTTGAATTCGTTTTGTTTACAAAAGTATGAAACACTGTAAAAAAATGTAAGAGACAATATTGCAATAACACGGTTTTTAGAATTGGAATTATATAAAATTTTCAATGGCAGTCAAGACAGGATAACAATATGTACAGATAACAATATACAATAAAACATTTTAGTATTAACATTTGCCTGCACACCGATAAAATAAACGTTTTGAAAACACCTCCCTCGTTACTTATTTACGTTTAAAGTTACTCGATTCGAGCAACAAAGACGCGTCGCACATCATCTTCGCGTTACTTCGTACCAGGAAAAACAAATGACACTCTTCGTACACCGTCAACTGGACTCTTGTGCAGACCAAACCGTGGAGGACGGTGGCCCGTTGGAGGTCGAGCCATCGCTGAAGGGCTAGTTCGCGTTCACGGATGGTGCTGCCGAGGGCGACGTCTGAAGGGCCCCACAGGCAGAACTCGAGGATTGATTTGACTTGGGTGAGGGTGACGGCGCGCTCGTTGTTTAGGAGGGATTGGATCAAGGGGGTTGTTCGGGCTGTGGGCTGGAGGAGGGCGAGCGCTTTGGAGGCGCATGTGCAGAGGGTGCCGTATTCGGGGCAGGCGGTTTTGAGCTGGACGTCTTCTCCAAGGCTGCAACGAAATAAGAATTATTAAATTTTTAAGATCTCAGTCAAATTTAGTTCGCTTTATTAAAATTGGTCTAGTTCAAGTCTTTGGTCAATATTAGTCTACGTCCAAGAAGTCTAATTTAGTCTAATTTGGTACAATTTAGTAAAATTGGTGTAATTTAAATCGACTTGGTCCAACTTTCATCAGAATTAGCCTCGTTTCATTCGGATTAGTCTAATTTAGTCTAGCTATTGTGTCGACGGCAATTTTAATCGAGCTTTAGGTAGTCTAATTTGGTCTAGTGAGTTATTCTGGGTTGATATGTATTAATCTACGTCTAGGAAGTCTAATTTAGTCTGACTTAGTAAAATTAGTCTAATTCAAACGAACTTGGTCTATCTTTTAAATGAGCGTCGCTTTATTCGTATTCGTCGAATTAGTCTAATTGCTACGTCGTGAAAGTCTAATTTAGCCTCATTTAGTAAAAATTATCTAATTCAAACGAATTTGGTCTAAGTTTCCTAGAAATTAACTTCGCTTTAGATAGTCTAAATTTAATTTAGTCGAATTTGATCTAATTTTGGGGAATTAGTCTAATTTAGGCCGAACTTTCATCAAAATTAGCGTTGCTTTATTCGTATTAGTCTAATTAACTCTATTTACTACATCGAGGGCTATATTGATCTACGTTTTAGAAGTCTAATTTAGTAAAATTAGGCTAATTTTGTCGAGCTTGCTCAATGTTAGTCTACATCTAGAAAGTCTAATTTAGGTCAACTTGGTCTGATTTCAATTGTATTAGTCTAATTTAGTCTAGCTACTACGACGTGAACGATCTTAGTCTACGTACGTAGAAGAAGTCTAATTTAGTAAAATTAGGCTAATTTATTTCAACTAATCCTACTTGGTCCACTTTAGTTTACGAATAGGAAGGCTAATTTAGCCCAAATTAGTCTGATTTAATAAAATTAGTCTAATTTGAACCGACTTGTCCCAATTTTATTTGAAATTAGCATCGCTTCATTTGTATTAGTCTAATTAGGTCTTATTTCTAAGTCGCAACGTACTGAAATAGTAATTTAGTAAAATTAGGCTTATTTAGTTCAACTATTCCTACATGGTCGATACTAGTCTACGTCAAGAAAGTCTAATTTAGTCTTAGTTTGATTTAGTAAAATTAGTCAAATTTGAACCGACTTGGTCCAACTTTCATCGAAATTAGCGTCGCTTCATTCATATTAGTCTAACGTATTGGAAGTCTAATTTAGTCTAGCTAGTCCTACTTGGTCAATATTAGTATACGTCTAAAAAGTCTAATTTAGTAAAACTTGGTCTATTTTAGAAAAATTATTCCAATTTAAACTGACTTGGGCCAACTGAAATCGAAATTATCGCCACTTCATTCATATTAGTCTAATTAGTTTAATCTTACAAAATTAGTAATAGTATAGGAAGTCTAATTTAACAAAATTTGGCTAATTTATGCAGCTAGTCCACTTAGTCAATTAGGCTACATCTAAGAAGTCTAATTTAGTCAAATTTAGTCTGATTTAATAAAATTATGCTAATTTGTAGTCCTTCTTGGTCAATTAGTCTACGTCAAGGAAGTCTAATTTGGTTAAATTTAGTCTGATTTCGTAAAATTAGTCTAATTTAAGTCGACTTGGCTCAACTTTCATTGGAATTAAGCGACACTAGGAAAATTAAATTAATTTAACTTAGTCTGATTTGGTCAAAATAGTCTAATTTAAACTGACTTGACGCGACTTTAATCGAAATTAGCGCCGCTTCACTTGTAATAGTCTAATTAAGTCTATTTATTACGTCATAGGCAACCTTGGTCTACGTATTGAAGTTTAGTAAAAATTAGACTAGTTAAGTCCTGCTAATTCTACTTGGTCAATATCAGTCTACATCGATAAAGTTTGATTTAGTAAAATTAGTCTAATTTAAATCTACTTCGCCCCACTTTTGTCAAAATCAGTGTTGCTTCATTCGTATGGGTCTAATTTGGTCTTGCTTCTACGTCCTGCTCAATCTTGGTCCGCGTATTGAAAGTCTAATTTGGTAAAATTAGGATAATTTAGTCCAGCTAGCCCTTCTTGGTTAATATTAGTCTACGTCTAAGAAGCTCAATTTAGACCAATTTGATCTAAGTTTGGAAAATTAGTCTAATTTAAGCAGACTTGGCCCGACTTTTATCCAAATTAGCGTCACTTTATTCGCATTAGTCTAATTAACTATATTTACTACGTCGAGATCGATCGTGATCTACGTTTTGCAAAATTAGACCAATTTTGTCGAGCTAGTAATATAAGTCTACATATAGAAATTCTAGTTTAGTAAAATTAGGCCAATATCTAAAAAGTCTAATTTAGTTCAACTTGGTCAAATTGGTACAATTAGTCTAATTCAAACCAACTTGGCCCATTTTTCATTGAAATTAGCGTCGCTTCAATTGTATTAGTCTAATTAAGCCTAGCTACTTCGTCGTCAGTAATCTTAGTCTACTTATGGCAAGTCAAATTTAGTAAAATTAGACTAATTTTGGCCAATTAGTCCTACTTGGTTAAATATTCTCCGTCTAGGAAAACTAATTTAAATCGACTTTGACCAAATTTCATCGAAATTAGCGCACTTCATTCAAATCAGTCAAATTTAGTCGACATGCTACGTCGTGGGCATTCTTAGTCTACGTATAGAAAGTCTAGATCAGACTAATTTAGACCAGTTGGTCCTAGTTGATCTATGTTTAAATAGTCTATTAGTCTAATTTAACCTGATTTATAGTAAAATGTATCTAATTTAGTAAGGTTAGTCTTATTTAGTCCAACTTGAGTTAAGTTAGTCTAATTTGGCACAACTTAGCCATACATACTCATTTCGTCCGTACTAGTCTAATTTGTAATTGGTAAATGTAATTCCACTTGTAGGAAGTCTAATTTAATTTAAGTTGTCACAATTCAGTGCAATTTAGTAAACTTGACCTAACATACTTTAGAATTCGCGTAATTGCTCTCAGAATAGTCTAACTAAGTCTAATTAGTCCAATTTGGTCGATAGTTGCAAAATCTTACACCAACTTAGTAAAATTAGCCTCATTTTAGTTTTACTTATTAATCTAATTAATTAGTCTGACTTAGTCAATCACGACATGATAAAATTGGGCTCACGAAAGACCCTAAAATTACAGAATCTAAGATAACTTGACTAAAAAATAAGCACTCACCCTTGCAAAATACACAATCGATGATGGCCTTCCTTGTCCATTTCCTTGCACAGAATAAAACTGTTTAACGACAAAGACAACTCCTCGATTCCTTGAGCCTGCAGAACCTTCAACGCATTGACTAGCTGCAACATAATAAAACAAGCATCCTTCCACGTTTCGTCCTGACTCTGGTTCCCCTTCAGTTTCAGACCGTCACTGTACGACTGAATCGTGTTGACTTGAAGCCACGGCAGTACCGCCACAGTCGCTGCAAGTGAAGAGTTAAACCCACCGAAATCATCAGCGAAGTGGAGTACCTTGAATAAATTTATCGGTTTTCTCCGGGTCCGGAATCAGATCACTGAACTCCGTCACAGGGGTGAGATTGTAAGTCCCCAGAGCTAGAGTACTTGGAGGTACTGCGCCGGTGTTGACCACCAGCGTGACGTGGTGGGTGTTCCACATCGCGTGTTGGAAAGTCCGCGTCCCGACGGTGAGCGGCGCGGACGTCTTGATGGTGAAGTCGGTCCAGCGGAGTTGGAGGAGGGATTTCAACCCGCGGAGAGCGGGCTGGATGTGGCTGGTCTGCTGGATCTAAGAAAGAAACGGTCATTGGAGGAATTTAGTCCAAGGACGAACTTACGTTCTCTAGAACTTGAGCGAGCGCCTCGTGGTTGGCCACGATGACGGCGCCGTAGTTGTCCTCCAGGTTCTTGTGCACGATGCTCCTCCCTTTCCGCGAGCGGAGTTTGTGGGTGCGCCCGTTCTGGATCCAGTCGTGGTCGTCTTCAGTCACCTCCGATTCGCTCCCGTAGAAGCTGTACGGGGAGTAAATCTCCGATTCAGTCTCGCTCCCGCAGTAAGTGAGCGACACGGAGCGTGGAATGTTGCTGTACTTGAAGTAGTCTCCGGAGACGTCGATGCTGCTCTCCGACCTCTTCTTCAACCGCGCAGTCTTCGTCGTCGGACTAAGTTTATTAGGACTAGAATCAGACTCCGGGGAGCTGGAGCGCCCGTTGATGTAATCGTAGACGTTCTCCCCCACGTTGATCGGTTCGTACGTTTCTTGCTTCTGGTCGTGCTCGCGCATACTCGCCGTCCTCTGCGGTTTGTTGGGAACTATCGCTAATCTAACTTCGCCAATGTTGGCGTAGACAGTCTCTGGTTCCTTGCGATTGGTCGCAGCACTCAATTGCTTCTGTTTTTTGAGGATCTCCACGGATTTTGGGGGCGGCAAGTTCGGCTTGGCGTCGTCCAAGTTCCTCGGGGGCGGCGGGGGTTTCTGCTTGGTGTAGTTCTCGTAGTCGTGGAAGTCAGAGTATCGCTCCACGCTGACGTAGTCTTGCTCTTGGGGTTTTCCTCCGATTTCCACCCGCGCGCCGTTGAATTCCGATGGGTGGACTATGACAAGGCGGGGTTTGGGGAGTGGAGGACCGACTTCTTCGTACTTGACCACTTCCATCTTCCCGTCTTTGGTTCCCATGCGGAGGAACTTCTTCAAGGAGAATCGTCCTTTCTTCTCTTTGCCTTTGGCGAGGCTGTCGGTGGAAAGAGAGAGCATCTTGCGAGGTGCGGGTGCTGGGATTTCTTCCTCCCTCTTCTTGTCCTCAACTAAGGAGTTACGGGTGTAGATTTGGTCTTCCGGGGGACGAGGAGCCCGTCTCTTGGAGCCGTTGGAGTCCTGTTTGCACAACACGGTCTTGACGGGCTCCTCCTGGGTCACCAGAAGAGGCTTCCTTGGTAGGACCACGACGGGTTTCGACGGAATTTTGGGTTTTTCGTAAATCGGAGAGTGGAGGAAGGAGTTCTGGGTCTCCAACAGAGGAGGAGGTGTTAACGGAAGCGCTGGAGGCTCCGTCACGGTGTCGGGGTCAGCGCGACCGTCGGGTTCCCCAGCTTGTTCGCGTGACTGCACAAACAATTTCGGGGGCACCGCGGGCTTCTCCTCCTCCTCCTTAGGTTTCCGTACCTTCGTCAATTCGATCTTCGCCGTGGACACCACGGGCTTCTCTTGGTCTCTCTTCAGCGCAGGAGTCCGCGATAGCCCTTTTCCTTTGGTCGCCTTATCGACATTCTCCTTGTTACCATCCGTTGGTACCGCCAAAACAATCTCCTTCTGGGTCTTCTTCCTCCCCATGATCTGAATGGGGTTCTTGCTGTTCTCCAAAGTCTCCGAAATCTCATCAAGAAGCGACTTCTCCGCACCTTCGTCTTGGTTCTTCGTGTACGACGTCAACACCACGCTCGTCTGCTTGGTCTCGGGGACACTCTCCTTATTGCTACTCCTCGAGATGGGAATATGCGAGACGCTCTTGAACTTCTTCGGCGCGTCCTCTCCAAAAGGTGTCACCGACACCATCAACGTCTGTTTTTTCCCAGTGGAGTCCACGATGGGTTTCCCCAAAAGAAGTTGCGAGGTCTTCTTCACTCCAACATCAAACTTCAAGTTCGTCGTATTAAAATCAGTGTTCTCTTTCGTTATTTTCTTCAGCTCCGCTTCACATTCCTCCTCTTCGCTTTCCGCGACGAAGTCATCTTCGCTGGAGTCACCATCATCGTCGGGTTCATCTTCAGATTCCCAGTCTTCTCCTCCGAAGCCGATGATCACCGTGAGTTCTTTCGTGAAGCAAACTGAGCGTTTGGGTTTAGATTTGTTGGAGTTCTTGATGATTCCTTCGACGTTGTCGTTTGAGATTAGAGTGATCGGTTTCGGTTTGGGGCGCTCCGCGTGTTCGTCTTTTGATTTGAAGCAGTTGGAGCAGAGCTCTTTCTTCCAAGCGTTTTGGACAAAGTTCTGGCAGATGGCGGAAGACATGGCTGGGGGGACGTATCTGTAAAAAAGGAAATTTTAATGCCAGTGACAATACGCAGTAGGTTCGAGGGAGTTTGATGTAAAAAGAAGTAGGAATGAGGCGGGAAATTCGAAATATTTTATTGTTGAAAATTGTAGTGCAGCGATTGGGTGCAAATTGAACACACGTATAAATTTTAAATTCTTCTTTCGATTGGTGCAATTTTTTCTACGATCGGGCCAAGTTTTGAGTGTAAAAAATGAAAATTCTACAATGAGGTGCAAAAATTTTGACAAGGGCCTTAACATGGTTACAAAATGCGTAATTTTGGGACAATTGGTACGAATTTTACTTGTCTTAAAGAGAATTTCACGTGGAATTCAGGGGTGTTATCAAATTTGTTCTACGTCCGCAGACAACCGAAATATTTGCACTTGCATTGTTTGGAAAAGACACATCCGAAAATGTCCCTCAATCTTTTGAACTACTACATCGATTCCGATCAAAATTCGTTTGCTCGTAGATTTTTAGCCTTTCTTTCGATTGGTGTTATATTTATCAGGATCGGATCGATTTTTTCTCGTGAAAAGTTAAAATCTTAAAATCAAGTCCAACATTTTTGGCTAGGATCGATTCTATGGCTATAAACAGTGTAATTTTAGCACTATTGCTAGGAAGACCACCTAACTTACGCATAATGTCATGAGGAATACAAGGGTGTACTTAGATTTTTTGTACATCGACGAACTGTGGAGATATTCACGTTTGAATTTATCGAGTGGGCCAACAATTTTTACAACAGTCACATGCGAAAATGTCCTTGTAACTTTTGAACTACTTTACCGATTTAGTTCAAATTTCACACATTTATAGATATGGACGTGTTCTTTTGATTGGTACCATAATTACCAACATTCGAGAAAGTTTAGATGGCGAAAAACGAAAAATTCTAAATGAGATACAAAAATTTTGACCACGACTACCAATTTGCCCAAAAAAGTGCGTAATTTGAGTTCGATTGCTATGAAAAGTACATATCTTACGCAGAATTTCATGAGAAATTCAGTGGTGTGCTCAAATTTTTTCTACGTCAACGGACTGCGGAGATATTGGGGTTTGAACTTATCGAGTGGGTCAACAATTTTTGGAACAGTCACATGCGAAAATTGTTTTGTAACTTTTGAACTACTATACCGATTTAGTTCAAACTTTACCCCTTTAGAGATATTCACGTCTTCTTTCGATTGGTACCATAATTACCTACAGTCGAGCATGTTTTGATGGTGTAAAAACGGAAAATTCAAAGTGAGATAGAAAAATGTTGGTAATAATTACTAATTTGGCCAAAAAATGCGTAATTTAAGTTCGATTGCTATGAAAAGTACTTATCTTACGCAGAATTTCATGAGGAATTCAGGGGTGTGCTCAGATTTTTTCTAAGTCGACGGACTGCAGAGATATTGGGATATTGAACTTAGCGAGTGGGTCAACAATTTTTGGAACAGTCACATGCGAAAATTGTTTTGTAACTTTTGAACTACTATACCGATTTAGTTCAAACTTTACCCCTTTAGAGATATTCACGTCTTCTTTCGATTGGTACCATAATTACCTACAATCGAGCATGTTTTGATGGTGTAAAAACGGAAAATTCAAAGTGAGATAGAAAAATGTTGGTCATAATTACTAATTTGGCCAAAAATGCGTAACTTAAGTTCAATTGCTATGAAAAGTACCTATTTTACGCAGAATTTCATGAGGATTTCAGGGATGTGCTCAGATTTTTTCTACGTCGACGGACTGCAGAGATATTGGGGTTTGAACTTAGCGAGTGGGTCAACAATTTTTGGAACAGTCACATGCGAAAATTGTTTTGTAACTTTTGAACTACTATACCAATTTAGTTCAAACTTTACCCCTTTATAGATATTGACGTCTTCTTTCGGATGATACCATAATTACCTACAATCGAGCATGTTTTGATGGTGTAAAAACGGAAAATTCAAAGTGAGATACAAAAATGTGGGTATAATTATTAATTTTGACAAAAATTGCGTAATTTAAGTACGATTGCAATGGAAAATACAAATCATACGCAGAATTTTATGAGGAATTCAGGGGTGTGCTCAGATGTTTACTACGTTGACAAACTTTGGAGATATTGGGGTTTAAACTTATCGACTGGGTCAACAATTTTTTAAACAGTCACATGCCAAAATGTCCTTGTAACTTTTGAACCACTTTACCGATTTAGTTCAAATTTCACACATTCACAGATATTTACGTGTTCGTTCTAGTGGTACCATAATTACAAACATTCGAGTAAGTTTCGGCGGTGAAAAACAAAAAATTCCAAGTAAGAGAGAAACATTTTGACCATGACTACTAAGTTAGCCATAAAATACGTAATTTGTGTTCGATGGCTATGAAAGGTACTTTTCTTATTCAGAATTTCAAGGAGAATTCAAAACTGTGCTCAAATTGTATCTACATCCACAGACTACGAAGATATTCGCGTTCGGACCTACCGACTGTGTCAAAATTTTTTGGAGAAGTGATTCCCAAAAATATCCTTGTAACGTTTGAATTACTTCACCGATTCAGTTCAGACTTCTCACATTTCTATATATTAACGTATTCTTTCGATTGGTACCATTTTTACCGCAATTATTGCAAGCTTAATTGGGCTAAATAAAAATGTTAATGTGGGGTCAAAAAAAATTGACCGAAATCAATAAAACTGCTGCAGATTCCGTAATTTTAGTTCGATCACTACAAATTTTACTCACCTTACGCAGAACTTCATGGCGAATTCAAAGGTGTGCTTAAATTTGATCTACGTCCGCAAACTATGGAGATACTCGTTCTCGAACTGATACAAGGGCTCAATTTTTTTTGGACCAAACACGTAGAATAAGTCCTTGTAACTTTTGAACTGCTCCTCCAATTTAGTTCAAAATTCACACACTCATAGAACTAGATGCGTTCGTTCGATTCGTACCGCACTTAATGTAATTTGAGGTAAAGAAGGTTGTTGTTTTCTGATTTCTATAAAATGCTCATGCAAATTGATTTCACAAGCAATCCGGCGGAACAGTAGCGCACAAAACCCATGTAAAGACTACTGAAAATGAAATTAATCGCCATCATCACTTCATCTCCCCGATAAAACTCAACATCGGCCATCTGTCGACTCGCCACTTTCCAATTTACAGCAGCTCGTCTCCAAAGCATCACTTACCAATTATCCGTGATACTTTTAAAAGCCCGCGGTCTTGGGTCACGCGACCACATCGCTGGGTCAACTCCACATTTTTATTTCTTATTAACTCAGAATATTTGGGTTAGCAAACCGGTACTTGCATCACAGTACCAGAGCTTCCGAAGTGTCAACGTCAAAATGGGCGAAGATTTCGGTGAAGGCGGCCCGCCGCTTCTTGGGGAAGGCCGGAGGGTTTTCGGCGCCGTCGGCGCCCCGTCGTCCACCGTAGAGATCGCCAGGGAGAAGGTTTTGACGTTTGAAGAGGCGTCGCGGTGTCTCAACACTCTGGGGAAGGACGAGACGGGGAGTCGGTACGCGTACCTGAAGATCACCGCGGTGAATCGGAAATTGACCGACGTGTCGATTATTCTTAACTTCAAGCACGTGCTGTTTGTGGATCTCAGTGGGAACTACCTGACCACGGAGGCTCTGCAGGTGCTGACGACGATGCCGTTTCTCATTCTGTTGAAGGCGGAGAGGAACCGCGTGGAGTCGGCGTCGTTGGACACAATGCACTACCTCCAAGTGCTTGATTTGAACCAGAACCAAATCAAGAATGTCGAGGATATAAACCAACCTCTCCTGGACTGTTTGGAGTTGAACTTCAACGACATTTACACGACGCGCTTCGAAACTTCCAACTTAAACAGTCTCAAGCAGTTGGAGCTGAGAAGCAACTTACTCTTTGAGATCAGCGGCGTTTACCCCCCAAACCTGGAGAAGCTCTACATGGCGACGAACAAAATCTCCGTTATAAACTCGCCGGAATTCGCGAAATTAGCCCACTTACAGGTCCTCCATCTACGAGACAACCAGTTGCAGTTCTTGGACGGCTTCTCCGACAATCTCTTGAGTTTGACATACTTAAACTTGCGTAATAATAAAATCGGGTCGTTCAAAGAGATCCAAAAACTGCAATGTTTGCCGAAATTGGAAGTTCTCATTGTCACCGGCAACGCTTTATTTGGGAGTGAAGAGCTGCAGGTGGGGGAGCAAGATTTTGTCGGAGAAGGTGGGAAAATCAGAGATCCGGCTGTTATTCCACTCCTCGTTTTGCTTCCGAGGTTGAAGCGTGTTAACAAAACTGTTATCTCGATGGCGGATAGGATCGAGGCGGAGGATATGCAAAATGATGTGTTAGAGACGCTTTTGAGTGATAAAGAGAGTAATTATGCAGACACCGAGCGCACGAATAGCAGTGGGATTAAAGACAAGCCAGACGATGAGTAATGGAATTTATTATGGCAATTAGAGAGGGAATAAAGTTGTTGAAAGTTTCGGTTCGCGCTTGATTTAACGGCAAATTGAGCCGAAACTGAGGTTAAGGTTGAGTGGCCAAATTTTGGGAAAATTCTGCACCAATTCTAGAACATAAGGTACCAATCGAAAGTACGTATCAAAGTCCATAAGCGTGGAAAGTTTAAACTAGATCGCTACAGTAGTTCAAAAGTTACAACGACAATTTCGCAATGACTGTTCCAAAACTTTTGGATCCAACACTTCAAACCCGAATATCTCCGCAGTGCACCTATGAATTCACCCCATACAGGGATTGAAACTCAAAGTCCTCGAGCTAAAATTATTAATTCTACAGTCCTTTCCTTATTTTTGGTCAAATTTTTTTAAGCCAACATTGACATTGTCGTTTTTCGCAATAAAATTCGTCCTAAATGCGGTAAAAATGGTACAAATCGAAAGAACACGTTAAAATCTATGAATATGTGAAGTTTAAACTCAATCGGTACAGTAGTTCAAAAGTTATGGAGACACTTCTGAACGTAGCTTCCCCAAAAAGTTTTTGCCCACTTGGTAGGTTCAAACGTGAATTTCTTCGTTGTCCACGGATGTAGACACAATTTGAGAACAGTTCTGAATTCCTCATTCAATTCTACATAAGTTAAGTATAACTCAAAGAGATTGATCTAAAATTGTGCATTTTATAGCCACATTAGTGGTCATTATCAAAATTTTTCTATCTCATTTAGAATTTTCCGTTTTTCACCATCAAAACCTACTCAAATGTTGGTAATTATGGTACTAATCGAAAGAATACGTCTATATCTTTACATGTGTGAAGTTTAAACTAAATCGGTGCAGTAGTTCAAAAGTTACAAAGACATTTTCACATGTGACTGTTCCAAAAATTGCTGACCCAGTCGATAAGTTCAAACGCAAATATTTCCACCGTTTGTCGACGTAGAAACAATCTGAGCACATCCCTGAACTCCTCATCAAATTCTGCGTAAGACAAGTGCTCTTCATACAAATCCAACTAAAATTACGCATTTTATTGCCACATTCTTAGTCATGGTTAAAAACTTTCGATCTCATTTAGAATTGTTTGTTTTTCACCGTCAAAATTTGCTCAAATGTTGGTAATTATGATACCAATTGAAAGAACACGTCAATATCCGTAAATGTGTGAAGTTGGCACTAAATCGGTACAGTAGTTCAAAAGATACAAAGACATTTTCGCATGTGACTGTTTCAACAATTGTTGACCCAGTCGATAAGTTCAAACGCGAATATTGCCGTAGTCCGTCGACGTAGAAAAAATCTGAGCAGACTTCTGGATTCCTCATGAAATTCTGCATAAGACAAGTGCTCTTCATAAGAATCCAACTAAAATTACGCATTTTATAGTCAAATTTGTAGCCATAGTCAAAATTTTTCTATCATTTAGAATTTTTTGTTTTTCACCGTCAAAACTTGATCAAATGTTAGTAATTATGATACCAATCGAAAGAACACGTCAATATCTGTAAATATGTGAAGTTGGAGCTACATTGGTACAGCAGTTCAAAAATTACTAGGGCATTTTCGATTGTAAGTGTTCTAAAAACTATTGGTTCAGTCACTAAGTTCAAACGCCGCTATTTCCGCAGTCTGTAGATGTTAAAAAAGTCTGACCACACATTTGAATAGCTTATTAAGAACTACATTAGAAGTGTGCATTTAAGAGCAATCAAACTAAAATTACGTAATCAAAAGCCATATTTTCAACAATACCTAAAATTTTTGGACCTGACAGTAAAATTTTCATTTTTTGTAGGAAAATTGCGGTCCGATACTGGTAAATATAACACCAATCGAAAAAACGTGTACAAATCTATGAATAAACAAACTTTTAAGTGAATCGGTGTGGTAGTTCAAAAGTTTGAAGAATATTTTCGAAAGAACACATCCGAAAAAATTTTTACCCACTTGAAAATTTTAATCGCGAATATCTCGGCTATCTGTAAGCGTAGATAAAATTTTAATACGGCCCTGAATTCCTAACGAAATTCTGCGTAAATCAAAATATAATTCACAGCCAACAACAGAAAACTATACATTTTATAGCCATATCAGTAGGTCTAGTCAAAATATATGCACTTTGCATTAAAAGTATTATTTTTCATAGTTAAAACGTCCTTAAATCCTAACAAACTGGTACCTGTCGAAAGAACGCATCAAAATCTACAAGCGTTCAAAGTTTCATCTAAATTCACACAGTAGTTCTAAAGTTATAAAAACATTTTCTAGCGTGAATGTTCCAAAAATTTTTGACCCACTTGAAGAGTTCACAGCCAAACATCTCTGCAGTCCGAAGGCGTAGATGAAATCTGAACACATCCCTAAATTTTGCATAAAATTCTCTTTAAGGCAAGTGAAACACGTAGCAGTTGATCTAAAATTAAGGATTTTATGGCGACATTAATAAAGTTTCTCAAAATTTTTGGACATCACATTACCATTTTCACTTTTCGTAGCCAAAAGTCGCTCGAATTTTCTTACACATGGTACCAAGCAAAAGAAAACACTAAAATCTATAAATGTGCTAACTTTGAACTAAATCCGTGCAGTAGTTCAAAAGTTACAACAAATTTTTTGATGTGACTTCTACCAAATATTTTGGGCCAATTGATAAGTTTTAACGGGGACATTTTTACAGTCCGTGATTGTAGAAGAAATTTGAGCACACCTCTTAATTCCTCATAAAGAACTACCTCAGATCTGTTCATTTCACAGCAGTCGAGCTAAAATTACAAAACTTATAGCCATATTTCTGACCATGCCTAAGATTTTTGAACCTTACATTAAAATTCTAATTTTAACTGGAAAATCGCGGTCCGATCCTGGTAAATGTAGCACCAATCGAAAGAACGTGCGAAAATCTATAAGTAAATTAACTTTTAGGTAAATCGACACAGTAGTTCAAAAGTTACAAGGACATTTTACAAAATGAACGTTCCAAAAATTTCTGACCCACTAGATGCGTTCAAAACCAAATTTCTCCGCAGTCCGAGGGCGTAGATGAAATCTTATCATTTCCCTAAATTTCTCATAAAATTCTCTTTAAGCCAAATGAAATTCAAAACAGTTGATCAAAAATAAGAGAATTTATGGCAACATTAATGACCTTAGTCCAAATTTTTCGACGTCACATTAAAATCTTCACTTTTTTCTACTCAAAACTCGCTCAAATCTTGGTAATATGGTATTGTACCAATCGAAAGACAACACAGACGACACATAAACGTGCAAACTTTGAACTAAATCGGTGCAGTAGTTCAAAAGTTACAAAGTGAATATATGATGCGATTTTTCCAAAAATTTTTGGCTCAGTCGATAAATTCAAACGCGAATTTTTCCACCGTCTGTCGACGTAGAAACAATCTGAGCACGCCACTGAACTCCTCATGAAATTCTGCGTAAGACAAGTGCTCTTCATAGAAATCCAACTAAAATTACGCATTATATTGCCACATTCTGAGTCATGGTTAAAAATTTTCTATCTCATTTTAAATTTTTTGTTTTTCACCGTCAAAACTTGCTCAAATGTTGGTATTTATAACATTAATCGAAAGAATACGTCAATATCTATAAATGTGTGAAGTTGGAACTACATTGGCACAGTAGTTCAAAAATTACTAGAGCATTTTCGAGTGTAAGTGTTCTAAAAACTGTTGGCTCAGTCGCTAAGTTCAAACGCCGATATTTCCGCAGTCTGTAGATCTGACCACACATCTGACCACACATTTGAATTGCTATTAAGAACTACATCAGATGTGTGCATTTAAGAGCAATCAAACTAAAATTACGTAATCAAAAGCTATATTTTTAACAGTACCCAAGATTTTTAGACCTGACATTAAAATTTTCATTTTTTGTTGAAAATTGCGGTCCGATACTGGTAAATATAACACCAATCGAAAGAACGTGTAAAATTCTATGAGTAAACAAAGTTTTAAATGAATCGGTGTGGTAGTTCAAAAGTTTGAAGGATATTTTCGAAAGAACACATCCGAAAAAAGTTTGACCCACTTGAAAATTTTAATCGCGAATATCTCGGCTATCTGTAAGCGTAGATAAAATTTGAATACGGCCCTGAATTCCTAGCGAAATTCTGCGTAAATCAGAATATAACTCATAGCCAACAACATAAAACTATACATTTTATAGCCATATCAGTAGGTCTAGTCGAAATATATGCACCTTGCACTAAAAGTATTATTTTTTATAGTCAAAACGTCCTTAAATCCTAACAAACATAGTAGATATCGAAAGAACGCATCAAAATCTACAAACGTTCAAAGTTTCATCTAAATTCACACAGTAGTTCTAAAGTAATAAAAACATTTTCTAGCGTGAATGTTCCAAAAATTTTTGACCCACCTGAAGAGTTCAAAGCGAAACATCTCTGCAGTCCGAAGGCGTAGATGAAATCTGAACACATCCCTAAATTTTGCATAAAATTCTCTTTAAGGCAAGTGAAACTCGTACCAGTTGATTTAAAATTAAGGATTTTATGGCGACATTAATAAAGTTTCTCAAAATTTTTGGACGTCACATTACCATTTTCACTTTTCGTAGCCAAAAGTCGCTCGAATTTTGGTAGACACGGTACCAATCGAAAGAAAACACTAAAATCTATAAATGTGCTAACTTTGAACTAAATCGGTGCAGTAGTTCAAAAGTTACAACGAATTTTTTGATGCAACTTTTACCAAATATTTTGGACCAGTCCGTGGGCGTAGAAAAAATATGAGCACACCTTTTAATGCCTCATGAAAAAGTACCTCAGATGTGTGCATTTCACAGCAATCGAACTAAAATTACGTAATCCATCCCCAGATTTTTGGACTTGACATTAAAATTTTCATTTTTTACTGGAAAATCGCGGTCCGATTCTGGTAAATGTAGCACCAATCGAAAGAACGTGCGAAAATCTATAAGTAAACTAACTTTTAGGTAAATCGACACAGTAGTTCAAAAGTTACAAAAACATTTTACAAAATGAATGTGCCAAAAATTTCTGACCCACTAGATGCGTTCAAAGCCAAATTTCTCCGCACTCCGAGGGCGTAGACGAAATCTTACTATTTCCCTAAATTTCTCATAAAATTCTCTTTAAGGCAAATGAAATTCAAGACAGTTGATCAAAAATAAGAGATTTTATGGCGACATTAATGATCTGAGTCCAAATTATTCGACGCTACATAAAAATCTTCACTTTTCCTCCCAAAACTCGCTCAAATCTTGCTAGGTGAGGAACCAATCGAAAGACAACACCAAAACTTATAAACGTGCAAACTTTGAACTAAATCGGTGCAGTAGTTGAAAAGTTACAACGTGAATTTTCGCCCAGTCGATAAGTTCAAACGAGAAAATTTTCGCAGTGGAGATAAAATGGGAATGCGCTCCTTTATTCTCCATGAAATTCTGCGTAAAATGAGCCTAACTTACAAGGTGTGATCAAAAATTATTCAAAATGTTTGTACTTCATATAATCGCATTAAAACGTCCAAGTGGCCTTTGGTATTAGTTTTGTTGGCAACACTGCTTGTCACATCAAACATTCAATCACGTGCTACTCTAGTTATTTCCGCATCAACACCGCAAGCCCGTTTTCACGTCTGAGAATACAACTAATAACACTCACATTAATCCATTTGAAGCAAAAGTCCAGTTGATATCTGCAACAGAAGACCACAATTTCAATGAATCCCATAAACTCGTCTCACAAGAAGTCGCCGCTAAAAGGCGAAGCCACTTCCCATAGAACAAACAATTCATAAAAGTTTGGTTTTAGCCTTTTGACCTCCAGAAGTCACTAACCGTGCTTTCTGTTGTAATAAACCACAGTGGTCAATAACCAGCTACTCTCGAAGGTTCAATTAGATATTTCTCTTGCGAAAGAAAATGTGGAAAATCTGTTATCACCTCGTTAAAGTATTAAACATTCACACTATCGCCAGATCTGATTTCTTGTCGTCCTTGACGCAGAAACGACTTCCGGGTGTAACAGGGGTGCCAACAGATTTCACATTTCGGTGCCGTTTTTGTGGTACGAAAGGTAAGACAAGGTCGGGATAAATCGCCATAATCTGATTGAAACTAACGGAATTGAATTCCAATTGAGTACCGTATGTAGACTTCAGCAGGTGTGTCTATCGGTAATACCATATTTGCGGTTGACCGTATTGTTTTTTTATCGATTACACTTGTCGTTCCATAATTTATGAATATGGGACAATCAAACAGGCTCTGAAACTTCAACGTATGTTGGTAACACTGCCCGTTGTGACAGTTTGAGGTTATGACACCCACCCAAATTAAACTAATGAAAATGCGTACCAAACAAGCTTCTGTTATTCACACCATTTAAATGCAATTCTTGCAAAACTGTTGACATTTATGTTTACAATAAGTCATGAAAAGAACTGCCGGTTTAATTCCAACCAATTACTCAGTAGGTGAATGTAAAATTCCGGCCTTCACGCTAACTAGTGAATTCTTAGTGGGGAAACAACTAATTTTCACTCTCCAGAAGCGGAATCTCTGCTTTACTGTTTAAATTGAATAACGACGAAGGTTTTCGTTTTTTCTTCCTGCATTCTAATAGGCAAAAAGGTGTGCTTTGTTTTAAAAACAAGCGAGCACGAGTTGGTCGTGGTAAGTCAGAAATTGTTTAATGTAGATCGTGAGAAGCGTGAATTAACTTTTGTTTTTATTAATATTATTACAGTCGGAGGAGGCTTTGGAAGGCATTAATGTGATGATTTTGAGGTTATGCTGAAAAAACAGAGCCTACTAAATTTACCACAACTTGACCGAAATCTGAATATTCTGAGAAGACTCGGAACTCTGGAATTGTGTTGGTAACGCTGGTTCGACTTATAAAAATGTCAAAAATTACAAAAATCCCAGAATCTGATGAACGTTCTAAGAAGCTTTCAATTTAAAAATTAATTGGTAGCACTGCGTTGACACTGTCACGTTGTTTCACACTGATTGGTTCAAGTCAAAAAAACACAAAAAAAAACAATATTTCAGTCATAAAATATTTTGAATTTAAAAGCACTTTTACAATAACAAAAGAAAAAAAGCACAACCCACTAAACGATGCTGTTCAATTATAACAAAAAACAAACGTAGACTCAATCGACGTATTTTCAAAATTTGTAAATTGAAAGTTTTGAATGCCCCAAAAAAAGAACTACAAACTGCAAAATTTAGAGTTCTCTCAAAGTTCCAATATAACCAAAAGTAAAGGAAATAAAAATGAAAAAATAAAATGTAGACTCGATTATGTTAATTTTTTAAATTTTCAAAATTTGGAACGTTTAGAATAAACCATTCAAAGTTAAGAATAAATAAACTGAAATAAAAATTGATGCTTGTAAGAGTTCACCAACTCAAAAATTTAATAAAAATCGAGAAAACAAAAACAAAAGAAATTCAAAGATTTATCAAGACATAATTTTCAATTTTCTTTAATAACAAAACAAGAATATTTCGAATTTTAAAGGTCCAATTTAACAAAAAAATTTAATTTAAAGATGATCAAAAAATAACAAAAAAAAAACGAAAAAATAAACAAAAATATAAACATAATTTTAGAAATTTTCCAAAATAATAAAAATTCGAAAACAAAAGTGCTCGAAATCAACGAAATTTTAATAAGTTTTTCATATTTAGAAGTTGCTTCAACTAAAAGTAAACAGAAATAAAATCGAAGAAAAAAAGAAATGTAAACCCAATTATGTAAATTTTTTAAAATTTCAAAATTTGTAAAATTTGTAATAAATAATCGAAATCAAGAATTTTTTAAAGCTGAGTTGTTGCTGTTAAAGGTTCACCAGGTGTTAAATATAATAAACATCGAGTTAAAAAAAATATATTTAAACCTAATTTTCAAAATTTTTGAATAACCAAAAAATTAAATAATCCGAATTTTAAAGGTCTACGTACACTCTAATTTAACTAACAAAAAGTTTAAGTTAAAGATGACAAAAAATTAACAAAAATGTATACACGATTTTAAAAATTGTAAAAATACTAAAAATTTGAAAACAAAAGTGCTCAAAATCACGAAGTTTTCCAAATTTAAAAGTTGCTCCAACTAAAAATAAACATAAATAAAAAAGAAAAAAACACAAATGTAAACTTGAATGTTAATTTCTGAAAATTTCTAATTGTAAAATGTATAATAAACAATCAAAAATAAAGAATGTTTGTAACATAAAATAAAAATTGCTGCTTTGAAGGTTTACCAGTTCTAAAATTTAGTAAAAATCGAAAAAAAAAAATTTAAAAATTCACCTAAAAATCATAATTTTAAAAAAAATTTGATTAACAAAAACATCAAATATTCTGATTTTTAAAAGTCTAAGCAAAAAATAAAAGAAAATCTAAATAAAAATGGAAACACAATTTTTAAAAGTTTGAAAATAATAAAAATTAGAAAACAAAAGTGCTCAAAATCACGAAGTTTCCCAAATTTAAAAGCTTCTCCAACTAAAAATAAACATAAATAAAAAAGAAAAAAACACAAATGTAAACTTGAATGTCAATATCTGAAAATTTCTAATTGTAAAATTTATAATAAACAATCAAAACTGAAGAATGTTTGTAACCAAAAATAAAAATTGCTGCTTTTAAGGTTTACCAGCTCTAAAATTTAGTAAAAATCTAAAAAAAAATTAAAAAATTCACTTAAAAATCATAATTTTTAAAAAAATTTGATTAACAAAAACATCAAATATTCTGATTTTTAAAAGACTAAGCAAAAAATAAAAGAAAATCTAAATAAAAATGGAAACACAATTTTTAAAAGTTGGAAAATAATAAAAATTAGAAAACAAAAGTGCTCAAAATCACGAAGTTTTCCAAATTTAAAAGCTGCTCCAACTAAAAATAAACATGAATAAAAAAGAAAAAAACACAAATGTAAACTTGAATGTCAATTTCTGAAAATTTCTAATTGTAAAATTTATAATAAACAATCAAAAATAAAGAATGTTTGTAACCTAAAATAAAAATTGCTGCTTTTAAGGTTTACCAGCTCTAAAATTTAGTAAACACCAAAAAAAAATTTAAAAAATTACCTAAAAATTTTAATTTTTAAAAAAATTTGATTAACAAAAAAAACAAATATTCTGATTTTTAAAAGTTTAAGCAAAAAATAAAAGAAAATCTTAATAAAAATTTAAACTCAATTTTTAAAAGTTTGAAAATAATAAAAATTCGAAAACAAAAGTACTTAACAAAATTTTAACAAATTGTTCATATTTAGAAGTTGATCTAACTAAAAAAAAATATGTTGAAAAAAAAATCATTGTAATGCTCAAAATCTTTAAAATTGTAGTTCGAAAAAAAGCAAAGAAACGGAATTTTTAAAGAATTCACTAGATTTGGAGATCTAAGCAGAAAAACATGAAAAGCATTCAGAGTCTAATAAGTAAAAGATGCCTTTAAATACCAAAAAAATGGAAATAAAAACAAAAATGTACCAAAGAAATTCTTTAAATTCGAAAAGAACATTGCTTAAAAAGCACGAATTTTTAAAAATTCGTGGTCTTTGGAAAATAAAAATGTGTTGGTAGCCTTGGTTTGACACTTAAAGGGTATGTTTTCCACCACGACTCAGCCCAATCAATGAATTTGGAAATTTTTTAATGAAATATCCCCAAAAGCAGAACTGCCAATCTACAAAAACAAAAATTAAAACTTTAAGCTGGCATTGAAATCTTAAACTGTGACTGTCTTTCTGGTTTGACAGTTTGCGGTTGTCTTTTTAACGAAAAAACGGACTAAAAAATGGACAACTTTGACAAACGGAAAATTTAAAAAATGTATTGTCTGAACAATGTTCAAAATTTAAAATTTGGTAGTTCTGATTTGCCTCTTTGAGTTACGTTTCCACCGTCAGTCAGGGCCGCCAACCCAAATATATCCAGAGCCTACTAATCCGAAACAATTGAATCAAAACAGCTCACAAAGGTCACTAATAAATCGCCGTCAAAAATCCAAAGCCTACTCCTCGTCCATTACCCTATTAAATAAACCATCAAAACCCAAATCCGGAAGACATAAAATACGTTCAGTGCGGTTCATAATCATAAGGAAAGTTGTCGGTTCCACCTATCGTAGCCTTGAACTTCTGAATACAACCTACCAACTTGCTCTGGGCTAGAAAAGTCGATAACGGAATTGTTATTATAAATGCATGGTCAATGGCAACTTGATTAAATTAACATGCTATTGTCACCACGGTAATAGCAACCTGTGAAAAAAAACAACAGCCTACTATGGAACAACAATTAGCACGTTTTTTCTAGTCTACTTATATGAACGTCCCACATAAAATGAAATAAAAATGAAAATTAATTAATTTCGTTTCATAGAACCAGTTTAGAAAGAGTCTGTCATCGTCTCGTCACATTTCTGCAGCTTTTCCTAATTTTTTATCAACAAATTGACGTGGAAAGAAAAGTTTGTTTTTGCCGCTAATGTCAAAATAACAACATGTGTGTACTTTCTAAACAATTTTGGTTATTAGATCACCGAATTCCACTATAAACATCGTTTTGTCGACGCTAATTAGCCATTAAATGCTTTCAGAGCTTATGGAAAAGTATCTCATTCCCTGCACGCATTTAACTTCCATCGATATTTCTCACATTTTCGAAGAAAGTCCATTCTTCCAATGCGAGCAATTAATTGTGCAGTAAAAGAGAAGGCACACTATGAAAGTAATAAATAAATAAATTTAGAAACTTCTTTTTCATGCAAAACGTGAGCTGCACATCGTCCCATAAATCAATCTAAATAAATTACTTGCGTTTTCACTCTTTGTCGCAGGACTACCAACACACTTCTCATTGAACCGTGGCTGCAATTAAAAACTAATAAAATGAAGAACTTAATTTCAACAATAAGTTGTTAGTTTTAATGAGGCGGAACGGCACACCCTCGTTATTTTTACCCGTCTTAAAATACCCGCAGTCTCGTCGTGTGACAAAAATAACGTTGGTAGCCCTGCAACGTACCGTGAAACCCACTAGAACGGATATTACAGATTTTCACTATGGAAAATATACTTTTGAAACTGATACATGTTGGACATATCCGGCTCAAATGGACCGGATCGCTATGGAGTAATCATAGCCAACTTGAGTCTAGTCGGTGTGACCTAACAATGCAGCCAACACAAACGCGGTCGGTAGGCGGTATTGCCATTTTTGTTTAAACGGGAATTTATTACATAAAGTAAAAACGAGTTAACATTTAATTATGGTAAATGCTTAAGAATGGTTACATCACAACTAACCTCTCTCTAGTTTCCGCAAACTTTTTCTTCAATTTTTTACAGTTGGTGCATTCTTTCTTACCCAGTTATCAAGGGAAGTATAAATGAAACCGACAAAATGACTTTTTATGTTTATATCCGCCACTTTTATTGACATTAGTTTCCACGGATGACTTCATTGAGATTTCCAAACATCCCGTTAAAATGCATTTTAATTTAATATTTTATTATCTTCGTGGATAATCTCGCCTTTACCTACTCTACGGCTAGTATTTCATAATTTCTACTTATTATATGCGGTTTATGATAATTAACATCTTTCCTAACATTGGCAAGACCTTGCGGGAAGTTATTATCTGTGGTAATGTTTCTTTGATTATTACAACGAGAAAATTAATCTTGAAATATAAAAAATCGAGTTTCTAACGTCAGACTTTCATTTACGTGTTTCACTTTTAGTCCTTGTCACATAAATACACAATTTCGGGTTACAGTTTTTGTTACAAAACCGAAACTCTAAAATTCGTTATTGTTTAAATTGTTTTAATTTGACATAAGCAAGTGATTTTAACCTCCAATTTAAATGCAGAAATGTCGTTCGGCTTCCTCTTAGATTCAAATTGCCATAATTTTGGGTTTTCTGGTGCAAAAAACACAAAAAACAAACGACATGTGCAGTTACTCACTTGTTGACACGACAGTATTGCCAACATCAAATAAATCTTTTATCTGATTATTTAAAAAAATTCTAAATGTCAATCTAACGGTAAAACAAATATAATAAAAAAAATAATAAAAATCTTTAAAATTTGAATCCAAAAACCGCAGTTTAGAGGTCCAATTATTAAGCTTGAAATTTAAAATTGTGTTGGCAGCTCAAATTTGACACATTGAGGTTATGTTTCTTATGACAGAGGTGCTGGAACAGGGCTACCAACACTTAAAAAATGGTAGTCTGTTACAAACGCCAGTCTAAGATTTCTAAAAGATTTCAAAAAGCAAAAGAAAAATTCAAAAATTTTAGTGCCCAAAATCTCGGATTTTTAAAAACGTTTTCCACTTTTAAAGCATTTTAGAAACTACTCAAAAAAATTGAAGGAGGCTTGGAAAATAAAATAGTGTTGGTAGTCCTGATTTCAAGCTATGACTCTGACAGATGAACGAATGAGGGTGTGTTCAACAAAATCCCGAAATCACTAAATTTGCAAAATTTTGAATATAACATTTTAAAAAACCAAAAATACCAACTAGTTTTGAAAATATCAAAATTTTTCAAATTTAGTATCCGAAAAATGTCCAAAATTGGAAATATTAATGTACGTGGCAGAAAACAAATGAAAACAAAATTTCAAAATAACTAAATTTGAAAAATTTTGGTCAAAATGTTCCAAAAAAAAAACAAAAACAGAAGTACCAACCCACAAAAACAGAAGTACCAACCCGCAAAAACAAAAATGGTACGATAATCGTAGTTTTCAAAATGTCAAAATGTTTGAAAATTCGTATACAGAAAATGTCCAAAATTACAAATAATAATGTACGTAGCAGAAAAATTTCGATTAGAAAAAAAAAAGAAAAAAACGTAAAATAGAAAATTTCAAAATACAGTCGTGAACAAAAATTTTAGTCGACAATGTCACTGCTTTGACATGTTACATGCTAACTTGATGCTTGAATTATTGCTTTCTACAGTATTTCAACTAAATACCAACCCACAAGAACAAAAATGGCATGATCATCTTAGTTTTTACAATCTAAAATTTTTTGAAGTTTTAGTATCCGGAAAATGTCCAAAATTACAAATAATAATGTCCAGAGCACAACAAATACAAAAAAAAAAACAAAATCGAAAAATGAAAACAATTCCAAATATGTATTCCCAAAAGTCAAACACAAAACTACCAATCCGCAAATACAAAAATCGTAGTTTTTTTCATATATGGAAAATGTCCAAAATCACAAATGTACGTAGTATTAAAATTACAATTAAAAAAAATGGAAAACAGAAATAAATAAATCAGGGAAATTTTTTTAAAATACAGTTGTGAACAAAAAATTTTGATCAAAAATGTCACTGTTTTGACATGTTCCCTGTCAATTCTTGCCAAATAAACGCTTGAATGTTTGCTGTCGAGTGTATTTTAACTAAATTAGAAACATTTTGAATAAAATATCCCCAAAAACCAAAATCAGAGATACCAACCCACTTTAGTAACCGGAGAATGTCGAAAATTACAAATATTAGTAGGTATACGTAGCAGAAAAATTACAAAAAAGCGGAGAATAGAAACAACTGCATAGAAATCATAGAAATTTTCAAAATACAGTCGGCAACAAAAAATTTTGGTCGTCAAATTTCACTATTTTAAAATGTTCCATGCTAATTTTACGCTAGAATTTTTGCTGTCGACTGTATGAAAAATGTTGGTGCGTTTCATGTAATTCCAAAATAACTAAATTTGCTAAATTAACTAAAGTTTTGGATGAAATATCCCCAATAACCAAAAACAGAGGTACCAACTGGCAAAAAAATAGCATGATCATCATAGTTTTCAAAATATCGAAATTTTTTATGTTCAGTTTTCGGAAAATGTCCAAAATTACAAATATTAATAGCACAAAAATTACAAAAGAAAAGAATAAATACGAAAAATAGAAACAGAAATCATGGAAATTTTCAAAATACTGTGGCGAAAAAAAATTTTGGTCACTGCTTTCGCAAATTAGATGTTTGAATTTTTGCTGCCGACTGTATTTTAAACATTTTGAACCAAAATACCATAAAAATAGCAGTTTCCAAAGTGTCAAAATTTTTTAAATTTGGTATCCCGAAAATGTATTAAATTACAAATATAATCTAGCAAAAAAAAACAAAAAAAAGTAAAATGGAAATCATGCAATTATTTAAAATCCAGTCGCAAACAAAACATTTTGATCGTCAATGTCACTGCTTTGACTTCTTCCATGACAATTTATCAACCAGCATTTTTTGTAGTACTTTATTTAAGTTTCAAGTCTTAAAATAACTACATATTTTTTATCAATATTTAAAGCACTTTAATAAGCAAACTTTCTAAAAACGATTTGGAGGTCTAAGAAGGCTCTGACTATTGTAATTTGAATAGATTTGAACACAATGGCTCAATAATGATCATCGTAATGTTCTAAATTAATTAAAAAAAAATACTTTTAAAATCCGAGGTGTTCAGATTACAATCCAAGCAGCTAACAAATTTAAAATTAAAGTGGTAACTCTGATTTGATCATTGAAGAACGAACTTGCCAAAAAGGCAACCTAATAAAAGTAAACAAAATTGTTATTATTAAAAATCCCTAAATGAAACCTAGCTGTGATTGGTTATTCAAACGATTAGTGGCTTTCTAACGACTACATAAGTACACATAAGAAATCAGTTTGCTGGTGTTTCATTGGTGTAAATTGACGGAAATTTCAAGTTTTGACCAATAAGAGCACTTTACTTAAGAGTATTATTTACTAGGCCATTCTGTATACACAAAAGTCGAGTGGTTACTTAAATATAAAAAAAAAGAATTTGCTAGCGTCTCATTGGTAGACTATTTAGATATTAGCCAATCAGAAGCCTGAAGTTAAAAACAGTGACAACAAAAAAGTATAAAAAGGCTTGAACACATCCAAGCTCCCCAATTTAACCAATGGGACCCCTCCAGTCGCAACATGCAAATTTAAGCGATTAAAATTCCCTAGTCTAGCCATAGACAAAAATAAGAAATACTTATCTCCGATAGACGGAGTCCAATGACCTTGCGGGCGTGAATATGTAGGTATTTACAGTTGACTGGCTCTGGCAATAATTCTGATCACCATTTACTTGTTATGTTGTATATTGCATTAGTTATGCCTCTTTTGTTACCGCCTATACCATATCAAGTCAACATTATTGTACTCACGTACTGAAATACATACATGTTGCGGTTGGTATTACTGTACTATAATGAATGGTACATTTGTAGTTGGTACAACTGTTGAATACATTAAAAATAAGCACGCCCTGTATATATATATATACACCTGTCGGAGTAGAAATCATTTTCCATACAAGTCCAGATTTGATGAATGAATTAACGCATGACCTACTCTAACGTGAAATCTGAAATTATTTGCTCTGATAAGATTAGTTTCCGCGTTTTGCGCCGACTTATTACTATTATTATCGTGGACGCACACTTTGGCGCTTTCCAATTTTTTTTTGCAAAACTGCGGAAAATTGCATTCCGTTTCGTCATATTTGCAATTACAACCTGAGGAGATATAAACGTGACATTATGTAATTGCGCTAACAAAAGTGAATCAGACGTTTCGTAATCGAGTACGAAACTGTTCGGTCTCGGGGGTAAAAACGCGCTTTTTCCTCTCGGCACACAAATGGGGATTTTTTGTGGAGGCCCTGGGAATGCAAGAAGCGGTAGATAAGAGTTTTATAGACCATCGTTATCGCGTTTCTTGTCAATAAACAGATTGATAGTGAAGTAAATTGTGTACTTTTCTATAATTGATTGTTCGTTAATTAATTAATTAATTAATTAAGAGCGAACAAAGCACGTGCGGCTCGCCGTATGGTAGGTCAGGATCTCCCAACTGAAAGAGATTACGATTGCTCACTTACCACTGATAAAAATAATCCAAAGTGCGCGTCGTCATTCAAAAATCCGTGAATTTCCGACGCCTAAAAGAACAACACAACACGTCTGCACTCAACACTTGACGCCCTAAAAATCCACTTCCATACTTCCATCACATCACAAACAGTTGTGCTCTCAAGTCCCTCTATTCCATTCCATCCACTCCCACCATCGCCGTTCCTATATGAATAACTCTGTACATGCCGTAAAAGAAAGAAATCTTGTTCTCGGATTCTGAAGAAAGTTGATTCATGGCCTCCCCTCCATGTTCCACTTTTCGGGCTCAGTTCATCGACAATTATACCGAATATGTGTAACTTTTTCTCTGCTCGGGAGGGTTTCGTGCGGCGTTGGGACTTCGTTTCATTCATTGAGAATTGTTTGTTGAGCTAGGGTGCGAAGACGAGCTTACGGGCGAGGTTAGAAGTCCTCCCTAGTGAAAGAAGTTCACATAAATAGACAAATTCATTAAAATAGCAAGTTTTGGAGTCAAAAAAAATGAACAGTTGATGGCGTTTCGACCACAAAACTTTAAAATAGACACGTAACTTTGAGTCAAAAATACAAAAATTTAAGCTTTCGCTTTGGTTAAAAAAACTCAGTTTTGATCCTTGTCGCACAAATAAACGTACAAATTAAAGGAAAAAAAGTGCCATAACGTCAAGCTTTGGTCACTTTTATTACCAAAAACATTAATAAAAATACTTCTTAAGTGATTTTAGGTCAGAAAATTGTTAATTTAGCCAAAGTTTGAAGGAAGTTCTAACCTCAAATTGTGGTAAAGAAAATTAAATTACGTCAATGCTGCCAACACAAAATCAGTTTTCTCACCAATAATTATTAAAATTCCTAAATAAAAATGTTAATAAAACACTTTTTGAAGCAAATTGAAGTGATTTTACCAACAACGCGCTTTTTTTAGTCAGTTTTCAGATCAAAATTTAAAAACAGATCGACAGCAACCTAAACTAACCTCAAATTCAGACGCCGTAATGGTGGCTCCATCTGTGGTTCAAATTGGGTAAACTTACCTCAAATTTAAGACCAAAAAGTCTTTGATGTTGTTCATGTTCTTCATCGTGACAATTTTGGGTCTTTTGTACAAAAAACACACAAAAAAACGATCACTTTTGACGTTATTATGTGTTGACTTGCGCACTTGTTAACACGATAATGCTGCCAATACGAACAAGGTTTTCTCACCAATAATTAAATATCTCTAATGAAAAAGTTAATTTTTTAGCCCGAAAACTCGCTCGTTAGTTTTCAGGTTTAAATGGAGTGCGGGCACTACCGCCTGTAAAGTATGCAACCCTCCACTCTGGAGGATCAACAAACCGTGCCGGCTATTTAAATACGATTGAAAGAGTTGTTTAGATGCAGTTTTGGTGGTTAGGATTAAATTAAACTGCGACACTGATAACAAACTATATTATAAAAGAAAACGTTATAATTGGTAATCATGTACAATCGAAATCTGAGAAAAGACAATTGACCTTTTTGACAGCGGTCGGGTCAAGACCACCTATCCTAGAGGTTGCCACACAGTATTTAATTATTTTTTGTATTGTAGTTGGGTTGCAACTTCTTAAAATGTATTGCCTTAATGATAATTTTGATTAGTGAATGGTAAATGTTTAATTTCAGCCAGAAAACAAGCTGGTATCTCTATTAATTTTTGGCATATTAAGTTAAATTTTGATCAAATCGTAAAGTTATTTTTTAGGGATATTTATGTGCAACTTTGCAAAATCCATGACGATACTGGAAATACAGCTATTTTCTTGTAATTTACTTCGCGTTAGGAATATCTCTAAAAGTTAGGTATTATTCTAAGAGAAGTTGCTTAGAATCGAATTTTAAATTCATTTATTCCAAATGAGAAGTTTTTAAACGAAAAATTGAAAATTTGAAAATTGAAAATTTTTGGCAAGTTCGTTCTTCAACGATCAAATCAGAGTTACCACTTTAATTTTAAATTTGTTAGCTGCTTGGATTGTTATCTAAACACGTCGGATTTTCCGTATTTTTTTTAATTAATTTAGAACATTACGATGATCATTATTGAGCCATTGTGATCAAATCTATTCAAATTACAATAGTCAGAGCCTTCTTAGACTTCCAAATCGTTTTTAGAAAGTCTGCTTATTAAAGTGCTTTATAAACAGTGTTAAAAAATATGTAGTTATTTTAAGACTTGAAACTTAAATAAAGTCGACGACAAAAAATGTTGGTTGCTAAATTGTCATGGAAGATGTCAAAGAAGTGACATTGACGATCAAAATGTTTTGTTTGCGACTGGATTTTAAATAATTGTATGATTTCCATATTACTTTTTTTTGATTTTTTTTTGCTAGATAATATTTGTAATTTAATACATTTTCGGGATACCAAATTCAAAAAATTTTGACACTTTGGAAACTGCTATTTTTATGATATTTTGGTTCAAAATGTTTAAAATACAGTCGGCAGCAAAAATTCAAACGTCAAATTTGCGAAAGCAGTGACCAAAATTTTTTTTTTTCGCGACAGTATTTTGAAAATTTCCATGATTTCTGTGTTTTTATTTTCCGTTTTTATTCTTTTCTTTTGTAATTTTTGTGCTATGTACATTAATATTTGTAATTTTGGACATTTTCCGAAAACCGAACATAAAAAATTTCGATATTTTGAAAACTATGATGATCATGCTATTTTTTGCCAGTTGGTACCTCTGTTTTTGGTTATTGGGGATATTTCATCCAAAACTTTAGTTAATTCAGCAAATTTAGTTATTTTGGAATTACATTAAACGCACCAACATTTTACATACAGTCGACAGCAAAAATTCTAGCGTAAAATTAGCACGGAACATTTTAAAATAGTGAAATTTGACGACCAAAATTTTTTGTTGGTGACTGTATTTTGAACATTTCTATGATTTGCAGTTGTTTCTTGAATGAATTGAAGTTGCTTAGAATTGAATTTTAAATTCATTTATTCCAAATGAGAAGTTTTAAAACGAAAAATTTTCAATTTTTATTTTATCACTTACAGTTCTTTTAAGCAGTAATATAGTTTGTACGGTGAGAGATTGAATGACAGAAAAGTCACTAAATCTACGCAATAAAAAGTGTACCAAACGCGCGAAATTTAAATAACAAAATAACCCCAGTTACTGACAACCCTGTCAACCCATTTCGCGTAGGAATTTAGTGTTTTTAGTGTATTTTGTAGCATAATTTGCTACCAACCTATATGTCAACTGTCGAAATATCCCAATCTCTCACCGGATAAACTATACATTGTATAATAAGAATTGGCGAAGCAAAATGAGCCATGAATTTTTTAGTTTAGTTTAGTTTTTTTTTACAAACTCAAAAAAACTGTACAAAGAAATAAAAAATAAATAAATAATTCAAAAGAAATAATAAATGAGGATATTATTAACCTCTTATTGCTGAACTACACTTATTAAGTATATAGTTTTATCAACTCTTTAAATATCGGAAAGATTCGACTGATCGAAACCACTTCGCCGTTGTTTATTATCTACCTATTTTAATCATTATCTCTCTAATCCCACCATTTATTGCACAATGTGGCGATACAATACCTCATTTGCAGACAAGAAACGGCGAGAAACTCGATCGTCGAAAGCCGAAATCATCAAATAGTTCCTAGTTCAGCACTAAAATCGCCAATAAATCGATTTAGATTAAGTGGTGCCTTCAGGGTGAGTTGTTTTGTGTCGTTTTATTAAAGTTGGGTTATAAAATCGGTGAAACATTTGTGGATTTTAAAGGCGTGGTGGTTATGCAACCCAACATACACGTCTTTTTCACTGATTTTGTCTCGTTTTCACCTTCCATTGTGTTAATGATTGGTAGCATTGTTCCTCACTCAGTGCTGCCAACACTTTTATTCCATCACAGCCTCAGTTTCTGTCCTCAGCATGGAAAACAAAGACAACGAGCAGTACCAATACATTTCCCAGGCCTTCCAGAATTTCATCGAAGAATTCTCGTTGTACGACGCCATCCAACAGAAGAAGTACTCTTCGGCGTAATAAATCGCCTCCTTCTTACTCCTTCTTCTTTTAGTTTCAAGAGATTCCGAGCTCTGATAACCCGCGAAGACTTCAACATCAACGGGGTTGATAAGAATGGTCGCAGC
This sequence comes from Gnatocerus cornutus, assembly GCA_029298725.1. Classification (NCBI taxonomy): domain Eukaryota; kingdom Metazoa; phylum Arthropoda; class Insecta; order Coleoptera; family Tenebrionidae; genus Gnatocerus; species Gnatocerus cornutus. The sequence goes on along the minus strand of CM055512.1, from coordinate 19,423,235 downwards.
ATCCTCCTCCAACTGTACAACATCTCCAAGTGTGAAAAATTCGTCCAGGAGCTCCTCCAACATGGTGCGAATCTTCATCTAAGAGACAACACAGGCTCCTCTTTCCTACACCTCGCAGCTCTTGCAAAAAGAACCAATAACATGAAGACCGTGCAGCTTCTTATCGAAAATGGGGCTGACGTCAACGCGCAGGATAACACAGGATTGACTCCTCTGTACGTCGCTTGTCTGGAGAACAACATCGACATGGTGTACCTCCTGTTGTATTACCAAGCCGATCCTAACATTCCTTCGGACCGAGGGCTGCTGCCGGTGAATGTGGTGGCGCCGGGGTCTCCCGCCAAGCAGAAACTGGTGGAGTACCTCTGTCTGTATTCTTTCGATGAGCACGGGACGATTTTGCTGCCCACGGTGGCGGCGGCGATGTGGAGAGACAACTCTCCGCTCTTCTCGATCATCGTCGAACGTTTACCCAAAATTAAGTGTGATAGAGCCGGGATTGCCTACTTCTGCGAGTTCTTCGCCGATGTTAAAGCGAAACACTTCAAAGTTTTTGTGGAGAAGTTCGGGGAGACTCTTCAGGAGGTGATGGAGAGTGTGGATTTTCTGCACGTTGTGGTCAACAACTCCATTGAAGTCTTTAATTATCTTCTGGACAGTCCGTATCTTTCTCTGTTGGTACAAAACTCCAAGCCCTACCACTCCATCATCGCAGATTATTTAGATAAATGTGAAGACGACGCGGAAGACATCCACCGGAGAATCTTCATCATGTTATCAAAAGGACTCCACGTCACTCTTAAGGATTTAGACGCTGTGTACCACCTCTACGACGCTTGTGATTTGTACAAGACGATGTTGCACTTGGACGTCGTTCCAACTTCTGAAGAGGGTGTTAGTTCGATGGTTCGTTTGCATTACCATCCATGGCTAGATGTTGAGGACTGTTGTGGGAACAAAGACTTGATCCAGGTGTTGGACTATTTCAACTCCCCGAAAGTAAAACAGACCATTTTTGAGATTGAAGGAAGTGAAAGAGTTGTGGAGATGTCGAGTGTCCAGTCTCTTGTGGAAGTTAGTAGAAATGCCGCGAGGAAGTTTATTTTGAAGAGATTTAACATTTGTAGTTGCAAGGACTTTCTTTGGGTTTTGAATGGACTTCCGATTGATCGGTTGACGAGGAGTATACTTGCTTTGGAGAGGAAAATATACTGAGTGTTTGAGTGAATAAATTTTGTTCTTGTCGTATTTCACGCATGATATTAACACGGCAGTGTTGCCAACACAAAAAATAAGTTGTTTTCCTGATTATACTTAATCCTTGCTTTAGTGTGTAACTAACCTCAAATTCAAACGCAACGAGAGTAATCTAAATGTAAAGTGGATCAACTAACCTCAAATTTAGGGTATTCTTCTGTAAATTTTTTTTTTACGCATCACGTGTTAACATGCGCACTTGTTAACAAGCCAGTGTTGCCAATCTCAACATGGGGATTGTTCCTAATTGCTAAAAATCCCTAATTGAAACCTAACTTTGACTGTTAAAAGACTTCTAAAGCAAAAATTCATGCTGTTTGTTTTCTTCCTTTTTATAAATTGTTATAATTTGACGTTAAGAACACACAAACAAGCATTTTTCACGCATCACAGGTTCATTTGCGCATTTATTAACATGACAGTGTTGCTAACACGAAAATTATGTTGTCTCCCTGATTATTAAAAATCCCTACATAAAGCCTGTAACTAACCTCAACTTTAGACGAAACGAGATCTACTAATTTCAAATTTAGGGGTTTCCAACGCCGACGCCGCTCGTCTTCTTTCTTGTCACAAATTGCCTTAATTTTGTATTTTTTCGTGAAAAAAGGAACATTCTTTAAGTGTCACGTGTTGACATGCGCACTTGTTAACAGGCCAGTGTTGCCAACCTCAAAATGGGATTTCTTCCTAATTGGTAAAAGTCCCTAAATGAAACCTAACTTTGATTGGTTGGTTGAAAGACTGCTAAAGCACAAAGCGATGTCGCTCGCTATCTTCCTTTTCAGAAATTGCTATAGTATGTGATTAAAAACACAAAAACAAGCATTTTTCACGTATCACATGTTTATTCGCGCACTTATTGACACGACAGGTTTGCCAATATAAAAATTAAATCGCCTTACTAATTATTAAAAATCCCCAAATAAAACCTGTAACTAACCTCAATTTCAGACGCAACGAAAAGGATCTAAATCCAATGTAGGTCAAGTAACATCAAATTTAGGAGTTTCTAATGCATTTCGTCTTCTTTCTTGGCCTAAATTGCCACAATTTTGTGTCTTGTCATGTAAAAAGCAGATAAAATCAAACATTTTTCACGCACACTTGTTAACAGGCTAGTGTTACCAACCTCAAAATTGGATTTCTTCTTCAATTGTTAAAAAAATCCCTAAATGAATCCTAACTATAGTTCGTACAGTGAGAGTTTGAATGACAGAAAAGTCACTAAATCTACGCAATAAAAAGTGTTCCATACGCGCGAAATTTAAAACAACAAAATAACCCCAGTTACTGACAACTCCGTCAACCCATTTCGCGTAGGAATTTAGTGTTTTTAGTGTATTTTGTAGCATAATTTGCTGCCAACCTATATGTCAACTGTCGAAATCTCCCAATCTCTCACCGGATATACTATATGATTCGTTGCTTAAAACATTGCTAGAGCAAAAATTTATGTCGCTCGCTTTTTTCCTGCACATAAATAGCCATAATTTGAGGTTAATAGCACAAAAACAAGAATTTTACACGCATCACATGAGAACTTGCGCTCTTATTAACACGACAGTGTTGGCAACGTAAAAAATAAATTATTTTCCTCATCATTAAAACTCTACATAAAGCCTGTAACTAACCTCAAATTCAAACGCAACAGAAGTGATATAATTCAAAAGTAGATTACCTAACTATAATATTCGAAGTTTTTAACGCTGCTCGTCTTCATTCTTGTTACAAATTGTCACAATTTTGTGTCTCCCCGTGTAAAAAAACAAAAAAAAGGCCAGTTTTCACGTGTCACGTGTTGACATGCACACTTGTTAACAGACCAGTGTTGCCAACTTCAGAATGTTCCTGATTATTCAAAGCCCTAACTATGATTTTCTTTCTCTTCACAAATTAACGTAATTTTGGGCCTTTTTGTGAAAAAAGCATAAAAAACGACCACCACGTGTTGACATGCGCTGTTGTTCATCGACCAGTGTCGCCAACTCCAAAATAGAATATCTTTCTAATTATTCGAAAACCCTTAATGAAACTTAACTGTGATTGGCTAGTTAGAAGACTGCTGGAGGAATAATTAATTTTGTGTTGTCTCATTGGGTTCAATTTATATAATCTACTAACAATTGAATATTAATTAAGCATGTATTAAAACACGAGTTTTGGACGGATTCCTTAAGTTTTATTATGATATTTTTCAAATTTGCCAATAAAATATAATTTTTATACTAAAAGCTATTAACGCATTCGATGCGGAGTTTGTTAACGCACTCAAAACGATTGCGGAAATAGTTCTGTTATTATAGCAAATGAGGAGAAAGATTTTTTTTTTTAAACAATTTGTGTAGATGTAGGGGACATAAAAAAAATTTTAACTTTTTTTTTTATTCTTTCAGTGCATAACCACAACTTTTTTACAATTATCTGTAATGAGCATATAGGAAGGAATATAAGGTATAAGTAATTCGTCCATGGTAATGAGTGTTTAAAGTTCTACGAATTATACATAATTAGAATATTGAATTAACAGTTAATTTAACATTTAATGGCATATTAACTATAAATTATCATTTAATTAGACGAAATGTTGTAGTCATGAGGTATTTAATTTTCTTCGTATTTATTTTACGATCTTGACCTTCAATCATGTCATAAAACAAAATAGAAATAATTTATTACTTACTTAATGTTTTTTTGTGAATTATTAAGAAGAGATTTTATATTTTCAGAAAAAAAAGGAAAAATCAAATTTTTGTTATTTATTTTTTTCTTTCTTTTTTTAGGAAGTACAAGGTGATTATAAATGTTTGTAGCACCAAGGCTGACTATAAAATTTGTCGCTCATTACAAATGTGGGTTAAATTTTTGTCAACTGACAAGTAGTTAACCTCAATCATGGAGCAAAAGTTAGATAAAAAACTATTCTAGTTGTGGTTTGAAGCCTGGAAAACAGTGACGTTTAAAATGATTTATAATATAGTTGGATTCACTATGAAAACACTGCGGCAAAAGAGTGCATGACAGAAATTCCACAGCCTCTCTTGATGTTATAATCATTTATGCATAGATCTGGAACACGTTTAGATGATTTGCGTCAATCGAATTTATTTTCTTTTAATTACTACTATTATATTTCTTGCTCTTAATTTTATTTTATTGTTCTTATCTGACGTCTTAATTTAATACAGAAATAAACATTACAATTACATATATTTAGGAGTTTAATTTAGTGTAAAAGTGAAATTCAAAATTGAATCAACTCGATTTCGAATAAAATACAACATTTTATCCATTTTCTGTTCTCTAATGGCCACAGTTTCACAACAAAGCCTCCAGATTAGCACCAGTTATCGCACTCTTTGGGGGTATTTTCGAACACCGCTAATATGGAGGAACATCTTAATAATCTCTTTAACGCATTTGATTGCTTGCTACACCATGTTAACATTTCCATATACTTCTCACTGGAGGACATTCTGTTGGAGTAATTTCCACAAAAAATACTTTTATTTCTAATTATTGTTTCTTTTAGGCATTCTAGTTGCAGGTGCAGGAGGTTTTGGAGTGACAGCCGGAGCTCATAGACTATGGACCCATAGAGCTTACAAAGCCAGATGGCCCATGAGAATACTTCTGGCGATGCTCTATGAAGTCGCAGGACATGTGAGTTCCATGTGTATTACAACGTTTTATCTACGATTGTGTTTATTTTTCTTAGAACTCTCTTTATGATTGGGTTCGAGACCACAGGCTCCACCACAAATTCTGTGAAACTGATGCTGACCCTCACAACATGAATCGAGGATTCTTCTTTGCTCACGTTGGCTGGCTCATGATGAGGAAGCACCCGGAAGTACTCAAACATGGCCGCGAAGTAGACTGCAGCGACCTTCTTGACGATCCAGTGGTTGTCTTTTTTCTAAAGTACGTACAAAAAGAAATTGCTTTGTTCTTCATCTATTCATTTATAGATACGATTGGGCCTTCAAGTTTATATTCTGCTTTGTTTTACCAACAGCGGTACCTATCATTCTGTGGAACGAATCGATTTATTGGTCTTTTATGCATTGCATGTTTAGATACACAGCTGCTTTGAATATTGCTTGGTTGGTAAACAGCGCGGCGCACATGTTTGGAGACAAACCCTACAACAAGTGAGTTGAAATTTTGAAAGTTCTGAAAATCTCTTTTAGGAATATTCAGCCTAGTGAAAATCTGGTGGTCTCTTTTGGCGATGGGTGAAGGTTGGCATAATTACCACCACACTTTTCCTTGGGACTACAAAGCAGCTGAACTGGGGAACCACAGGGCAAATTTGACGACTTTATTCATTGATTTCTGTGCGAAATTGGGGTTGGCGTACGATTTGAAGAGTCCATCGACGGAAGTAATAAAGAAAACTCTTTTGGGGAATGGGGTCGGTTTGCAAAAGTTTCAATAAAATAAAATGAATATTCCAGATGGTCTGTCGATTTTTTCTTTAGAGTTTCTTTAAATTTTTACTAGTTTCTTCAAGGATTTTCTCTATTTTCTTCAGTACCTTTGTGAACAGTTCCATCGAGTTTCTCCATAAATTTTCCATGTTTCCCTGTAGACTGTACATTCCTTCTTTCTGCATTATCGAGTTTCTCCAAAGACTGTCTTTAGTTCCTATGTAGACATTTTTTAGATTCTCTCTAGTTTCTGTGTAAATTCTCTTTTAATCTAATCGATTCTTTCTGTATTTCATCCACATTTCAGATGATTTCTTTAGATTTAACCGTTGGATTTTGATAAAACTTTATTATTTTATGCATTTCGGCTTCTACTTTGCGAATACCGCCTTAAAGACCGTTTGTATAAAAGAAAAAATGTTATTTGGCCTGAAATTTAGGTGATTTTTCGACGTTCGCGGATTTTATTATTATAATTTTTTGCTTTTTGATCTCTATTTTGCAAATACAGCCTTAAAACCCGTTTGTATACACGAAAAATCGAAATTTTGCTCCAAATTTATTTGATTTTTCGACGAATTTTACGGATTTTATGCATATTTCTGTCGATTTCTCTAGAACTAACAGTTGGATCTTGATAAAACTTTATTATTTTATGTTTTTCGATTTCGATTTTGCAAGTAGAGCCTCAAAAACCGTCTGTATAAAAGAAAAATTGTCATGTAGCCTCAATTTTTGTTGATTTTTCGAGGAATTTGACATTACCTCTACATTTTCGTCATTCTCTTAAAATTTTCTGTATTTTCTATTGCAGATTTTCTTGGCTTCGTCAAGATTCTTTTTGAAATCTGTTTTTTCATTCTTCTTCAATTTTTGCTCTATGCCTGTAGATTCTTTTTAATTTCTCTGTGGATTATTTTCTTTTTGATTTTGTCGATTCCTTCCTGATTTTCTCGGGATTCTGTTTATGCTCTCTAAACATTCTATTCTTTCCCCGTAGATTCTTTTTTGCTTTTTTGTAGACTACTTCCTTGTAGAGTTTCTAACGATTCTTTGCAAACTTCCTCTTGCTTCTTTTTGGATCATTTGTCTTCTCTTTGTTTCCTTTTAGATTTTCCAGATTTTCTCTAAATTGCATTCATCAAGTTTTGTTCTAGATTTTTTATAAATTTTCGATAGGTACTTAGTTAAGCTTATTTCTTGTCATTTTCCGTAGATTTTCCTCAATTTCCATGTTTTTTTTTTTAGTTTCTGTGTGGATTTTTGGTTTTGAGCAGCGGTAACGTTGTTTTCGAATTGAAATTTTTTAGAAATACTCTTTTTTGCGCTAACTCTAAATCGACAGAATTAAAACTTCTAAATTTTACGGTTTTCGAACAAAAACTGCCGGAGTTTTATAGAAAATTTTATAGAAAATATAGAACATTTTTGGGTAATTAACAATGAAAATTTCTAAAAAAAAATTTTTTCGTGCAAATTTTTGTAATTTTCTACACTCAATTGACAAGTCGTCGACAGGATTAAAAACTTTGAATTTAAATGTTTTAGAATGAAAACTGGCAGAGGGACGGAATTTAACAGAAAACACTGAAAATTTGTGGGTCTAAAACTTGTTTAAAATTTATAAATTTTTTTTTTTTTGCCCTAATTTTTTGTAATTTACTAAACTCAATTGACAAGTCGAAAAGATTAAAACCTCTAAATTTTACTGTTTTAGAATGAAAACTGCAAGAGTTACGTAATTAAATAAAAACGTTGAACATTTTTGGCTCGTCTTAAAAACAACAATTAAAAAAAAATGGTGTTTTTTTTGCGCTAATTTTTGTAATTTACCACACTCGGTTTACACATCGACGGGATTAAAACCTCCAAATTTTACACTTTTCGAATAAAAACTGTCAGAGTTACGGAATTTAATAGAAACATTAAAATTTTTTGGGTGATCCTTAAAAGAAAAATTTTTAAATTTTTTTTTATTGCACTATATTTTTGTAATTTACCATACTTCAGTCAACAACTCGACAAAATTAAAACCTCCAAATTTCACTGTTTTCGAATGAAAACTGCTAGAGTTACCAAATTTAATGGAAAATTGTCTTAAAAACAAAAATTTCCAAAAATTTTCTTTCTTGTGAAATTTTTTTGTAATTTACCACACTTTAATAATCAACAAGTCGACAGGATTAAAACCTTCAAATTTTACTGTTTTTGAATGAAATTTGTCAGTTACGAAATTTAATAGAAAAAATTGCAAATTTTTTGATCGTCTGAGAAATAAAAATTTCTAAAAATTTTGGTGCCATTTTTTTTTGTAATTTTCTGCGTAAAATGAGCACAACAATTTAGGTTTGTTCCACAAATAAACGAGATACCGACCAAATTAGATTAAAAAAACAAGTCTTCTTAATCATACGCTGGCTAACAAAATTGGAAAACATGTTAAATTTTTGAATTTGGAATGTGTAAAACCGAGAGAAACGCAAGAAAATCGATGGTAAAAACCGCATCTTTCTGTCTGTCTTAGTTTCGGAGATATCTAGTGTATACATTTTGGAACTAAAAATTTACAATTCAAAATTTTAATCGTTAATAATTTTTTTATTTGTTGACGTATTTTAAAAACTTGCCACAATTTTGGAATCTGCGTGAAATTCTGCGTAAAATGAGCACAAATAATTTAAGTTTGCTTCGCAAATAAACGAGATATCGACCGAATTAAATTTGATAAAAAACTGGTCTTCTTAATCGTACGGTAGCTAACTGCTAAATTAAAAAAAAATAGAAAATTTTTGAATTTAAGATACAAGAAACCAAATTTGTAGGTATAAAAAATGCAAAAAAATCGACAGTAAAAACCGCATTTTTCTGTTTGTGTCAGGTTCGCAGACATCAAGCTTTATACTTTTCGGAACTACAAATTTATTATCTAAAATTTTAATCGCTTGGAATTCCTTTATTTTCAGACGTACTACGTCAAAAATTCACACAGTTTTGGATTCTGCGTAAAATTCTGCGTAAAATGAGCACAACTAATTTGATTTTGCTCCGCAAATAAGGAAAATGTTGACCGAATTATGTTTGAAAAACGGTTTTTCTTAATCGTACGATAGCTAACTTCTAAATTGGAAACAATATAATTTTTTTAAATTCGGAATATGGAAAATTAGATTATTAGACAAAAAAAAGTCGCAATAAACACGATGGTAAAAACCACATTTTTCTATTTGTCTTAGTTTCGGAGATATCGAGCTTTATACATTTTGGAACTAAAAATTCACAATTCGAAATTTTTATCGCTTTTTTTTCTCTATTTGAGGACGTACGTTAAACAATCTAACAATTTTGGAATCTCTATTAAATTTTGCGTAAAATGAGCACAAACAATTTAAGTTTGAACCGCAAATAAGCGAAATTTTGACAGAATTAAATTTGAAAAATACAAGTTGTCATAATCGTACGATAGCTAAGTTCTAAATTGGAAAAAATATTAAATTTTCCAATTTGGAACACAAAAGGCACCAAATTCTTGATTCAAAAAACGCAAGAAAATTGATGGTGTTTCACTCGGGCTAATTAAAACGTTTTTGAAATACATTCGAAAAAATTTTCTGAAATGATCAATGCACTATGGATATTACAAGTGAAAATATTGCAAATTTTTTTATCGTCTTCGAAATAAAAATTTCTAAAAATTATTGTGTCATTTTTTTGTAATTTACTACACTCAATTGATGTCGACAGGATTGAAACACCTAAAATTTTACTGTTTTTGAACCAAAAGATTTAATAGAAAGTAATTTAAAATTTTAAAAATTTATCGTCTTAAAAGTATATTTTTTTAAAATTGTATTTTTGGCGCTAATTTTTTGTAATTTACGACACAACAAGTCGACAAGATACAACGTTTTATCTACGACTGCTTACGGCTAAAAAAAATTTGTTACTTCACAATTTGACAGGCGCTCAAAATTTTTGTCGACAAGTCAAAAATTACCAAATTGAGTGATGTAAAAAAACTATATTACATCACTTGTTTCATAAAGAGTATATCAAACAACGTTTTTTTCCTTTACACAAACAAGTAACAAGTGGATAATACAGCTCTTCTAAAACGATTTTGAATTATGGAAATTGCGACTAATCAAACTCGAGGACGCCAAAATCAAATTTTTCTAATGGCTAATTTACGGTGATCATGAATTTTATTGCAAACCAAAAAACTGTAATAAGAAAAACTAATCGTAACATTTAACGAGTTCGTTCAGAATATAAGCCCGACCTTCAATTTCCTGTACCATTTCGTGTGTTCGAAAATGAATGAAATCAATTCAATTTTATCATGCCTCGTCATTATTCTGTGTCTACTTCTTTCCGCGAAATTTCTTTGGACGCGGCGATGGCTGTTGTACACTTCTTGGCGTTTGCCAGGGCCGTTTTCGATACCTTTTCTTGGGAGTCTATATTTCATATTTGTGGGGCCTAAAGGTAAATTTTGCCTCATTTCAAACAAAATCAACAATTTTCTTATAGATGTGGTCCCAACGGCGTTTAAATTTGTCGAATTTTACCCTCCAGTCTTCAGAGTTTGGGTTGGACCTCAAATGGCCATTGTCCTTTCAAAAGTTGAAGACGCGGAGTTCATTTTGGGGAATTGTTTGCAAAAGGATTGTCCACCTTACAGCTATTTTGATGATATTTTCACGTCTCTTCTGACAACAAAAGGTGAATTAACTGACTCAACTTCTTTGATTAATTTAGTTGTTTTAGTTAACACGTGGCAAAAGAATCGGAAGAACATCTCGCGCGTCTTTAACACCAAAACGATCAATTCCTTCTTCGACCGCCAGATGAAAATAGCAAACAGACTAATGAAAGAGTTGGAGTTTCACTGTGGACTCTCCACCGACGTATTGCCTGCCATCTGGACCACCACGCTGGACATGGGCATTGGTAACATTTAATAATGTTAATTAATTAATTAATTTTCTTTTTCCAGAAACCGTTGGAGGTGTGGATGTGACGACGCTGCCGGAACAGAACTCAAAATTTCTACCAATGATTGCAGAGTAAGATTTCTTTGTTTTTGACACCTTTTGGTACTTCTTTGGTCGCAGGTTTGAACGACTGGTTAACATGCGGTTGATGTACGTGTTGTATTTCTTTGACTGGATTTGGAAAACGAGCAGGCACTACAAGAAAGTTGTTGACTTGAAAGAGCAGTATATTCGACAGATTAGAGAAGTGAGTGTCTGCTGTTCCTATTTGGATTTTTATTAATATTTCGCCTATTTGCGGAACAAACTTAAATTGTTGGTGCTCATTTTACGCAGAATTTCATGCAGAATCCAAAACTGTTCGAATTTTCAACGTACGTCCTAAAATAAAAATTTGAATCGATTAAAATTTTGAAAAATTATTGTTTGCTCTGCACCAATGTGTGTAAAGCTCGATAATTTTCGAAATTGAGACAGATAAAAAAATACGATTTTTACCATTATTTTTATATTGTTTTTTTACATTTAAATCCGGTTTGACATATCCTCAATTCAAAAAGTTTATATTTTTTCTAACTTTGAAGTTACCTTTTGTACGAATTACGAAAACTTGTTTTTTTAATCGAATTCACTCAAAATCTCGAGTATTTGCGGATTAAATTCAAATTATTTGGCTCATTTTACGCAGAATTTTACGCAGAATTCAACATTGTGTAAGTTTTTGACGTACGTCTGCAAATAAAGGAATTAGAAGCGATTAAAATTTTAGATGGTGAATTTTTAGTTCCGAAATGTATAAAGCTTAAATTTCTTTTAATTTAGAAGTTAGCTATCGTACGATTAACAAGACCAGTTATTTTTCAAATTTAATTCGGTCGATATCTCGTTTATTTGCGACGCAAACTTAAATTATTTGTGCTCATTTTACGCAGAATTTCATGCAGATTCCAAAATTGTGCAAATTTTTAACGTACGTCCACAAATAAAGGAATTACAAGCGATTAAAGTTTTGAATGGTAAATTTTTAGTTCCGAAATGTATACACTCGATATTTCCGAAACTAAGATAGGCAGAAGATGCGGTTTTTTCATCGTTATTCTCGCGTATTTTTACTTAAAAGTTCGGTCTTACACATTCCAAATTCAAAAATTTAACATGTTTTCTAATTTTGAAGTTAGCCAGCGTACGATTAAGAAGGCTTGTTTTTTAATCTAATTTGATCGGTATCTCGCTTATTTGTGGAGCAAACCTAAATCGTTGTGCTCATTTTACGCAGAATTTTACATTGAATTCAAAACTGTGGAAATTTTCGATGTACTTTCACAAATAAAGGAATTAAATGGAAATAAAATTTCGAATAGAAAATTTTTAGTTCCGAAATGGATAAAACTCGATATCTCCGACACTAAGGCTGATAGGAACATGCGGTTTTTACCATCGTTTTTTTCCCGTGTTTTTACTTCCTAAGTGTTAAATCTCACATATTCCAAATTCGAAAATTTAACATTTTTTTCAATTTTAAAGTCAGCCAGCTTACGATGAAGAAGACTTTTTTTTCAAATATAATTTCATCAATCTCTCGCTTATTTGCTGAGCTAACTTAGATTATTTGTACTTATTTTATCCAGAATTTTACGCAGAATCCAAAACTGTGCGAATTTTTGAGGTGTTTCCACAAATACGGAAATTAGAAGCGAATAAAATGTCGAATAGCAATTTTTAGTTCTGAAATGTCTAAGCTCGATATCTCCGAATCTAAGCCAGATAGAAAAATACAATTTTTAACATCGTTTTTCTAGTTTTTGCTTACCAATCGATTCGGTCTTACCTACCCAGAATTCAAAACTTAATAATTTTTTCCCGTTTAGAAGTTACTTAGCATTCTATTAAGAAGACTTGTTTTTTCGCATATAATTCGGTCAATATTTCACTTATTTGTGGAGCAAACTTTAATTATTTGTGCTCATTCTACGCAGAATTTCACGCAGATTCCAAAATTGTGCAAATTTTTAACGAACGGGGACAAATAAAGAAATTACAAGCGCTTAAAATTTTGAATGGTGAATTTTTAGTTGCGAAATTAAGACAGGTAGAAAGATGCAGTTTTTACCATCGTTTTTTTCGCGTGTTTCAACCTGCGTGTCTTACACATTCCAAATTCGAAAATTTAACATTTTTTCCAATTTTGAAGTTAGCCTGCTTACGATTGAGAAGACTTGTTTTGTCAAATCAAATTTGATCGATATTTGTGGAACAAACTTAAATTGTTCTCATTTCACGCAGAATTTTACGCAGAATTCGAAACTGTGCAAATTTTCGATGGACTTTCACAAATAAGGGAATTAAAAGGAAATAAACTTTCGGATAGAAAATGTTTAGTTCCGAAATGGATAAAGCTCGATATCTACAAAACTAAAACAAATAGCAAGATGCGGATTTTGCCATTTTTTATTCTTGCGTTTTTTACTTAAGAATTCGATCATAAAAATTCTCCTAAAGTCAAAAATTTTATATTTTTTCTAATTTAAGTTAGTTATCGCACGATTAAGAAGACCTGTTTTTTTCTCAAATCTAATTCAATCAACATCTTGCTTATTTGCGGGTCAAATTAAAATTTTTTTGTGCTCATTTTACGCAAAATTTCACGCAGAATCTAAAACACAAATAAAAAGATTAGAAACGATTAAAGTTTTGTATGGTTATTTTTTGTTCCGAAATGTGTAAAGCTCTGAAACTGAGACAGATAAAAAGATACGGTTTTTACCTTTGTTTTTTACCTTAGTTTTTTTTCTACTTAAATCCGATTTTACATATCCTACATATCCAAAAGTTTATATTTTTTCTAATTTAGAAGTTAGTGTTTGTACGATTATAAAAACTTGTTTTTTTCAAATCTAATTTAGTCAAAATCTTGACTATTTGCTGATCAAACTCAAGTTATATGTGCTCATTTTACGCGAAATTTCATGAGGATCCAAAATTCTTTGAATTCCTAACGTACGTTCTCAAATACAGATATTAGAAGCGATTAAAGTTTCGAATTTAGTGAATTTTTAACTCCAAAATGTATAAAGCTTGATATCTCCGAAACTAAGACAGATAGAAAGATGTGGTTTTAACTTTAGTTTTTATTGCGTTCTTTATCTAAGAAGCTAGTTTTAACATATCCCGAATTCAATTCAGAAAATTTATATTGTTTCCAATTTAGAAGTTAGCTATCATACGATTAAGAAAATCTGTATTTTTCAAATCTAATTCGGTCGATATTTCGCTTATTTGCAAAGCCAACTTAAATCATTTGTGCTCATTTTACGTAGAATTTCACACAGAATCCAAAACTGTGTGAATTTTTGACGTAGTGAGTTTGCAAATAAAGGAATTACAAGCGATTAAAATTTTAAGTGGTGAATTTTTAGTTCCGAAATGTATAAAACTCGAGTCTTCGAAACTGAGACAGACAGAAAGATGCGGTTTTTACTATAATTTTTTTTTGCATATTTGTGTACCTAAAAATCTGGTTTCTATATCACAAATTCAAAAATTTTATATTTTTTTTTAATTTAGAAGTTAGCCATCGTACGATTAAGAAGACCAGTTATTTTTTAAATTTAATTCGGTCGATATCTCGTTTATTTGCAAAGCAAACTTAAATTATTTGTGCTCATTTTATGCAGAATTTCACGCACATTTCAAAACGTACGTCTACAAATAAAGGAATTACAAGCGATTTAAATTTTGAATGGTGAATTTTTAGTTCCGAAATGTATACTCGATGTCTCCGAAAACTAACATAGGTAGAAAAATGCGGTTTTTTATCGTTTTTACCTAAAAGTTCGGTCTTACACATTCCAAATTCAAAAATTTATTATGTTTTTCAATTTTGAAGTTAGCCAGCGTACGATTAAGACTTGTTTTTTCAAATCTAATTTGATCGACATTTCGCTTATTTGTGAAGCAAACTTAAATTGTAATCATTTCACGCAGAATTTTACGCAGAATCCAAAACTGTGTAAATTTTTGACGTACTTTTACAAATAAAGGAATTCAAAGAGAATAAAGTTTCGGATAGAAATTTTTTAGTTTCGAAATGGATAAAGCTCGATATCTCCGAAACTAAGGCAGATAGGAACATGCGGTTTTTACCAATGTTTTTCTCGCGTGTTTTTACCTACGAGTTCAAGCTCACATATTCCAAATTTAAATTTTTTTTTTTTTTCAATTTTGAAGTTAGCCAGAGTACAATTAAGAAGACTTGTTTTTTCAAATATAATTCGGTCAATCTGTCGCTTAATTGCTGGGTAAACATAGATTATTTGTACTCATTTCACGCAAAATTTTACGCAGAATCCAAAACTATGCGAATTTTTAACGTTCGTCCACAAATACAGGAATTAAAAGCGAATAAAATTTCAGATAGCAATTATTAGTTCTGAAATGTCTAAGCTCGATATCTCCGAAATTAAAACAGATAGAAAGATGCGGTTTTTACCATCGTTTTTGTAGTTTTTGCTTACCAACCGATCCGGTCTTAGCTATTCAGAAATCAAATAATTTTTTCCTGTTTAGAAGTTACTTGGCGTTATAAAAACTTGTTTTTTCGCATCTACTTCGGTCAATACTTCGCTTATTTGTGGAGCAAACTTTAATCATTTGTGCTCATTTTACGCAGAATTTCACACATAATCTAAAAATATGCGAATTTTGGACGTACGTTTAAAAATAAAGGAATTAAAAGGGAATAAAGTTTCGAATAGGAAATTTTTACTTCCGAAATGGTTAAAGCTCGATATGTCCGAAATTAAACAGATAAAAGACGAGGTTTTTACTAACGTTTTTCTCGCGTTTTTCTACTGAAGAATTCGGTTTTACATATTCCAAATTTCAAAGAATAAAATATTCAAAAAATCTAATTTTTTTTTCAATTTAGAAGTTAGCCAACGTACAATTTAGAAGACTTTTTTTTTAAATCTAATTTGGTCAATACCTCGCTTATTTGCTGAGCAAACTTAGATTGTTTGTTCTCATTTTACGCAGAATCCAAAACTGTGTGAATTTTCAACGTACATCCTCAAATAAAGGAATTAGAAAGCGAGTAAAAATAGTGAATTTTTAGTTCAGAAATGTTTAGAAGGTGGTCCACCATCATTTCTGTATTCTTTAGGTCCCAACATTTTCTTCGTCATGTCGTGCTTTCAGATAATCGCTCGCCGTCAAGAAGAACCTGACAAAAATAACTTCATCAGTCGTGTTCTGCAGGGAAACTACAACACACCAAAAGAACTAGAAGAAGAAGTAGCCGTCATGTTCATCGCCGCGAGTGAAACCTCAGCTCTTGTCACCTCTACTGTTCTTGTAGTCTTGAGCATCTACCCAGAAGTTCAAGTAAGCGATCTCGTCTTTCCTTCTGGTCTTCTTCTTTTCGTTCCAGAAAAAACTCTTTGAAGAACTAGAAGGTACCTCAGACTTTACTCTCGAAGATCTAAACAATTTCGACTACTTAGACCGTGTTGTTAAAGAAACCATGAGAATTCTTCCTCCATTTCCATTAGTTGGTCGCTACCTTGAAGAAACTATTCAAATAAGTTAAACGGTCAAATGTGGTCAATACCAATGAAACTACTTCAGTTTTAGACGGACAAGTTTATCCAGAACGAAGCGTTGTTATCGTTCCCATCCTCCATCTTCACAGAAAACCGGAGTTTTGGCCCGATCCGTTAAAGTTTGATCCAGACCGGTTTTTACCAGAAGAAGTTAAAAAGAGACCTCGAGGCGCATATATGCCGTTTAGTTCAGGGCCTAGAAACTGCATAGGTGACGAGTGTAAATGTTTAAATTTGCGCTGAAGGAGTCGTTGCAGGTCTTAAATATGGGATGATGACTGTGAAGGTGTTGGTGGCAAAAATTGTGAAGAACTTTGAGGTTCTTCCGGGACAGTATCAGTCGTTGCATGAAATTGAGATGATTTTCCAAGGGATTTTGAAACCGAAGAGAGGGTTTAAGATGTTGATGAGGAAAAGGGAAAGTGTGGATACTGTTGGAAATTAATTTTTTTGATTTTTATTATTAATCACGTTAAATTGTTAGGATTTTTTAATAAACTGTTTAGATTCTTTAGATTTCTTAGGCGTTTAAATTATTTTGTCTTCTGGGATATTCTAGATACTAAGTTTGTAAAATTCGTGGGTTTTATTGTTGACCAGAAAAAGTATAGTGTGGTAACTCGTTTGGAATAGTTATTTTGCTCTTGTAGGACAAACCATTCACTTAAAAACTAGTTCTTTTACTATTTCCAGTTCTCTACTTTTCTACTCTGTTTTACTCCTGATTTTGAAAATTTTTATTCTGCAAATTTTATATTAACATGTTAATTTAAGGAAGTAAAAGTTTAAAGGCATTTTCATCTAACTACTGCAAAAAAATGCCTAAAGTGCTTTCGTTACGATCAAAATTTGCCATTAAAAAGTGCTAGTTTCTGAAAGATCGCTCTAATTTAAGACTGGAACAAATAAAGTGAAGAGTTACAAATAACTATATGTATGTGTTACCTCAAATATGTTAATATGAAGAAAGGAGTTTGAGTTAAGATGAACAAGTGTTATGATAAAGTTCTTGACTCTTACTAAGGGCTAAATGAATAAAGATTGTCGAGTTTCGATTGGTTTTTATTGAAGTACTTTCAGGTTCTCACCCTGTATATATTACACGACTGTGGGTTACACAAGTTCGTGATGTTGTAGTTGTAATTACAGAATATTTAAAATGGAACACTCCTTATATTGTTTTTTTTTATTCTATACGTCATTTTTCCTGCAGAGGATTCACAAAGGAGCAATTTTAGAAATTTCGGCAAAAAATCGGTTTTCCAAACCTAATTCGGTCGATATTTCGCTCATTTACGGAGCAATCTTAAACTTTGAATGCTCATTTTACGCAGAATTTCACGCAAAATCCAAACAGGTAAAATTTGTGAGGATCAGCCCAAAAATAACTTATAAGCAGTCAAAGTTTCGGATATCGAATATTGAGTCGGAAAATTTTCAAAGCTGAATATCTCCGAAATTCCGAAAAACTTTGAGGAACGGTTTTCAGCATCGTTTTCAAAAAACAAAAGTTTGATCGATCTGAGATTTGGCCAGTCGATAGACCTCGAGCTCCTCTTTCGATCGATATATAATTTAATAATACTAAACGTGGTTTTCGCCCTAAAACAGCGTCTTGAAAATGACCCTAAATTCACCCTCTGAAAATCTAATTCGGTCGATATTTTATTTATTTGTATAGGAAATTTGAGCTATATGGGCTCATTTATCGCAGAATTTCGCGCTGAATCCAAAAATGTCCTTATTTTTCTTGTACGTCAACAAATAACTGAGTTAGAAACGTTTGAAATTTTGGGTTGTCACCAGAGAGCCAAAATTTTGAAAGTTTGAAAACGATTTTGCTCGATATCTCCGGAATGATGGCAACCCTTTTCGGAATGGTTTCTCTTGCAATTTTTTACCTTAGAAATCGATCTTAGATAGTTCGAATTCAAAATTTGCATTTTTTCAATGTAGAAGTTAGCTGCCTTTCAGTCTCTAATTCAGACTCAGTTACTACCTCGCTTAATATCTTAACATATTGGTGCTCATTTTACGCAGAATTTCACGCAGAATCCAAAACTGGACAAAATATTCACACACGTCAATAAATAATCGAACTTTAAACAATTGATTTCACTTTGAAAACCGACCACCGACGTCAACAAATATCTATATGCTTTTAATAATAATTGATAAAGACTATTATAAATTATGGGGTTGTCCCATCCCCTCTTTTCGGGGATGATTGGTCTACCAATCATCTCTCGTATCAAAATTCACAACCACCTCCATGAAAACCGCCATTTTATACAGGGTGTTATGGAAATGAGTACACAAAATTAAATTGGTAAGAGAACTCACCATTTGCAACAACTTTTCTTAATATTTTTTTTTTGAAATCGCATGTTTTTAAACTAATGTTTCCTCCTATATTTTGACGAGTCGCCCACCTACCATTGATTGCTATAAAATTAAAGAACAAAAAAGCATAAAAAACTCTGCGTTATCAGCTCGCTTGTAAAACACTTTATTAATGACCATTCTGAACTAATTTGCGGTGGTGTTTACAACTATTAAATTTAACATAAAGTAAAACATTTTGGGAATTTACAAAAATTGTATTCAAAAAAATCATAACAGGTTATGAAATGAAATACACAAAATTTAACCGGTTAGAACTCATCAAGATCTACAACTTTTCTAGATAATTTTTTCCGTAAACGCATTTTGATTTTCGCCTTTTTCCGCCCTGAATTTGGCCAACCGTTCGATATCTCTAAACAAATTCACTTTCATTTCCGCAACGAGGAGGTTTTTTGACTTAAACCTTATTACAACTTTTTGTCACAAAAACGACTGATCAGCTGTAATTTAATTAAAAACGCTTAGTTTGTTGTGAATTTTCATAGTGTCAAAGTTATCAGATCGTTCTTAAAGTGCAATAGGTGGTACAAAATGGTTTATATCGATATGGTGGTTCTCTATGGGGAAGATCGGGGTAAAGCGTCTGTACAGTGCCCGTGTCTCAATGGCTAAATGTGCACTTTGAAAACAAGTGGATAGGTAGAAATGAACCAGTGTTCGTTCGCCAGACTTAAATCGATTTTTAATTCGAAAACGAAAGCATTTTGGATTTTTTTTTTATTAAGAAAAGTTGTTGCATATGGTTTGGCAGTTTAATTTTGTGTACTCATTTCTATAACACCTTGTGTTATTAAAAAGGATTATTTAGCGTTTTGTATGCATTTTTGCGTCCTCTGACTTTATTATAGCGAGGCTCCAAAAAGATGCAAATTCCATGAATTTCATTTCTCGAAGATAACTAGTTTGGATTTTTTTTAATCATACAAGTGTCCCAGAACTCTCGCACATTTTTTTAATGGAAAACACTCATCTAATTGTGGAATTCCACATTTTTCAGGTATTTATAGTATTCAAGTCACAGGCACTTTATGGACCAATCAAAGCCCATCTGCGTGTAATATAAGGAAAAATTTGTGTCAGTAACGGAACACTCTCTAGTGGTTTATGGGCTGTGATTGGTCACTTTAAAGTGCTTCAATCTCTAAAACTAACCTACAAAGTCCCTGAACATTGTACGATACAAAAGTCAGCTCAGATTTTAATTAAAAATTTTCCATTATAAGGTAGCGCGAGCGTTTAATGTTTATAACTTACTTGATTTAAAAATTAAATTTAAACATTTGTATTCTTGAAAAAATGTCCCAATAACTTCTAAACGCGACGTGACAGAGGCATTATTGAATGTTTTATAAAAATGTGGGCTACTTATTTTACCTAACAGTTTTTATGGTACCAAAACCTTGTCAGGCAGTGTTATTTGTGATTTATTCAATCAACAGTCGACAGGAGTCGACAGAAGTAAATCGTTCAAGTTTTTCTGTTTTAAAATGAAAACTGCCATAGCAAAGTTGCAAAATTAGAAAAAAAAACATTGTCGAAAAAATACAATTAAAATTATTTTTTTTTTGTGCTGATTTTTTGTAATTTACCAAATTTAATTAACAAGCTGACAGGAAGGAAACTGCAAAATTTGGTCGTTTTACAATAAAAATTGACAAAGTTACGCAATTTAATAGAAAACGTTGAAAATTTTTGGACAGTATTAAAAATGAAAAGTTTTATAAATTTTCTTTTTTGTGTTAATTTATTTTGTAATAAACCACACTTAATAAACAAGTCGACAGGAAGGAAACCATAAAATTTTATAATTTTTGATCGTGCGGTGTATATTTACACCTTTTAGATTTTTTGGATTCTTTTGGAAATGTTTTAAACTCTGATGCGTTCTTGAAGAGGATTATTTAGTTTGGATTTTTTATTCTAGACACAAACACTTTAAATAGGCCACTCACAGCGCAGCTCATTTGCACGTAATTCAAAAAAAAATGTTTGTTGGTAACTTGTTTCACCAAAATACTTACTTTTTGGGGCAAATGTTAAGGGATGAAACTATTAAGTAATTAATTAAGTTTTGTCAGTGTCAACGTTGATCAAATCAGCTCACACTTAAATTTGAATAAATTCGTTCCAAAAACTATTGCAAAATTGTTTGTCATTTTTTACAATTTTGAATCTAATTATCTTACAAAGTATCTGATATGAAATACATATGTGTTTAAATATGTAAAAATTAGTTTCCGTCCTGGAATGGCTGACTTTTAGAAAGTCTCAAAAATATTTTTTTAGGCGACTTTAATTAAAAATGGGATTTTTAGGCCTCAAAAGCGGCCTAAAAGTAAGTCTTTTCTGGCCGCAAACATTTTTGGCCGATCTATGGTGGCGCCATCTATTCATAGTTTTGCATATTACATCAAGATGCCGACATTACCCCCAATTTTATATTTTTTTGGGTAAAATCAAATCAACAAACTGCTGTAAAGTGCAACAAAGACGTGTTGAATTATTGATAATGAACATGACTAACAGTGCTGTTGCAACAACATCAAAAAGCACATCAAATCTAATTCATACAAATTGTGAAGCTACACATGCCGAAACTGCCAAATGTAAATAAAGAAACTTTTCTGAAGGATTCATAAATATTTACAATTACATATTCAGTTGTTAGTATAATTGATGAAATCAATAAATCATAAACAAAAATTAATTAACTTGTAAATTTAATGATGTCGCCCAAAAAATCTTGTGTGTATCACGGCCAAAAAGTGCCATTTTACTCTCGTCTTCTTTCTGGCCTCGGCTAGCGCCTCGGCCATTAAAAAAAGGCTCGGCCAAAAAAGACACACTTTTTGGCCTTGGTACACAAATAGCTATTTTTGCGCAATTTCGTTGTAATGTACCTACCACACTCTCAGTCAACAACCTGACAGGATTAAAACCTCTCAAATTTTACTGTATTCAAATGAAAGCTGCCAGTTTTTTAAATTAGTATCGTCGTCTTAAAAATTTTAATTTTTTACAACTTTTTACAATTTTTTATAATTTGTAATTTTTGATCGCACTTTATTCTTCGAATCTTCAAATTGTATGGATTCTTTTGGATATGTTTTGGATTCTGATATAGACAGAGTGACCCACCTAACACTTTCAAGCTCGATTTCTATTTTTTTATCATATTATTATCGTTCATGGTTCTACTGACGCAAACTTTTTTTTTAATTAGAATGACTCAACTAGACTTTACTCTTATTACTGTGTCATGGTACATGGTTAAAAGTAAGAATAACTTAACGATTTAATTTCTTTTATTACATCTACAAGATGATAAAAAAAGGCAGTTACCTAAGTAATGAATTGCAAGTGAATTTTGTAGAAATCCTAAGCCAAACACTAAATTTGTATTTTCTAGAGAAGCCTTCAAACAAATTGTTTATAGGTCCTAGTGGTCATATTGCAATGTAATGTACATTTAGGTGCTCAATAAAAATAAAATTTACAAGAGCAGCTTTGGATTCTTTTTCAAAAACTACAAATGATAGAGATTTGAAATTTTTTCAAACTTAAATAAGCGGGTAAGTCTATTTGGTTATACCGAAAGTATTAAGAAGATTTGACCAGTGAAGTAGTTTTATTTATGAATGAATGAATGAACGTTTATTAGCAAAAGCTATATTCTTAAAATTAGTCATAATTACACTAATAATAACAGCAAAAACATAATTCAAAATACAATAAATATAAAAGATACAGTAGTTAGTAGTTAGCGGATAATAAATAAGACATAACAAATTAAGAAATATAAAATAAACAAATTACAAATTACGATGTCTTACTACGTGCGCACATTTTTTTAAAACTTAATACAGTTTTTAATTACCTCTGAAAGAGAATTGAAATCAGAGAGTCTTTTATTAAAAGAAAATTAAATTTTCGTGCAGAGTTGCAATGTTTTATGTTAAAATTACCATCATTTTTTAATCTATAATATTGTTTGTCTTTACATATGATATATCATTTTTTAAATACCGTGGTGTTAAATTGTTTTTATTTTGAAGATAATAATTATTACATTACAATACGTAAACCTCTTTTTTAAATAACTTCTATCTCTTGTGAAATTAGGTCTCACGTATTCAATAATCTTTGGTTTAAATTTTATTAAAATCTCCAAAGATTTAGATGCGCCACCTTGTATGAACACGATGCTGTAATTAACTATAAATATGTTTACCAAGTTGCAGTTCAAAATAAATTATAAATACGTACAACATTCAGGTTTTCTTTATTAGTTCTAAAAATGAATGAAATCATTTCGTCAGTTTTATTGTGGATTCTCGTTCCTTTGTGTCTATTTTGCGTAAAACTTCTTTGGACACGGCGATGGCTTTACTATTATTCCTGGGTATTACCGGGACCTCTTTCATTACCTTTTATCGGAAGTCCCGCTGTTGTGTTCGCCGGAGAAAAAGGTAAATTTTGGGAAACAAATTGCAGTAATAACATTCGATTCTAGGACCTGTTGACGTCTTGTTTAAATTGTCGGAGCGATACCGCTCAGACTTTAGAGTTTGGATTGGGCCCCAATTGAACATCTTTACTATAAATGCGAACGAAGCGGAGTATTTACTTAATAATTGTCTGCCGAAAGAAAATATTCTATTTTATCAGTATTTTGGCGATTTTTTGACTTCAATATTCACAACAAGCGGTAATTATTAGCTTTTGTTGACCTAGTTTCTGATGGTGATTGTTTAGTCCATAAATGGCAACCGCGCAGGAAAAACTTGAATAGAAGTTTTAACCAAAAAATCTTAAATTCGTACTTTGAGAAGCAAATCAACGTAGCCAAAAAAATGACAAAGGAATTGGAACTTTATTGTGGAAAATCAAACGATTTATTTTTTTCTCTTTGGACTACAACGATCGATCTGATTAGTGGTAACAATTTTCAACATTTAGGTACAGTTTGGTTACCTTTTTTTACTTAGAAACGATCGGAGCCGTTAATGTAGCAACACTCCCAGAAGAAAATGCTAAATTTCTACCACTCATTATCAGGTAAAAATGTTTTAATAGTAAAATCCTACATTGAATCAGGTTGAAGTTGATGACTCTACCTACTGTTGTTGTAGAATTGAAGAACTATTTATCGAGCGGTTATTTAATCCTCTGTATTATTTTGACTTGATTTGGAAATTAAGCTCAAAATACAAACAAGTGATTAATACAAAGAATTTTTCCAAGTCTCAGATAAGAGAAGTATGCAAGGAATCCGATAAATAATGAATGAAGTTCTTTTTTTAGATAATTCGACGTTATCAGATACCTTCTGCAGGTCTCTGTGGTCAGTCTTCAGATCAATTCTCTAAGTGTGTTTTAGATAAAACTGAAGATTACCTAAAAAATGACTTTATCGGTCGTGTCTTGAAAGGAGATTACAACACGGAGGAACTTGAAGACGAAGTTACATTATTTTTTGTTGCAGGAAGCGAAACTTCAGCTATTACCGTCGGAAATGTTTTTTTAGCTCTAAGCATTTATCCAGAAGTTCAGGTTTGGACAATCCTTTTTAGTAGAAATTAGCTCTGTTTTTTATTTCAGGCGAAACTGTACGAAGAACAGAAGACTCTTTTGAACAACAGAGAACTCACTCTGGAGGACATCAATAAGTTAGGCTACTTGGAACGAGTGACTAAAGAAACCATGAGACTTCTTCCTCCAGCTCCATTCGTATCGCGCTACATAGACAAAACTGTATCAATCGGTAAACTGTTTAATTTGATCGACAAAGAAGAAATTCGAACTATTTTAGATGGTCAAGTTTATCCAGAAGGAAGCGCTGCACTCATTTCAATCCGAGATATTCACAGAAATCCAGAATACTGGTCTAATCCGCTCAAATTTGATCCCGACAGATTTTTACCAGAAGAAGTTGCCAAGAGACCACGATGTGCATATTTGCCGTTTAGTGTCGGTCCTAGAAACTGCATTGGTACTAATATTAATTGTTAAAATTTTTTTTGAAGGAGTTGTTGCAGGTTTGAAATATGCGATGATGAGCACTAAAATTTTGTTGTCAAAAATAATAGAAAATTTTAAAGTTCTCCCAGGTCATTACAAGTCGTTGAGTGAAATTGAGATGGTTTTTCATGTTATGCAGAAACCTAGGAATGGTTACCGGATGTTGTTTCAAAAAAGGTAAACTTTTCCTAAATTGTATTATCAAATTGGAATGAAATAAATGACGAAGATGAGTCTGTTCTCGTTTTTATTTCTTTATGACTTGTCAAAATCTATAAACTCTTTTTACGACACGAGAATGTCTTTCCAAATTGACTTAAATTTAATCTTGCAACATATTTTAATCCAACTGCAGAAGTTCAGACCTAGGAAGACGTAATCCAGGATAAAGCAAGTATGAACCACATTTATGACGTGTGTTTTAAAACTAACAAATAACCTTAAGTTTAACATTATGTCTGATGTAAAATAAGTCAAAATTAACAAGATTTTGGGGTTAATACAGGATTCTTGTTAAATTTCGAATAGAACTTGACTTGAAAGTGGCGTCATCTGTGTGTCAAATCTGGAGCTTTAAACATATCAAAAATTGCAGGATTACAGGCTAAATTGTTAGTTAAATTTGAAGGTTTGAAATCGGAAAAGCTATCGTCTTCAAGTTCCTATTAAACGCTCTTAGAAAGCTTCTAAAATTAGACAATAATCTATGAAATTAGCGGTAGAAGCGAATCATTTTTTCACCAGATGATCTATTGACTATTGAGTCGACGAGGTAATGGGTCAAGGACACTTTTGTCTCATGTTTCGTACTGGATAACTAATTAAAACTGCATTAAAATAAAGATTTGTCACATTTATTGATGTCAGATTTTGATAGCTGTTTGTAACTAGTGACACTATTGTATTAACCAGCGACAAAATAAACGTCACTTTGTAAATGAAACTCTGTTCAAATTGCTGTCATTTTGTAGCTGAATTTGGAAAAATAAAATAAAATTAATTGTCTAAATTAGACGTTGGCTCGATGGACAATAATTTGGTCTAGTGATAAAAAGAAGTATTCTGCATTTAGTCGTAAAAATAGCTGTTTATGTTAAATTGCAATCTATGGATAAAAACGTTGATTTAGTAATTATTTATTGCACTTTTGTTGAATTATAGACTATCTAAATTTTTCAAAATTTGATATTTTGGTTCCAAATTTTGTCAAAAAAATTATCAAAATTTAGAACGCTTCTAAATATCATTGCTTTAGTGTTCTAGAATTCTAAATGTGAACAAAGAAAAATGAAAATTTTGGTTAATTTTAAAATTCTAAAGTTCAAATAAAGTCAAAATTAGAAAATCTATTAAAATTGTATCGTAAGTATTGTATTGTAATTGCCAAAACTGTCAAAATTTTACGTTTTATTTCAATTTACGTTTACAAAACAACAATTTTATTCAAAATTTGAAAAAAAAAAGATTTTTGGTTTCTTCGTAAAAAAAAGTTTTTAAAAGTTAACATTTTTGATTTGTAGTTTAGTAATTTGACAGACTATGAACACATTTAAATTAAGAACTTTCTCAAATTTCGTTGCTCTAGCGTGTAAACTACTAAACTTAGAGGTGCTAAAAAAATTATTGTAAATTTTTGGCTCGTCTTGAAAATGAAAATTTCTAAAATCCACTCTTGTTGCTCAAAAAACCTGAAATTAAGAACAGACAGGTATCAAGTTAAACATAGCAACTACTGCAAATATCATTGTTCTATCAGAAAAACTAATAAAATTACAGGTCCATATAAAAAATTTTGGAAATTTTTGGTTAGTTTTGAAAATGACAATTTCTAAAATCCGTTTGTTACTAAAAAACTTTGGGATTGAGGACAGGTAAAAAATAGTAATTTCTCAAAATTTCATTTAAATTAAAATTACAAAAATTATAGGTCCGAATGGAAAATATTGGAAAATTTTGACATTTCTTGAAAGTAAATATTTCTAAAATTTGTTCATACTGCTTCAAAACTTTGAAATTTAAGACAAACAGTCAACAAGTCAAAATAGTAAACTCTCTAAATTCTATTGCAATAGAATCAAAATTACAAATATTCCAGGTCCGAATAGAAAATATTGAAATTTTTTAGCTCGTCTTAAAAATGAAAATTTCTAAAATCCGTCTCTGGTACCCAAAAACTTTGGAATTTGGAACAAACAGTCAACAGGTGAAGAATACTAATGCCTCAAAATTCCATTGCCCTTAAATCAAAATTACGAAAATTACAGGTTCGAATGGGAAATGTTGGAATCTGTTTCCATTTTTTAGATTTTTGTTACAGATATTTTAATTTGATAAATTTGTCTGAAATGTGAGAATGACACAAAATTAACATTTTTTAATAAAGATGCAAATGAATAACGAATTACTGGTTGCATTTAAAGTTAATTTAAAGTGCAACTTTTTCTTCTGGTTTTTCAATTTTATTTTCTAGCAGTGCGCTTTTTTTCTGACAATGCCACTTAAAAGATTATTTGTGTACCAATGCCACAAAATGTTTTTTTTTTAGGCGAGCCCTATTTTAAGAAAGAAGGCGAGGGCAAAATGGCACATTTTGGCCGTGATACACACAAGATTTTTTAAGCGACATCATAAAATTTACAAGATAATTAATTTTTATTTATGAATTATTAATCTAATGATTAATAACAACTGAATAATTGTAAATATTTACGGATTCTTCAGATCAACGAACTATCAAAATGTTGCAGAGTAAATCAGACTTTCAGTTAAAATTCAATTGACTCAAAAGGTAGGCGAAGTTAAACCAAAGTTATAAAATTCTGACTATAATCATTATTTTTGAATTAAAAAGACTCCGATGTTCAGCAAAAAAAATTTTGATTGTATTTTATAATAAAAGTATGAAAATCAATATATTTTTTTTAATTTTAAAAAATTGCTCTGTTTTCTAAAAAAGCAAACTTTGAATAAAAATTTTTTTTTTTCTTTATTGGTCACGTAGAAGCAACCAAAATTTGACATCTTGAAGCCAAAGACAGAAATCGAGTAGATTCGTGTAGATTTCTATTGTTTTCTTGCAATTCAGCCGTAAAATCTTGATAAAAAAAATAGTTTTGTAGATTTCGAGCTTTTCTTTGCGAATTCAAGCCAGAAAACATCGAAAATCAGCGAGAAATCGTCGTTTTGCATCGAAATAAGCGAATTTCTCTAAGAATTTTGATGAATTCGTGCAGATTTCTGCTGTTTTCTTGCAATTCAGCCGTTGAATTTTGATAAAAATTGGTGGTTTTGTAGATTTCGAGCTCTTCTTTGCGAATTCAAGCTAGAAAACATCGAAAATCAGCGAGAAATCGTCGTTTTGCATCGAAATAAGCGGATTTCTCTAAGAATTTTGATGATTTCGTGCAGATTTCTGCTGTTTTCTTGCAATTCAGCCGTTGAATCTTGATAAAAATTGGTGGTTTTGTAGATTTCGAGCTCTTCTTTGCGAATTCAAGCTAGAAAACATCGAAAATCAGCGAGAAATCGTCGTTTTGCATCGAAATAAGCGTATTTCTTTAAGAATTTTGATGATTTCGTGCAGATTTCTGCTGTTTTCTTGCAATTCAGCCGTTGAATCTTGATAAAAATTAATGGTTTTGTAGATTTCGAGCTTTTCTTTGCGAATTCAAGCCAGAAAACATCGAAAATCAGCGAGAAATCGTCGTTTTGTATCGAAATAAGCGGATTTCTCTAAGAATTTTGATGATTTCGTGCATATTTCTGCTGTTTTCTTGCAATTCAGCCGTTGAATCTTGATAAAAATTGGTGGTTTTGTAGATTTCGAGCTCTTCTTTGCGAATTCAAGTCAGAAAACGGCAAAAATCAGCGAGAAATCGTCGTTTTGCATCGAAATAAGCGGATTTCTCTAAGAATTTTGATGATTTCGTGCATATTTCTGCTGTTTTCTTGCAATTCAGCCGTTGAATCTTGATAAAAATTGGTGGTTTTGTAGATTTCGAGCTCTTCTTTGCGAATTCAAGTCAGAAAACGGCAAAAATCAGCGAGAAATCGTCGTTTTGCATCGAAATAAGCGGATTTCTCTAAGAATTTTGATGATTTCGTGCAGATTTCTGCTGTTTTCTTGCAATTCAGCCGTTGAATCTTGATAAAAATTAATGGTTTTGTAGATTTCGAGCTCTTCTTTGCGAATTCAAGTCAGAAAACGGCAAAAATCAGCGAGAAATCGTCGTTTTGCATCGAAATAAGCGGATTTCTCTAAGAATTTTGATGATTTCGTGCAGATTTCTGCTGTTTTCTTGCAATTCAGCCGTTGAATCTTGATAAAAATTGGTGGTTTTGTAGATTTCGAGCTCTTCTTTGCGAATTCAAGTCAGAAAACGGCAAAAATCAGCGAGAAATCGTCGTTTTGCATCGAAATAAGCGGATTTCTCTAAGAATTTTGATGATTTCGTGCAGATTTCTGCTGTTTTCTTGCAATTCAGCCGTTGAATCTTGATAAAAATTGGTGGTTTTGTAGATTTCGAGCTCTTCTTTGCGAATTCAAGTCAGAAAACGGCAAAAATCAGCGAGAAATCGTCGTTTTGCATCGAAATAAGCGGATTTCTCTAAGAATTTTGATGATTTCGTGCAGATTTCTGCCGTTTTCTTGCAATTCAGCCGTTGAATCTTGATAAAAATTAATGGTTTTGTAGATTTCGAGCTTTTCTTTGCGAATTCAAGCCAGAAAACATCGAAAATCAGCGAGAAATCGTCGTTTTGTATCGAAATAAGCGGATTTCTCTAAGAATTTTGATGATTTCGTGCATATTTCTGCTGTTTTCTTGCAATTCAGCCGTTGAATCTTGATAAAAATTGGTGGTTTTGTAGATTTCGAGCCCTTCTTTGCGAATTCAAGTCAGAAAACGGCAAAAATCAGCGAGAAATCGTCGTTTTGCATCGAAATAAGCGGATTTCTCTAAGAATTTTGATGATTTCGTGCAGATTTCTGCTGTTTTCTTGCAATTCAGCCGTTGAATCTTGATAAAAATTAATGGTTTTGTAGATTTCGAGCTTTTCTTTGCGAATTCAAGCCAGAAAACATCGAAAATCAGCGAGAAATCGTCGTTTTGTATCGAAATAAGCGGATTTCTCTAAGAATTTTGATGATTTCGTGCATATTTCTGCTGTTTTCTTGCAATTCAGCCGTTGAATCTTGATAAAAATTGGTGGTTTTGTAGATTTCGAGCCCTTCTTTGCGAATTCAAGTCAGAAAACGGCAAAAATCAGCGAGAAATCGTCGTTTTGCATCGAAATAAGCGGATTTCTCTAAGAATTTTGATGATTTCGTGCATATTTCTGCTGTTTTCTTGCAATTCAGCCGTTGAATCTTGATAAAAATTGGTGGTTTTGTAGATTTCGAGCTCTTCTTTGCGAATTCAAGCCAGAAAACGGCAGAAATCAGCCAGAAATCGTCGTTTTGCATCGAAATAAGCGGATTTCTCTAAGAATTTTGATGATTTCGTGCAGATTTCTGCTGTTTTCTTGCAATTCAGCCGTTGAATCTTGATAAAAATTAATGGTTTTGTAGATTTCGAGCTCTTTTTTGCGAATTCAAGCCAAAAAACATCGAAAATCAGCGAGAAATCGTCGTTTTGTATCGAAATAAGCGGATTTCTCTAAGAATTTTGATTATTTTGTGCAGATTTCTGCTGTTTTCTTGCAATTCAGCCGTTGAATCTTGATAAAAATTAATGGTTTTGTAGATTTCGAGCTTTTCTTTGCGAATTCAAGCCAGAAAACATCGAAAATCAGCGAGAAATCGTCGTTTTGTATCGAAATAAGCGGATTTCTCTAAGAATTTTGATGATTTCGTGCATATTTCTGCTGTTTTCTTGCAATTCAACCGTTGAATCTTGGTGGTTTTGTAAATTTTGAGCTCTTCTTTGCGAATTCAAGCCAGAAAACTGCAAAAATCAGCGAAAATCTTGGATTCGTGCCTTAAATTTTGCTTTATGAAACTCGGACTTTTAATATACTATTATAATGTTTATTCAGTTACTTCAAAAGTTACATTTTTCTACTAATTCTGCTTTTTTTAGTAAATACACTAATTTGTAATGAAGAAATAACGTTTCAGTTCATTTAAATGTACCGATTTATTATTTTCGGACAGAGAAAGTATAAAATGGGGGGTAATGTCGGTATCATAATGCAATTTAAAAAATTAACGATAGATGGCGCCACCCTAGTACAGACAAAAATGAAAGTAGCTAAAAAACGGTCATTTTTCGTTTGCATTTGAAAACTGAAAATCTAGTTTTTAGTTAAGGTTGCCTAAAAAGGTATTTTGGCTCTTCTACTCGGCCGCAAAATGCAAATATATTGAAAAAAAATATCGTTTAAGAGGAAAAAAATCGTTTTTTTTTCAAACTATGTCCTACTTACTAGTTATGCATAAATAGCAAACCTAATATAGCGAGAACCCGTTTATAACAAGACAATTTAATTGTACATAGTTGTAGTCTAAACGAAACAAAAAGATGCAGATCTACGTTTCCATTATTTTATTTCTCAGAGAAAACAAGATGGTAATTTTTTTAATCATAGTTTTATCGTCCTTGGTTTTTATTTCTGCAAACTCTCTTTGTCACTAGAATTACTCAAGGAGACTTTACTCTTATTACTGTTATTGTTATTAAAAAATTAAAAGTTGGAATAACTTATCGTTTCAATTGTATAATTATATCTACAGGATGATAAAAAAGACAACTATGTTAAGTAACTTGTGGCAAGCGACTTTAAACGAAATCTAAAATCAAACATTGAAACTAAATTTGTGCTTTTTTCTAAAAGATTGAAACCTGCACAGGCAATTTTTCCTCAAATTTTAGACGCAATTTGCACATTACTCCTATTAAAGAAATTGACATTTTTAGTTCAGTTGTATTGAAAATAAATTAAGTTAAAAATTATAAATTTTAGGCGTCGCGACGCCCAACTAGCCGTGGTAATAACACATTTTTGGTAAAGATTGTTAACTGTTAAGTGCATATAAATTTTCCCATTCTCATATTTAAAATTAAAGACGATTTTAGGGGTGGTCACAAGGGTTGCCGTTGTTACTGTACATATAGGTGGTCAAATGGTCATGTACTTTTGGTATCTAGATGGATCTATTCGTCATCTGAAATTTCTATTAGTGTTAGTGTAATTTTTTGTTGGAACAATTTTCGAAATTTTGCTTCTTAAAAAAATTTTCGAAAAAATTTTGCCTGTCTTTATCTATCTTGGAACAACTGTATAACTAATACGTGGCCGTAGTTACGTCAACTAGTAAAAAACGAAAATATTTATAAATTTGTTTACCAAGTTGGAGATAAAAATAAATTATAAATATCAACTACGTTCAGGTCTTCTTTACTAGTTCTCAAAATGAATGATATAATTCAGTCAACTTTCTTCTGGCTCATCATAACCTTGTGTCTATTTTGCGCAAAACTTCTTTGGACACGGCGATGGCTTTACTATTATTCTTGGGTTTTGCCAGGACCTCTCTCATTACCTTTTATTGGAAGTCCAGCTGTTGTGTTCGCCGGAGAAAAAGGTAAATTTTGGGAAGTAATTAGCAGTAAAAACCTCTTTTCTAGGGCCTCTTGAAGTTCTGTTTAAATTGTCGGAAAAATACCGCTCAGTCTTTCGAGTTTGGGTTGGGCCCCAATTGAACATCGTCACCATAAAAGCGAACGAAGCGGAGTACTTACTAAATAACTGTCTGCATAAAGAAAATATTTTATTTTATCAATACTTCGAAGGTTTTTTAACTTCATTATTGACAATAAACAGTAATTGTGAGCTTGTCTTGAGATCATCTTTGATGGTGAGTTTTTAGTTCATAAATGGCAATCACGCAGGAAAAACTTGAATCGAAGTTTCAACCAAAAAATCTTAAATTCGTACTTTGAGAATCAAGTGAAAGTGGCCAATAAAATGACGAAGGAATTGGAATGCCAGTGTGAAAAATCAAACGATTTATTTTTTCCTCTTTGGACCACCACGCTCGATCTGATTTTTGGTAACAATTTTCAATATTTTGACACAGTTTGGTTATTTTTTTACTTAGAAACAATCGGAGCGACGGATGTGGCAACACTCCCAGTGGAAAATGCAAAGTTTCTACCATTCATTGCCAGGTAATTCTTTCATATTTTGGTATCAGTTTAAAGTTGATGACTCTACTGTTGATTTAGGTGCGAAGAACTATTTATCGAGCGCTTATTCAATCCCCTGTATTATTTTGATTTGATTTGGAAAATTAGCTTGAAATCCAATAATATAAGGCATACGAAAGATCTTTCCAGGCCGCAGATAAAAGAAGTATGTAAAGAATCCGAGAAATAATCACTCAAATTTTTTTTTAGGTAATTCAACGTCGTCAAATACTTTCTGCAGGTTTGTTTGGTGAGTCTTTTGAACATCAATTTTTTAACTGTGTTTTAGACGAAACCGATGATTATCTAAAAAACGAGTTTATCGCTCGTGCTTTGACAGGAGAATACAACACGGAGGATTTTTCTCTTTGGTGCAGGAAGCGAAACTTCTGCTATTGTCATAGCAAATGTTCTTTTAGTTCTGAGCATTTATCCAGAAGTTCAGGTATAGACAGACCCCTTTAGTAACTATTAACTCTATTTTTGCTTCCAGACGAAATTGTACGAAGAACAGAAGAGCCTTTTGAACGACAGAGAACTCACTCTCGAGGACCTCAACAAGTTGGACTACTTGGAACGAGTTATTAAAGAAACGATGAGACTTCTTCCTCCAGTTCCATTCGTATTGCGCTACATAGACAAAACTGTCTCAATAGGTAAACTCTTCAATTTGATCAACAAAGAAGAAATTCGAACTGTTTTAGATGGTCAAGTTTATCCAGAAGGAAGCGCTGCAGCCATTTCAGTCCGCGACATTCACAGAAATTCAGAATACTGGTCCAATCCTTCCAGATTTGACCCTAACAGATTTTTACCAGAAGAAGTAAAGAAGAGACCACGATGTGCATATTTGCCCTTTAGTTTTGGTCCTAGAAACTGCATTGGTAACAATATTAAGTGTTTTAATTTGTCTTGATCAAGAGGTTGCAGGTTTGAAATATGGGATGATTGGCACTAAAATTTTGTTGGCAAAAATAATACAAAATTTCGAAGTTCTTTCAGGTCAGTACAAGTCGTTGGGTGAAATTGAGATGGTTTTTCATGTTGTTCAGAAACCTAAGAATGGTTACCAGATATTGTTAACAAAAAGATAAATTTTTCTTATTCTGTATCGTCGAATTTGGATTTAGTAAATGATGGTGATAAGGCAGTCTGTTAATTTTATTTACTTATTAATTGTGGTATTAATTGAGGTACCGGACATGTATAACTACCCTGTTGGTGTCTTTAGTCAGTTAAACGTTAATGACTTTCAGTATGTGAGACGAAAGTTCTTTTGAATTTAGAATTTAAATTTTTTTTTGGATGTCTATTCAATGCCAGAAGATAAATTTACATTTTTCAACTAACTCGTTTGTTGAACAATTAATAATGTTAAATTATTTGTGTATTCAAAGATCTCGAGTGATAATCGCTTTCATTAAGCAACTTGTTTGTTAATAGTTACTACGTCCATGCGCTAAAACATTTCGATTATTCAAAAATTATTCCGCTAACCGTTTTTTATGAATTTTTCAATTTGGTTGCGTTGAAACTTAAATATTGGTATTTTTGACTAGCTAACTGAAAAAAATTGCATTTAAAGAAAAAAAACCTGTAAAAACACAATGAAAAAAAACTAGATTAGTTTAATTGTTCTTTAGCCCTAACGACACACTGAAAACTGAAAAAACATAAATAATGCAAAGGAAGTTAAGTAAACAGCCTAAATAGGATACACATTGCATACAAGATTTTAT
Source organism: Gnatocerus cornutus (assembly GCA_029298725.1). Classification (NCBI taxonomy): domain Eukaryota; kingdom Metazoa; phylum Arthropoda; class Insecta; order Coleoptera; family Tenebrionidae; genus Gnatocerus; species Gnatocerus cornutus. The sequence continues at coordinate 19,388,596 of CM055512.1, read as the reverse complement.
CCTCGATTGTAGTGACGGCTATTTTTTTTCAAACGAATGGAAATTAGCTTTGAAACGGCTTTAAAATGCACAGTTTTAGTATTTTGGTTGCAAACTTTGTTTACATTTAAAGTGCATGTGAAAAAAACTGAAATCGTCCAAAAGTGTGCATGAAAAAATCTACAAACGCACACAGGATATATCATTACTGACGCCTTCTATAAAGAGCCATTTTAGAGATGCTAAACAAGATCGTAATAGCTATTTATGTACCTAATAAGTCTATAATAATCTTAAACTTTATTGAACAAGCCTAGTTTATAGAGGAGCGAGAAACGAGCAATTCTAATATAAGGGCGAATTCGATAAAGTCTGATTAAAGACGAATTGCATGAAAGGCTTTATGTCCGATTCCAATAATCATTAAATAATAATAAAAAATATGGCATTCTAATTCATCATAAGGTCCAGTTTCGTAATCAAATTAATAAGACGACTTCAATTCACGAGACGATTTTATAATTTGAAATTGTTTCATAGCACAAGTCGACAAAAATTAGTATATTATGAAACGCGTTTCATAATGAACATTTTGCCGCACGCACGTTTTTAACATAAAGTGGTAAGTGCGGCAAAATGCATTATGAACAAGTATCATACGATATTTTTTCTATTTCGCCTTATTTTAAACGAAAAAACTTGATTTCGAAATCTAGGGAATTTTAGGGTAGTTGGCATTTGCAAAATGTTCGGGAAAAAATTCGAAGTAGCCAAATCCAATTTCAGTCAGTTTGACAGTTGCGACGTTTTGAGGTTATCGGAGCGCAAGGGAGCCAAGAGAGCGAAGATGTTGATCATGATCATGATAGTTCTCTTGCATCCAAAGAGTTTTTCTCCGATGAATTATTAAGCCAAGTACACAAGAAATAATGGTGTATTGATCGATTTATCATGGTTTATCAAAACCAAAATCTAAATTGTCAACGTTGACGGCAGGTTGACGGTTTGTCTGCTGCAAACCTAAGAAAAATATAAGTTCCTGGAAATATTGACACGGGATTGGTCCATTACGATACCGAAATACGCTCAAATGCGTATCGAAATATCTTCATTATGAATGCGAAATAGAAAAACTTTTTTTTGGGTGTCAGTAATTCATTCTAGACATCGAAAAAAACTAAAATATCCAATCTTAGCTTCTAAAGTTTGCTTTTGTATGTTTTTCATCGATAAGTACATAAGTTTTGAAGATTTTAATTGATTTTACGAGTAGAAAGTGGTAGCACATTAATCAAAACGGTAGCAAATTGCAAATTACTCGCGAGGGTACAGTAGACAATATTTTTAAAATAATATTATGGTATCTTTATGTATGTGCAGACACAGAAAGGACAAAAAAACTTGCCTAGGCAATGACTTAAAGACAAAAAATAGCCACATTATAAACCATATATACTCAAAATAAAACTCGAGAATTTACCAACAGAAACGAAAAATCCATAATAAATAATTAAGAAATGTGGGACAAGGTAAAAAGCATAAACAATAACGAAAGAAAAAATCATAAATTAAAGAGAATTTCTGACGGTACCTCAATCAGAATGTATACAAACAAAGAGAGGAAAAATAGTAAAAATTATTATTAGTGTTAGTAGACAAACAACGAAAAATTAACAATTAAAGACAATAAACAAAAATTATAGAAATACTTTGCAAATACAAATATAGAAAACTACGAAGATTACCAATTCTCAAGAGCAAGAACAAACAGTAAGATAAAACGAGAAAAGGAAAGAACATGAAAAAAATTTAAGAAGAAAATAGCAGAAACATCCTTCAGGACGATAAACACTGTCTCTTCTGTTTTTGCATCTTTAATACGGTTATTTTAGCGACTGACAGTTGATATATTATATCGAACGACAGAAACTAAATTAGTTGACAATATCAAAGGTTGCTCATACAGGGTTCGGCAACACTTGTGTCCACCCCCAAAATCGTCTTTAATTTTAAAGTTACAATTTTGAAAATTTGCATACGCTCACAGTTGACAAAGCTCTAAAAGCTGACGCAAAAATTTGTTTTTTATCACGGTGTGGTTGGCGTCGCGACGCCTAAGAAGTATAATTTTTAGCGATTTTTGAGTTCTTGCGGAAATATTCGTGAATTCAATTTTTTTTCAATATAACTGTGATACAAATATCTGAGTTTTTATTTTAAATCTAATGCAAATCGTGTTTAAAATTTGCGAAAAAAACGTTGTTTTAATCAAGTTAGTTTTCAAAGTTATGACAGCGCAGCGGCAAACTACGTTTACACCAAAATTTCACAAGTCACTTCATTCATTCTTATAAAGGTTAATTTTGAATAACACGGGCATGTTGCACTTTATGGTGACCAGAAATCGTTAATTAACATCGACAAAGCGACAATTTCACCAAGTAAGACTTTTGTTACAAACTAAAGCGAGTCAAAAGATAGATGTCATTTGTGACACAAGATGCTGAGAGATGGGTGTAAACGTAGTTCCCAATTTTGACGTAATGAAATTGGAAATTAACTTGATAAAACAGCATTTTTTTCTCAAATTTTGAAGACAATTTGCATTGAATCTAAAATAACATTTGAGATATTTTTAACACATTTATATTGAAAAAAAATTAAATTAGAGGTTGATATCACAAACCCTCACAATTAACTAAAAATTACATTTTTATGGCGTCGCAACGCTAAAACTATCAGAGATAAAAAAAAAATTTGCGTCAGTTTCTAGAGCTTTGTCAACTGTGAGCGTATGCTAATTTTCAAAATTTTATCTTTAAAATTAAAGACGATTTTAGGGGTGGACACACGTGTTGCCGGACCCTGTATTAAATGTTTTTAATATGAGAGGAGACTATATTGAATGTTCACTGTATATCAATTTTTGACACAAATGTAAACCTTAACTGGTTTGTAAAATGGAAAATATTGAGTGCCTTGAGATGTTTGTGTTAAAATTTGAGACTGATTGGTTATGCCGTTTCTGAAAATTGTTGAGAAAGTTTTGAGAAAATCGCATCGGGCGCTCTGTCACGTCGTTTTTTAAAAATTGTGACTGTATGTAATTCCTTAACATAATATTAAATATACAGGGTCCGGCAACACTTGTGTCCACCCCCAAAATCGTCTTTAATTTTAAAGATAAAATTTTGAAAATTTGCATACGCTCACAGTTCACAAAGCTCTAGAAGCTGACGCAAAAATTTGTTTTTTATCACCAATAGTATTGGCGTCGCGACGCCTTAAAAATGTAATTTTTATTTAATTGTAAGGGTTTGTGATATCAATCCCTAATTTAATTTTTTTTTTGAATATAAATGTGTTAAAAATATCTCAGTTGTTATTTTAGATTCAATCCAAATTGTCTTCAAAATTTGAGAAAAAAATGCTGTTTTATCAAGTTAGTTTCCAATTTTATTACGTCAAAATTGGGAACTACGTTTACACCCATCTGTCAAGATCTTGTGTCACTAATGACAGATATCCTTTGGCTCGCTTAGTGCAACATGCCCGTGTTAATCAAAATTAACCTTTATAAAAGTGAATAAAGTGACTTGTGAAATTTTGGTGTAAACATAGTTTGCCGCCGCGCTGTCATAATTTTGAAAACTAACTTGATAAAACAGCGTTTTTTTCGCAAATTTTAAACACAATTTGCATTAGATTTAAAATAAAAACTCAGATATTTGTATCACTCTTATGTTGAAAAAAAAATTGAATTCGCGAATATTTCCGCAAAAACTCAAAAGTCGCTAAAAATTATACTTCTTAGGCGTCGCGACGCCAACCAAACCGTGATAAAAAACAAATTTTTGCGTCAGCTTCTAGAGCTTTGTCAACTATGAGCGTACGCAAATTTTCAAAATTGTAACTTTAAAATTAAAGACTATGTTGGGGGTGGACACAAGTGTTGCCGGACCCTGTATAATCGAAATAAATACTGTATGATTTATACATTTTTCGGTTTAATTTTTTACAGCGAAGCCCGTTGCTTTGTAAATTAATTTCTTTGGTACATTTTATTATTTATTTTTAATCTGAAATATAAAAAATATGCCAAGTCCAATTATTTCTATCCATCAGAGTTTTAAAATCGAAGGAGTTAAACAACGAAGTCATATTTCTTTGTTAAATGTTAAATGAGAGTTAACTAGGTGGTCTTTGGAAATCGGTGAATCTCGCTTAGCAACGGAACACTATCGAGCGATTTATGCACTGTGATTGGCCAATTTAAAGTGCTTCAAACTCTAAAACAGAACTAGAAAGTCTCTGAACATTGCACGATAGAAAAATCAGCTCAGATTTTGATCGAAAATTTTCTGTGACACCTGCATTATTATCGTCATTGTTATTGCTGAATTTGTTTTGTCACTAGAATTATTCAAGAGTCTTTATTTTGATTTCAATGTCAATGTTAAAGGTTGGAATAACTTATCGATTCCATTTTAAATTATATCTACAGAGATGATAAAAAAAGAGAGCTAACTATTTTTTTTATTACGATGTTTTGGCAGAAAAAACATCAAAATGTGTCAATATTCAAATCAACATAACTAAACAGCAATTCCATATGTCACAGGTGTAACAAAATGCCAAGAATTTTTTAATTTATGTACGACTAAAGCTTTTTCAAGCAGAAGTATACTGTTATGAGGTAGGTTAAAGTGCTGCAAATTATCTAAATAAAATTTGTTAAGTTACGATTGCAGATTATAGAGCAGCAAATTAATTTGTGGTGTCAGGGGTGTGACGTGTACAAATTAAATTTATAGTTTTTAATAACATTTTTCTATATTTCTGCGAATAACAAAACTCTGATTTCTTCTCCTTTAGTACACAAATATATAAACTATAGGCAGACATTTTAAGCCACTTTGCAATTAAAATAACTCAATTGTGCACTGTATATTTTAGAAAAGTGTAACGGGCGTGACAAAGTAAAACTTGTTTAATAAACGTTGCAAAAAAGTGCTAAAAAAAATTATAGTAGAAAGACTAATTTTATTAATGCTTTTAACATTTTGAACAAAGTAAGTTATATTTTACACAGGCAAAGGCGCCCACAGCCCCCAGTTTTGGTTTCACAAATTCTAACTTTTTTATTTAGACAAAATATGAGATATTGTTGGATATTTGGTATTGATTGCTTGAATATTTTTACTTAGTTGATTCAGATATTTTGACTTTGAATTCACCAGTATACAAAATATTTATATTATTAATTGATTTTTTGCTTTCAAGAAGAAATTCTTTGCAGAATTGTTGATTGCTTTTCTGTGAACGATACGTTTATTTGTGCCTCCCATGCTATCCTTTACCATGTAAGCATTATAATAGAAGTTGTTGAAACCAACTGTGTGTACATGTTAAATAATCAAATTTTGAAAGTCCGATCTAACAATTGTCACACCCGTGACATTTATTTTCAGTATTTCACTGATTTATCTTTTAACTTTAATTAGTGCAAAAACTGCATTATTTGTTACTTTGTATGGAAATTTTCAATTTTTAATTCCACAGATTTCAACAAGTTTTGCCAATTTTTGTTACAATATTGTCACGGGTGTGACAAATTTTCTTATCAAAGTTTAAATTCAAAAACAAATTATAAAATTACTTTTTATGTATTCAGTATCTGATGTGTAAAGTAAATAGTTCAAACTGATTTTACCACTAATTTTAAATTCTTGAAATTTATATTTTGAGTGAAAAAAAAAATAAGTGAAGTTAAGTGAAAAATTTAATTAAAGTAGATGAATGGAAGAGTAGTTAAAAGAAAGTGGTTATTTAAAGTATCAAGTAGCAAACAATTCAACCATTCATGGTTTTGGTTAATTTAAAATTTATATGTACAGTATGTTCCCGGATTTGAGTTCACAAGAGGAAAAAAATCGTTATTTTTCATTTTACAAAAAAAAATACAAAAGAATATTTTTTGCTTAATTTAAAATAAATAAATCTTTAATTAAAACTTTAATATTATCAAGCTGTGTTTTTAAAATCGAAAAAAAAACAAAAAATAACGAAGCACTTTTTTATTTTTAATTTTGCAAAAAATATCAAAGGAATAAAATTTGTTACTTAACTCAAACCAATTTCCACTATTTGATTGACCCATTACCTGTTTTAGCACAGTTCAATTCTAACTCGTAATTGTTTCGAATTTTCTCAACTATTGATAAGGATGCAATTGCATTTCTTTTCCAATTTTTTAATACTTACGCATTATTGGGTAAATTTTTCTTTATTCTTTAACGCACTATTTGATATTATGAATCTACAGCCTGCTATTATTTAAATACGATTATAAAATTTAATAAACAAAAATAATGAAAAAGTTAATTTTAAGAGTACAACCTAATAATTTTGAAATTTTAATTGCAGATTTATCTGTTTTTAAATAAGCAAAAAATGTTATTCCTTTGTAATTTTTTTGTAAAATGGAAAATAAACTTTTTTTCCTTCTTGTGAACTCAATCCGGGGACATACTGTACATATATTCGATTTTTAACAAAATTATGTTTCTGCAAGATGTTTTAGTTTTTAATGTTTCAGGTTTAGTTCGTGTGGAACTGCTGTAAAATAACAATTTTTAATGACAAAATCGACGAATTTTCTTAAACGGATGCAAAGATAAAGACAAATTTTGGTAGATAGACGCAATTTTGTATACTTACTTAACGTGTTAGTAAACATTCTGAACAAATTTGGAAAAAAGGCTAACATTGCATTATTATTAACGTTGAAGTAGTTTAATTAAGAGTTAATTAGTTTCATTAAGCTCTCTGTATTCAAGAAATTAAAATCCATCCACATATAAGTATTTGGGCTCGAAAGACACCTTGTACATGATGTTGAACAATTTGTTAGTGTACACTCTGTATGTTGACAAAATTTCGGTTCCTAAAAATAAGTATAAATTTGTTTACTAAGTAGCAGTTGTAAATAAAGTATGAATAACAGCTGCATTCTGGTTTTCTTTACTAGTTATCAAAATGAATGATATAATTAAATCAGTTTTCTCCTGGATCATTATTATTTTGTGTCTATTTTCCGTGAAACTTCTTTGGACACGGCGATGGCTTTACTATTATTCCTGGGTATTACCCGGACCCCTTTCATTACCTTTTATTGGAAGTCCTGCTGTTGTGTTCACCGGAGGAAAAGGTAAATTTTCGGAAGTAAATTGCAGTTATAACATTCGTTTCTAGGACCTCTTGAAGTTTTGTTTAAATTGTCGGAGCGATACCGCTCAGTCTTTAGAATTTGGATTGGGCCCCAACTGAACATCTTTACCATAAAAGCGAACGAAGCGGAGTATTTACTTACAAACTGTCTGCATAAAGAAAATATTCTATTTTGTCGATACTTTCAAGATTTTGTAACTTCCATATTAACAATAAACAGTAATTTGAGCATCTCTTAAGACAACTTCTGACAGTAAGTTTTTAGTCCATAAATGGCAACCACGCAGGAAAAACTTGAACCGAAGTTTTAACCAAAAAATATTAAATTCGTATTTTGAAAAACAAGTAAAAATAGCTAAGGAATTGGAACTTGAATGTGGAAAGTCAAACGATTTATTTTTTTTCTTTTGGGCTGCAACGTTTGATCTGACTTGTGGTAACAATTTTCCATATTTGTGTACTGTTTGCTTATTTTTTTTAGAAACGCTTGGAGCGACGGATGTGGCAACACTCCCTGTAGAAAATGCAAACTATCTTCCATTCATTGTCAGGTAAAAATTTTTTTAAAGTAAAATCCTACACAATTTTGAATTCAGTTTGAAGTTGATGACTCCATCTACTGTTGTTGTAGGTGCGAAGAATTATTTATCGAGCGGTTATTTAATCCTCTGTATTATTTTGATTGTATTTGGAAATTAAGCTCAAAATACAAACAACTGATTTATACAAAGGATCTATCTTGGCCTAACATAAGAGAAGTATGTGAGGAATACGAGGAATAATCAATCAAGTTCTTTTTTTATTTAATTCGGCGTCGTCAGATATATTCTGCAGGTCTTTGTGGTCAGTTTTGAGACGATCAATTCTTTAACTGTGTTTTCAGAGAAAAAGAGCTTATGGAGGCAACAATTCTGAACCAAAATATCGAAACTATAATTTTTTAATTTAAAAAATATCCGAGATAAGACAAAAAAACTGTAGCTAATCCTGAAGCTGAACAGAATTTGAAAATTGGTAACTATGGACACATAGAATCATCCATTGGTCAGACGAATATTAGACTCTCGTTGCCTAGGAAATTGGGTTGGCCTTTTACTCCACTTGTCGAATAAGCTTTCGGGATTGGTTGTTAACTTTTTATCAGTTCTCGAATACTATTAGTCAATTTTTGTTTTGAAAGTTACCATCTGTATTGCTGTCGGCACCCTCTATGGGGCGCGAGTTCTGGAATACCTGTATTTTTATTTTTGATGTACCATTAAAAATCGATAATTGCGGTTTCGATGTATGTATTTTAATTAAAAAAAGTTTGCGTCAATAGAAACCATGAACAATAATAATGATATTATTAAAACAACAAAAATCGGGCTTAAAAGTGTTAGGTGGGCCACTCTGTCTATATCAGAATCTAAAACATATACAAAAGAATCCAAACAATTTGAAGATTTAAAGAATAATGTGCGATCAAAAATTACAAATTATAAAAAATTGCAAAAAATGAAAATTTTCAAGACGACGATACTAATTTAAAAAATTCTAGCAGTTTTCATTTGAAAACAGTAAAATTTGAGAAGTTTCAATTCTGTCGAATTGTTGACTAAGAAGTTGCGCAAAAAAAAATATACAGGGTTTGGCAACACTTGTGTCCACTCCCAAAATCGTCTTTAATTTTAAAGATAAAATTTTGAAAATTTGCATACGCTCATAGTTGACACAGCTCTAGAAGCTGACGCAAAAATTTGTTTTTTATCACTGATAATTTTGGCGTCACGACGCCTCAAAAATGTAATTTTTAGTTAATTGTGAGGGGTTGTGATATCAATCCCTAATTTAATTTTTTTTCAATATAAATGTGTTAAAAATATCTCAGTTGTTATTTTAAATTCAATGCAAATTGTCTTTAAAATTTGAGAAAAAAATGCTGTTTTATCAAGTTAGTTTCCAATTTCATTACGTCAAAATTGGGAACTACGTTTACACCCATCTGTCAACATCTTGTGTCACTAATGACATCTATCCTTTGGCTCGCTTTAGATTGTAACAAAAGTCGTACTTGGTGAAATTGTGGCTTTGTTGATATTAATTAACGATTTCTAGTGTCCATAAAGTGCAACATGCCCGTGTTAATCAAAATCAATCTTTATAAGAGTGAATGAAGTGACTTGTGAAATTTTGGTGTAAACGTAGTTTGTCGCTGCGCTGTCATAATTTTGAAAACTAACTTGATAAAACAGCGTTTTTTTCGCAAATTTTAAACACAATTTGCATTAGATTTAAAATAAAAACTCCGAAATTTGAATCACAGTTATGTTGAAAAAAAATTGAATTCGCGAATTTTTCCGCAAAAACTCAAAAATCGCTAAAAATTATTCTTCTTAGGCGTCGCGACGCCAACCAAACCGTGATAAAAAACAAATTTTTGCGTCAGCTTCTAGAGCTTTGTCAACTATGAGCGTATGCAAAATTTCAAAATTTTATCTTTAAAATTAAAGACGATTTTAGGGGTGGACACAAGTGTTGCGAGACCCTGTATTTGAGACTTTCCAAAAGTCAGCTATTCCAGGACGGAAACTATTTTGGCGATCAATTTTTACATATTTAAACAGATATGTATTTCATATCACATATTTTGGAAGATAATTAGATTAAAAATTGTAAAAAATGACAATTTCGCAATAGTTTTTGGAACAAATTTATTCAAATTTAAGTGTGAGCTGATTTGATCGACGTTGACAGTGACAAAACTTAATTAATTATTTAATAATTTTATCCCTTGACTTAACATTTGCCCCAAAAAGTAAGTATTTTGGTGAAACAAGTTATCAACAAAAATGTTTTCTTGAATTACGCGCAGATGCGCTGCTAACTGGCTAAACTAGATAGGGGGGTCCCTAAATTAAGAGAGGCGTTTTTAAAAATTGTCTGTAATAATAAAACTAAATAATCCTCTTCAAGAACACATCAGAGTTTAAAATATTTCCAAAAGAATCCAAAAAATCTAAAAAGTCTAAATATACTCCGCGCGATAAAAAATTATAAAATTTGATGGTTTTCTTCCTGTCTACTTGTTTATTGAATGTGGTTTATTACAAAATAAAAATTAGCGCGAAAAAGAAAATTTATAGAAATTTGTCTCGTTTATTTGTAATGCCACCTAAAATTGTTCGTGATAATTTAACGTAGAATTTTATGCGGAATTTAAAACTGGGCCAATTTTCAACGTACGTCAACAAATAATTGAGTAATGGCCGTTTGGATTTTTGGGTAGTCGCCAGAGGACCCAATTTTTGAAGATTCGATTGTATCGGTGTTCAATATCTCGGAAACTACGACAGATGGAAAGAAACAGTTTTTGCTAACGTTCCTAGATTTACCGAGAGTCCAAAATGACAAAAATTCGCGAGTAAAAGCTTATTTTTTTAACAAACTTGCACTTATTTGTGCTCATTTTACGCATAAGTTTGCGCAGACTCCAAATCCAGGCACAAAATTTAATTTAAAGTTTCGGAAAAAAGTAAATTTTCAGTAAACACGGGTCATAAAATTGCTTTGGAGGGGCATATTTGCAGTAAACAAGTTTGTTTAGGCAGTAACAGATCTTCATTTCGCAGTCACACAATCTTTGGATTTTCATGATCAATTTTGGCATTTTTAGCCTGTCATGTTTCTCTTAAAAAAATACATTTCACCACGATTCACTGCCTAGAATTCCTCTTTAACGTTCCTGAAAATTCTGGATTTTCAGATGTCTTACATGAGTTAGTTATTTCATACAATTTCAGCCATTACCTCGTTATCTCCAGAGGCTTGGCAAATAAATAACAGTTCGACTCTCTTGGACAAAAGTAGAGAGACTTTTGAGGAATCTAATTTTTGTTTCTGTGGCAAATAGGAAATGAGTTCTTGGAATTGAATGATCAATTCTTTGGACAAGGTAAATACAAGTCCGATCACCATCATTTATTAAATTGGAATTTGATAATACAATTTAAGAAAGGTTTATCTTTTTTTTAACAACATCCGGTAACCATTCTTAGGTTTCTGAATAATATGATAAACCATCTCTACTTCATCCAACGATTTGTACTGACCTGGAAGAACTTCAAAATTTTGTATTATTTTGGACAGCAGAATTTTAGTGCTAATGATCCCATATTTCAAACCTGCAACTTCTTCATCAAAACAAATGTAAACACTTAATATTGTTACCAATGCAGTTTCTAGGACCGAAACTAAACGGCAAATATGCACATCGTGGTCTCTTTTGAATCTCTTCTGGTAAAAACCTGTCTGGATCAAATCTGGAAGAATCAGACCAGTATTCTGGATCTCTGTGAATATCTCGGATTGAAACAACTGCAGCGCTTCCTTCTGGATAAACTTGGCCATCTAAAATAATTAGAATTTCTTCTTTGTTGATCAAATTGAAAAGTTTACCTATTGAGACAGTTTTGTCTATGTAGCGCGATACTAATGGAATTGGAGGAACTAATCTCATGGTTTCTTTAATCACTCGTTCCAAATAGTCAAAAGTGTTGAGATCCTCTAGAGTGAGTTCTCTGTTGTTCAAAAGAATCTTCTGTTCTTCATACAGTTTCGTCTGGAAGCAACAACAGAACTTACGTTACTAAAGAGGACTGACCAAACCTGAACTTCTGGATAAATGCTCATAACTAAAAGAACATTTGCTACGACAAGAGCTGAAGTTTCGCTTCCTGCAACAAAGAAAAGTGCAACTTCGTTTTCAAGTTCCTCCGTGGTGTAATCTCCTTTCAAAGCACAACTGATGAAGTCATTTTTTAGGTGATTTTTGGGTTCGTCTACAGAGTTAGAAAGTTGATCTTCTGAAGACTGACCTGAAAAAGATTTCTGAAAACGTCGAATTATCTAAAAGAAGAACTTCAATGATTATTTTTTAGATTTTTTACGTACTTCTCTTATCTGAGGCTTGGAAAGATTCTTTGTATAAACTATTTCATTAAATTTCAAGCTTTTTTTCCAAATTAAATCAAAATAATACAGAGGATTTAACACCCGTTCGACAAATAGTTCTTCAAGTCTACAACAACAGTACAGTCATCAACTTCAGACTGATTGCTGAATGTGTAGGATTTTATTTTACCTGGCAATGAATGGTAAAAACCTTGCATTTTCCAATGGGAGTGTTGCCACATCCGCCGCTCCGATCGTTTCTAAGAAAAAAATAACCACACTCTACCTAAATATAGAAAATTGTTACCACAAATCAGATCGAGCGTTGTGGTCCAAAGAGGAAAAAATAAATCGTTTGATTTCCCACATTGGAGCTCCAATTCCTTCGTCATTTTATTGGCCACTTTCACTTGATTCTCAAAGTACGAATTTAAGATTTTTTGGTTAAAACTACGATTCAAGTTTTTCCTGCGTGGTTGCCATTTGTGGACTAAAAAATTACCATCAGAAATTATTTCAAGAGAAGCTCGCCTTACTGTTTGTTGTTAATAATGACGTCTGAAAATCATCAAAGTACTGATAAAATAAAATATTTTCTTTGTGCAGACAATTATTGAGTAAATACTCCGCTTCGTTCGCTTTTATAGTAATGATGTTCAGTTGAGACCCAATCCAAATTCGAAAGACTGAGCGGTACCGATCCGACAAGTCAAACAGTGCTTTCAGAGGTCCTAGAAAAAAGGTTTTTACTGCAATTTAGTTTACAAAATTTACCTTTCTCTCCGGGGAACAGAAAAACAAGACTTCCAATAAAAGGCAATGAAAGAGGTCCCGGTAAGACCCACGAATAGTAGTAAAGCCATCGCCGTGTCCAAAGAAGTTTTACGCAAAAAACAGACAGAAGAATAAGAATCCACAATAAAATTGACGAAATGATTTCATTCATTTTCAGAACTAGTGAAGAAAACAGAATATTGTTGATATTTATAATTTATTTAAATTTATTTTTAACTACAACTTGGTAAACAAATTTGTACTTATTACGTTTTTTTGCTAGTCGATGTAATTACGGCCTCGCATTAATTATACCTACAGGAGTCCCGAAATAGATAAAAGACAGCTGCAAATTTTTGAACCAAAATTTTGAGAACATAAACATAATGTACAGAGTGTGTCAATGAGAATTACGCCTACACTAATAGAAATTCTGCAAAACAAAGAGTTCATAAACATCTTGTATGTACAGGTCCGTCAACCCTTCAGAAAATTTGAAAATTTACTGACGTATGGTCAAATTATAGGATCTGACTGTGTTTTTATTACCGATAGTTTGGCGTCGCGACGCCTAAAAGCAAAATTCACCTGCAACACGTTTTTTAGTTGTTGCCTTTATTATCATCCATGTAAAACTTTTCGAAGAACAAGAAGGTACGGTCAGCAGCAAATGTATTGAGCTCATGGGCGGAATGGGTCGTAACAAGGTGCAGTAAACTCTCAGCGGGTGGTGTCCGTAATCTGCACCCTCATAAATCAAATTTGCGGGGCCTAAGAAATTTCGAAGCTTTGTTGTTGAAAAACTGACCAGGGATATTTGTAAGGTTTTAATTTACACAGTCGTGAATTCATGAACGACGAATTTCGCAATTTCGACCGACAAGTTTTAATTGCTAAAATCTTAGGATTTAGTTTTGTTTTTCTAAGGTGGATAAAAGGTTGAATGTAATGATTGATAAATCAATGTAAATAAAAAAGTCACAAGTTAAAGGAAACAAACAAAAAAAATTAACTTTATTGTAAACAAAAAATTAATAAAACAAATTAAAAAAAAGGCTTAAATATGAATACAAAAACTTAAGTAAAAGGAAACAAAAAAATTAATCTTTATTGTAAGCAAAAATTAAATAAAACAAATTATTTTGCTCCCTGGCAATCCACCTCTTCACCTCTTCAACGTCGTTTCCTAGAAAGACAAAAAATTGAATAATGAAATGGAAAAAGTGAATAAATTAAATCATGTTTATTAAACTTACCCATAGATTTAGATTTAGATTTTACCCGCCCGCTCGGCAACCGAGAATGAAACCCTTGGTTTCCAACGTCGAGTTCTTTATTGCTCTGGCAAACGTGGTATCTTGGAGAAAATTGACAAATTATTTTTTTCAAATATTTACCGCATAGTTATAGAGGTAGAAGATAATCCGACAGGTATGTGGTCATTTGAAGTGGGGATGCGTGAGTATTTCCACTCAAAAACGCGATTTTTTAAACTTTTAAATTTTTTATTAATTATGATTTTAAAATCCCAAGAAAACATAACCAAAATACTTTCAAATAGAGTTTGCTACTGCACTTTTTTTTCATTTCATTGCGCGCCTAAATTAACAGAGAATGCATTTAACACGTCAAAGTAGACAATAAGGGCCCGATTTCATGTTGACTTGTGGCATTGCAAATCAACCCCAATTAAACAGCAACTGCGTCAACGCAATTTTCGCACTGACTTGAAATCGGGCCCTAAGGGGTCAATTTTAATTCAGTGCCGCAAATTGGTTACGCAGCGGCAAAGTTACGCACTGTCAAATGCAAAATAAAATCAAGCACAGGGCGCTAAAGCATGGTCGAGCGTCAATATTTAAAAAGAAAATGGGGAACACAAGTAGTTAACGAAACGACTTGCAGCATTTCATTCTTGTAGTGCTAACCAATTAAGCAAGATTTAACTCCAAAATTTGGGTAAAATTAATTTAAAGTTAATTTCAAGTTATTTAGCGACGTCGCTAAAGGTGTTTGCGACGCGACTAGCAATGCCAATCATATCACGCCAACCTTAGTGACGTCGCAAACGACTTGAAATTAAATTTGAGCTATAAAGATGAAAAAACAGTATACTTCTCTTAATTAATTAATTAAGGAATTTTATGGTAAGTAAATAATTTACGGTAAATTTGAAAACGCTTGGAACTGCATGAGATCAATAAGATTGAATATGTTGAGAACAAAATTGTTGGATCAAATTTTGGTGCTGGCATAAATTATCAAAAATACAATTTATTCCCAAATACTAAATGTCATTTAAGCGATTAACTCAGTTTAACCATCGCTCTGATGGTGATAGCATTGTTATCGAAATGCGCGTCAGCATTTTTTGGCAAAATTTGGTGTTTGAGAATAAATTGCATATTCGATAATATGATAATGTTCAGAAATGTATAAAAAATTTACTGTACCGACATGATTTTGAAAACTACTTTGAAAAATAAGCGTTTTTTCTTCTTAAATTTTAAACATGATTTGCATTTAAGATTTAAAATAAAAATAGAGATGTCATAAAAAATTTTAATTAGCGAGTGTTTTCTCAAAAACTCAAAAATCGATAAATATTCCAATTCTTAGGTGTCGCCAAACTAACACTAGTAAAAAACAAATTTTTGCATCCGATTCTAGAGCTTAATCAACCGTAACGTATGCAAATTTGCAATTTTTTTCTTCTAAATTAAACACGAACTTGGGGGTGTTTATAAGTGTTAATAAGAAATTATTAAAAAGTCAAGATCGAATAAGTATATTTGAAATTTTTTGGCAAACGTCCTTTCAAAAATTCCAAATAGCTGCAAATTATTCTGAAATTCTTAGAAAGGATTACAGTTGATCCGTTTAGTGGAAATTGGATTACCTGTGTTTAACCGAACCTAATGACTTTACTTTGACTGTTACCGACTGCCGCTATTTGGCAATTTTTTCTACTGGGTTCTGCAACACTGATAAACACCCCTTAAAATCGTCTTTAATTTAAAAGATAAAAATTTGCAAATTTGCATACGCTTAGGGTTGATCATGTTCCAAAATCGGATGCAAAAATTAGTTTTTTATCAGTGTTAGTTTGGCGTCGTGACACCTAAGAATTAAAATATTTATCAATTTTGGAGTTTTTGAGAAAACACTCGGTAATTTAAATTCTTTATGACATAACTGAATAAAAATTTCTGTTTTTGTTCTAAACTTGCAAATCATGTTTAAAATTTGAGAAAAAAAACGCTGTTTTATGAAGGTAGGTCAAAATCATGTCGGTACAGTAAATTTTTTGTAGTAAAAGTTTTTATACATTTCTCAACATATTCAATTATATTAATCTCATGCAGTTCCAAGTGTTACTTTGTTATCAAATTTACGGTAAATTATTAACTTACTATAAAATTCCTCTACTTAACAATTAATACTATTGAAGTAACTCTTTTTTTATCTTTATAGTTTTATTATTGTCTACTTTGACGTCTTAAATGCATTCTCTGCCAATTTAGCTTAGCAATCAAATGAAAAAAAAGTGCTGAAACTGCACGAAGTTGTGGTATCTTTATATCTTAATTTTTACATAGCAAACTACATATATTTGAGAGTATTTTGGTTATATTTTCTTGGAATTTTGAAAACATAATTTGTCAAAATTAAAAAATTGTTTAAAAATTTGCGTTTTTGTGTGCAAATACCACGCATTTTTACTTCAACTGACCACATACCTGTCGGATTATCTTCTACCCCTATAACTAAGCGGTAAATATTTGGGGGAATCAATTTGCCAATTTTCTCCAAGATACCACGTTTGCCAGAGCAAAAGAACTTGACGTTGGAAACCAAGGGTTTTATTCTCGGTTGCCGAGCGGGCGGGTAAAATATCGGAAAGGTTCAATCTATCGGTAAGTTTAATAATAATAAACATATTTTAATATATTCACTTTTTCCATTTCATTATTCATTTTTTTTATTTCTATGAAACGACGATGAAAAGGTGAAGAAGTGGGTTGCCAGGGGGCAAATAAACCTCGAAGTTTTATTTTAATTTGTTCTATTTAATTTTTGCTTACAATAAAGTTTAATTTTTTTGTTTATTTCCTTTAACTTGTGACTTTTTTATTTACATTGATTCATCAGTCATTACATTCAACCTTTCATCCATCTTAGAAAAACAAAACTAAATCGTGAGATTTCAGCAATTAAAACTTGTCGGTCGAAATTGCGAAATTCGTCGTTCATGAATTCACGACTGTGTAAATTAAAACCTCACAAATATCCCTGGTCAGTTTTTCAACAACAAAGCTTCGAAATTTCTTCGGCTCCGCAAATTTGATTTATGAGGGTGCAGATTACGGACACCACCCGCTGAGAGTTTACTGCACCTCGTTACGACCCATTCGGCCCATGAGCTCAATACATTTGCTGCTGACCGTACTTTTGTGGAGGGCAGAAACCTCTTGTTAAAGGCCCCACAATCCTCGTTCTTGCACGACAGTTTTGAACGACGGTTTCGACGGCACAAATATACTTGATGCTGAATATTTAATTCAAAAAATATATCGTATACGAAATTATAGATCCATTCAAATTGTCCTTTGGTCCGATCTAGACTAAGATATAAACGCTGTAACAAGATTTGATTTACTGTAATCTCACGACCATTGCGAAACTATTCAGCACACACTTTGACAGATCTGTCAGGTATCTAGATCTGTCAGGTACGCCTATGTCACAAAATATCAGGTGTAACATGTGTGAGATTTTGTTCGACAAAATGACTTGATTTCTAAAATTTTTCAAATATCCAAACTCTGACGTGATTGTTTTCTTTTACGTCCTTCCATAGCTTACAAGAAATGCTACAGAAAAAAATTCTTGAAGATTTTAATTACTACCACTTTCATAATATTGCTGTTACAGTTTGGTGCTTTACTTACCAAGCATCCTGTATAATATGAATTATAATGGGTATAAGTTTGTGAATTCTATGTATGATTCAAGGTTTAGGGATTACAGTCATTTTGTGGTCACCCCCAAAATCGTCTTTAATTTAAAAGAAAAAAATTTGAAATTAAAAATTAAAGAAAAATGATATTAATTTTCAAATTCATAACATCAAGGTTTGAAACTATGGGTGCGATTTTGTTTCTCAAAACAGTAAATAAATCGGCAGTGATAAAATATAGCCGTCTTTGTCTTTTGTCATTTAAAATTTGTATTTTTTTTCTTGTCACTTATCACTTCGTCTAGCAATACGTTCACGTTAAAATTGACCTTCATACAAATGAATCAAGTGACTTGTGAAAATTTGGTGTAAACGTAGTTTCTCACTCACTGCCCGTCATTATTTTAAAATGTAACTTGACAGCCGTTCCACACGAAATGAACCTGACACATTAAAAACTAAAACATCTTGCAGAAACATAATTTTGTTAAAAATCGAATATATAAATCTTAAATAACCCAAAACCATGAATGGTTGAATTGTTTGCTTCTTGATACTTTAAATAACCACCTTCTTTTAACTACACTTTCGTTCATCTATTTTAATTGAAATTTTCAGTTTACAATTTTTTTTTCACCCAAAATATAACTTCCAAGAATTTAAAATTAGTGAACAAATAAGTTTGAACTGTTTACTTATCACATCAGATACTGAATACATAAAAAAGTAATTTCATAATTTATTTTTGAATTAAAACTTTGATAAGAAAATTTGTCACACCCGTGACAATATTTTAACAAAAGTTGGTAAAACCGATCGAAATCTGTGGAGTTAAAAATTAAAAATTTGTACACAAAGTAACAAATAGATAATGCAGTTTTTGTATTAGTTGTAGTAAATATATATATGAGTGAAATACTCAAAATAAATGTCACGGGTGTGACAATTATTTTTCAAGAAAATTGTAGTAGACACGTGTAGCACAATTGACGTTTCTGACATAACTGTGAGTTCTATTCAAGTGATTTTAATAAGTGTTAAAAATCCACAAAGAATTAAATAAGTGCAAAAATGGATTACAAGAAGTCCAAATCGACTACTTCAAAGGAAAGAATGGCAAAATGGCGAAGGGATATAAAAACAAATGCGGAAAAATTTGAGCAACATCTCCAATCGGAAAGGCAAAGAGACAAAGAACGAAGAGCAAGGAAAATGGAACAGTTGACAAAAGACGATAATTTAAAGATGCTAGACAACGGCAAGCAAATCGTAGACAAAAGTTAAAATTAGCCCAAGCTTTGGACAAAATTGACGAAGTCGAAGAAAATAAAATTAAGGGATATAAATGTCAGCAAACTTTCGGCAAGGCAATGAAACGAATATATTCCGCTTTACCAAACGATATCACTAGAAGAACTACAATCATACGAAATTTGTTGCGGCAAAATAAGCAGGTGTTAACAAAACTTGAAAAAAAAAGAGGCAGTAGTGTTCTTCCGCCGGCAGTGAAACAACTTGTGTTTGACTTTTTTGAAAGTGATACTGTTATTAGCCGTCAGGCTCCAGGAAAGCGAGATGTAAAAAGTGTTCAAAATCGTGTAATTGGGATGAAAGAATTGAAGCAAATCAGACATATGGGAACAACAGTGGGTGAAGCCTTTGAAAAATTTATTGAACAATTTCCTGAAGTTAAGATTGGACTTTCCAAATTTCACGATTTACGGCCTAAACATGTGCTTTTGGTCAAACAACTTCCACATAATGTTTGTGTTTGTCAAAAACACGCCAATTTTGTGGAGCTGCTAAAAGTATTTGAAGACAATGCTTACGATATTCAATACAAGACTGTATTAAAAGAACTTTGTTGTAATCTTGAAAATGAAAATTGTATGACAAGTAAATGTAGCAGTTGTACGACAAATATTCGAGAAATTTTATCACTAGTAATGGACACAACACGTAATGTAAAATTGCAAGAGTGGATAACGAATGATATGGGACGACCAGAAAAAAAAGTAGAAATTACTAACTTAAAAGAAGTCATACAAAAAGTAAATCAATTATTGCCAAGTTTTAAATTACACCAATACGTGAAAACCGTACAAGATAACCATTTTGAAAAGAAGAAAAGTGAAACGTCTTATCACAACGTTGTAATCCAAGTTGACTTTGCCGAAAATTACTCCATGGTGCAGCAAGATGAAATTCAGGCAGCGCATTGGTTTCATGGAATGGTGACAATATTCACATGTTGTATTTGGTTCAATTATGGAGAAGAAGTTGAATCATACATTGTAGTTAGTAATGATCTATCACATTCAAAAGTATCAGTATCAACTTTTATCAACGAAATTGTACACCATTGTAAACAGGCATATCTTGACTCGCTCAAACACATAGATTTTTTTTCCGATAATTGCGCTGCGCAATTTAAAAATAAATACAATATTGGTAATCTATGTAAGACAACAGAAGACTTGGGAGTATCCGCTAGCTGGAGCTTCTTTGCTAGCTCGCATGGCAAAGGAGCTGTGGATGGGATAGGAGGGACAGTGAAACGTGTAGTTCACAGAAAGATTATGGCAAGAAAGGCAGTCATCAATTCAGCGAAGGATTTTTTCTTGATAGCCAAAGAATCTATTAATGATGTCAATATTTTATATGTTGATGAATCTAAAGTTAAAAGATCTGAAGAAACTTTAAATCAGCGTTGGAAAAATGTTAGAGCAATTCCAAATATCCAATATTACCATATATTTCGTCCAAATAAAGAAGATAGTTCCAGGGTAGATGTATGTCTAGCAGACGGTTCAGAAATATACACTCTACCAATTTATGAAGCAGAAAAGCGTGGCCGTGGGCGTCCACGCAGTGTTGTCTGAGTAGAATATAAGTTACTATGTTCAAAACTTTTCATACAATAATAAAATTTCTCATTTTGCTATATTATTTCTATTTTTGAGAAGTTTTTTTGTAAATTCTATTTAACAAGTTATGCTGTGTCACGCCCGTTACAAATGTATGTTACGCCCGTGACAGTTTTGTAAAATGTACAGTGCACAATTGAATTGATTATTCTAATTGCAAAGAGGCTTAAAATGTCCCCCTATAGGTCATATATTTGTGTACTAAAGGAGAAGGAATCAGAGTTTTGTGATTCGCAGAAATATAGAAAAATGTTATTAAAAACAACAAGTTTAATTTGTACGCGTCACACCCGTGACGCTACAAATTAATTTATTTCTCTATGATCTACAGTCATAACTTAACAAATTTTATTTAGATAATTTGCAGCACTGTAACCTATCTGTTGACAGTATACTTTTGCTTGAAAATCCTCTTGGTCAAAAATAAATTAATAAAATGTTGTCATTTTGTCACATCCGTGACGTATGGAATTGCTGTTGATAAACCAGCGTTTTTTTCTCTGATTTTAAACACAATTTGCATTAAATTTTAAGTAAAAACAGATATTTTTATCACATTTATTTTGAAAAAAAAAATGAAATCCGCAAAAACTCAAAAATCGCTCAAAATTACACTTCATACGCGTCGCGACGCCAATCGAACCGTGGTAAAAACAAATTTTTGCGTTAGGTTGTGGAACTTATCAACCATAAGCGTTATGCAATATTGTAAATTTTTATCTTTCAAGTTAAGGGGGTGACCGTAAATTGTGCATCCTGTACTTATAAAATATAAAATTTCTGTTCTTGATTCAAACAGCTTGTCTGTGCTATGGTCAGATGGTTGGGTCCCCAAATGGTGTAATCTGTGGTAATGAGGGTACAGTTGTAAATCTACCCTCAAGACGTAAGTCGTAAATCTTATTTCGATGCGAGATTCAAAAACGTGTAATCGTTCTGGGAAGATAACTAAATCATTTTTTATGTAATTTAAGAATTTTTTTTATCAATATCATCACAAGTTTATTCTCTACAATTTGGTCGAAGAAAAAACTTGATATTTTGAACAGGTTCTATTTTATGGAATTGTCTGAAAATTCCGAATTATTCAACTATTATAACTTGCCAATTTTTTTTTTAATTATTTTTTTGTTTCGGCCAATCGTTACAGAATTGTATTACAAACAGATGAGTTTTTGAACGAAATTGATACCTATGAAACTAAGTCTGAAATCTTCCCAGAACTTTACATGGGATTCTCCATAAGAGAAAAACGTTGAACATGGGTTCGCTCGGAAGCTCGCTCTATCGTTAATTACAGGGAATGTGCCTAATGATCTAAATTATGTACATGTGTGTTGCATAAATAGCTTTAAAAAAAATTTGAAACAGTATTGTTGGTTTTGTTTTTTGTACCACCCTGTATAACTGAAGAATGAATAAATTATTTAAAAATTTATAAAAACAAAAATTAAAAATGGCCATTAAACAAAAAATTAAATTAACAGGTTTTTCCAACCTTTGCTTCATTAATAACAAAATAGTAAACACGTGTAGTATGCATGAATAACTTTGACCCGAACTCTAGTGGCAAGTGATTTTGCAGCCAAAATGTATTTTTTAGTTTTTATTATTTGAAAATAAAAAAGTTAAACTGGTTAAGTTATTTGAATGATTTCGAATGATTATACAGGGTCCGGCAACACTTGCGTTCACCCCCAAAATTGTCTTTAATTTGACAAAACCCTAGAAGCTGACGCAAAAATATGTTTTTTATTACGGTTTGATTGGCGTCGCGACGCCTAAAAAGAATAATTTTTAGCGATTTTTGAGTTTTTGCGCAAATATTCGTGAATTCAATTTTTTTTCAACATAACTGTGATACAAACATCTGAGTTTTTACTTTAAATCTAATGCAAATTGTGTTTAAAATTTGCGAAAAAAACGCTGTTTTATCAAGTTAGTTTTCTAAATTATGACAGCGCAGTGACAAACTACGTTTACACCAAAACTTTACAAGTCACTTCATTCACTCTTATAAAGGTTAATTTTGATTAACACGGGCATGTTGCACTTTATGGACACCAGAAATCGTTAATTAACATTGACAAAACGACAATTTCACCAATATAGACTTTTGTTACAATCTAAAGCGAACCAAAGGATAAATGTCATTCGTGACACAAGATGTTGACAGATGGGTGTAAACGTAGTTCCCATTTTTGACGTAATGAAATTGGAAACTAACTTGATAAAACAGCATTTTTTTTCACAAATTTTAAACACAATTTGCATTGAATCTAAAATGAAAACTGAGATATTTTTAACACATTTATATTGAAAAAAAATTAAATTAAAGGTTGATATCACAAAAAGGCGCCGCAACGCCAAAACTATCAGTGATAAAAAAAAATTTGCGTCAGCTTCTAGAGCTTTGTCAACATTGAGTGGTAGGTATGCAAATTTTCAAAATTTTATCTTTAAAATTAAAGAGGATTTTGAGGGTGGACACAAGTGTTGCCGGGCCCTGTATTCTACAAATTAAAAAGTCTTGAATAATCTTTTCCAAATCTTTTGATTTACAAGAATTCTTTTCTTTTAATACATTAGGCTTTTTAGAAGCGAATAACTTCTTCTAGATGATTTAAACTCGAAATCTTTAGATTTTTTTGATCAATACTGTTTGAATTAAGAAATTCTTGTACTATCATATTGTTTCTAGAAAATTCTTATTAGTCTTATTAACAGAAATAAACTTTATTTGTTATTGAGATATGCTCTGGAGTAGGTTTTTTAATTAGTGCCAAAATTGGAAATATGTTCATGATTTGCATGCTCAACTCTTTAGACAAGCAAACAAATAAAATCAAGCCTCATCACTATCATTTATTATTTTGACAATCCGATTTATGGAAGCTTTATCGTTTTCTTAGCAAGATCCGGTGACCATTTTTAGGTTTCTGCACAACATGAAAAACCATCTCAATTTCACTCAACGACTTGTAATGACCTGGAAGAACTTTAAAATTTTCGATTATTTTTGACAACAAAATTTTAATGCTCATCATCCCATATTTCAAACCTGCAACAACTCCTTCTAGACCAATTTTAACATTTAAAATTGTTACCAATGCAGTTTCTAGGACCAAAACTAAACGGCAAATATGCACAGCGTGGTCTTTTTTGAACTTCTTCTGGTAAAAATCTATCTGGATTAAACTTGGAAGGATCGGACCAGTATTCTGGATTTCTGTGAATCTCTCGGACTGAAATGACTGCAGCACTTCCTTCTGGATAAACTTGACCATCTAAAATAAATTGGATTTCTAATTTGTCGATCAAATTAAACAGTTTACCGATTGATACAGTTTTGTCTATGTAGCGCGATACGAATGGAACTGGAGGCAAAAGTCTCATGGTTTCTTTGATGACTCGTTCCAAGTAATCTAAATTGTTGAGGTCCTCGAGAGTGAGTTCTCTGTCGTTCAAAACAGTGTTTAGTTCTTCGTACAGTTTTGTCTGCAAGCAAAATGAGCTAATTGCTACTAAAAAGGACTGTCCAAACCTGAACTTCTGGATAAATGCTCAGAACTAAAAGAACATTTGCTATGACAAGAGCTGAAGTTTCGCTTCCTGCAACAAAGAGAAATGCAACTTCGCCTTCAAGTTCCTCCTTGTTGTAATCTCCTTTCAAAGCACGTTCGATAAAACCACTTTTTAGGCAATCCTCGGTTTCACCTAAAACACAGTTACAGAATTTGCCTTTTTTAGATTAATTTTTAGACCTGTTAAGGCACAAGATATCTGATGCTGTCGAATTATCTAAAAGAAAAAATTAATTGATTATTCCTCGTTTTTACAACAATCATACTTCTCTTATCTGAGGCTTGGAAAGATCTTTTGTATAAATCAGTTGTTTGGATTTCGAGCTTAATTTCCAAATCCAATTGAAATAATACAGTGGATTAAGTAACCGTTCGATACATAGTTCTTCGCTCCTACAACAAGAGTAACTATAGTTATTAAAAAAAATGAAATTTGATCGGTAAATTTGATTATTGTGTGATAAACAGTCATCAATTTCTAATTCATTTTTGAATATAACAGTAGCATCTTTCGTTAGAAATTATTTATTTGGCAATCAATGGTAGAAACTTTGCATTTTCTTCTGGGAGTGTAGTCACATCCACGTCTCCGATCGTTTCTAAGTAAAAATAAAATCAATTTGTAACTAAATATTGAAAATTCTTACCACAAATCATGTCAATCGTTGTAGTCCACAAAAAAAAATAAATAAATCGTATGAATTTTCACACCGAAATTCCAATTCTTTCGTCATTTTATTGGCCACTTTTACTTGATTTTCAAAGTACGAATTTAGGATTTTTTGGTTAAAACTCCGATTCAAGTTTTTCCTGCGTGGTTGCCATTTATGAACTAAAAACTTACCATAAAAAATTATTCTAAGAGAAGTTCAAATTACTGTTGGTTGTTAATAATGAAACTACAAAGTCGTCAAAGTATTGATAGAATAGAATATTTTCTTTATGTAAACAATTATTGAGTAAATACTCCGCTTCGTTCGCTTTTACAGTAACAATGTTGAGTTGAGGCCCAACCCAAACTCTAAAGATTGAGTGGTATCGCTCCGACAATTTGAACATCGCTTCAAGGGGTCCTGGAAAAGAGGTTTTAACTGCAATTTATTTCACTAAAATTACCTTTTTCTCCGGCGAACAGAAAAACGGGACTTCCAATAAAAGGCAAAGAAAGAGGTCCCGGTAAGACCCAGGAATAGTAGTAAAGCCACCGCCGTGCCCATAGAAGTTTTACGAAAACTAGACACAAAGGAACGATTATCCAGGATAAATTTGACCGAATGATTTCATTCATTTTAAGAACTAGGAAACAAATCCACAATGTAGTATTATTTATAATTTTTTTTTCAAGTATAATTTGAGAAACAAGTTTTTAATGAATTTTTTTTTTGCTTCTCAATGTTATTATGTAATCATATTTGGTGTTCCAAAATGGATAAATGCAATTGTACATATTTAATATTGGACTAGAAAGTTCTAGGAGATCAACCTTTTAGATGACGCGTTAGACATTTTTTCTTTGAATTTGAATATCGTTTTTCATGTTTTCGTGTCGCTTAAACATAAGTTGAAAACTCGTTATGCGAATATTAATTTAATCAAAGAAAAAACTTGCACATCGCAACTTTAAGAGGTTTAATAATTTCAATCACTATTCCATATTCCATTCATTATTTTATTCACCAATAGAATTGCGTAAATTTTCTGAGTTACTCGAATTCGACGTGTTGTTTTGAAAAACATGTCTTGTATAATCGAGAATTTTCAATTGTTTTGTATGATACAGATGTTCCAGAACTCGCGCCTAGCCGAAAACCGGTATTTTTGGAAAAAACTATGAATGTGTAAGTTGAAAAAAAAACTCCAGCTCTAACTATCAAAGGTGACCTTGCTTCACAAATTTGTGGCAAAATCTCAATGGATGGGCTGCTATATACCTACATACAAAGTGTTTATAAATGTTTCTATCATCAAGAGTGGCTATGAAACGTCAAAAAAATGTGCCGCTCATTAGAAATGTTGGTTTCGATTTGTCAACTGACATTTGCAGTTAACCTCAAACATGAAGCAAAGAAGTTTTGAGAAATAAACTGTTCCAGTTGTAGTTTAAAACCTAAAAATCGAAAACTTGGGCACAAAACTGTAACTAAAACGTCATTGAAGTAAGTAACATTATAAATAATTTTCCTGATAGTTATGTTCACTATGAAAATACAGCGGCAAAATAGTGTACGACAGGAATTCCAAAGCCACGCTTGATGCTAGAAAAATTTATAAACACTTTGTACATAGAAATCATCATAACTAACAGTCTAATTTAGCAAAAACAGTTCTCAAGGGTTTTTTATAGAACAGTCATTAAATGATTTTTATTTGTCACATTTGATACAAAAATGAATAAGTGTTATGCAACAAAGATCCATTCTGTGTCGTCTACAAACGGAGATTATGGCCATTCAAACCTTAATTTTATCGATTCTGTAGCGCAAAATTGCAGTCACACCGACATAGCACTTAGTTAGACAGTTAGACAATTAGCTTGACGAATTTTAGGCAGTTGGTAAAAGGTTTAGAGGGTTGGATCTTTGTTGCATAACACCATTCAAACATCAGTGGTTGCTCAAATTATTCATGATTTTTAGAACTTATTTTTAAAACCTTGCAATGTAAAATGTACATGAAGCCACGTGCAGTTCAGCTTCTAGGATTATACAATTTCATTATGTAATTTTTGGGTTTTGGTACACATTACGACATTTTTGGTTTCTAAGCGTGAGTTCTGGGACACCTGTATATGATAAATGAATAGTGTTATGGAGCAAAGATGCAACCCTTGCAAAAAATGCAAGGTCTAGGGAGATTTTTGGTGAGAAAACAAATGTCAAATTAGTGATATTTCTGAAAATTACGCATTTTTTTGGTCAAAAACGTCTTTTTGACAGCCTGTTGGATTGCAAATCTAAGGATTAAATAGTGAGAAATGTCAATTAGACAACTAACCTGTTCGATTTCATCACCAAAAATTCACCATAAACGACGTTGCCGGTTGCAAAGTGGTGGGAGAGTGTGGTGTTGGTGTTTTTTTTTAAAAAAAAACGAACTTTACCTCTTCCCGTTGTTAAATCGACTAAAACTGTCACCATCCGTTAAGCCTCATCTGGAGTTAAATTCTTAAAGCTAACAGTCAACTGAGGTGCTATATCAGTGTTCCTGGAATTTTGCACTATAGAATCGGTAAAATTAAGCCTTGAATAGCCATAATATCCGTTTTAAGACGACAGCGGCTGGATCTTTGTTGCGTAACACTATTTAAAGAATAATTGTTTTTTGATTTACGAAAATTTTGTGGATTTATGTTGCTCATTTCACGCAGAATTTGACACTGAATCCAAATCCGTGTTCAAAATTTTGGTAAAGCAACTAATAACGAAGTTATGGGCAATTAATTACAACGCACATAAAGTGTTAAAAAAAAAGAATACTAGAAATACGTTGCCATTTTGAAGTAAACGCTGTTTTATTTCATGCTCTACGCCACTGGTGTGCCAAACAAACTGACCGAATCTAGGGGAATCAGGGTTTACTTGCGCGTTAGTGCTTTTTCTAAGACTGGATATGCTGAACTTGACTTGAAATTAGAAATTTGAAAATAATTTATTTTGATGGTTATCTTGTTTATTTGTGAAGCAAATCCGTTTTGAGACATATTTCACGCAGAATTTTGCGCTAAATCCAAATCTGTTTTTAAAATTCCAGTACAACCAGTATTAACTGAAGTAGAACAAATTCAAATTTTGAGTAGTCGCCAGTAAGTTTTTATCAATTTTAAATCAATTTTTGTGTTATAATAGTATATTAAAGAACGTGTTTTATAATGGCCAATTTGGGGCACGAGTTCCCGGTGTACGACGAGTGCACCAATGCCATTATAAAACAAGTCCTTTCGAATTTGCACCCTTTTTTTAATAGAAAATTTTAATTCTCCAATTCTAGGAGTTTTCGTGTCACACGATTGGTAATGGTAACCTAACCTCACAACCTGTATTCACATCTATTATATTTAGGTACAAATATTGTTGGCCGCAAAGGACAATTCAATTATAATGATACATTTTTTATTCACGCAGCAATTTATTAAACACGAATCGTAAAATCCGTAATGGTGAAATTCACCAAGAAAATTGACAAATTGTTTTTGATCTACAATATTGTAACACTTTATAAATACATCCAAATTAGAAATTTTTTTCTAAAGTTTGTTGCTCTAGTGTAAAAAAAATTTGCCTCGTTTTGGAAATAAAAATTTCTAAAATCTGTTCCCGTTGTTCAAAAAATCTTGGAATTTGGGACAAACAGTAAGCAGGGCAAAAATAAAAATCTCGCCAAATTTCATGGTTCTATTGGCAAATTATAAAATTATCCAATGTCCGAATAGAAAATATTGGAACTTTTTGGTTTGTCTTGAAATTGGAAAATTTCTAAAATCTGTCCCTGTTGCTCAAAAAACTTGGAATTTAGAACAGACAGTTAACAGGCCAAGAAGCGTAATGTCTGCAAGTTTTATTGTTCTATCGGCAAAACTAATAAAATTACAGGTCCGAATGGAAAATATTGAAAATTTTTGGGTCATCTTAAAAATAAAAAAAATTTAAAATTTGCCCCTATTGTCTAAAAAAACTTGAGATTTGGGCTAGACAATAAGCAAAGCAAAAGTAGTGATTTTGCTCAATTTCATGGTTCTATCGGCTAAACCACTAAAGTTATAGCACCAAATAGAAAATACTGAAAATTTTTGGCTAGTCTTAAAATTGGAAAATTTTTAAAATCCGTCTATGTTGTTTAAAACATTTGGAATTTGGGACAGACAGTTAACAGATCAAGAATAGTAATATCTGCAAGCTTTATACTATATTTTTATATTGGAAATTTTTGGCTAGCCTTGAAAATGAAAATTTCTAAAATCTGCCCGTTGCTCAAAAAACTTGAAATTAAGAACTAAAAAGTAATATGTTAAAAATAGCAACTTCTCCAAATTTCATTGTTCTATCGGCTATAGTAAATCCAGCGAGTAAATAGAATGATTTGAATTGTATGGTATGAAACATGGCAACTTGAAATACTCTAGAATTTTCCGTCTTTTTGGGGATATTAATCTCGATTTAAGTTGATTATGCAACTACGCCTTCCCGTCTTTTTTAGAAATTTGTTAATGATTTGACATTCACTGACTTTCGTCATTCTTGACCATTTTAAGATCCACTGTTTGCATTGTTCCTTGAGTTTTGTTGGTAAAATAGTGTCAAATTACAAGTTTTTCGCTTTTTCTCAAGTCAAGTTTCATGATTGAGATCTGTTGGTCAACTTGACCGAAGTTTCCTAATTAGAATGTTGATAATGAAAGATTTGTAGCAACTGGACTGCTAATAAAGTTTTGTGTGCCTCTCGATTTACCTGGCACACAGCTTTAAAATGTGTAAAAATTGAGGTTTTCTCTACGTTAGCAAATTAATAACAAAACACCGAATTAGTCAGTTTGTTGATTCTCTTTCTATGATCAAGTAATAGGAACCATTTTTATAGCAGTAAATTTAGTAAAAATAATGAATTTTAAAATTAGCATCATGACATCTATTTTAAATTTGGCGGTTGTTGGTACTAGTTTTTATCGCGCAGATTTGGTTAGAAAACTGTCATCTATTTATTCGTTGGACAGACTATACTAAAATTACAGGTCCGAACAAAAAATATTGTAAATTTTTGGCTCGTCTTGAAAATGACAAAATTCTATAATTCGTCTCAGTTGTTCAAAAAATCTTGGAATATAAGACAGACAGTAAGCAGGCCAAAAATAGTAATCTCGCCACATTTCATGTTTCTATCAGCAAAACTATTAAAATTACAGGTCCGAATAGAAAATAGTTAAAATTTTTGGCTTGTTCAAAATTGTAAAATTGTCATTGTTAAACAAATTACGAATTTGGGGAAGACAGTTAACAGGTCAAAACCTAATTTAAAGTTCAACTTTTTTTTAGTAAATCGACTACACTCTGTTTCACGAACTTATCCCGATCTCTCATAAAAGCGTTCAAAGCAAGAAATGAAGTACGTTTATAGTTTTATCTCTTTCTATCCAATAACTGAAGCTAAAGCCAACCTAGAACGTATCGCATTAAGATTGTGCTTCTCTCTATTCTTTTCTAACTTAAGAAGTGAACAGAGACAGAAGCTCTCAAATACGCCGAGTGTTAGATCAGCTCTCTGGGTGCAACTAGAAGTGTGAACACCGGCAACAATAGGACACGAAAATCACTAAAGAATTGCCCAAAATTTACTCTAAGAAAACATACAAAAATTCAGCCTTATCTTAAGTTGACTTGATTACATGAGGAATTAGTACCGGTGACTCATTGGTCCTGACTGAAACAAAATCATGAGAATTTAAATTTTTAAAAATAAAGTAATATTTGACAGTACGCTGTCAAATACAGACAGAGCGGGGTGTCGGTACTTGAATCATACTCTTAAATTTTTATGGGATGTATGTTTTCTAACAAGATGAATTTTTTTATTGTTTGAAAGGACCAAAATTTTTGAACTTTTTCAAACGGTGTTCATAACTTTGTTACCATACAAACCTTTAGTATGTCTAGTTACTAGACTTTATAAAGGTATAAAAAGCCAAACCTAAACTCGTTTATAACGGAATAATTTAATGTGCTTTAATAAAGGTATTTCATAGTAGTTGTAATCCGAACGGAACACAATGATACATAAACCAAGATGGATTTTTTTAATTATATTTTTATCGTCCATGGTTTCTATTTCTGGAAACTGTTTTTTGCAACTAGAATTTTTCAAGGAGACTTTTTTCTTATTACTATGTTATTAAATTTTAAAAGTTAGAATGACTTGTCGGTTCAATTTCTTAATTATATCTACAGGGTGATAAAAAATAGTAAAGTAATGTGTTGCAAGTGAGTTTTGAAGACGTACAAAATCAAACAATAAAACTATATTATTAGACTTTTTCAGTAAGATAGAAACCTATATACAGAGTGTCTCAGAACTCGTGACCCAGAAAGAAAAGGCAACAATTCTGAACTTAAATTTCGAAACAAAATTTTTTTAGCTGAAAAAATAATTGAGATAAGACGAAAAACGGTAGACAACCCCGAAGCAGAACAGAATTTGAAAATCGGTAACTATGGAGACAAACTATAATTCATTGGTCAGATCATTACACTCTCGTTGCCTAGGAAATTGGGATGGCGATTTACTCTTGCAATTCAGTCATTGAATCTTGATAAAAGTGAAGGTTTTGTAGATTTCGAGCTCTTCTTTGGGAATTCAAGTCAGAAAACATCGAAAATCAGCGTGAAATCGTCGTTTTGCATCGAAATAAGCGGATTTCTCTAAGAATTTTGATGATGTTTTGTCTATTTTAGAACAGTTCTATGACTAATAATTGCTAGCGTCATTTTGCGATTGTTTAATCAGTGTAACCAAACTACGAAAAATGTCATGCTCAACCTGATTTTTAACATGATCACACGGTATTAATGATTCCGTACTTACGCACACAAAAATAAAGAAAATAAGCGTGAAGTTGTTTACATAATTTGTAGTTAATTATGTATAAATAACAAATGCGTTCTACAGGGTCCGGCAACACTTGTGTCCACCCCCAAAATCGTCTTTAATTTTAAAGTTACAATTTTGAAAATTTGCATACGCTCACAGTTGACAAAGCTCTAGAAGCTGACTCAAAAATTTGTTTTTTATCACGGTTTGGTTGGCGTCGAGACGCCTAAGAAGTATAATTTTTAGCGATTTTTGAGTTCTTGCGGAAATATTCGCGATTTCATTTTTTTTTCAACATAACAGTGATACAAATATCTGAGTTTTTATTTTAAATCGAATGCAAATTGTGTTTAAAATTTGCGAAAAAAACGCTGTTTTATCAAGTTAGTTTTCAAAATTCTGACAGCGCAGCGGCAAAATACGTTTACACCAAAATTTCACAAGTCACTTCATTCACTCTTATAAAGGTTAATTTTGATTAACATGGGCATCGGAACAGAAATCGTTAATTTACATCGACAAAGTGACAATTTCACCAATTAACACTTTTGTTACAATCTAAAGCGAGCCAAAGGATAGATGTCATTTGTGACACAAGATGTTGACAGATGGGTGTAAACGTAGTTCCCAATTTTGACGTAATGAAATTGGAAACTAACTTGATAAAACCGCATTTTTTTCTCAAATTTTAAAGACAATTTGCACTGAATCTAAAATAACAGCTGAAATATTTTTTACACATTTATATTGAAAAAAAATTAAATTAGGGGTTGACATCACAAACTCTCACAATTAACTAAAAATTACATTTTTAAGGCGTCGCGACGCCAGAACTATCAGTGATACAAAACAAATTTTTGCGTCAGCTTCTAGAGATTTATCAACTGTGAGCGTATGCAAATTTTTAAAATTTTACCTTTAAAATTAAAGACGATTTTGGGGGTGGATACAAGTGTTGCCGGACCCTGTATATTCTGATTTAGTTTACTATTTCTTACAATGAATGAAATTATTCTGCCAATTTTGTTGTGGATCCTCATTCCTCTGTGTCTATTTTACGCAAAACTTCTTTGGACACGGCGATGGCTTTATTATTATTCCCGAATCTTACCGGGACCTCTTTCATTGCCCTTTATTGGAAGTCCAGTTTTTCTGTTCGCTGGAAAAAATGGTAATTTTTGTTAAAATAATTATTTAAACATATTTTCATTTCTAGAACTT
This sequence comes from Gnatocerus cornutus, assembly GCA_029298725.1. Taxonomy (NCBI): domain Eukaryota; kingdom Metazoa; phylum Arthropoda; class Insecta; order Coleoptera; family Tenebrionidae; genus Gnatocerus; species Gnatocerus cornutus. The sequence continues at coordinate 19,355,414 of CM055512.1, read as the reverse complement.
CTTCAAGTGATGTCCAAATTCTCAAATCAAATGTTTATCTTCACCTCTAAAGCAAACGAATTATTTACTCAATAATTATCTACATAAAGAAAATATCATATTTTACAAATATTTCGATGATTTGGTAACTTCACTTGTGTCAACGAACCGTAATTATGAGGTTTTCTTAAGACGTGTTTAATTGGTAGTTTTTAGTGCGTAAATGGCAACCACGCAGGAAAAATTTGAACAGAAGTTTCAACCAAAAAATCTTAAACTCGTACTTTGAGAAACAAGTCAAAGTGGCGAATAAAATGGCTAAGCAATTCGAGCCCCATTGTGGAAAATCAAATTAATTACTCTTCCCTCTTTGAATTGTAACGTTCGATCTGATTTTTGGTAATCAATTTCGATTTTTAGGTACAGTTAATAAGATTTTTTTACTTAGAAACGATCGGCGCTGTAGATGTGACAACACTGCCAGAAGGAAATGAAAAGTTTCTACCACTGATTATGAGGTAAAGTTGGTTTTAACAAAACACTTTACTTTGTTTATCCCGAAATTTATTTTTGTAGAACCGAAGAAATCTTCATCGAGCGGGCACTCAACCCCTTGTATTACTTTGACTGGATTTGGCAGTTAAGCCCGAAATACAAACAATTGAATGATACAAAAGATCTTTCCAGAAGTCACTTAAGAGAGGTTTGTAAAGAATACACAGAATAATTAATCAAGTTCTTTTTTTAGTTAATTCGATGTCATCAGAAAGCTTCTTGCGTCTCTGCAGGTCTTTCCGAAGAAACTGAGGATACCACAAAAATGACTTTATCAGTCATATCCAGAAATTCAGGTTTGGATAATCCTTTTTAGGGTGTTAGCTCTGTTTTTGCTTCCAGACGAAACTGTACGAAGAATTGAACACTGTTTTGGAGGACAGAGAACTCACTCTTGAGAGCCTCAACAAGTTGGACTACTTGGAACGAGTTATTAAAGAAACCATGCGACTGTTTCCTCCACTTCCATTCGTTTCGCGCTACATAGACAAAACCATATCAATCGGTAATCTGTTTACTGTCTAATTTGGTCAACCAAGAAGAAATTCGAACTCTTTTAGATGGTCAAGTTTATCCAGAAGGAAGCGCTACGGTCATTTCAATCCGAGATGTTTACAGAAATCCAGAATACTGGTCCGTTCCTTCCAGATTTGATCCAGACAGGTTTTTACCAGAAGAAGTTGAAAAGAGACCACGATGTGCCTATTTGCCTTTTAGTGTCGGACCTAGAAACTGCATTGGTAACAATATTAAGTGTTGAAATGTGTCTTGAAAAAGTGGTTGTAGGTTGGAAGTATGGGATGATGTCCATTCAAATTATGTTGTCAAAAATAATAAAAAAATTTGAAGTTCTCCCAGGTCCATACAAGTCTTTGGACGAAGTAGAAAGAGTTTATCTTATTATTCAAAAGCCGAAAAATGGTTACCGGATATCATTAAGAAAAAGATAATTCTGTCGTTTCATGTAGTAATGGTTATGGGACTGTTAAAGTTTGTTTTCTGACAATAAAAATAAAAAAAGGATTATTAACTCTTTGGTCTTCTTCTGGCTTTTAAGACACATTGATTGCTTTGAGCATCCCTAAAATATGAAAATTAATTTTATCTTGGTACATATTTCCCCTTTCTGCGTGATTTGGAGGGTTGTAGCGACGTCGAATTGCTTTTTCTAGATGATGTTCTCTAGCATTCAATAAAGTTAAAAAAATTTAACTCCAACATAACCACACAACGCAGGTTGACATATTGGCCAAATTTCGCATTCCCAAACGTCACCATTTCCGAGAAAAAAATAATTAAAGTTTTTGTTATCAAAAATACAATTTATTCCCAAACACCCAATTTCGTTAAAAGATGATTTAACTAAAAACTAACAAATAATTCGTCCTTATACAGGGTGATTTTTAAAAAACGGCAGAAATTTAAAAAACAAATGAAATGGTTATTAATTTACTACAAGGTGTTTATAAATGTTTCTAGCATCAAGCGTGGCTATGGAATTCCTGTCGTACACTATTTTGCCGCTTTGTTTACATAATGAATATAACTATTGTAATGTGACATTTTTGGCGCCCAACGTGGGGCACAACGTGAAAGAGGATCCAGGATGAAGTTACCCCACATGTGTTGTCTGGCCGTTGATTTACATAACCAGTATATCTTTGGAAATGTCTGGCCGTGTTCTTCTTCGCTACAGTATCAGAGTAATCTGTACAGCCGGTGTTCTCGTGGTTGTGTGAGTTTAGAGTGTCTGTCTCAGAGTGAGCGACTGTACTCTCAACCCTTGGTACGTCTGTTGCTCAGTGAGTCGGTTCCAAGTGGATGTGCGAGGATTTTTTGTTGGTTTTAGTTCCGAAAACATCCTGTCTTTTGGTGTCATTTCGTGTTGTTAGGTTATTGTTCGTTAGGTATAGGGTTAGTAAGGATTTCTTTTAGACTGGGAAAGCGACACGAGTGTTTTCCTGTTTTCTAGGTATTTAGAGTACTTGCTATTATCCAATAGAGGTCTGTAAGGTTTGTTATAGGACTGGGTTCCTGGATCTGTTTGGTTTGGCTTCTTTTGGATTCGCTTTGCGGTTTTTTTGCGAGTTCTCGACCATCTCGACTAAGTGCTGTGTTGGTGGAATGGATCGTAAGGCTGTGTGTCCTTGGTCATCACCACTCCTTCGTGGATTCGTTCAGCTTTCGATGATTCTTCTTTGACTGTGGGATTTCTCTAATCCTCCGTTTTCGGGTTTTGTTGTCATTTAAGTTTTATCATAGTCGGCCTGAGTTATCAATCCGGTGTTGTTGCTACTTATTTTGGTGCGGAAGTAAACTCTTTTTAAGGATTTGACCAGATTTGATTTCTCTGTTCAAGGAAGTATTAATGTGTTGCGTTAACCAGTTACGAATCCTTTAGTATTAGTTTTGTTCGGGTAGAAAAATTAGAAAATTGTATAAAAAGGGACTTTGCAATTTGCATTTTTATTATCAACGTTCTACAGTTTTGGTGTAGAAATTTTTAAGTAAAAATTTCGTCCAGGAAAGGGTGGGATTTGTAACGTGACACTATCTTGAAAATTATTTATAATGTTACTTACTTCAATGACGTTTTAGTTATGGTTTTGTGCCCAAGTTTTTAATTTTCAGGTTTTAAACCACAACTGGAATAGTTTATTTCTCAAAATTTACTTTGCTTCATGTTTGAGGTTAACTGCAAATGTCAGTTGACAAATCGAAACTCACATTTGTAATGAGCGGCAAATTTCTTTGACATTTCATAGCCACTCTTGATGATAGAAACATTTATAAACACCTTGTATAAACTGGTGATTTTAGAATTTTTCTAAATGTCTTAAAAGTATCTTTTGAGCGATATTCAACTTTCTTATTTTAAATTGGCACCCATATTTTTTTTTTCATAATTTGGAAGATAGTAATTTCCTGATTCAGAAATGTGTAGTATGCTCTACTTTTACAAAAAATATTTTTAAAAAAATTATCAAAAATGAAAAAAATTGGGCAATAAAAGTTAATTAAATTAACTTCCGATCTTTCAATGAATAAAGTTTTTGTTTTTGAATTATTTGTGTCCCAGGACTGAGTGTCTTAAGATCCTAGGATATTTCTGATGTGTTTTTCTTCAAATAGGAGGTAAATACGGTGATAATAAGCAGGCATAAGAGCCAAAAAGAAACTGAAATTTTTTTTGGGTAGAGGACTAATCATACAAATGCGCCACTGCTCTCTGTAGGAACCCTGTCGAATTAAATGACACGAACCGTTATGACGTCACATTCCCTCTCGCCCCCCGTAACGGCACCCACCCATACTTGGCAACTCGCTCAGACCTATAGATTTAGGGACTTTGGAATTATGGGGGGCACAGTTCTGCAATGTTGCCATTTTCCTAATTTTCTTTTGCTCCTCCTGCGAAAACAGAGAGTTTGGAATTTTTTTAACATTTTTTTGGTACTCCGAAGGACCACCCAATTACCCCCTTTCAAGGTGGTGCGTCACTTTCCGGACACCCTGTATACAATTTCAACGCTGGTCTGACTTTCAAAGGAAAATGTTCATTTCAACTGATTGTAAACCAAAAAAGAAGATCTTTTCACATAAGAAGAAACTTCAAAACCTCAAAACACAAATTTCAAGAAAACGTTTTCCTTGTTATCAGTGAAGGCCACTGATATTGTTAAAAATCATTCATCTCAAGTATTTAATGAAAATGAAATTAATTTGCCAAACAAGGATTTGAAATTTCGTTTGCCACCTGCTAGATCAAATGTCGAGAAAGTTATTGCCGGCATTGAATCTTCTATCCACCGGTTTAATGAACCGACTAAACATTTTGTCAGGGAGACGTGCAGACAAAAAAATTCTCGTAATTTAACCCAGTCAAAGTGTAGAGTCCAGAATTCAAACCTCCGAATCATCAAATCCTTGAGACAGAAAGATTGTTTTTGTGTTAAAGCTGATAAAGGGAATAAGGTTGTTATATTAGACAAATAGGATTATTATGAAAGGGTGAACAACCTAAACACTAATGGTCCTTACCAGTCACTAAAGAAAAACCCATTGCCCAAAATGATCAGAGAAGTCACTAACACTTTGGAAAAATGTCACAACCTTATCACCCCTCAGCTTAAGTTTAGATTAAACATTTCCAACCCGGTTGTTCCAAAATTGTATTGTTTGCCAAAAATTCATAAACCGGGGAAGTCAGTGCGACCAATTGTTTCGGCCATAAATGCACCGATTTCACAAATTTCAAGAAGGTTGACAAATGAATTTTCCGACGACCACAATAAAATATGCCACATTTCATACACTTTTCTGTAGTGAAAATTTAAAATTGCAAACAATTTCAGTGCGAAAATGAAAGAGGCGCATACCCGTGTGCAATGAAAAATTTGAGATCTCTGATATCTAACTTTCGGCGCAACGGCATAATTTATTTTGACATTTTAAGTTTTAACTTGACCAGAGGTAACTTGACGTGTTTTTGCACCGTTATTAGCAAGTGGAAGAGCGTAAAATATAAACTTTAATTATAAAAATAAATATTAACTCTGCGATTTTTGTGGTCGTCGGAAAAATATCGTGTACAACACGTGTTGAAAATTCGATTTTACACTCGTTTGCTTAAGCAATTCTGCAAAACTAGTGTGAAATCTTCCATTTTTAACACTTGTACAATATACCTGCTATTAATAATTCAACCAAAAAGCAGCCTAGGCTTGCAGTCAAAAATTCTTTCAAATTTCAAAAAAAAATTTTTATAACGCTCCTCGAAAAAGCCATACTTTTGACGTTAGTAAGGAGTGTCAAAAATGACATTTTAGCTTATGGTCGTACAAAAATTGAATTTTTGATAATTTTTGTCAACACCAAGAATTGATCCAATAAAATCTTTTAAAGTTTTTTGCACAAATCGATGCGCGCCACTGAAGTCTTATTAGGGTAGGCAATTTAATGTCAAGTTCAGTCCAGGCCATCGAAACGTTTGGAATATAAACGCTAATAAACCCGAAGCAGAAAATGTCTTTATTGCAGTTCCAGTCAGTTTAACATTAATCGTGGTAGAGAAATGTGGGTTTTACAGTGCCAAATTGTTTAAATTTGAATTATTTTTAGTTGTTTTTTTTTTGTAAATTCTTCGTCAGTGGTTTCTTTAAAAGTGTTGTGAATTGCATCGTTCAATGGAGGGCATTTGATTCTTTTTGTATGATATGAAGTATGATATGAGCGAGCAAAAACGTTTTGTGTTCGAAATTTGTCTTCCACTTGATTATTAATACGCTCTATTTTTCTAAATTTACTCAAATATATACATAATAATAATTAATAACTAACCAGTGACTCTAAAAATTGATGAATTTAAAGCTAAAGCTAATGCGCTATTGATGATTGCTGACGGTTTGATTGTTTGGTTGTCGCTGACGGCTTTGGAGAATTTGCTGATTCTTTTCCTGTTGATGCCTTTGATCCTTTATAACTTGCAATTTCATTTAGTGATTGAACTTCTTAACAGGAAATGTCGTAATAGAATCTTTTTACATTGACTTATTTCAGATAAAAATTAAATTTACGTTAACATTGACTTTCACAAAAAAAATTAAATTATTGAAAAATTATAAATTATACTATTGTTCATCGAAGATTGAACACATAAGTAGCTTAAAAAGAATTTGAAATAGTTATGTTGGATTTGATTTTTTATCACCCGGTATAAGTAAAAATGAGGATATTATTTAAAAATTCATAAAAACATGTTAAAAAATGTTCAATTAATAAAAAAATTAAATTGTACAGGTTTTTCCAACATTTGCTTTATTAATAACAAAATAGTAAACACGTGTAAAGTCTGCATGCATTATTAACCTTGACCTGGACTCCAGTGACAAGTGGTTTTGTAGCCAAAATGAAATTTTTAGTTTATATTTTTTGAAAATACAAAAGTTAAACTAGTTAAGTTATTTGCATCGCGCTGTATGTGTGTATATTTTTCTTACATTTTGAATGAATATATTATACAAATTAAAAAGTTTTTTGATTTACAAGAATTCTTTTCTTTTAATATGGCTAAGTATCAAATTCGAAATTTTCGTCTTTTTTTAGACGAATAACCTCTTTATCTAAATGACTTAGATTCGAAATCTTTGGATTTTTTTGATCAATACTGTTTAAATTCAGAAATTTTTGTACCATCAAATTGTTTCTAGAAAATTCTCATTAGTCTTATGTTTTTTAATCAATGTCAAAATAGGAAATGAGTTTATGATTTGGACAAGTTAAAAGCAAACAAATAAAATCAAGCTCTATCACCACCATAATTTATTATTATTATATTCAAATTTGTCAATACCATTTTCTTAACATCTTTTTCTTAACAAGATTCGGTAACCATTTAGAGGTTTCTGAATAACATGAAAAACCATTTCAATTTCATCCAACGACTTGTACTGACCTGGAAGAACTTCGAAATTTTGTATTATTTTTGCCAACAAAACTTTAGTGCTCATCATCGCATATTTCAAACCTGCAACAACTCCTTCAAGGCGAATTTTAACATTTAATATTGGTACCAATGCAGTTTCTAGGTCCGACACTAAAAGGCAAATAGGCACATCGTGGTCTCTTTTGAACTTCTTCTGGTAAAAATCTGTCTGGATCAAATCTGAAAGGATCAGACCAGTATTCTGGATTTCTGTGAATCTCTCGGACTGAAATGACTGCAGCGCTTCCTTCAGGATAAACTTGACCATCTAAAAGAGTTCGAATTGGTTTTTTGTTGATCAAATTGAACAGTTTACCGATTGATACAGTTTTGTTTACGTAGCGCGATATGAATGGAACTGGAGGCAAGAGTCTCATGGTTTCTTTAATAACTCGTTCCAAGTAATCTAAGTCGTTGAGGTCCTCGAGAGTGAGTTCTCTGTCGTTCAAAAGAGTCTTTTGCTCTTCGTACAGTTTTGTCTGGAAGCAAAATGAGCAAATAACCACTAAAAAGAACTGTCCAAACCTGAACTTCTGGATAAATGCTCAGAACTAAAAGGACATTTGCTATGACAAGAGCTGAAGTTTCGCTTCCAGCACCAAAGAGAAATGTGACTTCGTCTTCAAGTTCCTCAGTATTGTAATCGCCTTTCAAAACACGACCGATAAAGTCATTTTTTAAATAATCCTCAGTTTTATCTAAAACACAGTTAAAAAATTGAATTTCAGAAAACTCACCACACAGACCTGCAGAAGATATCTGACGTTGTCGAATTACCTGAAAGAAAAACTTGAGTGATTACTTCTCGGATTTCTCACATACTTCTCTGATCTGAGGTTTGGCGAGATTCTTCACATGCGTTATATTATTGGATTTCAAGCTAATTTTCCAAAACAAATCAAAATAATACAGAACATTAAATAAGCGCTCGATAAATACTTCTTCACACCTACAACAACAGTAGAGTCATCAGCTTCAGACTGATTTCTGAGTATAAAGGATTTGTTCACCTAACAATAATTGGTAGAAACTTTGCATTTTTGACTGGGAGTGTAGCCACATCTGCAGCTCCAATCGTTTCTAAGTAAAAAATAATTAAATTGCACCTAAATATTGGCAATTGTTACCAAAAATCAGATCGAGCGTGGTGGTCCAAAGAAAAAAAAATAAATCGTTTGATTTTCCACATTGAAGTTCTAATTCCTTCGCCATTTTGTTGGCCACTTTCACTTCACTTTCAAAGTACGAATTTAAGATTTTTTGATTAAAACTCGGATTCAAGTTTTTCCTGCGTGGTTGCCATTTATGGACTGAAAACTTACCATCAGAAATTGTCTCAAGAGAAGTTCAAATTACAATTTGTTGTTAATAATGAAGTTACCAAATCATCAAAGTATTGATAAAATAGAATATTTTCTTTATGCAGACAATTATTAAGTAAATACTCCGCTTCGTTTGCTTTTATGGTAAAGATGTTCAATTGGGGCCCAATCCAAAGTCTGAAGACTGAGCGATATCGGTCCGACAATTTGAATATCACTTCAAGAGGTCCTTAAAAAGAAATTTTTACTGCAATTTAGTTCACACCAAAGTTACCTTTATTTCCGGGGAACACAAGAACGGGACTTCCAATAAAAGGCAATGAAAGAGGTCCTGGTAAAACCCATGAATAGTAGTAAAGCCATCGCCGTGTCCAAAGAAGTTTTATGCAAAAGACAGACAGAGAAATAAGAATCCACAATAAAATTGACGAAATGATTTCATTCATTTTTAGAACTAGTAAAGAAAACCAGAATGTAGTCCGTATTTATAACGTAATTTCAATTATAACTTGGTAAACAAACTTATACTTATTTCCAGTTTATGCTAATCGACGTAATTACGGCCGCATAATTAGTTATACAGGTGTTTTAAATTAAATTAAATACTATTGAGAAAAAAAGGGGAAATATGAAAAATATACGTTTATGTAAAAATAGTTAGGAATTTAAATCATTTTCGTAATAACTGCATATATTAGAAATTTTCCAGTTTTTATTTTCAATTTTAAGAAGATTTAAGGACAAACGCGTTTTTATCACATTAAAAACTCATCGTGGACCATTTTGTATCTTTGAAGGATTTTGTGGATTTTTTTTAAACATAAATTTAGTTTTACTGTTTGATTTTGGATTTTGGCAAAATTTACTTGCAACACGTTACTTAGTTACCTTCCTATATTTCTCAATAAATTATTCCAACCTTTAACCATTAATAACATAATAATAAGAGTCAAGTCTCCTTGAATAAGTCTAGTTCTAGCGGCAAAAAAATGTTTGCTGCAATAGAAACCATGGGCAATAATTATATGATTTAAAAAATTCTAGTTCTAGTCTTTGAGATATAAAATAATGGGAACGTAGGTCTGCATTTTTTTGTTTCATTTGAATTACAACTACAATAAAATTCTGCAATAACAACACATTGAAAGCACACTAAACTGTTTCAGGTTTGCTATTTATAATCGACTTTAACTTTAAATGTAACCAGTAATACATTATTCATATGATTTTTTAACTTGATTACGGGATATTGATGCCAGATGGCCTGGATCTACACATGACAGTACAATGTGGAATGCATCACTTTTATGTGCCAGAAGTGAAAACAGAGAATTCTTACCTGGTTTCTTATTAAGTGATAGCGCCTATGCATGCACAGAATTTTTGCTGACTCCTGTGTTAAATCCAACTACACCATAGGAACACAATTACAACACAGCTCATATTTAAACGCGAAATTGTATCGAACGCTGTTTTGGTGTTTGGAAAAGACGCTTTGCTTGTTTGAGCTTAGGTTTGCGAACAAAACTTGAAACTACGTTATCAATAATAATTGCCACAGCTGTTTTGCACAACATCGCAGTATACCAAAATGAACCTCATGATTTTGAGGGTATAGAACTCAATGAACAAGTTGAACAAGAGATAAATGTCGCTGATAATGCAGGTGGTAATGCAAAAAGAAGAGGGCTAATCAATACAGTTTTTAGGTGAATAACACATTGTTAAATAAAAAAAACAATACATTATGATAATACAGGGCTATTCACATAACTGTACGACCTGTAATTTCAAAAAATGCAACCCATTATACATTTTCAAAGCAACCATCGCTTTTAGTAAATTGAAATATATAAAATCGCATATTTGATGCTTGACATTTAAAAAAAATCATCACACTGACATTTATTGTTCAACGATTTATTAAGATAACAAAACTGGAAGTCAAATGTATGTAACACTAACAAATTTAACAAAAATTGGAAACAAATCATCGTAACAAGTGTTGAAAATGCTGCATTCTATTCATAAAACATCGCCGCACACGTTCCAAAATTTCTGGTGTTACCGATCTACAGGCTGCCGTAATCTTTCCTTTTAAATCTTCCAGGTTTTCTACAGCTCTTAAACCTACATGATATAATGGTATAAATTCAAATTTGTTAGCGAAAATAATTCTTGAAACTGAAGACAGACTGGTTTCAACTTGACGTGCCACAAAATTTTGACTGACGTGCGGATTTTCTGTAACATCTTGAAGAACTGCAACTTCATTCTTCATACCTGTGGCTGTTCTAGTTCTAACTCGTTTCTGTTGGGGCCAGTTTTCTCTTAAATCTTTTTCCAATTTTCGGAAAATTTTGTCTGTTGGGTGTGCAGTACGGTCAGGATATCTTTGTGCATATGAATCTGCAGCCGCTACAGCATCATCATGTCAGTTTTTTCGTCGTTAGAATACATTTTCGCGAAGACTATGATAACTAGGAGTATTAAGTTTAGTTTGCAAAAATTGACAAATCTTTATGACACCACTGGTTGATATAAAGCATCTTTGATTGTATTTTTGAAATTTTAATTTAGAAAACCCAAGTCAACACTGGAAATGTATTGTTGGTTGCATTTTTTGATATTTCAGGTCGTGCAGTTACGTGAATAGGCCTGTATATCTATTAAAATTGTATCAACTTATTTTACATCATTTTGTTCCAACTGTTTTCTCTTAATTGCTAATTCCATTTCAAAAATCTTCACATTATGATCAAACTGTTGGTTTAATATTTCTAGTTGTTTCAATTTAATTTTTTCTTCTAGGTCTAAAATTTTTTTTTCGCAATTAATTCGTCATCCTTCTGATCCTTGAAATTTTTTCTTTTTACTAAACGGTTTGTGAGAATGTTGATGCATTTCTTCTTTTCAGACATTTTTGAAGTACGTTGCCGAGCTGGGGTGTTTTCAACCTTAGTACTAATAGGCGAATCATGACACAAGAAATTACTATGGTTTTCAACCGTCTGATATTCCACATTATCTGTAAATACAACATAGTTTTATTATTAGTCTTTTACATATTTTATTCGTAACCTTTTTAATTACCATTAATTGGTGGCGATAGATTCATTGGTGTATCCTCGAATTGTTCCAGAGTTTGGATGCTCTGTTCTGAAAAACAATGTTTGGTAAATGTGAAAATAAATAAATAAATCTTATCTTCATCAGTACCATAGTTGTTTGTTTCTGTTTGAAAACAATTGGGTCTTGAATCCATCATATCCTTTTCTAACTCCGAACCGGCTTCTTGCTGTTCACATTGTATAGGTAGAACTCGATTGCGACGTATAGCATCTGAAACACATCCTAAAATTTCACGTTTCAACAAATTTATTATTTTACCTTCATAACTGGAACTCGAATCGAAGGGATTCTGCAATGGTGTGAATTGTGCCTTTAGTATGGTCGCAATTTTTTCATCTAGAATTCCACTTTTTGGAACAAAAGTATCGCCGCCTGTTTTGTAAAAATTTTTCTAAAAGCAAGTATTTATTAATGTGTGAAGCTCCATTTAAAAACACTAACTCTTACCTTATCATTGTTAATATTGCTCCTTGTTGATTTTTTTAACGTGTCATAGAGAGCGTGAAGTTGTTTTGAACACCGAGGTCCCGTTTCGGCTTGGCTATTATATTTTCGGGCAATTTCCTGCCACGCTTCCTGTTTTTTTGCAACATTCACACCGTCCGTTTTTTATTTTCGATAAAACTCAAATAGTCTTTTGCCACAATATCAAACAACAAGTGTTTTTCCCGTTCTAAAAAGTTTTTTGACCGTTGTTTAAAAGTTTTACTTTTGGTGATTTTATTTTCCATCCTCATTACTCTGATAACTACTGACAACAGACAACAATAGCTTTAAAATGAACTGAAAACGGGAAAGTTTCATTCACGAAACCTTCCGTCGGTGCAAGGTTTATTACTTTATTGTTCTTTCGACAAAATGGGCATTCAACAGAAGGTGAACACATTCAACATTTCACTTTAGCGCCAAGAATTTAGAGCCGGAAAATACTAGCACCACCTATTGCACTATAGCGTAACTGCTTAACAAGCGCATAAGTATCAGTACGATAAGTTAGGTACTCACAGCTTTCAGAAACGCTTTCCTCATTTATGGATTCAACAACTTTATGTATCTGATAGTTATAGAACTAATAGGGATATCTTTCAGAAACCGACCATAACAAGTGTAGATTTCTATATTACGACTTTATGCAAGGTTTAAAAATCATATTAGAATAAACTTTAAATTTTTTTTTGATAATATTCATTGTGTTCCCAAAATCGTGTCGAAATAAAAAGTCACAAAAAATCGTCGAAATGGCTCATTACAGTATAATTTTTGTCGAAATAAAAAATTAGTTAACATTGTTAAAAAATGAAGCTGATGTGACAACTTGTATGCTAGTTTCACTTTTGAAACGAAATTTGAAATAAAAGCTGTAATAGTAAACAAGATGTCCCAGAGCTCGTGACCCAAAGAAAAAGGCTTTTAAAGACAACAATTCTGATTTTGATGTTGTTGATGACTGCAAAATTAAAGAACAAGTGCTAGTCATAGCAAATTAATAGTATATTAAAGAACGTGTTTTATAATGGCCAATTTGGTGCACGAGTTCCCGGTGTACAAAACGAGTTTTGTATGAGACGAGTGCACCAATGCTATTATAAAACAAGTCCTTTATACTATTTTTTCGAATTTGCACGTTTTTTTTAATAAACAATTTAAATTTTCCAATTCTAAGAGTTTTCGTGTTACACGATTGGTAATCGTTTTGTAACCACGACTTGCCACTTGATTTTCAAATTTAATTTAAAATTTGACATTTATTGAGTTTCACTGTCACTGGATTTTGACATAACGTAACCTAACCTCACAGCCAATATTCACATCTATTGTATTTAGGTACAATTATTGTTGGCCGCAAAGGACAATTCAATTATATTAATACATTTTTTATTTACAAAGCAATTTATTAAACACGAATCGTAAAATCCAAATTGACCAAAAACTTGATAGGAAACAGGTGACTAATTAGTTCTGTCAATTCTTAAAAAACAAAATTTCCTACTTTGAGTTCTCATATAGATACCTACAAACGACTCCAAATTGAGTACTCTAATGGACCTATTAAAGCGGCAAATTCGAAAAAACTACTAATCGACTTAACATACATGTAAACCATCTAATAGGTGTTTTTAGTCAGGACCGGACCAGCCATAATTGATTCCACATTGATTGACTTTTAGTTTCAGAGATAAAAGTTCTCACCTCTGAGCCACCTTTTAATTTTTTTGTCTGTCTATTAAATGCCAAGAAATAAATTTTTCATTTGTCTTTCAGTATCAATAAGCATTCGACGGAAAAGTTTTGTATCTAACTCGTTTGTTAATGAGCCATTAATAGTCTCGATTTCTAAAGGCACACGCTACCTTTGTGTTTTGCTTTCATTATCCAACTTGTTCGTTAATAGTTAGTGCGTCCGCGGGTTATAACATTTTTATTATTAAACTATTCCGTCAACCGTTTATTAATCAATGCTTTTATATTTTTATCTACAATATAATTTAATTCAAAATTAAAAAAACACGTTTGCGACCGTTTTTTAATATTTTTTTTCAATTCGATTGCTCTGAATTTGAAGACATTCAACATAGAACAAGTCCAGCACGTCTGAAACTTTTTTTTTAAATACTCTCTTAAACAGAGTTTAGCAACACTTGTGACCACCTCTAAAATCGTCTTTAATTTTAATGATAAGAATTTGAAAATTTGCTTACAGTTGACCAAGCTCTAACATTTGACGTTTTTGGATGTTCATTTAACACTTTTTACGCTTCATAAACCGCTTTGTCTCAATTTTTTTTTATAAAAACGAATCCTGTTAAACTGTCAAGAAAAAGAGTTGAATGGGGTCCTGCAATAATGGAGCACTTAAGACAACTAAAATTAATTTAACTTCGATCACCTTACGAAACAGAGGCGTTTTGAGGCACTTACTGGTGGAATTTCAAAAAATGCTGAGACAGGTCAATTTTAGTTGGGAGAGGACACACAACACACGCAAGTACAACTTTTTGCACTCAACTCTCTATGAGGGGTGAAATTGACCCTTTTAATTCTTAAAGATAGGTATAGGACATGGCATTTTTTTTGAAAGGTCCATTGAAGACCTTTACAGTGATAATTTTTTTTTTATTTTACTATCATTTACTAAATTCGAATTTTATTTTTTAATTGCGTTTATGAAAAAATGATTAGTTAATTTTTAGCAACTGCAGTTAAAAATTTGTTTCATTTTTTTGGAGTTTTGAGAGTTTTTCGCAGATTTATAGGTTGGAAATCTAACAAAAGTCGATACAAACCTTTTACTATGTATTATTAAATATTTTCTAAAATAAAGCTTTCAGGTGTTTCGCAAGGATCCGTCTTGGATCCTCTGTTATTTTCAAATTTTCTAAATAATATAAGCAGAGGATTTAATGACTCAAATAGCCACTTATATAGCGAGGGAGAGAAGATATTTTACCCATCACCATCATTTATTAAATTCAAACATGATAATACAATTTAAGGAATGATTTATCTTCTTCTCAACAAAATCCGGTAGCCATTCTTAGGTTTCTCAATAACATGAAAAACCATCTCAATTTCACCCAACGACTTGTACTGACCTGGAAGTACTTCAAAATTGTGAATTATTTTTAACAATAGAATTTTAGTGCTCATCATCGCATATTTCAAACCTGCAACGACTTTTTCAAGACAAATTTTAACACTTCATAACGTTACCAATGCAGTTTCTAGGACCGAAACTAAACGGCAAATATGCACATCGTGGTCTCTTTTGAACCTCTTCTGGCAAAAACCTGTCTGGATCAAATTTGGAAGGATCGGCCCAGTATTCTGGATTTCTGTGAATATCCCTGAGTGAAATAACAGCAGCACTTCCTTCTGGATAAACTTGACCATCTAAAACAGTTTGAATTTCTTCTTCGTTAATAAAATTAAACAGTTTACCGATTGATACAGTTTTGTCTATGTAGCGCGATACGAATGGAAGTGGAGGAAGGAGTCTCATGGTTTCCTTAATAACTCGTTCCAAGTAGTCTAAATTGTTAAGGTCCTCTAGAGTGAGTTCTCTGTCGCCAAAAATAGTCTTCTGTTCTTCGTACAATTTCATCTGAACGCAAAAACAGAGCTAATAGGTACTAAAGAGAACTGGACAAACCTGAACTTCTGGATAAATGCTTAGAACTAAAAGAACATTTCCTACGACAAGAGCTGAAGTTTCGCTTCCTGCAATAAAAAGAAATAGAACTTCGTCTTCAAGTTCCTCTGTGTTGTAATTTCCAGTTAAGGCACGACCGATAAAGTCATTTTTTAAGTACTTTTTAGTTTCACCTAAAACACAGTTTAAGAATTGATCTTCTTAAGACTGAAAATAAAGACCTGTTGAAACAGAAGAAGATATCAGACGACGTTGTATTACCTAAAAGAAGAATTTGATTGATTATCCCTCGTATTCCTCACATACTTCTCTTATCCGAAGCTTGAAAAGATTCTTTGTATAATTTAGATGTTTGGATTTTGAGCTTAATTTCCAAATCCAATTAAAATAATACAGAGGATTGAGTAAACGTTCGACTAACAGTTCTTCGATTCTACAACAACAGTAGCTAGAGTTATTAACTTGAAACCAAACTGATTCGAGAATATGTAGGATTTAACTTTTCAACACTTTTTACCTGGCAATGAATGGTACAAACTTTGCATTTTCTTCTGAGAGTGTTGCCACATCCACGGCTCCGATCGTTTCTAAGTAAAAATATAACCAAACTGTACCTAAATGTTGAAAATTGTTACCATAAATCATATCGAGCGATGTGGTCCAAAGAGGGAAAAACAAATCGTTTGATTTTCCACACCGGAATTCCAATTCCGTCGTCATTTTATTGACCACTTTTACTTGATTTTCAAAGTACGAATTTAAGATTTTTTGGTTAAAACTTCGATTCAAGTTTTTTCTGCGTTGTTGCCATTTATTAACTAAAAACTTACCATCAGAAACTATTCTAAGAGAAGCTCAAATTACAGTTTATTGTTAATAACGAAGTTAAAAAACTGTCAATGTATTCATAAATTAGAATATTTTCTTTATGCAGATAATTATTAAGTAAATACTCCGCTTCGTTCGCTTTTATGGTAAAGATGTTCATTTGGGGCCCAATCCAAACTCTAAAGACTGAGCGGTATCGGTCCGACAATTTGAACAGAACTTCTAGAGGTCCTAGAAAAAAGCTTATTACTGCAATTTAGTTTTTAAAAGTTACCTTTCTCTCCGGGGAACAGAAGAACGGGACTTCCAATAAAAGGCAATGAAAGAGGTCCCGGTAGGACCCAGGAATAATAGTAAAGCCATCGCCGTGTCCAAAGAAGTTTTAGGCTATATAGACACAAAGTAATGATGATCCAGAATAAAATTGACTGATTGATTTCGTTCATTTTAAGAACTAATAAAGAAAACTAAAATGTGGTACATGTTTATAATTGAATAGTGTTACGTAACAAAGACAACAGGTACGATCGTCTAAAAACAAAGATAATAAACATTCAAACTTCAATTTTACTGATTTTATAGAAAAGAATTACAATAAGACTGATGCAGCACCTTATTTAATCTATTTGCTCCGGATGAGTCTGACACTTTTACTCTGATTAAGGCGAAAAGGCATACATATTTATTTTAAAAATTGAGAAGGTTGGGTTTTTGTTGCATAACACCATTCATTTATTTTCAACAATAATTTGCTAAATAAGTTGCTAATGAATTTTTTTTTGCTCGTCTACGTCTTAACGTCATCATATTAGTTAAGCAAGTGTACCAAAATAATTAAAATGCTGGTGCAAATTCATAAAAGTATATTAAAACACTGAGTTTCATAAGGCACATTTTAAGGGACGATTCTAAGTTTATAAAACGCTGCAGGTTTTATAAAGGTGAGTATCATAATAACTTTATAAACGAGTTTTATACAGAATGTACCCAACTTTTGTGCAAAGATTTTAACACTAATATCAGACACCGCTGTAGACAATGATTCTTCAAAAATAAGTTCGATACTCGAATGAGGCAAAATCCCCTCAGATAACCCGTTATTCGACGCTTATGGCAACGAATTCAGCAACTGTTTCTCAAAAAGACTACAAATGTTACGTGATTTGCAACAACACGAATGGTGCGGCTAGACTCAGGGAGACAGGCTGGGTTCAGTAGACGCAAGTGGCAAACTACAATGCCATCAACTACATCAGTTTCTACAATAGCAATAAAGAGGGAAGTATTGACTAGCGAGATGAATTATTAATATTATTGTTTTTTGGGATTTTTAATCGCGGGTTTGAAGCGTTTGCCAAACCCGGTTCGATTAAGGTAAGCTCGAAGGACCATATGAATTGAGATTTATTTTAACTATATAGTTTATTACTAACTATTTATACCGTCGACTAAGTACATAAAACATCTGCCCTTGTTAGATGATTCAGAAGGAATGAATAACTCTGTTCGGGAAGAACTCAGGTAAACCCTGGTCGGGACCTTTTCCCTTTCATGGGTCTTTACCCGACTTCTCCCGAACAGAGGACAAATCATCGGAACAATTATTATGAAGAGTTAATTTTTAAATCACAGAAAACAACAGAGTAAAAAAGGCTCCAAAACTCATGTGTCACGTAAAAGGTTTGGTTTAAAAAAATTAAATGCGTTTTTCTCAAATAAAAATAATAAAATAATAAGTAATTTTAAAATTTCCCCAGTGACCAGTGAGGAAAACATTTTGGCCATATTTACGAAAATTACATTTTTCAATAAAAAAAAACCGTTCTACCATAATGGAAACTGGAAATTTGCGGATTTTATACATACATTTTCCATTAATTGAAAAAAAAATACGCCCGTAAAATTTTTGCCTATTAGAACCAAAAATTTAACGGGCTTAAAACCCAGAGAATTCAAATTCTAAAATTCTCATCTTTGGTTCAACACGAATTTATTGTTCCAACCGCTGGGTTTCTCAGGAAATGTGCAAGTCAAGCGACCGTAGCCATAAAGTTTATGATCCCCTCATTACCAAATCCTCGGTAATCCTTTTTGGATTTTTGGATCAAAGGTGTTGTTAAAGTTGCTTCTTTTCAAACACGAAATTTTCGAGCAGGCTCGTAGACCCTTAAAATATCGCATGTTTCACATACAGGGTTAGTCACGAGAAGATTACTTCTGAAAATGATTTTTCCGCAACCCAAAATACTAATTTCTTGAATCACTTGATACAACCCGAATCAGAAATGAAATACTGAATCCACGATGCTTACGCTTTGACAGTGTCACTTTGACAATTACAGAAAATGAGGTTACGTGAGTGTTCAAGGACAACCCAGTTCCTTGCTTCCAACGCGTCTTGTTTTTTACAATGCTGCGGTTGATAGTCAAGAAACAATTATTTCTAAAAATTACAAGTACTTGTTCAACATTTTATTCAAACTAACACACATAAAAAGGTAATAATTAACTATAACAATTGTTCAAAATGTTGGCCATTGGCTAAAAGACATGTATTAATTCTGTTTAAAAAAGATAGTTTAACGCGCTGCAGTGTTTGTGGAGTGACAGCTCTGCACTCCTGGCGTATTCTGTTTTTTAAATCTTCCACATTTAAAATTGGTGTGTCATACACCCTTTGCTTAATAACCCCCCATAGAAAAAAATCTAATGGTGTCAAATCGGGACTTCGAGGTGGCTACATATTCTCAGACCCTCGACCTATCGATCGATTTCTAAACCTTTGATCTAAATATTCGCGGACAATTCTATGGCAATGCGGAGGAGCCCCATCTTGTTGCAGCCACAAATTTCCTCGGGTATTTAGATCAAGATCCTCCAACAGTTCAGGCAACTGAGTTTGTAAAAAATTTAAGTACATTACACCATTAAAATACCCATCAAAAAAGTAGGGACCAATGATGTGATTATTTATAATGCCGGCCCAAACATTAACTGAGAATACATTTTGAAAATGTGTTTCACGAATCCAGTGCGGATTTTCTTGGGCATAATAGTGACAGTTGTGGCGATTTACTTGTCCGTTATTATTGAATCTGGCCTCATCACTAAATAGTATTTGATCGAGGAAATAAGGATATTCATTTAATTTTCTTTGTATAAAATGGCAAAACTGCACTCTCTTCTGAAAACCGGTTGGCTTTAGCTCTTGTACCAGCGTCATCTGATATGGATGAAACTTGTTGGCACGGAGAATACGACCTACCGACGATTGACTAATGCCAATTTGTCTGGCCAGTGCATTTTGACCGATATGGGGATCTTCAGCGACTGCCTCAAAAACCGCAATCTCATTATCTGGACCAGTAGCAATCCTTTCACGGTGTCGTTGCACCTTAGGCCAATTTTGACGTAATGTGACTTCTAGTTTTCTAAAAGTTTGAGGGACTGGATGATTTCGATGTGGATATCTTTCTCGATAAAGGTCCGCAGCAGCCACAGCATTTTTTGGCACTCTCCGTAGATGAGAATCATGTCTGTTTTCTCATCATTTGAATAAGACATTGTGACGGGTTTCTCAACTCAACCTAACATATTATGCTTATTAACGAGAAAAATTATTGGTCTACCACTTACAACTTCAGTATAGGGTAGATTGATAGATGTAGTTCGAATTAATGGGGCTTTAATGGAGCGGAATTAACAGTATAGACGAAATTTTAACAAATAATGTCAAAGTGACATTGTCCACCCTAAAGCAATCGTGGATTCAGCATTTGATTTCTAACTCTGGTAGTATCGAGTAGTTTTGGATATTAGTATTTTGGGTTGCGGAAATATAATTTTCAGAAGTAATCTTCTCGTGACTAGCCCTGTACATGTATGCATAAAAAAGTAAAGTTAAAATTTTTTTACCAGACTTACAGAAAATTCAGGGTGTTAGGTAACGTTACGGCCATAGCCTAATGGGTAAATTAAGAAAGGCAAACTGTCTCGGAATCCGCAATTAATTTTATTTTTTTCGTTTTAGTTAAAAAGCTACAAGGCTTTAATGTTGACCAATAGAATGGCTTCAAATAATTTTTCAATTTTGCAGAAATCCAAGTAGCTTTCGGACAAAACGAATAATTTGTCACTTTCCCGTCACATTTGAACTTTTAAATTAGTGGCGTCAATAAAAGGGAAAAACAATAACGCAATTTTATTCAAAAAACAGACAATAAAGAAACACTACAATAGATGTTCAAAATGGCCACTATCTTGTTGAACACATAATTGTAAACGACGCAACAATGTTTCCTTTATTGTACCCAACACATTTTCGTTTTGACGAACTTGATTTGTGATGTCCACAAAAATGGAAGAAGTACGCCACTGATAAAAAATAAGAACTGTCAATTTGACATCAAACAAAAAATTTTCTTCAGTAACTCTGATTCAAATTTTTGTAACCTTATGCAAATTGTTACCTGATTGGTCACATTCAAAGCCTTCCAGCTCTTAAACGGTTCAAGAAAACCCGAAAAAAACTTCGAAACATTACTTTTCACGGCTGCCTCTATCACCCCTTTTTCTATGGCCGTAACGTTACCTAACACCCTGTATATTGAAAGGATATTGGAGGCATAAGGTTAATGAAAAACATTTTTAAAAGATTTTTTTTATTGACATTACTTGAACTTACGTACTTTATAGTGGCACCCAAATAATAAAAAACAAGTTTTCTAAAAAGATGACATTTTTTATTTTTTTAATGTTGGGTCAAGATAAAGCTAAACTGCTTTAACATTCTTCTCTATTAAAGAGATAGCGAGGAAACGTTTCGTTTCCAACGAGTCATGTACACTATTTTTTCTACGACCTCCATCTCAAACAAACAATGAGTTTCAATAATATTTCTTTTCTTATTTATTCTAAATATAATTTTCGTGCGACCTATAACAGAGTTAAAGTGACCCCAAAAGTTGATGTTTTGGCAAGTCTATTTACAAAAGTAAAAGTCACAAATAAAGATATGAATAAATTCGCACAGATCTGTCAAAAGCAACCTAACCGATTAATTTTTTAATATAAACATACTACCAGTCTCTAATTAGAACCTAATCGGCTATCTTTAGTTCTAGTATTTAGAGATAGCACTAATGCTATAATACACAGTCATCAAATTATTCGTTCGCAGTACAATACAATACATAGGATTTTGACAAATTCGTGAACAGTCATAAGTTTTGAATGCATTAAGATCTTGAAAGTGGCGGTTCAAAGTAAGCGAAGTATATTGCATTGCTAGTCTAAGCAGCAACAAGTTCTATCAATTTTCACAAGGTCACACATGAATGCAAAATACTGTTTTTAGGCGTTGTAAGTTATTTTTCTAAATGATTGATGTTTATAAAATTTTAGCTAAAGGTTGATCTGTTTAGAAATACAATAAATAAAGCCCAACTTGCGTAAATTTAGTCTAATAAAAAGTGGCAACGAAATACCTTCCTCATTAAGATAACAGTTGTAGCCATTTTGACGATGATACTTATCTACAAGTAGGTACGACAATTTTTTATCAATCCTTTCTAACTGGTCTTGAAACGTTGACTTGATTTTATTATTGACGTGTGAATGTGCGCAAAATAGCTACCCTTTAAGGGTAGTTCTAGAGTGATTTGAGATTAAGGTCTTTCCAAAATGTCTGAGGTGAGTTAAGCACTGTTAACTAATTATTCTAATAACTCAAGTTTGTCTCAAAGAGCCGATTTGCGCAAGTTTTATCATGATTATGTAACTTAAGCTTTGGTTATAGTATATTATTATACGAGCATGTTATGAGACCTCTTATTTACGAGTTTGCAACACGAGCGAGCCTGCGAGCGAGTTGAGTAAATCAACCAAGTGAATAAGAGCCATAACATGCGAGTGTTTTACTATGCTTTATCTACGACTTCAAAAAAGTAGACACAAACCTTGGATTTTTTCGGCAAGAGATTTAAGATTACGGCTTTGCAATGTCTAGCAGAGTACTCATTAATTCGTCAATACTATCACTACTATCATTTATGTTGAAACACTGTTATTTTCTTCAAAATACACAAACTTTAATGACTTTTGTGAATTTTTAGTTGTCAAAATAAAATCTTACAGTTGTTTTCATTGAGTACTAGAATAAATTGATGAACACATTGGGTTATAGTAGTCATAACTAAATGACTTTCAGCCAGTCAGAGCCCGCGCTGAGTTCATTACTACACGGGTTCCAGTTATGGCTACTATGACTTGTTTAAAGCGAACTACGTTATGAACAAATAACTAAATAGTCGTAGATAATTATTTTTATGTGCTTTTAAAAGCATTGGTATGTATTGTGAAAAATACATTTTTTTAACAGAAAATCAACTATGTATACCTATTATTAATAAGTTGTAATGTGACAACTTAAGTATTAAAATTATAATAGCTCGCTACTCGTATTTTTTAAATGTATTTCAAAGTGTATGTAACATA